>JBBGBA010000004.1:0-621263 GCA_038088335.1 Mesorhabditis sp. LJ9110 | reverse complement strand
TTTTCAACATTTTGAGTTAAATAGCTCATTCGATAGAGAAAATTTTTCTGAATACGATGACGATATTTATTTTTGGAAAAACAGCCGGGAAAAGCAAAATTATGGTCCCTAAGGGGAAAATTTGGGCTAAAATTATCTTAAAATTGCTATAACTTTTGAAATCGAGCTATTTAGCAGAAATGGAAAACATATTCGGAATCAGCGCAAAATTCTGCACAAAATAGGCCTGGTTTCCACTCAGAACTCCATTCACACCAAAAAACGTCTCCTTGTTAGGCCTAGTCTTAGAATTTGACGATGCATTTGCCAATTTGGGAACTAAATGGCAATTTATGAGAGCCTCAGTCCGTTAGTTCGCATTTTTGCGCTTAAAGGTGGCCAGACATCAGACGAACGTGCCACAGCTCACTTTCAAGAGGAGCACGACATGGACTTGGAGTTGTTTGGCTATTTTTGGCTTGATCTCTACCTTCCATCAGCAACTCCTCGCTTTGCTTTGCTCTTCTCTCTCTCTCTCTCTCTCTCTCTCTCTCTCTCTCTCTCTCTCTCTCTCTCCCTCTCTATTTCTCTCTCCCTCGCTCTCTCCTCCCATTAATGCGCCTTAATCCACCATTTTTCAGCCGTCCCCCCATCGTTCCTCCGGATCACCCTGGCATCGTGCGCCCACCGGCCGGCCGTGATTAGGAGGTATGCCTAGTATGATACCCCAACCGGCTCCCTAGCCCCCTTCATTAGCCACCAATTCGGAATTCGTCGAAGCGGCTCCACGAGGCCCATAAATAGCCTCGGGGCACATACACCGATCCCCGGGTTGCATTTCCCATTCCGCGGCCCATTTTTCCGGTTTTTTTCGTGTCCACGCGATACACCCCAGCCGTGTGATAAATGGCTAGCCAGGGGAGCGGGGATTTTGTTATTTGTGGGTCTGCTTGATTCGAGATTTTTGGTTTCGATTCGAGGCAATTTTGGCTAAAAGCCTAAGGTTGTGAAGATGACCAAGCTTAAGCCCAAGCCTAAGCCTAGGCCTAAGCCTGAGCCATACCTCATGGTCATTTTCCAGATTTGGGCCACACGTCGACGAGCCAGCAGCCACAGCAGCAGCCACGGGCATCGGCGTCGATGCAGCCGAGGGAACACAGGAGGTATCTTTCGCTCTCTCTCTCACTATCTCTCGCTCTCTCTCACTATCTCTCGCTCTCTCGCTTTCTCTTTCTCTCTATCTATCTCTCTTCAACATCTCTCCCGTTTAGGTTGACAACAGCTGAAGCCGAGGCTCGGGGATGGAGAACGAGCTGAAGGAGATCGAGGGCCTAATCGATGAGGAGGAGGACGGTGATCAGCCCCAATCACTCACATTATCAGGAAGGCTCAAAAAAGTACGTTACGCTCCAAATTCCCGAAAATCCGCAAGTGTAGTGGGCCCGGGTCGTTGGCCCGCACGTCGGGCTGGTCATCGTTGTTGTCGTGTATGCCCTGCTCGGCGCCTGGTTCTTCTACAGCTGGGAGTCGCCGCACGAAGATGGGGTACGTGGGTTTGGGATTAGGCTTAGGTTAGGCTTGGCTTAGGTTTGACCTAGGCCCGGGCAAGCTAGCAGAGATTTTTGCTGAAGCCCTTAAAACCTTCTATTTTTCACATACACATAAACTTTTTGAAAAAAATGCTGAAGAGCCAACTAGCAGTGACTCCTTGGGAAAACACATTTTTTTTAGCTAAAAGCCCGCGGAACGGCGATGGTGAAAGGCCTGCGATTAGAGCTGATGAACGCGATGCACGACAGGAATGCACTGTTAAAGGTACGGAACTAGGGGTTTGAAGTTTTTATGCAATTTTTAAGAGCACCTGGAGAGACGACATCGAGAAAAAGCTGGCAAACTACAATCAGAAGCTTTTCCTGGCTTTTAAGGAGCAATATGTTAGGTGGGCAGGCTTCCTCGTCTGTTCGTTATCTCTCTCCCTCTCTCTCCCTCGCTCTCTCCCTCGTTCTCTCGCGGATTCGCTAAAAATAATAAAATAATACTTTTATTTTTTTAGGTACCCCGATGTAAGAGCACGGCCACTTGTCGAATCGTCATCAGAAGAAACGAGTAGTGAAGAGAGTGGACGATCCAGACGACATCGGTAAGGCCGTCTCATCCTCTCTCCTCTCTCTCTCTCTCTCTCTCTCTCTCTCTCTCTCGCATTAAAATTGTTTCAGCCAAGGCAAATCCCGTTCGGGCCGTCAGAACAAGATGTGGACCCCGGCTAGCGCCATCTTTTTTGCTGCTACGACAATGGCCACAATTGGTGCGTTTTCGCCGCTTAATTTTTGTATTAAACGGCCCTTTGAAATTCGGGTTTTAACGCATTTTCCTTAAGGTTACGGTAACATCGTTCCGGTGACACCTACCGGCAGGATTGGTTGCGTCATCTTTGCATTGATAGGAGCTCCCTTGGCTATTATTACTATCGGTGACTTGGGAAAGTTCTTATCAGGTATGTTTGGCAATTATATCTCTCTGCCTCTCTCTCTCTCTCTCTCTCTCTCTCTCTTTCTCTCGCTCTCTCTCTCTCTCTCTCGCTCTCCCTCTCCACGTCCAATTTAGAGTGCACCATTTGGCTGTACAAGCGAATGAAGCGCGGCTGGGCGTGGATGCGCCAGGCCCTCCGGCGGGTTCGCGCCAATGGCAAAGGTATTGATACTAGATTTTACTTAATTATACCCCAAACACACTACAAACTACACCCATTACCCCTTAACCTAAACCAAACCGGCCCTTTAGAAGAGTTGGAGCCGTTTCTACCGAGGCTACGGCGTCGCGGCTGCGAGCCAGGTGCCCGCAACCGCGTTGCTCAATCTCTCTCTCTCTCGCTCGTACTATCTCTAACCGGGCCCTTTCCCTCGTCACTCTGTTTCTCTGCTCTCTCTCATTCTCGTCGAATGCGCTGCCCTAATTTTCTTTTACATTTAAACTTACCCTTGGAATGAAGGACTGGATGGAGGGTGGATGATTCCGATACTTTACTGGGAGACAGTGAGGATTGGTCATGGGCTTAGGCTTAGGCTTAGGTTTGGACTTAGGCCTATTCCAAGCCTAAGCTTAGTCTTAGTTTAGGTTTAGCCTAGCCAAAGCAGGCTTACGCTTCGACTTTAGGCGTCGTTTATTGTTTTTAGCAAGAAAACAATTAAAGCTAAATTTGCTACTTAAATTTGAACCTAGTAAAGTATCGGAATGGGTGTCGTCTCAGTTTTGATGTCGTCGCACGACCGACGGCAGTGTTTGGGAGCCCACTCTGTTGCCAAATCGCCCAAAACTCCCTTAAACTTTGCATAAACCGAGTTTTTTTTTGAACTCCCTGCCCCCGAATTTGCACGAGGATTGACTGGGCCTTGGGGTGAATGCTTGAATGAAGGGATTTTCAGGGTAGTTGGATGGATTTTCAGACATTGTCGACGAGGCCGACGAGGTGTCGCAGGCCTCTTCGAAAAGCACGCTCAATTGGGACACGTTTGTTATCGACAAGACGGAGGTGCCGGTGCTCCTCGTCTTTGCCATTCTACTTGTGGGTTTTTTCTTATGTTTTTGCTTGCGTTCTGTCTCTCTCTCTCTCTCTCTCTCTCTCTCTCCACTGAACTTCAATTATCCGATTGGGGCTTTTCGACATTTTCGGACTTTATGACCCTGGCTTCCCCGTCATATTCTGGTGCTGCCTCCCTAGCTCTCTCATTCTCTAGATCACGCTTAATCTGCTGCTCACTCTCTCTCTCTCTCTCTCTCTCTCTCTCTCTCTCTTCTCTCTCTCTCTCTCTCTCTCTCTCTCTCTCTCTCTCTTTCACTCTCTTTCGCTCTCCTTCTCACCTACACAACAAAACGACCGTTTTTCCAGCTGTATATCGCTTTCGGCGGGTTGCTGTTTATGTTCCTCGAAGACTGGTCGTACATGGACGCCTTTTATTACTGTAAGAGTTTATAAACTCTTTTAAAGCCTCAATGTATTTTTATTTTAGTTTATAATAGAAATATTAAGATTCAATGTGATAAATATACTTTTCCAGCTTTTATTTCACTCACGACAATCGGGTTCGGCGACATCGTGCCGGAAAATCATGAGTAAGTAGATTTTATTTGTTTTCTGGCTGGCCCGATCTCTTTAAAAGTCGGATTCTAGAAAATCTTAAAAACACCGTGTTTTTCCAGCTATATCGTAGTGATGCTACTGTACCTCGGCGTCGGGCTGGCCGTGACGACAATGTGCATCGACCTTGTCGGCATCCAGTACATCCAGAAGATCCACTACTTCGGCCGCAAGTTCAAGGGCACCGACCTGCTGCAATTGCTCAAGAGGAAGAGGGCCATCGGTGGGTTATGCGGGGTTTACCGCCTGGACTTGCTGAACACGTTGGGTTGAAGTTGCGTTCTAGCTAGGTCTCGGACTTATTGAACCGCTTCAACTTGTTTAACTTCTTACTCGAGCTGGATTTTCCTGAACTTTTGGATCTGATGAACTCTTGCCATTTTTGTGCCCCAATGCACTCCTTGAACTTGCCGCAAAGTTTGATTTTTTCGGAAGATCTACGGTTCCTGCGGTTCTCTGAACAGCTTGAATTTGTGGAGGTTATCTTTTTCTCTAACCGTTTCCGTTCTTGAATTTGAAAGCTCGTTGAACAGCTTCAACTTGCTGGAGATCATCCTCATCGAACTTGATTTTACTCTAAGGAAATTCTTGAATCCATGGAACTTCAGCCTTGAGCTCAATTAGTTTGCAAAAGCCTCTACACGGCTAAAGTACTAGCCGAATTCTAGTTCTAGCTTCTTAATAGTGACGAACTTGTTGAACTCCTTGAACTTCATGAAAACAAAAAAGCAACTCGATTTTCAGAGCGCCACCTCATGCGCAGCGGTGCTACGAACGAACAGGTGATGGAGGTGATGAAGCATGTTTTGGATCACATGTAAGTTGCTTTACAGCCCAGGATTATCCTAAAAGATCGCTGCTAGTACCCCCAATTTAGCCACGAGTCCGAACCACCGCCAATATTACTGACGGATCGGTATGAGAAGGTGTCGCTCATTCAGCATACCCCGACGCCAAGCACACCATCGGCGATGTAAGTGGAAGAGAGAGAGAGAGTGAGAGAGAGGCAGGGAGACAGAGAGGGAGAGAAAGAGAGAGATAGATGGAGAGAAATATACCTAAAATTTTGCAGCTGGGTGGAGGACGAGCTGATGAGGAAGAGCCCGCCGAGGACCGATTTTCCTACTGTAGAACGGGTACCCTCGCCGACGATTATGTCAATACGAAGGTATACAATTTACAACCCCTCGTGTGAGACACCTCCCTAATTTTGTGTGAACCGGATGGAGTCGTTGGCCTCAAAGGCCTGAAAATTAGCTTAGGCTTGGGCTTAGGCTTAGGTTCAGGCCCAACCTTAGGCTTTCGCCAACGATCCCATCCTACAGACACCCCGTATTCTCCCGTAGCTTCATCCCCCATGCACCATTTCAGCTGGCGACCGCCATCTCGATACAGCAACTCGTCGGCCAGCGCTCGATCAATGTTAGTTTTCAAAGTCCGAGTCCCTTTAGGAAGTTCAAATTAAACAATGACCTATGGCATACTGTAGGATGTGGCAACGACTGCGGTCCCGCGGCGAATCCTGGGACGAAAGCGGCCCTTCGGTCTCTGATCACTGCTCCCTCTCCACCGAGCCATCTGTGCACCTACGCGTGGTAGCCCCTTCCCTTTCACAACCCCTCACTTACACATCCCTTTAATGCTTGCAGAACTACTGGGACGAGTATAGGTCACCACAGCCATCGCTTCTCGACTTCCAGTTCGACTTCCCGGCGCCGAGTCCGGATTATGAACAGATCGGTGAGAGCGACAGAGAAAAGAGCGATAGAGCGAGAGGGAGAGAGAGAGTGAGAGAGTGAGAGAGAAAGAGAACGAGAGAGTAAGAAAGCGAGAGAGAAAATCTCTCAAAATCCATTCATAAACCCCGAATTTCAGCGCTGAGCGCCAAGCGCTCCCGTCGCATCCGTTCATGCCCGGGCAGCTACGCAGTGCCATCCCCTCCCCCTGTCGGCGGCCCCTCCTCATCTACTGCCTCCACCTCATCCTCCGTAAGGAATCGCCGATGGGGAATTCCCTCTTCCTCTGCCTATCGTCGTCGTTCGTTGAGCCGCCTGCTGGCCCTTCCTCAGCTCAGTTCCCCATCTCCTCCACCGCTCGAGCTGCCTCCGCCCGCCTCGTTCAGCATCTCCGAGCCGTTCATGCTTGCCAAGCTTGCCCAACAGGTCCGGCTCGAAATTGTGCTAAAGTTGATGCTCAAAAGTTACTTTTGTTTTTAGGGGGCTCTTCGAAAATTTTACAAGATCGGAAAACGTTTAAAAACTTATTTTTCTTGAATTTTCAAAGGTAATAGTAATACAAAATCGAAATAATTTCATCAAATTTCCCCGGATTCGTAGCTATTTTGCAAACAAAATAAAAAACTTAAAAGAATGAGTCGGACCTCCCGTGTGTGCCCTCCTTTATGTCGCTTTTCGCGTGCTGCAGTGTGAGCTGTTGGAACGATGGGAGAGTGAGCAGCAGCTGATCGGCTTCCAGTCGCCGAGGAAGCCCATGTTCCACGTCGACGAGGAGGAGATTCCCGCCAGTCCGTCCTATCCGCTTACCCCGCCAAAAGGTGTGCTAATTTGTTGCTTATGCGTAGGCTTAGGTTTAACTTGCTTTGTGTGTAAAGAGGTGTGCATTGTAGCGGTATCCCCTCCTGCCGTGTCAAGGGATCCTGACATCCCCCGGCTTCCGCTTCACCTCGTCAGCCCTCCCCTATCCGCCAACCGGACACTATTCCCGATCCCGGAATCGAGGCGCAGCTCCATCGCCCCGACCCCGTCACCCGAGCCGGTGCTCAAGGTCCGCTTTACGTGTTTTTGCTTGGCTTTTGGTTAAATTTTGCAGCTTTTCGGTTCTGGGCTGTTAGCGGGGGTGGGGGTATGATTTTTGCCGGAGGATGTAGGCTTTCTCGTCTACTTGCTAACAGCCCAGAACCGTTGCAGCAACATTTCCGCATCCCAGCTTTGACTGTCCCCCTTTTCTCAGAAAAAGAAACGAGCCCGGCAGCTGAAGAAGCTGGACCCGCTGACGACGATGGGGTGGCTGAACATCTCGCCGAGGAATCGACAATTGCTTGAGGCTGTTAAGAGTGGTATTTCGCTTTCAGTGTCGCTTTTCCTTTTGTGGATGACGTCTGCAAGGAGGTTAACGGGACTGTGCTGGCATGAAGGCTTAGGCCTGAAACTTCCAGTCCTTTTAAACACCTGAACTGCTTGCCGACCTACCGCTTGCTTTGTCAGATTTGCCGACGCTGTTTGACGCTGTCCGTCGCGAATCGTCCGCTTCTGCCGCCTCCTCTGTCGTGCTTGTCAGCCCGCAGAATGTGAGCAACAGCTGCTTGGCTTGAGCTTCAGGCTTTTGATCCCTCTCGCCTTCTCTCTCTCTCCCTCGCTCTCTCTCACTCTCTCACCGCCCCTTTTCAGCCGATCGGGCTGGCCTGCATGGAAGAATGGGATTCGTACATTCGAATGTTGGACGAGTGCCAGCGCCCATTCACCCGGTACGTTTTTTAATCTTTTTCTTTACCCGATAAACAACTGAATTACGATATAGAACTTTTAAGAAAGCGTCAAAAATACGGCTAATTTAGCACTCTATTTTTTTTTTAGAAAAATTCAGTTTGAGACACGCTGCGTTCAGTTTTGAAGATCGCCTAAAAAAATAAAAATAATTTACAAAAATCCTGCATGTTTTTATGTTATGAGGAAAGTCTATGTCGATATTGTCTAAATGTCAGCCGGGTGGGGGTTACGGTAGTTTGGGTACAGGATGGTTTTTGCAGCTTAATGTTAGGTCCCGGCTTAGGCTTAGGCTTAGACCTATCCTTTCCGACTGGACCACGAAACTACCGTAATCCCTCCCTGATTTTCCCCAAAACCACTAGAATAAATGTCTAATTTGCATGTAAATTTCATAAACCTAATCCCCGAGTCTCTATCCCCTTTAGGAGAATGCCACATTTAGGCGAATTTTTGAAAAAGCCGCAAAACGCGAGCTCCATCCCGAGCCGTCGGAGCGAACGGAAGAATGGAGACAACCGGAAACGATAGCCGAGATGGTGAACGAAGTAGTGGCCCAAAATATGGCCCGGGAGGCCGGAGTGTCGCGCACGATGCAACGGGTACAGCCCCGCCCACCTCCGAGGTTGAGGGTCACGATGGAGTGCGAGGTGGCCGAAAAGGTTTGCTGGGGCCGGAGGGGGTTTAAAGGGATGGTGAAGGCATGGCTATGGTTTTTGGAGCATACGTTTGTTGTGGATTTTTCGCGAAATTCGGCGCGTATCTTCGTCTCCAAAAACACATAGTCATGCCTCGCCCGGTCCTTTAAAGGGATGATGAGAGCAGAACTCAGGATTCCAAATTCGTTAACGATTTGAAGCTAGCTCAAAAACCGAAAATTTTGCTGGCACCATCCCTTTAAAGGCTCCGAAACCCTCCCGGACCCCGCGAACCACCCCCGTAATTAGGCGCTCCCCGTCCCGTCGACCTCGATTGACGAGCCCGTAAATCCATTCCACGCTGACCCTCTTGTCAACGAGGTGCAAACGATGAGCCCCGAACTGCTTGTCGACGTCTGGGAAGAAGAGGAAGACATCGACCTCGACGATCCCACCCAAAACTACGACGATGAATTGTCGACGCCCGAAGATCCGAGCCCCAGGTCGGTGGAGGAGCCCCCTACCACCACTGGAAAAACCAGCCCTGAAGCGCAGAAATTGAACACACCACCTCCGGTTGAACCGACGCCGAGTTTGATGACTGTTCCGGAAGAAGAAGAAGGCATGGAGGATGAACCGGAAGCGGAGCAGGAAGAGGAGCACGAGCCGATTGCGCTGAGCCCGAGGTACCCAGGCGTGAAGTGTGAAGTACAAAGGCTACGAAATACTCCTGGCACCAGCTTTGGCCCGCTACGCAACGCTAAGCACCGCATGGGGCATGGCTTAAAATAATTTGCATATGATAATGGGTTGCGGTCGGTTATTTTCTTTCTCTTTCTCTTCTCTCTCTCTCTCTCTCTCTCTCTCTCAACCTACTGTACCCACCCCTCCAAAATTCCCGCTTTTCCGCTCTTTGCCAATTTTCCGAGCTTCGAAAAACACAAGCACTTTTAAAAGACTTAAACGGCACCGTTTTACAGTAAACACGCACCCCAATTTTCCGTTTCTTGCGTTTCTTATGTTTTTACGTTGCGTTCTGTCCTGTTTTTGGTTTTGCTGTGTCTTTTCGGTTCTCTACTAACACTGTCCTCCTACTGTCCTCAGTTCTCTTTCGGCGTCTCGACGTCCGCTGTTGCCGTGTGGAGCTTCCTGAGACTATGCCAATTTTTGTAAATTGTTAGGGTTAATCGATGGGGTTTAGCCGGCCGGAGTCGTCTTCATCTTCTGAAGGCCCGCCACCATTTGAGATCGATCTCGGGGCATTCGAGTTGGTGGATTCTGGGTTGACGGCTGAGACGATATTGTCGAATGAGGATCCGGTGATATTTCATAAGGTGAGAAAGTGAGAGAGAGCGAGAGAGAGAGAGAGAGAGAGAGAGAGAGACAGAAAGATAGAACCAGTATGTGTGTCAACCAATTTGAAAAAGCAATTTTCTCGCTTCGAATCTCCATTTTCAGGAACTCCCCGTCCACTCGGTCCACCACGATACCGTACAAACGGAAGCCGCCCTCGAGAACCTGATGGCGGCGCCGGAGCGAATGCTCAGGTACATTTTCTAGGTTCTTTTTTCCCAGCTCGCTAGTGGTACGCGACCATACGCGAATCCACAGTAACAAAAACTTGAAAAATCAAGATTATAGGCCCTTTTAAACATTTTTTATAGTGGTATGGTTCCGCCGGCGATGGTTGACGACAACTACTGTTTTGTAGTGGATGGGGACAAGGTAGGTCTCTCTCTCTCTCTCTCTCTCTCTCGCTCTCCCTCTCTCCCTCTCTACCCTCCCGTTCCAGATCCGCATGGGTGACATCATGGGAGATGACCAATGGTGGCGCCACACCTCTCGTCCCACCAAATACTTCTATTCCGACGACCTCAAGAAGTTCCACCGCGTCAACTGCATCACCGCCAAGGGCAAGGTAGCCGTAGCCCCGTCGTGCTTTATCCCCTTCCAGGTGATATCGGCTGTTTTGGCCTCGGGCAGCATGTCGCTCGATCGGGCTATGCAAAGCCCGTCAATGTCATCAACACCGAGGAGTTCAGTCAGCGGGGCCAGCTCCAGGACTACTGGCCATAGCCGGGCCGATCAGGTACTTAAAGGGTTTTTGAAGTCTGGGGATTTTTGGCGGTTGTGGAGAGAAAATTGAAAGACACAGCGTAGGCTTAGACTCCTTTAAATGCCAACAATCCGTTTTTACGGTATCAATGATACATCCAGATGTATTCTTTCCACAGTCCCAAAAATTCCGAGTTTTATTTTGCTAAATTCGCCTTTGCCGTCGAATTGCGGTTTCACTAAAATCGAAAATATTAAAATTGAAGTAGATTTCACAGATTTTGCATTAAAAAATTCTTCAAAAAACGTACGGTACCCAAAACTTGCAAGATCTATCGACGGCGCTACTCGATGAGCGCGCGAGAGCGGAACAAGGTTTGAATAAAGAAAATTAGTAGTCGAAAAAGCATGGCGTGAAACGATCTCTTGCCAAGATGTGTACTGTATCTTCGCGTACTATCGCCTAATTTCCTTCTTAAAATGCGCTAAAACTGCTGAAATATCCCCGTTACCTAAATAAAGCATGTCCGAATTGCGGTGATGATATAACCCTGTGCTTCTTAAGGGGCTGGAAAGTCGTGAAATTTCTTTTTCTCTCTCACTCTCTCTCTCTCTCCACCTTTACCTCTGGCGCGCTCTCTCCCTCACGCTCTCTCTCTCTCTCTCTCTCTCTCTCTCCCTATCTTTCGCGTAATCGAAATCTTCATAAAATCCACGACTTGCCCGTCCCTTTAACCCTCGGTTTTTCTTTAGAGTGTAAAGCGAAATTTATGAAAAGCACCTCTAAAAAATACGGTATCTTACTATAGCTAGGTTTAAACTTTGAAAAGCTACCTGAGTTTTATTAGGATACAGAAGAACGGATAAGTACGGTAGAATACAGTAAGAGTTATCGGGACCGAGGAAACGGATCTCTTGGGTTCCGGTAGCCAAACTAGGTACGGTACTTACTAGTTAGGCTTAGGCTCAATCCTAAAAAGTGCCCACGAAAAACGGGTTACCGTACCGATCATACTGTACTGTCAGCCGGAACCAGTTGTCCAGAGGGTGGCTATGGTAAGGAAGTGGAATGGCTTTAGCCCGGAGTTTTCAAACATTAATTTTTGGAGTTTCTTTCTTTTGATAGTATTTGATAAAATGGGTTTGACGTGGCTGGCTTTTTTTGAGGCGGAGAGTACATAACGCTACCATATCTTTTGCTTCAACATTTCTTTTTGGTACTGAAATTTTGTAGTTTTGTTTTCTTTTCAGGTGCCACTCGAGCATGTCTACAAGGTGATACGATTCTATTCTTTCTGGAAGACGTGCACGTCATTTCATCGCATTGTGACGATGATTGATAAGGTGAGGGAAGGAGAGGCTCAGGCTTAGGCTGGCATAGCAGGCAAGGCAGGCGGACTTGGAATAGGCATAGGCAGGCTTGGGCTTGGGCTTGGGCTTAGGCATAGGCTTAGGCATAGGCTTAGGCTTGACTTAGGCATAGGCATAGGCTTAAGCTTGGCTTAGGCATAGGCTTAGGCTTAGGCTTAGGTTGGCTTAGGTTAGGCTGAGGAATGGGCTTAGGCTTGGCTTAGGCATAGGCATAGGCTTAGGCTTGGCTTAGGCTTAGGATTCGGCTTAAGCTTCGTTTTAGCTTTTGAGACTAATGTCAGCGGTATTTGCCGAAATCGCCTGGCAGGGGCAAGCTAGAAAAAATTTCCTGCGGGAAACCAATATGCCGATTTTCGACACAAATCTAAATTTTTTTCAGGTGATCGGCGGCGAGGGTTCTCCGCATCCGGAATTCAAAAAGCGCCTTTTCGTGCAGTACCTATGGCGAAACGCAAAGCCAGTGGACAAGGCACGCGTGCAACGCGAGTTCGACCCCCGCCGGCAACGGCTTCTCCGTTTCGTCACCGATCCACAGGCCAAAAAAGCGATGCCCGGCGGATCGGCCGCCCCTCCATTATAGCCCATATCTCATTCCGAATTTTTTTTGTTGATTTTAAAGGGATGGCGACAGGAGAATTTTAGCGTCGTGTAGTCGAAATTTGCATACACGCGCCTGTCACGCTCCCTTTAAACTTAGATACTGCCTTCTTGCTTCTTTTCCCCTCAAAAGCTGATGGCTGCTTGCCCGCCAAGACAGCAAAACTGCCCCAGCCGGGTCGATTGTTCGGGATGGGGTTTGAAAAATTGAATTATCTGGGTTACCTGTCGTAATCGGACAAGCCAAACGTTCGTAATCGATGAAGGTAAGCTTATTAAAGTCGCGTAATCGAAAAAACAGGTTAAATAAGGTTATATTTTTAAAGGTACTGAAATTCGATTATTTTTCAAAGCATATTCCCGAAAAATTGACTCTTTAAACATTCAAATCAGTCCAAATTCTCTCTCTCCCTCTCATCTCTCTCTCTCTCTCTCTCTCTACGCCTATCTCAGGGATGCGTGTTGTCAATGAAAAGACGCGTTGTGTGATACTCTTTCCATTTTTTGAATTGATTATTTTGTGTTTGCTTTCAAGGATCTTTTTCTCTGCGTGTTTCTCTCTCTCCACCCTCTCTCTCCCAGATCTCAAAGCTCCAAAAATTTTCATTGTGTGATTGTTTCTCAATTTTTTGGTTTTATGATGTTTTGATTTTCGATAGACCACGAATTTCTAATAGAGCTTTATGATGTGCACCTCAAATTTGGGAATTTAGCAAATTCATACAGGTTACCTTCAAAAATAAAAAAAGAAAATGGAGCACACATCAATAAAAAGCGTCTAAGTATAAGAAAAAGAGCGGAATAAAGCCCCCGTTAAGAAATAATTTTATTTTATAACTGCTTTGACGAATTTTAATGATTTTTTGTATATTTAGAACGGACGAGCTTCAATGGACCAGCAGAAATCAAGAATTGTTGGATAGAGGTGATTGTTGAGGGTTTAAAGGGAGCGGTAAGCGTGGGTTGGATCGACGGCATTAGGCTTGATTCCGTCTATAGCCCCAAAAGACAAAATCTCGTCAGCCGAGTGGGAGAATACCGACAGGCAAAAATTCCGACAGCCATAAGGCCACCGACCGCGACAAATTAAGATCGGCGAAAGTCGAGAAAACGCGGCAAAAATCCCGACAGCCAAAAGGATTCCGGATTCCGGATCGGATTCCCGCTAATAAGAATTTTTCAGCATTTATCTTGCATGTCGATATTCTTAGTGTCGGGATTATTGTAGTCGATCTTTTGGTTGTCGGTATTTCGGTCTTTTTCCTGGGCGTAGGGGCGACTAAAGACGTAATCACAATCGTTGGCTTAGACTTGAGCTGGAGAAAATTGTTCTTGTAAATTTGGTATTTTTAGTACGTGCTCACGATGACGATGAAGACGAACTTGTCTTTCACATCAACGGCGATAACCTGGAGAAGATCCCCGTGTTCATCCGGAATCACCCACCGATGGATGGGGCGACGACACTCGAGAATACGTTGACCTGTCCTGTCAAGTATTTGTGCAAGGTTTGATAGTTAAGAAAAATTAAATTTTGAAATAGTTTTCAAACTTGCAGAACCCATTTGAAATCAACAAAAAATTCTGCACTAGATTCGGAATTTTCTAAAACGCAAATCCGGGGGCCAGGGTAAAATTTAAAGCCGTGTACCAGGCGTCGTAGCCCCAAATTTCAGACAAACCCAACAATGGTCGTCGACAATTTCTGCTTCATCCTCGATGGGGATGCGATTCCGGTGGAGCCGTTGGTTGGCGACAAAACGTAAAACTTCTAGTTTTTTCTGATTCAGAATCTTTCAGATTTTGGAAGGAAACGAGCACGACGGCACGATTCTTCTATTCTGAATCGCTGAAGACCTTTCATCAGGTTATTTCTTAAAGTTAGGGTTAATTCGCCTGAAAAGGGCACGTTCAGGGACGTATTTGGGCAAGAAAGCAAAGATTTTCGCCGCGGCCGGGGGTCGAACCCGGGCCTCCCGATCGGGAGACGCGGTCGCATACCAGTCAGCCACAGGTGCAACCTGGCGAGGGGCCGAGGGGCGCCTCACCCCGAAAGGAGGGTAATGGCCTCCCACGGCCGGGCAGGCAGTGCGCGCGTCCCTGAATCGCAAGGGTGTACACTTGGACGGTACGAGTCACCTCCCTGAACGTGCACTTTAAAGGGAAAATGAAGCCAAAGCATGCAAATTTCAGGTGACGCTGTTATCCTGGCGCGGCGCTGCGCGTGGCGCGTATATTCGAAGCAAAATAAGGGGCGGCGGGCTGGTCAAGGTGGATTTGGATCGGATTTTTAAGGTTACTAGGTAAGCTTTGCGGATAAGTGAATTTCCTGCTGCCACTCTGCCTTTAAAAGCAAGAAGTGGCCCCCAGAAGCTTTAAATATAAATATAACTTAATTAATTACATTAAATTTTAGATACTTCAGCTATTGGCGCAGCTGCAAAACCTTCCACCGCATCATCAGCGTCGTCGTCCCGCTCACCAAGGGTACGGTAGCCGATTCAGGTTTGAAAAAGCCCCTCTGCTTTCCAGAGGGCGAAGGCTGGTGCGGCTTAAGTTCTCGTGTTTTTGTGCAATATTTCTGGAGGAGCAACAAGGTCAGCTACCGTAACCGGCTACCGTATGCTGCCAATTTTAGGCAAGCGATAAGGAGCGTGTACTGGAGGAATATCTCTCCCATTATGAGCAGATGGAGTGAGTAGGAAAATAATAGTTCAAAATTGGAGGTATTTAGTTCCGCTGCGAGCGGGGTGAGACGACGTAATTTGGCGCGTTTTGGAAGGCAGCCGACAGCCGGTAAGGGTTTATAGGGATTGGGAAGAGAAGCTTAGGCTTAGGCTTAGGCTTATGCTTACAAGGAGACGTTTTTAAGTGTCGTCGGGAATTTGACATGGGACCAAGCCTATCTTGTGCCGAATTTGACGCTGATTCCGAATATGGTAACCGTTTTTGCGGAATAGCCATTTCTCGAAAGTTACGAACGATTTAAACCTCAAAACAGCCCAAAATCGGCTACTTCCAATAGTCATAAAAGGCTTCGGAATAGGTTTTAGACAAAACCAGATGGTACATCTTGTTCAGAAAAAAATTTTCTATAAAATGTACCATCTTCTCCAAAATCTTTGAAAAGTTAGAAAAATTTGAATGATTGGGAGGCCCCTAATTCTACAAAAATTTTCAAAATTTCAACATTTTTGAGTTAAGTAGTTTATTTTAAAGAGAATTCCGAACCGAATTAAGAACCTATTCCGAAGCCTTTTATGACTATCGGAAGTAGCCGATTTTGGGCTGTTTTGAGGTTTAAATCGTTCATAACTTTCGAGAAATGGCTATTCCGCAAAAACGGTTACCATATTCGGAATCAGCGTAAAATTCTGCACAAGATAGGCTTGGTACCATGCCCAAGTCCCGACGGCACTCAAAAACGTCTCCTTGTTAGGTGTAAGCTTAAAGTGATTAGGCTTAGGCTATACTTTAGGTTTAGGCTAGAATCGGGCTCAAGCCATGCTGATTTTAGTAATTTTCAGTACTCAACCGCCCCCTCTCCTCCGCCAAAAGCACCACGGATTTGCTGAGAAAGCGAAAATCCCTGGGCGGATGATGGCGCGACGAGCCCCAGCCCGAGCACGGGTCCTAGGAAAATTTGCTTTATCGATTTTTTGTAATAAATATTGTATTTTTCGATGGTTTCGATTTTAACATCGCAAAAAGCAACTGATCTTGATCTTCCGGGATCAAAAAAATTAGAAAAAGCGGTAAAAATACAAATTCGAGAGGGCATAAATTTTCGGGGTCCTGGAAAAATTGGGTTCTTTCGCCCACATGCAGCAGCTAATCATCGTCCAGAGGTGTCAGTCGGAAAAAGGGCGTGGGTAATTTTGTTCTCTCTCTCTCTCTCTCTCTCTCTCTCTCTCGCTCTCTCTCTTCAGGATTACAGTATCTCCCCAGCAGCCATCCCCCGCTTGAGCGATGAAATGGGTCCTAGAATACGACAATTTTTTTGATGGGGCCTAGGCGTCTGGCATTTTAGCCCCCAAGGCTAGCCTTTCGGTATTTCAAAACAAAAAATTAGTTTTGAGAAAAATTCTGTAAATTGTAGCCTCGGAATACTCCTAGAATCGTCAAATTCTCATTTCGCTCTGTTTTCCATTAGCATCTCCGATTTCTGGGCCCCTTCCAAAACCGAGAATCTCGGGTTGTACTCTCTCACTCTCTCTCTCTCTCTCTCTCTCTTTCTCTTACGCTCTCTCTACCTCTCTCTCTCTCGACATGGCGGCCAAGAGTCTTCACCCTAAAAAATGCAAACATGATATTTGGCTATCCTAGGGCTAACGCATTCCGCCTGGCAACTGCTGACCCTATGATTCTTCCGTAATAGAGAGCTAAAATCTAAGTTAGGCATAGACATAGGCTTAGGCTTAGGCAACCTCCAAAAATCGCTATTTTTAGCAATTTTTTGATTAATTCGCCTCGTGCTTGGATCATGTTAGCTTTTCGAAGCACGGGAGGGTGGGGGGTGACGAGTACGCGACACTGCTCGAATATTCTATACCCTGGGAATGTCAATTATCCGTCGTGTGGCGGCTTAGGACAGCGACACGTACACGAATTTTGGGAAAAGCAACGTAGTAGTGATCGATTTTTGTGTTTTTTTCTTGATTCGTTGTTTTTAGTTGGATCGCTGGCCATAGGTCTCTCTCCGCTCTCTCTTCCTATCTCCCTCTCTCTCCCTCACTCACTCTCCCTCTCCCTCTCCCTCTCCCTCTCTCTCTCTTTCTCTCTCTCTCTCTCTCTCTCTCTCTCTCTCTCTCTCTACACCCGCGACATCTTTTCTGAAACTAAAACAGAAATTTCCGCAAGAAAACACCTGAAGGCTCAAGATTTTAATCCCCGGCCGCGCCCCGCTTGGAATTTATCGTCCTGTTTTGAGGGTGCGGCTCCTCCTCTGCTTCACCCATTGCAGTGATCCCTAGGGAATAGGGGCTCGAGGCCAAAGATGACACTCGGTGTTCCATTTTTACACGCTGGCACGATAGTTTTCCTCAAAGATCTCTGCTATGGTTTCGAAAATCTGAGTTGCTATTTATTCAAGCTGTCAGTTGGCCAGTTGCAATTCGCCAAAAATCACTGCTAGCATGCCTGACAGCATTGATCTGATTTTAACGAGATTTTAAACGAAATTCTTTCGAGGTTACCTAAAGAATCACCGCTAGCTTGCCTTGGAGAATCTACTAGGCTTTTTCAGATTTCGCTCTCCCCAAAAAATCCCAGTTACCACCGCTAAAGCGCCTTTTCCTCAATGATCTTTGCTAGGATGCCTCACGCGTCAGGAAATAGAGCTTCAGCTACAGCGCAAAGCTTTAGGGCTCACGCTAAGCCCGAATGGCGGAATTCCACGCAGCTAAAGCCACGCCCAACCCTGCCTTCCCTTTCCTAAACGACCTTTGCAAGCCTGCCCCATCGCACAAACAACGAAACTATAATCCATCTCGAAACGACGCTTAAACGTTTCCATCTGGCACGACGATCCAGAAGTCTAGAAAAACATGCCCCCCGCCCTCCCTCAGGTGATCAGTCACAGCTGGGACACTTTTTAGAAAGCAGGGGGCGTGGCCGAGTAGCCAGGAAAAGTCATCGGGAGGGCCCGGACTGGGGATCTATCCCACCCACCCGAGCGGGCTGTACTTTGTATTTTCTCTCTTTTGCTTACGATCTCTCTTTCCCCCACTATCTCTAATAATTTTCCTTTTTTTTCCGTTTTGTGGGTGTTGCATGACGAAGCGTAATGAGGCGTATTAGGTGGGCAGTGGCAGGTGCTAGTGGTGCCATTAATTTGCCCATATAAAAGGACGGGAATGTGCAACTTAAGGAGCATTTGGATGCAAATTTGCAACATTTCCGCTCGAAATTAATGTTAGTAAATGTTTTCATGCTGGCTCCCCAAGCTTCAAACTCCAAAATGGTCTCTGCTGGTTTGCCCGGCCCATTTTAAAGTTGAAAATATAATTTTTTTGATTATTTCTAAGAATTCTCTGGTTTTTAAATGTTCCTTGCTGGTTGGCGGCCATTTTCAGATCCAAAATGTTTGATTATCCTTCAGCTTTTGCCAATTCCTAAATGGACTCTGCTCGCCTGCCACGCTCCACTCGCTGATTCACGCTTCGTAAACGCAAAAAATCTATTCCCAAAGGATCTCTGTCAGCCTACTTTATCGTATTTATCTCATTTTTATCTCGGGACACCAATTTCCGTTTTTACGGCAGCTTCCACCCAAAATCCCAAGCTCTCCCCGTGATTATTTGATGTGTTTACCGGCACCATCCCATTCCTCTCTCTCTCTCTCTCTCTCTCTCTCTCTCTCTCTCTCTCTCTCTCGCTCAAAATTCTGTCAGAATGCTGTAAACAACTGAATTTGTCTCGTTCAGGATGTCGTCGCACTGTAACACTACGCGTCGCGTCTCCCTACCCGTCATCCAGGCCATTCCCATTCGGCCAAATTATCGCGGGCCGCATTCGCCAAATTTTCTGGTGAGTTGGGATGGGCATAGGCTTAGGCTTGGGCTCGGGCTTAGATATATGCTTTTAAAAATGCAATTTTTTCCGCTCTGGTACAAATCGCAAAGCATTTATTTCTTATCCACAACCTGTCTATACTCCCACAAAGTACGCGTGACACTCCTGACGCCCCTCTGCCCCTCCATTTCCTCGTCCGAATCGCAAACTCGGGCTTCATTCGCGGAATCCCGGCCGGCCTTCCGCGGCAGCTTATTGTTTTTTTTTGGCAATATGCCAAAAATAGGGGCAACGCCCCAGGCAGAAAAACGGGCTCTATACCGGTAACGGGGACCATAGAAAAAACCGTGGACCATAAAAAAAACCGTGGACCATAAAAAAAACCGTGGACCATAACAAAAACCGTGGACCATAACAGAAACCGTGGACCATAACCGAAAATGGCGAAACTGGACCATAATAAGTATCGTGGACCAATGAAGGTATCGTGGTCCATAAATCCGGGAAAAAACGGCGTTATGGACCACGATCTTATCGTGTCCATAGAATCGGATTTCAGCCAGATTATGGTCCAAGATACCGGACAAGCCGGAAATCCCCGGTTTCGCGATTTGCAACTATTCTAGCAGTTTAAAGGGTTATTTCGCATATATATTCGCAGTGGATGTTTATTTAGGCGACAAAACCGATTAAATATGGGGTCAGACGAGATAAAATTAAATTCTTTATGGTTTACTAAGGGTTTTTCGTATAGCTGTTATGCTTCGGGTCAGAAGGCAGGAAGGAAGCCTAAGCCTAATCATACTTGTCTCTTTTCAAATTCTCAGCGGATTTTGGGTACTGCTATTTGGGCTGGGGCGAAAATCTACGCCGCAGGGGAATTTGGATTTTTGCCATGAATTTTACTTTTAAATGTTTCCGGCTAAAATTAACACTCTTAGTATCTTTGTTGACGCTCTATAAAATTGCGTTAAAGGGATGCCGACGGCATAGTCAATCGGTTACGCGCGGAAAAGAAAATGTCTCTGCGCCTCTCCCCTGGGCGCGCTCTCTCCCCTGTTGGCTACTTGCCAATTTGTTGATGAGGGGGATCGACACATGCCGTCGGCAGCCCTTTAAGCAAATCCTGTGAACATGACGAAAATGTCGAAAACTAGCGTTCCGCTCGACGTTCCTAGGTGTTAACCACGTTCAAATCTTGTTTTTGCTATAATCCTCCTATATTACATTATTTTCAGCTTTGATTACAACGCTTAGTATATTTGTTGACGCACTACCAAATCGCGTCTTCAAAACATCCAAAAAAATAGCAAAATATCGAAAACTCAGTTTCAACCCCATTTTCATAGGTATCTTTGAATTTGCTATAACTTTTCGCGATTACATTATTTTGGACTATAATTACACTCTTAGTATATTTTTCGATGCTATGGTATCAAGAAACCCTGAAAACTAGCGAATATATCGTAAACCCCTCGCTTGCGTTTTTGCCCCCGGCGTAGATTTTTGCAGTACCGGATTAGAACAGTACCGGATTTCGTACCGTATCTTCCCAGATAGTCTTCCCAGATCAGTCTTTCCCAAACATTCAGGTTTTCTAGACTTTAAAGGGATACCGACGGCATAATCAATCGATTACGCGCCGGAAAGAAAGTGTCTCTGCGCCTCTCCCCCGGGCGCGCTCTCTGCCCTGTTGGCTACTTGCCAATTTGTTGATGGGGGGGATCGACACATGCCGTCGGCAGCCCTTTAATGTCTTTCGCAACTACAATTATAAGCTCTTAAAACTTTCATACAGTTGTAGATGCCTTTAAACTGCTAGAATAGTTGCAAATCGCGAAACCGGGGATTTCCGGCTTGTCCGGTATCGTGGACCATAATCTGGCTGAAATCCCGATTCTATGGACCACGATAAGTATCGTGGTCCATAACCGCCGATTTTTCCGGATTTATGGACCACGATACCTTCATTGGTCCACGGTTTTTGTTATGGTCCACGGTTTTTTTTATGGTCCACGGTTTTTTTTATGGTCCACGGTTTTTTCTATGGTCCCCGTTACCGGTATAGAGCCGAAAAACGGGTATTAGGCGTTGGGCAGCCGGGGGGTGGAGACGGCTTTAAAGCGCCGGAAAACGTGATAAATGCAGCCTGAACCCGAACCCTAAGCCTAAACCTAAGTATAAGCTAAGCCTAGGCCTAAGCCTAAACCTAAGCCTAAGTCAAGCCTAAGCTTAAGTCGATACTAAGCTTAAGCCCAATCCTAAGCAGTAGCCGCAAGCTTCCACAAAAACATCGAGGAACCCTCAGAAACCCTAAACTAGCGAACCCAATTACCAAAACCGACTCGTTTCTTTATCTCCTTTCCCGACAAGTGCTCTCCAGAATATTCCAAGAAACCCCAGCCGAGGCCCCGGTCCTAAGTGGCCAAATTTTTCCGGCCATCTGCACCTTCCAGCCTAGTCGGCCGAGCCTTCCGCCTATTTTTGGGTTGGCGAATCTCTGCAAAAAAATGCACACTAATGCTCCATGGAATCTTGAAAACGAACAAAAAAATGATGTGGGGCTTCAATTTCCCTTTGGCTACTCCTTACGCCCCTCAAAAAAGCAGTGGTCTGGTCTACGGGCGTCCAATTTCCGCCTGGGCGCCCCACCCACCCGACATTTTCCACCTGTTTCCGGTAGTCGACCAGAACGGCTAGGCGGAAAGTGCCGAATTTTTGGTTTGAATTTTTGAAAAGGGGTTTGTAGTGTTGTCTAGAAGGAAAAATCAGTATGTGTCGATTTTGCAGACGAGAGAGAGATTGAGAAGAGAGAGCGAGAGAGAGAGAGAGAGAGAGAGAGAGAGAGAGAGAGAGAGAGAGAAGAGAGCGAGATCCTCTGGAGGAGCATTTAAGCCGAAAAACAACTCTAGTTACCCGGCGTCAATAGGGTCGAAACCGTAAAGAAAAAGCGGCTATCGGCCCCCAGGGCAGCGGAAGCTCATAAGCCAATTTGGAGAGGGGAAGAGCCGGAAAAACGGATTAGGACATCAACCCATCCTTTTACTCGAGCTCTCGCGCTCGCGCGCTCTCTCTCTCTTTCTCTCTCTTCAAATGTTGGCTCGAAAGCCCATTCGAATGGCCGATACAAAGAACAGGCGACATCCCGGAAGCTTTCCCGGTGATTAGTTGTCGGGAAAAGTTCCGGAATGCTGGGTTCAAACCGGATTTAAAGGGACCGGCAAGGTGAATGGAAAAAACTATCTATCCCTCTCTCTCTCTCTCTCTCTCTCTCTCTCTCGCTCTCTCTCCTCTCTCCCCCACTCCCCCTCTCCCAACTTTCTTCAACTACGAGTTAATCGAATCATAAATCCAATTTTTGATGCTGCTAATCCGAGGAACGAATTCCCCGAGGATAACCCGAGGTCAGGTGACACAAAAATTCTGTAAAAATTCGATTAAGGTATCAGGGGAATCACAAAGCCGCCAAAAATTCCGAAGTTTTGGACCCTGATTATGAGAACTTAAAATTAAGGGATTGAAAAATCAAGACAAAACCCGGTTTTCACACTTCGAAAACATTTTTTCTTGGCTTTGCTAAAAGACGCCAGCCCTCTAGAATCGGCTTGAGTTTTAGAATTATGCGTTACAGGGAGAGAGCTAGCACGTCGTTGGCCGTCTTACGTAACTTCCTAGGTGTCACCATCCCTTTAAACTCGATTTTTCAGGACAGCGGTCACCAGATGTCACTCCTAATGGGCAACGATCAACACCCACGCTCACCATCTTTACTCACCCCCAATCGATCGCCCACAGATTCCCCATTTCCGGGGAGGAGGTACTGTGGTGGCAGCAGGATTTAGAAATCAACGAAAAGCCGATTTTGCTATTTTTAATTTCTAAATATGGCCACTAATACGTAACTTTTCCAGTCGTCTCTACCAGAAACGCAGGTATAGTTGGAGTGTGCTGGCTTTTCATAGGCCAAGCTTGAAAAACTTGCCTTGCGTCCTGTCGACTTTCAAATCCTATAGAAACGATGCTATTTTTGGTCATTTCGAGATGAATCCTTCAAAAATTAAGTTGATATCATTTCATCTATTTCAACAGGTCTTAAAGATTTACATGAAAAAAATAGGCTTTAAATGTCTCCCCGTCTGTCCACGCTTTAGTTTGCAACCAACCTGGACCTTGTTTTCTCGGGAAGCGACACAAAATTTACAGAAAAGGGTGGAAAATCCCGGGCTTGAACCATAAGCTGGGCAAGCTGGATCAGCCGGATTTTCTCTGCCCCCCACCTGATCCGGATTTGTATGATACTTGGGTGGAGCCAAAAGGGTGGACATTTTGTGTTGTCGCGGAATTTAAACTGCCTGTGAATTTGGGAGGGAGAATTCAGGTGGAAATAGATGTGAAGTGGAACGAATCAGGCGTATGTGAAATTTGTGAAAACCGATTGAGAAACATGAATTTAGGTCCCTGCCCCAGACACCAACACAACGGGTGAGACGATCACTGCCTTCTACGCCTAGGTAGAGGAGATTTTTCTGCGTAGTTTCTCTCTCTCTCTCTCTCTCTCTCTCTCTCTCTCTGTCTCACTCTCGCTCTCTCTCCCGCTCTCTCTCCCTCGCTCTCTCTCTACCTTTCTGCTCTCTCTCTCCTTTCGCTCTCACTCTCGCTCTCTCCTGCCTCTATCTCTACCTCACTCGCTCTCGCTTCTTTAACTTTCCTTTTTCCATTTCAGAAGCACCTCCCCTCGACTCTTCCAACCCCAAATGGCACACCTAGAAGAGAATTTCCCCACGAGCAGTGGCAACTCATCAAAAACATCGAGGTACGGTATTTTGAAGACTACAAGAATAATTTGATGAGCCATAGCCCCCCTCCAGTTGCCATTAGTCTTGATCCAAACATTAGAAAGTCCCGGAAAACCTGAGTTCACTGAGACACTCCCTGAAAACATGGTCCGTTGGCGGTGATGCTGCCCTGATGGACCCAAAATGACTCCCCGGGGAATTTGGCGTCACTTTTCCGTGGGGCGCAACCCTTTGCACACCACACCCAGATGTCTTCTAGCGATTTCCGGCTGGGCTTTGTTATTGTCGCAAAATCGGGTTGATTTTTGAGATAAGTGGCTTAAGCTGGCTGAAGTTTCCGGCGTTAGGTCTAAGCTTAGGCTTAGGCTTCGGCTTAGAATTAGGCTTAGGCTTAGGCCTCTGCTTCGTGGAGCTTGTGGAACCTCTAGATAAAGTTACGCCAGTTTCTACAATGACCGAAAATTAAACTTTAAATCCTTATAAACTCGTGGAACATTTTGTGGGATAAAATACAGCACTCCTAGGGGTAAACGTGCTCTTTCGAATGGGCTACCACACGAACCCGTAGCTCAAAATTCATGAAAAAAAGTTTTTCGGTGGACCAATGCCCTGGATGGACCCTGGATGGCCAATTTTTGAAATTTTGTGAATTTTGAGCTACGGGTTCGTGAGGTAGCCGATTCGAAAGAGCACGTTTTTTTACCCCTAGGAGCTGTATTTTATCCCACAAAATGTTCCACGAGTTTTATAAGGATTTAAAGTTTGTAATTTCGGTCATTGGGTGAAAACTGGCTGTAACTTTATCTAGAGGGTTCCCAACTTTGAAAACGGATTCGGAATCAGCGAAAAATTCTGCACAAAATGTGCTATCTCACGTATCGAAATCCCACGATCAACAAAAAACGGTTACAGTTAGGCTTCTTAGGCTTAGCTCAGGCTTGGCTTAGGCTTGGCTTAGGCTTGGCTTAGGCTTGGCTTAGGCTTGGCTTAGGCTTGGCTTAGGGCTTGGCTCAGGCTTGGCTTAGGGCTGGCTCAGGCTTGGCTTAGGCCGGTTGGCTTTTCCCAAAATCGTGAATTTCGGCGGGGTCATTGATGTGCTAGCGGGGGTTGAGCACCACCTCCCCACCACATTCGTCAAACTTGGCCGAAGAAATTCCCAGTCGACTCGAATTTCGGCGGGTGGATACATAGATTTGTCTCCCCGCCCCGGTGGGGCCCACCTTAGGGCCCACGCACCTGGGCCCTACGGCTACGAGGCCAAGCTTCACACGCCCACCTAGCAGTTATCGGCATCACTTTTTTTAGCTTATTTTTTCTCTTTTTTGTTCTTTGTTCAGAAATTAATTTTCGTAATATCAGAAAGGTGCTGCAAAAATATTCCGAAATTTTTGATAGATAAGATAAATTAGATTCTTTGCCTTGTTATCAGGGATTTTCAGCTGTGAAGCCTCGCCGCGACAGCGCTCTCCGCGGCGGCTAGGACTGATTGGGTGAGTTTTACGGGCCTCAAAGGGACTAGACGTTTCCGGTGTTCTCAATTTTCCCCTCCACATTCCCTTCAACAGCCCTTTAAAACGGCATTTTTATGCGCTTTTCGTGTTTTGACTAGGGGCTTGTCTATGCATTTCTGGGGTCCGTATAATCATAGCCCCTCCCTCGGCACACCGCTAAAAAATAACGATCTCCCATCGAAGCAAAGCACCAGCGGGATGCGCGAATTCGCCTTCCGGTTTTATTCGTATTCAATTTTGACTTGGATTTAGGTTGAGGCTTAGATATAGGCTTAAGCTTAGGTTTAGGCCTAGGCTCAGACTTAGGCTGACTTCAAATTTTGGTTAGCTGGGGCTTGGGCTTGGATTATCCTTAGGCTTAGGCTTAGGCTTGGCCTTTGACTTACGCTTAGGCGTTGTTTCGACTTTTTTTTTGGCTTAGGATTAGGCTTTGGCTTAATTAACTTGGACTTGGGCTTCTCCTTATATTTTGGGAATGTGCCCTGCGGCCATGGCTGGGCCCTATTTCTTTTTCTTTTCTGCCCCCCCACCCCGACCCCAGCCGCGTATGAAATTGCCATTTTTGTGCATTTTGCTGTGTTCCACCCACCTCCTGGCCCATTCAAAATGCCCTCTCGGCATTGCGGGTTTTTTAAAACGTCAGAAGTGCGGGTTTCCGGGGGCGTTCGAGAGCTGTTGAAGTTTTTTTTATAGCTTAATTTATGATTCTTTAAGTTCAAGACCTTAAAAAATTTTCTAGGTACCCCCCCCCCTAATGCAAAAGATCCCATAACAGCCTTAGCGGTCCATCTAAAATTCTAACGATCATATTCGCGTCATTTCCGCGTGTCGCGCTCTTTTTTTCGTTTAGTTTCTGATTTCAAAGACCATTATGACCCGGGCACTTTCCACCTGCTTTGTTTTTTGGCAATTATTTGGCGGCGCCAATAATTGGGGGAATTTCGGCATTCCGTGTCGATTCGGCCGTCTTTTTTAGGGCTAATCAAAATCCAATTGCCAACCCCAGAGGGGCAAATTTCCATCTGGTGTTCGTTGGCATTCACTTAGAGAATTTTTCACTGAGGTTTAGGATCGATTTCTAGTGTGATTTCATTTTTGTGTGTTTTGTGTTTTTGAGGCTTCTTCTTTGGTTTCTAAGTAAATCGAGGAATCGTTTTTTTTTAAATATACATAGAGGAATAGTTTCTAACCTTAAAAAAGTGAAAATTTTCATTAAAACTCGCAAATATCGTTTTTCGAACAAAATGGGTGATTTTTCAAAAATTTTGGACTTAAAAGTTTGTTTATAAAATTTGTGCAATTAAAATCTAGTGAAATATTACTAAATACCTTATCCCGCTACTACGCGCTTATTGGTTTATACGAAAAATCAGTGTTCCCTCGTAACCCCCGCCCCCCGATGCTGGAAAAGCTCCAAATATTCGTTATAAAAGGGGCTGAAAAAGTTCATAAAGGCTTCAGTACATTAACGAAAATTGAAAGTTTCCGTTGCTCTAGAAACTATTATTTTATGTGGTGTTTAAAGGGACCTTGAAGCCAAAATAATCAAAAAAATCGCGGTTTCTAAAGTTGCCCATCCTACCGTAAACTTCACCGCGTTTAGGTTATTGTAGTCCGTAGTTACTCTTCAAATTTCAGTCGTCGTGCCCCGGTGGCGATGCGAGACAGCGGGTTCGTCGAGCCGAGCGCTCACGGCGAAGAGGAGGACACTATGGGGCAACTGCGCAGTTTCGACATGAACAAGGGCAAGTTTTAGCGTCTTTGATGATTATATACGTTTTGCTCGTTTTGTATAATTGTAAAATTTAATATATTGTACCGTGGCGGCATCAATTTACGTGAGAATCTCCGAAAATAATTAAAAATCCTTCTAAAAAAATTTTCTAGTTTTCTCCAAAATTCTCTAACGGCTCAAAAAAACTATGCATCAACTATCCAAAAAAACCACGTTATCTTAGCGTAAAAACCGTTTCAAACAGATCGAAATCCAAGGTTTTTTGAAATTATGCAAATTTTTCAGGCAATCTCGTCGACAAAGGCTTCCAAAATCGCCCACCCCCAGTGGCGCCGAATTTGCTGGCGAGGCGAAGTAAGTAGTATTTTTATTACCTTTTCACTAACATAAAACATTTTGGAAACTTACATTGTATCTAAAAAATAATGATTAATTTTTTAAGTCCAGCTATTTTTAACGATCAAAAACTTTCTTTTCAGCCGAATCCCGACGTGCCACCTGCCCCGAGATTTGGCTTTTCCCCGAGACGTCCAAGCCGGTGAAGCGCGTGGTTTTAAGGTCGGAATAAAAACGACAAAAGTTCATTTTTTTGTAGGGTATACGGTAACTCGTGTGTGGGAAAGAAGACGCTGTGCCAGCAAATTCACCACCACGCTGCAAAGGCAACGCCGGAGTCCGTCAATATACTATGTACGTTCCTTACGGCTTAGGCACTAATAAAGCGGCGTCTACACTTTTTAGCCGCCGAAACGGAAGAAAGCGGAAAGTCGCGTACGATCAATTTTCTGCTCAACGGCGAGGAGGTGCAGCTGGAAATCCTGCTCGAGTCGGCGCTGGAGGTTTGTAGATTTGTGGTCACTTCTGGGTTCTTTCTCCCGGTTTCGACCGCCCTTGCCAAAATAATGAAAAAATACAGAAGTAAAAATACAGCTATCCGCTTCAGACATCCCCATTCTCGCCGCACGTCACGATGTTTATGGTCGTCTACTCGGTGACGTCGCGGGAGAGCTTCCAAACGGCCGCTGATCTACTGTATCGAATATTTCAGGTATTACGGCGTTTTTAAGGGGATTTCCGCACGTAGAATTTGCCGAAAATACTTTTTTTAAAACACTGTCAATAGCCTTCACTCAAGAAGCCTTTCGGTTCCCGTTAAAACATTCCGTTCAGCACCGAAAAACAACGGCCGTACCCGTGTTGCTGGTGGGAAATAAAGTGGACCTGAAGCGGAAGCAGGCCGTTAGTGCTATGGGTTTGTCGATAGGAAACTGACGGAATTCTGTGTTTAGAGGGTAAAACTCTGGCGAAAATCTATAAATGTACCTTCCTCGAGCTGTCCGCACTAATGGCGATGAATGTAGACACGATGTGGAAGGAACTGTTGACACAGGTAAGATAGAGAGAGGGGGAGGAAAGAGAGCGAGAGAGAGGGAGCGAGAGAGCGAGAGAGCGTGCGTGAGGATGAGAGAGTGAGAGAGAAAGAATTTTACATTTCAGATCGGCGGTAACGACGGTAGAAGCATTCTGGAGCGACTTGTCGACCGTGGCAAGAGCATCGCGCGCAGTTGCGAAGAAATAGTGCAGAGAATGAGGAGGGGCGAGGGATTAGGAGAGGTGAAAGAAGCTAGAGAATCGCTTGGGGAGCAGGAGCTGGATGAGGAAGAGGAGGAGCAAGAGGGACAAGAGGATGAGGAGCAAGAGTCGTAGCCCTTTTTGTTGGAAGGGCTTTAAAGGAGCTGGGAAGGTCAGGCTAAAATTCGGCTCAGGCTTAGGCTGATGAGGTTTTGGATTGGGGTTAAGCTTAGCTTCACGATTCTTAAAAACTTTTTAAAGCCTTTCCTTGCCAGCTGCTTTAGCCACTGACTCTACATATTATTTATTGATCAAAAATCCTATATAATGTCGTAATTAATTAATTTTCCTGAGTTCTCCTCCCAAATTGTGATTTTCCTATAGCCAATGTAGCCGAAATTTGTATTTTGCTGTTTCATCAATTTCCATATATCAACGATTCCCGGGTGTCCGCCATACCAAACACAATTCTTCTGTGCATTTCTCCAACCATTTTTGAACGATTTCTGTGTATTTTATCCACTTTTTTCTTAATAAAAACTGTAAATCTTCACGATACATTGCAAAACAAAGCCTGATTTCCTGAATACTCTCTGCTAGCCGCCAGTTATTCGAAAATTTGGATGACTAAGAAGTTTGGCAAGCATTTGAGCGCTTCGAGCTGACTTCTAGACTATTCTCAAGTCTCCCACCGCCGATTTTCGGCCGATAGACCTAGTTGTTGACATCGGAACGTTCCGTTTTTGTACGCGTAAGGGGGAGGAGGCGTGCCCTGAATGTCGGCCGGGCCGCCGCCGGTTTGTTTTCGTCCATTTTATCGGCGTCACCCGGCGGGCTGGCCATGGTTTTTTACGGGCCCGCGTGCGCTTTATGTTGCCATCGGTTTTTGTGTGTTCAAAAATCAATCGAATGTCCTGGTTTGATCTCTAAAAATGGGATAAAATAGTTTTTTTTACCTGTTACCGTCCCCTGAAGCTGCTAACTGTCACACTTCCTTAGAATTGATCCTCTAGCTTCTAGATTTTCTAGCTGTTACACTGCCTTTAAAAACGGGTTTTACTTGTTCTAATCCGTTTAAAGTAAATGTTTTTTTTAAATGTGCCTCATAAGCTGTATTTTAGCTCCATTAAACCCGGTTTTCTAGGTGTCGCACCTCCTTTTTGGTAAATTTGCAGATGTCACTCTGGATTTATAAACGTTATTTTAGTTTTCAGACCTTCAAAAACCATGCTAAAGGCTGTGCAAAGCTAAGAATCGCAAAAATAAAAACATAATTTTTCTAGAAACCCTCAAAAATTACAAATAAAAACCGGTAGGTTGACGCGATCACCTCACCAATTCCACAATAGGTCGATTGTCTTTATTATCAATTCGAGAGTCGTCTGTCTGTCAGTTTGTCTGTCTATCTGTCTGTCTGCCTGTCTACCATCGCACAAAATCACATGAGGTGGGTGGGCGATTTGCTGAGTGAAAATTTCCAACCTCCCCGCCCATCACAGCCCCCCTCCCCATTTCGCATCTTTCCCTTTCAGCCGCCCGTCATCGGGAAAAATGCATGAATCAAATTTTTAGCGCTTTCGTTTTGTCTGTATATAAAATATACAAAAATATAAAAATTTTGATTTTATCAGAAATGCCGCCGACAGCCCCCGAACACACAGATCAACCGGAGCAAAAATTGAGGTAATTCAGAGGTGTTTATTTTTTTTGTGTTGCGCTGCGTTGAAATAGCCCGATGACGACTCTCTCCTTCTCTCTCTCTATCTCTCTCTCTCTCTCTCTCGCTGTTTAACGTTCTCACTATCTCCGTTTCTGTCACTCGCTAAGCATACAACATCAAAAGAGAGAAGCAAAATAAGGCTCACGCCGAAGCCTATCCTAAGCCTAAGCCTAATCTAAGCTTGTCTAAGCTTCAGCCTAAGCCTAGAAATAAGCCTCATCCTTCCAATAATTCGTCACTCTCCCAGTGCATCTATTTTCATCATGGGCGTGCCCTAGGTGCTCTCACTCAGTCAGCCTCGTTTCCGCTTCTTTTTTGCATACAGCCGAGATTCGCTGTTGGCTGTTTTATCTGTGCTGTGTAGCCATTTCCCGTCTCTCTCTCTCTCTCTCTCTCTCTCTCTCTCTCTCCCTCCGGTCCACCGGCACTTTCCGATCAGGCCATATCCCCCAGGCGTGTCTGCCGGTCAAGGCTATATCTTCCAGCACTGCAAAGCTGCCCGCTTATTTTGGATTTTGTCGAGTTGGCGGCTCAGGGTTATTGAAATCAGCTATATACTTTCAATTGTTCGAAAATTTCCATTAAGTGGTTGTAGTGAAAATTGATGGCTCGATTTGAGGGCTCACCGTGGCAGCCCCTAAAATTCTAAAAATTCTTCGAATTCATGAAATCCAAATTTTCTTTTCGCGGTGTTATACACTTTTACTTTACTCAAGAAATATTTGCTTATGATGGCCCTTTAATAGTCTAATATAGCTAAAAATCCCACGTAGTACGCCAAGCTCCTATTAACCGTTTTTCTTCAAATTTGGCCTGGCCGGGAAAGCTCGAGCTAGCGCAGATTTTCGCCTTTTCCCTTTCAAGCACCTAAAAAACACTCAAATTCGCCTTTTTTTTGCCTACGCACCGGCCTGAGCCTAATCTTGAGCAGGAGCTGATTTCCAACTCAATTAGCTGGCCGAACAGCTACCGTTTGGGTCCACGTTGGCCAAAAGTTCAAATCGGCAACCAGGGATATGGACTTTGCCATCTCTCTCTCTCTCTCTCTCTCTCTCTCTCTCTCACCCTCCTTCCTTACTTATCATTTTCCGCGAATGTCCTCTGTACCCCCGGCAACCCATAAAAAGGAACGCATAAAAATGGAAGCGCCTTGCCGGTTAATTTTGGACTGAACATTTGGGCTTCTGAGATAAGCCCTCCGCTAGACTCCAAAGCCAAAAAAGCCAAAAAAAACAGGAGAATCGAAAAAACCTTTTTTTTTGCTTGCAGCTGGTGGCTGGTGGGGGCGCATCCGAATCGATTTCCGAGCACATGTGTTTATTGGAATTCGAGGAAAGCCGGGAGGGGGCCATTTGATCAACATTTTCGTGAGGTCAAGCCATGTTTTCGGCGCGCCACATGCTAATTTTCGTGCGTTTTCGTAGATTGGCCTTTTTGGCAGCACGGTAAATGGACCTGTTTACGGTTTTTGGGTCCAGATGTGCTTTAGCCTCGAAAACATTTTCCATTTGGGGTTAGGCATCCGCCTGGGAACACTGTAAAGTGTGCTTATGATTAACCTAAACGAAATACAAAAATGTCATTCTCGCTCCGTCTCTATCCTTTTCTCTCCTGTCTTTCTCTCTCTCTCTCTCTCTCTCTCTCTCTCTCTCTCTCTCTCGCTCTCTCTCTCGCTCTCTTTCTCGCTTTCTTTCTCCTCCCAAAAAATGAGTTCGATCAGCCAACAAAACCTTATCAACCCTGCAATCGTCCGCGCCCCGAGGGGTCAAATTGCGCGGTGCGGTTTCTTGCTAGACAAAGGAAGAGAGAGAGAGAGAAGAAGAGAGAAAAGACAGAAGAGACAAGAAAAGAACACGGAAATGCTCGTCACCCCAAAAAACAAAACGGCCGGAACGCTGGCTAAGCCACGCAGGCGACTCGTCCCGTTCGGCAAACACACCGAACCGGCCGCCCTTTTTGGCCGATACGTCCAAACCATCTGTCTATTAATGCACTTTAGAATCAGCAATCGTTCAGTTAATTACCCCTTTTCAGCCCCAAAATGCTGACCGAGGTGAAGCGCGACAACTTCAAGTCGTTCTGGGACAAGTACTCGGATACGCCCGATAATACCGCAATGATGCTGAAGTAAGTGGGGGAGTCGTTGGGAAGCTTTGGCGTATGCATACGCTTAGGCTTAAGCCTAGGCTTAGGCTTAGGCTATGCCTACTTATTTTTTCTTGATTTCTGAATCTTTTAGCATGGAGGCCTCGAGCCAAGAAGTCCTGGGTACTTGGCCGATGCGCCAAAAATCCCGGGAGCAAGTTTTTAGGTTATAATTGTAAAAATTAAGCTTAGAAATTCATGAAAATTTTTTTTTCAGCAACAACGCCGGCACGCTGGAGGAGGATGATCGTCGTGACATTTTGTCCTCGCTGCCCGACGTCACCAACAAGGATGCCGTTGATATTGGGGCTGGAATTGGGTGAGCCACGTTGTCAAGAGCCCTTTGAAAGTACCTGGTCGCTCTCTCTCTCTCTCTCTCTCTCTCTCTCTCTCTCTCTCTCTCTCTCTCTCTCCCAACTCGCGCTCTCTCTCGCTCTCGCTCCCTCATCTCCCCCAACTATCGCTTTCTCTCCCACTCTCTCTCTCCCAACTATCGCTCTCTCTCTGTCTCTCTCTCTCTCTCTCTCTCTCTCTCCCAACTCGCGCTCTCTCTCGCGCTCTCTCTCGCTGCCCTAGACGTTCTTAAACCTATGAATTCCACGCACTGGAAAGTATAATTTTCTACTCCCCGTCCAACAAGTTCGATGCGTTCAAAAACGGTTCCCTGCCCGTTCTCTTTCTGGGAGCCAAGATCACTAGGTTCTATTTATCCATTTTGATTGCATTTCTCTCTTCATCCAGCTGTCTCTTTCTCTCTCTCTCTGTATCTCTCTCTCTCTCTGTGTCTCTCTCTCTCACCGACCAAACGACCATCCCGTCACGTTGCAGCTATCAATCCCAAAACCCGCGGGATTTTCCACGTCTATCCCATTTCCATTTACCCGCAAAAAGTCGCGCGGCGTTTCCGTTTTTGGCGAATGGTGTCTCGGCCCAATCCGTCTCGTCTCACGTGATTCAACATATCCGAGGAGTTCGTGTTCGGGTGGAATTTAGGAAAAAATGGAAACTATAGGATTTATTGGATTGGGGAATCCCGGGGAATAACGAGAGAGCGATATAGCGAGCGTGAGCAAGAGAGAGAGAGGAGAGCGAGACAGAGAGAGAGAAAGCCAGATCAATTTGCATTTTTCAGCCGTTTCACCACCGTACTTGCCCAAACTGCTCGCTGGGTGCTCACCACCGACTTCATCGACTCGTTCATCAAGAAGAACAAGGTTTTGAGCTCTCTCTTCTTTCATTGTAAGTTCAAATCTAGGAAAGAAATGCCCAATTCGACAATGTTCACTACCAAGTTGGTGACGCTGTTCATCTACGGATGGAGAATTCAAGGTGCGTTGGCCAGCTTTCCCGGCTTCACCATCCATTAATGCATTAGTTTCTCCTCCTATTTTAACGGGGTATTGGAGCCTTGAATCCACAAAAATAGTCCTTTTAGTGTTGACCTCGTGTTCACCAACTGGCTGATGATGTACCTCTCGGACCGGGAGGTGATCGAGTTCCTGATGAGTGCGATGCGCTGGTCCCGCCCAAATGGTTGTGTTCATCTACGGGAGAGCTGCACAGAGCCCAGCACCGGGAGGACCACCGGAAATACGCTGCATAATCATGCAGAGGCCAATCCCACTCACTACAGGGATGCGTCGTTGTATATCAAGCTGTTGAAGGAGTTCCGCTATCGGTGCGGCTGAGGAGGGAGAGGTGAGAGAAAGTTTTGACGCTCATTCCCGCTTCAATACAACGATTTGAGGAGCTTCACCATACCTGCACAGCCCCTTTGAACTCCGAATTTGCAGGAGAAATCCTTTGACGACTACCTGGAGCTGTTCTCCATCACCTGGCAGGGCATCCAGAACTCGTGGAATGAGGAGCTGGAGCCGGAGCAGCACGTGTGGACTGATCAGGTCTAAAGAATGAGCATGATCTTATCCGGAGTTTCAGATTTTCGATACAGTGCTTGGAACAGATGCGTTCCGGAAGGCTCCACTGCCTACGTCTATACCCCGAGGGTCATCAGCCCGTATTGCCATGTGGATAGCCATCGCATTGCACAGGTAAGCATAAGCCCAGCCTAAAACAAGTCATAGCCGTTTTTTTCAGAAGCTGTCTTCCAATGTATGGAACGTCGAGCTCGACCCTTACTACTACACCACCTCTCTCACCCGGGCCAACACCGTCAAGGACAAGCGGTTCGCGTTTCTCTCTCTCTTTCTCTTGTTTTCTCTCTATCTCTCTCTCACCCTATCTCTCTCTCTCTCTCTCTATTAAAGACACCTTTTAGAGTCCGATACGGCTGGAATGAAAATCTCCAGGCTTCAGTGGACTACTGGAAACAGCGAGGAGGAGACTTCAACGCCCTCGTCGCCACTGAACTCCTTGCCACCAATGATGCACAGTCGATCCGGGATCTCGTGGTAAGTATCCTTTAAGCTTGGGCTTAGGCTTAGGCAGCTGAAACCATTTTTTTCTAGTCAATCCTCAACCCCTCGGCCAAGGCATTCCTCCTCGAGCCCGTCGAATCGATCGACAAGGACGAGCTATCCAAGGTGAATTAATTGAGGCATAAAATATGTAAATTTTATTAATTTAGAAGTTAACGGAATCCGGTTTCAAAACCTTCGAGATCACCGACATCACCGATGATGCGCTGCACGCCCAGCGCGCCTATTTTGAGGCCCATAAAAAGGTAGGGAATGAGAGAGCGAGTGCGTGAGAGAGAGAGAGAGAGGGAGCGAGCCAAATAAATTTTCCGATCCAAAAAACGCGATTTAAAAACTTTACAACATTTTCAGCCCGCCGAGGTCGTCGGAAAGCACTGGGTGCTCATCGAAGCCACCCTGTAAATATTTTGCAGCCTAAGCTCCTATACTTTCCATTCCGCCTTGCTCCGTGTTGACAGTATGTACCACTTCCACCCGCTAGCATTCCACTAGCGAAATTTTCAGAGCTAAAAATGACAAAATTTTGCCCGTCCCCCCACCGTTTGACTTGTTGATTACGAGTGTTTTTGCTGATTTTTTATAAAGATAAATTCTGCTAAATTTTGTTTTTTCTTTACCGTCGTTTTTCGTTTGTGTTTTTGAATAAAGTCTAACGATTGAAAATATAGAAAACTCTTTGGATTGACTATGAGACTAGGGTATTTTGCAGATTACGGCGAGTTATAAATGTCGCAGTCTTCAAAAAGTACGAGTTTTACGGACTACGTAGCCTAACATACAAGATACAAACCACAACTCAAACCACAGACTGATGACGTCACGAAAACCAAATAATTCTATGAAGCGCGACAATTACGTTAGGAATTTCAGGTCAGACATAATTATACGAATTTTCGAGAGAGGGGAGATAGAGAGCGAAGAGAGCGAGAGCGAGAGAGAGAAAGAGAGGAGAGAGCATGATAGATATTTCAAGCCGAGTTTTGCTAACAAATTCCAAGTCCTGGAGTGAGGAAGTGATAAGAGAAGCGGCGCGTTAGATGCTAAAAACATGCCGGGTTTATTTATTCTAATGTTTTTGTACAATACCCGCCAGCTCATCTCACCATGGCACGATTCAGATCAATCCCGAACGCAAATAGCCGTGAGCTATAAAAACAGCTGGACTGGCACTTGACCAAGGAGTTTTAGAGTTGTTCGATCTTTCCCTTACTCTCGCTCTCGCTCTTTCTCAACTTCTTGCTCACCCCTCTCACTCTCGTGCTCATTTTATGCTTCCCCATGCAGACGGATGTGCTGAAGACGTTGGAAGTCTTGGAACGCGTTCTAGATCTTCCCTCGGTCTCTTGCTCTTGCTCTCTCTCTCTCTCTCTCTCTCTCTCTCTCTCTCTCTCTCGCTGTCTCTCGCTCTCGCGCTCGCTCCATATCTTTCTCTTTTTCGCTCCCTCGTTCTCTTGCTGTAATTTGCGCAGAAACGCTAAATGATTGCGTAAGTTTCACCATAAAATATTACAAACCGGATCCCCTCATAAAATCCATCATCAATCCCCCCATATTCCAAAATTTCCGAATTCCGGGTGTGTTTGGAACGTCACCAGGTCTCCGACACGCCCTTTGATGATTTTGTCGCTCTCTCTCTTTCTCTCTCTCTCTCTCTTTCTCTCTCTCCAGCTATAAATATCTTATCATTGTTTCCCTCTCCTGTCCCCTCAAAAAACATATGGTTGCCCAATAGACCCCAGGGCGTCGACCCAGGGTTAGTCAGAATTTTTTCGATAATTTTAGCGTCCACGCGCCGGAGTTTGCGTATTTTTAATGACTGTTGTGCTAGATGCGGTGGGGCCTGGGTCTATAAGCCGCTTAAGAAAATTCTAAGCTCAACGCATTGCTTCTTGAAATATAAAAGAAAGAAACTTCCATATTGGGACGATTGCTGCTTTCTCATTATTAATTTTTGATGCCACATTTTTAGCTATAACTTTAAACCACTGTTTTTTTGTTTTCAGTTGCATAATTTGTTATTGTATGAATTGTACTAAAATTGTAATTTTTAGAAATCGTTAATTCAAACCGCTGAAGCCATCGAACCCTAAATATGGAATCGACTCCCGACGTCGGCGCAGTGCTTTCGAGCTCTCGCTTGAATTCCCGTTATGCTAAAGAATCCCAGGTAACCAAATAGGCTTCACCAATTATGCAATGTATTTATTGTAGCCTCTACCGGAAGGCCGATATTTGATTATGACAAAGCCGAGAGGAGATCGACGGCAATTAGCGGATTTCGAAAACGTGGCGCCGTCTTGGAAGCCGATGGTAGGTTTAGGCTTACGCTCAGGGGGGTCGGTGGTCCTCATCCGGGGCTTAGGCTTAGAATTCGCGACTTTTTTCAGGTCCCAAAACAAAACCCACCACCACCTCCAAAAAATCTGCGAACAGCCGGCGGTAAATACTTCGATTTTTCGTATTTCTATGCCGATGAACCGTCATCTTCCGGATCGTCTCTAAGTGACTCTATGAAATCCCTACCAAATACATCCCTTTCCGCATTCACAAAGTCTTGGTTAAGCCGATCAAACAAGTATTGAAGGGTTGTTATGTCTCACTCTCTCTCTGTCTCTCTCTCTCTCTCACTCTCCTCAAATGTATTGAAATTATTTGAATGTCTTTCACAACCTAAATCCCGATTGTATAACTTTTCTAACAGGTCTTATCTGTCATTCCACGCATAATTCTTTAGAGCCGTGGCTACTGGACCGAGAATTGTTCTCCTAAGCCCCGTCCTTATCACTTTTTTTTGTGCGTGTCCTTATACGAATAAACGATTCATTGATGACCCGTGAAATTACCAGGAGAAAATCGAAAAATAAGACAAAGAGCGAGAGAGCGAGAGAGAGAGAGAGAGAGAGAGAGAGAGAGAGAGAGAGAGAGGGCCACAGGAGGCGAGAGATAATTGGAAAGTGCGCGAGAGAGAGCGAGACGGGAAAATGGTAGAGAAGATGAATGAGAATGAAAGTGAGAGATAAGTAGAGCAAGTCATGCTCTAATCTAAAAGCAAATCCTGCTCCACCTCCCCCTCACTCTCCAAAATCACCCTCAAATTGTGATAGCTATGCCCTGGATGTGGCTGTGCAGTCCTACATAATATACAGTACGCTCTAAGGTCCCTTCTACGACGCAAGAAAATGTATAAAAACAACAAAATAAAAGACGTGAGCCCCAGAAACTGATAGCTTAGCCAGGAGTCCGTGGCGATACTTTGCGCGCTAACGCGTTTCACGTAAAATATTTGAGGGTAGTGCTGTGGGAAGTCAGCCGTTTTCATCCAAGGCGTACATGAAGAGCTGTGATTTTGCTTTTGGAGCTCTTCGAACCAATTCGTGGCCCAGGGACGGTAGAATTTGGGGGAGATCCGCTGGGTGCAGTCAAAGTTGGATGCCTCGGCCCCGGGCTGGGCCATAAAGTTGTGGAACCGTGTCTAAAGGGGAAATTCGATAGACTTAGACTTGGGGGAGGCTTAGGCTTAGCCTGCTTATGTTTCTTTTTTCAAAAACAATCCCCAAATAAACGCACACTCGTCAGATTTGCATAAACATCAGCCCTAATCCCGGCCGGCGCGAACCCATACGTCCGATTGTACAGCAACTCGCCGACGCACGATATTGCCGCGTAGTCGAACGAGGGCATCATTTTGTTGGCAACCTCAAAAAAGGAATCCACCGGTCACGACACCTTTAAAACGAACCAAAAATGGGTATGCGGCGATTGTGGGCAGCTCTTCTATTCCGAGAAGGCAGATGCAGTGTCGGGATTTTCCGGAAGCACACAAGTGAGCATCAGCTGAGCAGTCCCAGTTTGAATATCTGGGGTTAGACTAGAATTATTATCAGGGAATGGAAGGTTACCTTATGATTTTTTGGGTTGCGTGTCCATCTTTTAGGCAGCGAGAGGTCATGCCGCCTGGGAGCTAAAAAATTTTGTACGAAAATAGGGAGGCAGAGAGAGAGGGAGAGGGAAAGAGACTGACAGAGAGAGAGAGAGAGATAGAGAGAGAGAGAGAGAGAGAGAGAGAGAGAGGGAAAGAGAGAGAGCGCCAGAGGGAGAGAGAGGGAAAGAGAAAGAGCCCCAGAGAGAGAGAGAGAGAGAGAGATAGAGAGTGACAGAGTGAGAGACCGAGAAACTGAGAGAAGACTTAGAACGACTTCTAAGACGTCCAATACCTTTAGCACATCCGTCTGCTGCAGCGTTGCTAAAAAGCGCTCATCGATGCCGTAGCTGTACTAAAAACAAACATTTCATAGCTTGGAAACATATTCCATTACCGTATCCTCAAAATGCTGCCCCAAATACCCGTCCAGGGAAACGGTATTTATCAGAAAATCGATAGCAGCCATCGATATTAGTGATTGCACGAGCCCGGTGGCAAATTGCATCATCGAGTTGTCGGGGAACGATTCTGGGCGGTATTTTAAAGGGAATATGACATTAGAAGCTGACTAAGAACACCGAGAAACCGTACGATTTGCATAGAATCCCATGCCGTTGAGGTACCAGCCCTCTGAAACACCGGCGCAGCGTTCACATTTGGAGAGTTGGATGGCGTTGGAGCCTGGAATTTTCTGATTGTATTACTCGTTTTTTGGTTTACCGTTTAGAATGTCGATGACATCACTAATTTCGGGAGCGGTTTTGATGATGACGTCGTAGTTCTAGCGGTAAAAATAGAGCTTTCAAAGGTCTTGGAAGAGAGGGGGAGATGTCAAGAGATAGCCAGAGAGCGAGAAAGCGATAGAGTGAGCTATAAAGTCGCTGGCAGAGAGAGAGAGAGAGAGAGAGAGAGAGAGCGAGCGTTATAAATCGTGCGAATACCTGCAAATCCAAAACATAAGCCCAGTTTCCGGCCCCCAAAACGGTTTTCCAGCACTCCCGAAAAGCGTGGCTCATAAAAGCCCCATTCCCGGATACGTTGTAAAGAGTTTTTGTCTAAAATTGCAAGAAATCTCGCTAAAACTTGCGGATTTATGCATACCAAATGGACATTCTCGACGCAGCTCTCTAATTTTAGCAAATTCCTGTGAAATTCGGTGCCCTCGGCCTTGAGATCGACGGCAAAACAAAATACGTGATCTGGGTGGTAGGTGAAGCCGAGCTGCTCTTCATGGAAATCGTAGTCCTGAAAGAGGCGTAGGCATAGGCTTAGGCTTAGGTAATTCGCTTCGCTACGTTATTAAAGCGTAAAAACCCAATTAAATTAAGTTTACAACCTCATTGACCACCCTGGCGACGGCTATCGAATTCTTCACCAGAGGATATTCGGAATACCGCATCACGCGTTCCCGAATCGATTCACAATCCATTTTTCGGGAACTGTCGGCATTCTTGACGATCCTTTGAACTGGCTATACCATAAATTAGCGCACATTAGCCAATCAACCGTTCGATAATCGCAATCCTCCGCGATAATCCGCTTACAGTCCACACTTTCGACTAGTGGATCGCGGCGGAATTCGTATTTTCGATTATAGGTTCCCTACAAAATTTCTTTGATTTTAATGGCAAATATTCATACCCAAGCTCTGGTCAATTCAATAAAAACTAGGAGAAATACCAAGAAATAAGCCAATATCGGCATGCAAAAAGTAGCGGAGTGGAAATGGGGGATATCGATTTTCGAGCCACCGGCTTGTGCGGAGCAAAATTTGCACCACGGGGTGATAAGGGTTATTTTGGGGGGCTAAGCTAATATCTTGTTGTTATTTTCAAGCTTTTGATAGGGGGTATTTTGCAGTGTAACGGAATTTTTGCATTGTTTTACTTAGGAAAGCTCAAACTCTCTGACTTTATCTTAATCTCTTTCTCGCTCGCTCGCTCTCGATCTCTCTCACTCCTTTTCTCTCCCCTGTCTCTCTCTCTCTCGCTCTGCCTCTCTCTCGCTCCAATTACATTTTCAACATTTTCAATGGTTCCAGTATCAGCCAGACGCCACATCAATCGGCTCGAAAAACAAAGACGCAGTCGGTGTCAATCCGCCGCGATCTCTTATCGGCTGATCGCACCCAAATGCGAGAGAGGCCTGAGAAAAAAGCGAGAGAGAGAGACAGAGAGACAGAGAGAACAACCCAGAGCAGACCACTGTTTCCCCTTCCGGCATCACATGCCGGATTGAAATGGGCCCCCGTTTTTTTTCCTATTAGCCGGTCTGTTCTGATGTTTCGTTTCTTAAGTAATCTTAGAAATCATCAAAATGTGCCAATTTCTATGTATTTATCCTTCTAAGATCTGCCCATCCCCCCTCCGCTCCCTTCATCGCCACTGACATTTTTATTAGCGTCTCCGATGGCTGGGAACTGGTTCTACCCGTCGTTTTTTATGGAGAACACCAGGGGTATTGCCTTAAGATACTCGTATCTTCTTAAAGATCTTGATTTTTGAGAATTTCGACGAAGGTGGGGTTTCTATTGCTTGTTGCAGATGAAATCTTCAGGACTTAGGCTTGGGTTTAGGCTCAGGCTTAAGAAAGCAAAGAAAGCAGCTTGCTAAAAATTGCTTCACCCGCTACGGGAGCCCCTGGACACTACGCGCGAACTCCGGGATTCCTATGGCGCGCCCCAGTGACAGTACCCCCGCCCTCTGTGCCCATCCCCTTTTCCCTCGCGTAATGGCCCGTTTAGTGGGTAAAACCTAAAAAGAAGTCGTTTTATAAAGAGAACAATTGAAAAGTGAAGTGTACTACTTTTTTGTAATTAGTATATAGCACCCGGTACAGCTGGTACACAAGTTTGGCGGTAAATTTATATTTAAACATTACTTATTAGTTATTTATTAAAAATTAAAGGAAGTTTTACTATAATATGTCGAAATTAGACGTTTAGCATGCCAGAGAGTACTTTTTAGAAGAATATCTGCATTTTTGGGGTCAGAATTAACTGGCAATAGCTACGCCACAGCAACGGCTTAGCTTTCAGCACGAGCTTGGCTTAATCTCAGCCATATATCCAAGCATACGCAACAGAAGCGAGCTTTGTTTATTTTGTTGATCCGGAAATGAGTCATTGTATCCGATTCCACACCCATCTTGTACCTAATTTCCAACCTTCACGTGCATCGCACCACCCCGGTCTTTGCTTTGGCGAATTGGGGGGTAGACAATCGGAGCGCTGATTTCGATCCATCTCTATCGTCATATCTAGTTTCCCTCGGAAAATCGGCTGTTCCGCTTCACACCTTTATAGCGACTATGATCGGGTTTAAGGCTCAATGTGTTTTGAATTAGTCGTTCGAAAGTCTCTGCTAGCTTGCTGGCGGCGTAGGAAGTTTTCAAATGATCTTTGCTAGGTTGCCCTGGTTTTCTAAACTCCTCAACTGTTTCTGCTTTGATACCTTTCTCTATTCTAAAGTTTTCTGCTGGTTTGTCTGCTTTTTTGGATAGCTTTTTCGGATTTTATTCGACCACTTTTGTTTCTGTATAAACGTAGTGTTGTTTTTTAGATAGTTTCTGATATTATGACACAGGACCAGCGATTGGCCGAAGTGATTCTTGACGGTACCTTAACCTAAGATCAGCCTTAAAACCCGGACGTTCAGATGGCCCCGTATTGCCGGACGCACCATTCCACCGACGTGGTGGTGCCAAGCTGACGACTTCACAGTTTGTGGAGGTAGGCTTGCGCTTAGGTTTAGCTAGGCGTAGGCTTGCTTAGGCTTAGGCTTGCCTTTAAATACGATTTAGGACCTAAGACAAACAATCGACGGACTGGAGCTGAACACGGTCGACGTAAATAAATTGGACAAACGGGCGCTCGAGGGGCTGGTGGAGGTCTGGAAGCGGCGGAACGAGAAAAGCGACGCCGGATTCCAGGTGAGCTAAAAAACCCCTCGACTTCAGATGTCCCTGTCCCCTTAAAGGGATGCCCAACCCTTCCGGAGCTCAAAAAGCAAAAACCACGCCGCGGGCGGGGGTCGAACCCGGGATCCCCGTTTTGTAGCCCAGGATGATATCCATTAGGCCATAGTGGCAAGCCGTTGGGTGGGATGGGGACGCCACAAGAGGGAAAGGTGTCCGAATCCTGTGCGGCACTGGCGCCTCATTGCCGCACAAAATTCCCGCGTCATTTGTACTTCCCGGAATACATAACTATATATTTGCCGCCAAAACCTTGGGTATCCCTTTAAACGCATTTTTGCAGTCTCTCCTCCTCGTGCTCGAATATTGCCTGTGCAACGTTGTCGAGGGTCATCAGCACTTTGAGGATTTAGTGTCGGCCCTCGGTTTTCATACAGTAAATGTATGAAATTTTTTTTGCAGGGTTACCGTTATTTTATAGTTCTGGAAAATCGTGGTGCCTCATATTTACGACTCGGATCTGTCGCGAGGCACCAAATTCCGAGATGCTCTTCTCTTCTCCTTGACCCTATATGACGTTAATACTGGCCGGAGTCGATTAAAGTTGGTTTACCCATCCAATTATTAAAATTATACTTAATTACAAATGAGCAGAACTTTATAAAAGATCTCAATCTATTTATACAGAGAACTTTACGCAGCGGTGCCCGGGATTCGAAAATCGCTCCTTGGTGTGAATGCCAAGCAGTTTGGAGAGCGGTTCCACCATTTGCAAAAACGATATAGGTAATTTTATCCGTATTTAAGGGAATTAGATTCAATTCAACGAAATATAAATTCTGCAGTGATTAAAACTCACATTTTTAGGAGTTCGGCAAGCCTGAAAGATTCGTGCGAAAATCTGGGAGGATCAAGTCATGGTACGCGTCTCTCTCACTCTCTCGCTCTCTCTCTCTCTCTCTCTCTCTCTCTCTCTCTCTCTCTCTCTTTCTCTCTCACGCTCTCTCACGCTCTCTCACACTCTCTCGCACTCTCTCTCTCTTTTTCAAGCCGAATTTCAGGAAGTCCAAATCGATCGCGTAGAGCTTCAGCCAGTGAAGATGATGAAAATTCGACGAGTTTCCAGACGGGCGGCCTGGCCGATACCCATTTTCATGTAAAAAAAATCCCAAATTTGCTAAAATTAGATTTAGCAAAGAGTAATCAACGTCTCAAACGCCCCGCCGTTTTCGATCAAAAAGGAGAAGAGCGGCCAATGGGAGATAAAACAGGTATGGAAATTGGATATGGCAGGCAGGCTAGCGGAGACCCTTTAGAGACTGGGGCATGGTTGGCTAGAGCCTGGTAGGCTAGCAGACATTCTTTAGGACCGTAGCTGCTAGAAGACGTTTGCTATCGAATCAGCCAACTAGCAGAGTTCCTTTACTGGCCAACAGCGATTTTTTCGGAAAACCACTCTATTTTTCAGGGCTCCGGCGGCTTGGTCGCCTGTGTGGATCCAGTGATGTCAAAAGATCACGAGAATGTGTGGCTGGCCAATCTGGGAATGAACGTCTCGAAGAAGACGCCGTAAACTTGAATCAAATTTCTGTAAAAAAATTATTTTCAGTTCGGTGAAAGGCCTGGGAGAAGAGGGACCGTTTTTGGTACCGGCCACAAATACGCTTGGGATCCCTTTGATAAAGCAGACGATTGGGGAGGTAGGAAATCAGAAATAATCAAAAATTTCAAAAGTCTAAAAAATTTCCCTTTTAGGTCCTTTTCCACGTCATTGCCGACGACGATAAGCCGGACAAGAGCAAGACGCAGGAGCAGCGGAAGACTAGGCAAAACTTGGTTGTTTTTCGTGAAAATTATTTAGCGAAGAAATGTCGCTGATCGGCGTGTTGAACAACTACAATCGAGGGACGTATAAGCTGAATCCAGTCGTCGTACAGGTCAGTAACAGATTAGCTTCATTCGGCACGCTTCGGCATAAACTTAGGCTAAGGCTTAAGCTTAGGCATAGGCTTAGGCTTAGCCCTTGGCCATAACACGAATTTAAAAAACCTCTGGTTCATTTCGTAACCTTATTAAATTTAGGAAGAGGATTACAACGTTTACTACGGCGGCATTTCCAATGGATTACTATGGCCGGTACTGCATAACCTCCCCGAATACATTGTCAATGAGTACGAAGATGAACAGGTGAGAAAGTTTACGTAGAAACGGTTTAAAACTCTGCGTAATAGCTTTTTAGCAATTTGAAAATCGATTTAAGACGAGTGAAACCTAAACACCAACGAAAATCACCTTTCCCCAGGTTCTCAGGGACCATTGGTGCTCCTACGTGCGCGTCAACTACCAATTTGCGATAGATGCGGTCAGGAATAGCCGAGCGCAGGTAATAATTAGTATACATTTAAATCGCTAAGAATACTATAAAAAATATCTCACGCAAAGAAAAGAAAAAAATCATCTTCCCAGGACTTCATCTGGATCCACGACTACCACCTGATGCTCACTGGGCTGATTATGCAAGGCATGGACTCGACGCTTGAGGTACTTACTAGCTCTCGACATTTGTCTTTTTCGCCCAAGCTATTCATGACGTACGGACGTGCCTTTGATGCAAAGGCTTGGCTGTCTAGAGCTAGGAAAGAAAACGAGACGATTGATTAGCTTCCAGGCGCCTTTAAAACAAAAAATTCAACTTGGTTTAGGTCGGATTCTTTCTCCACATCCCCTTCCAACCGCCAGAGGAATTTTTCACAAAATATGGGACCGTTGGGCTGCCGATCATCCGGGGTTTGCTGAGATTCACAAAGGTGGGCTTAGGCTTACTTATGTTTAGGCTTAGGCTTAGGCTTCGGTTTCGGCTTAAGCTTCGGTATATGCTTAAGCTCAAATTTAGGCTTAGGCTTAGACCTAAGCATGACCAATTCCGTTTCCAGGTCGGCTTCCAAACGCACCGAGACCGCTCAAAATTCGTAGAAGTCGTCGAAAAGTATCTACGCGGAGCCTACGTCGAGTACGACAAGTCAACGGACATCTTTACCGTAACCCGAAAACACAATAAAACGGGGGCCCAATATTTCCAGGCGGTCCACGAGGGCTGGAGCTGCTCCCTTGGGGTGTTCCCGGTTTCCATAAAAAACGAGGACTTTTTGAAGTTTGTGAATCTGCCGGAGACCGAGAAGCTGAGGTTGAAATTTAGAGAAAAGGTATGAAGGTATATAGCTTATAGCAGATCATCTAAACTTTTCAGATTCTTGGTAAAAGTCCAAGTGAGGACGGGCGGTTCTTCTTTTCGGTGGAAAGATTCGATTACACGAAGGGGATCAAGGAGAAGCTGGTGGCCTATGAGAGATATTTTGAGAAGTACCCGGATCGAGTGGGAAAGGATGTGCTATGGCAGGTGGGAGAAAGGAACTATAACATTTTTTACGCGGCGAAAGACAGCGCCGATAAACTGAAAAATTATGGCGAGCTAGCGGAGATCCTTGGGGAAAGCTATTGGCTTGGTTTCAAGTGAAGGAAAGCTAGCAGAGAACCTTTAGGAATTGAGGGATACGTGTGGCTACTTAAGGATACTTGTAGCGTGAAAAAACCGGGTCAAACAGTCAGGTCAAACAGAGAGGCGAGCTAGCTATAAAACTAATTTGAGAAAATGTAACGAAAAAATGGGCAAGCTAGCAGCGTACTTTTAGGAAAAGAATCAAAGAGTGGAGATACTTTGGGAAAATAGAAAAATCCCCGAGGCGAACCGACAAAGATCTAAGGGAACGTTTCCAGATTGCCGTCACAAACCGACGATCCGTCGATACTTATCGCGTCTACCAGGATGAATGCCTAGACATGGCTGACAAGATCAACCAAAGGTTTTCCGATCCGTCGAACCCTGCGTGGAAACCGTTAATATTCGAGACGGATGGTCCGTTTAGTTCCAAATTTAAAACAAAAGATAAACATAGATTTTTCGATAAAATCGAAAGTTTAGGGCTTCCGCGAGAGCAGCTCGTCGCCGCCTACTTGGCGATGGACATTGGTATTGTTACGCCGAAGAAGGATGGCATGAATTTGGTAAGTACGCCACACGCAACGCGCACGTCATTGAGTCCTCCGTTACGTATTAGAATACCACACCTTTAAATGGCTCAAAAGGTTAGGCTTAGGCTTTGGATTAGGCTTAGGTTGAGGCTTGGATTTAGGCTTAGATTTAGGCTTAGATTTAGGTTTAGATTTAGGCTTAGGTTTAGGCTTAGGCTCAGGCTTAGGCTTACGTATCTCTACATCTCAGGTGGCCAAAGAAATGTTGGTCGTCAACCCGAACGCTGGAATCATTCTCTCTTCCGGCGCCGGTTCTGAAGTCCAATTCACGACAGCTGGACTGTATGACGAGCACGGGGAGAAGACGTACAAGCGGGTGGCTGATCCCTATGATGTTGAGGTAGCCCACTGGCTACGGTTTACTTTACCCCAGCCGGAAGTTTTTGGCTATAACTTTTTTTATTTTACATTAATGTAGGCTCAAATTAAAACTCTTAGTATATTTTTCGACGCTCTATCGAATGGCGTTGCGAAAATCCCGACAAAATAAGCGAAAATACCGACAACTTTGAGACCCTTCGGCTGTGGGGGGTAAAGTAAACTCTTACCAGCCCACTTAACCTCTTTGCGGACTTCTGTTACACCCTTCGCCAATCCCAATAATTTAGCGATACGCTGACGCATTCTACGCGGCAGCCATCGAGTCCAAGGAGGAACGAGCTCAACATGGGGCTAGATTGTCTGAATTCGTGAAAGCCAACGACATCGAGAGGTTCGAGGAATCAACCACCAAGTCTATTCTTTTCTAGGTGGAGCACGGCATTTCTGGACCCGAGTTGGACACATCAGGTCATTCGGCCAATTCACGTAAGTTTTTTTATGGGTTTAAAGGGACCAGAAAGCGCACAACCGACTTTTTGCCGCCTAGGTCTCGTCAAATCCCAAAATAAGCAGCTAACATCGATTCAAGACACAACAAAATGAGATTTCCAGGTGGAAACCCTCGACGATTTCTACTCGCTAATGATGCGAACCAGGAACATTAGACGTCAAATCGTGGAGCGGGTGCTGAAGGGGATTCCGATAAAGCCGCATTTTGGAATATCGCTGAGGAATGCTAAGGTCTGGGTGTTGATAGCCCCTTAAACGCTCGAATTCAGGATTCGTTGGAGCAGAGTTGCATTCCGAATACGAAGACATTGTTGCTGAAATCTTCTCCGGATTCACCAGAGGTAGGAGGCGAGAGAGAGAGGTAGTGGAAGAGAGAGAAAGAGAGAGAGAGAGAGAGAGAGAGAGAGAGAGAGGAAGAGTGAGAGAGGGAGAGTGAGCTACAGAGGGAAAATAGAAGATCAATTGAGATGGCCAAATTCGGGATCGAGGACGAGGTGTGGGAGTTCGAGAAGGATCTCTCCTTCATCAGCCACCTACAAAGCGATGACGTTGATAACGTGGAGCGATTTGTAGATGTGGGTAGGCTTAGGCGTTGGCCTAGGCTTAGGCTTACGCTTACTTTCGTTTACTTCTAGACCCTCGTCGCCCAGCATCCAATCTCGACCGAAGCCTTCAAAGAGGAAGTCAACCGAGCCGTCGAACTGCTCTACGACGCTGATCATTTCCAGTACTTTTTCACCGATCGGTAACGTGTCTATTTGTACATTTAGTCACCTTATTTAGTGATGGAACTTTGAAGAGCTACTCCTGCTCGTATCCAGCTTCGATACAACCGGCCTATTCGGGAGTCATTCAGGTATGCTAAGAGATTTAGACGTTTGGGGACTAATTTTATGCAGACAAAAGGTGGAACTCTTCTTATTAGACTTAGATTAATTATAATCTATTATAATTATACTTAAGTCTCAATTCGCAAGAAGATGTGCTCAGACTTGCGCGATTTTGACCACCGCTCCACTGTTCCACATCGGTATCCTGGACGTATCGACAATACCGGAAGGGTTCGTGTTGGCTTGGCTTAGGCTTTGGCTTAGCTAAATTTCGAAGGTATCAGTATTAAAGACGTATATTCCAGATATTACTACTACGGGGCGTCCGCGGGCCGAGAATGGTTCGTCGACCCGGGCAACAAGTTCAAGGACAACTCCATCCCGGCTGCACATCTGGAAATGTTGGATCGGGTACTGTATTTAACGAAAAAAGGTCTTAATTTACATGTCCTAGGTATTCGATGGTATCTCCTCTCTACTCGATAAGCCCGAGTTCAAGCCGTTCACCTGGGTGGGCTCGGGGTTGCAAGTGGGTTTTCGAGGTCATACCTTAAAGCATACCCCAGAAACATTGCGGCCACATCACCATCGCCCTGCAGGACATCTACAAGTCGGTGAACCCGAACCTGTCGCAAAAGTTGGCGTCGAGTGTAGGGAAAAGCGCCAAAGTCAGATCTTTGGCCGATTTCAGGTGAAAACCATCGTGCAAGACGTCGACCCGGAGGCGACAACCCTATTTATTAACCAGGCCGAGCTGGATTTGAAGATTTGTCTCAGGGTATGAATTTTTCAGCCTATTTATTTCAATTTTACGGTATGCTGTATTTTTTTATTTTTAAGGACAATGAAGATGGGCGGACGTTCAATAAGGGGGATGGCATTCGGCTGCTTTGCACGACGATGAAATGTGATTTGAAGGTTTGATTTTGGAGCTTGTAGAAATCGTAGTTTGTTGTCTGTGGCATTCTTGCATCTCGTATTTTGCGGCAAAAAGCTTCTAAATAGTGTTGTACCTCGTAGTCTGCAGCTTCCTCTTATCGTTGTAGGTTGTAGTCTACCGTCATCCGCTAGTTTGCTGCCCGGTTTCAAAACCCTTTTCTAATGCTTTAGTTCGAAACCGGGAACTTGGCGTATTTCGTAGCATAATTGGTGGTTTAGACGATGCTTCTCTAGAAATATAGTATGCGGTCGAAAAAGGCCCATTTGCAGGAAGGCAACATCCTCGTTTGCGGCGACTCCGAAACGGACTTACCGATGCTTGAGCATTGCCTGGAAAATGCGCCCTCGGAGCACGTGTACACGATTTGGGTTACGGTATCGGAAACGTTGAAGCAAAAGGTAGGAATCGGAAAATGCGACTCATCCGAAGCCTAACCCTAAGCTTAAGCCTAGGCTTACGCCAAACCGAAGCCGAAGCCTAAGCATATCCATTGCATAAAAATCTCGTTTCTAGGTATCCTCTCTCTGTGACCGATACGGCAATCGGAATGTCGCGTTTGTGTCCTGTCCAGAGGTAAATAACGTCCAGCGTCCATATTTCAAAAAAAATTCTAGGTTCTCCTCGGCGCCATGGCCCAGGCAACAATCCGGGAGATCCAAGTGGCGCACCCTAGAAAATTTTCGCAGATTTGAGCCCCTTTCGCCTCCTCGGGCTTTCTTTATGGGTCTAGCCACTGTGATTTGTGTCTTTCACCACTTGTCATTGCATTTAGAATTTGATAAATAATACATGGTATGGCTGAAAATTTTTGTTGAAGCCGCGCCTACCGTATCTTGTCTCCCCGTTGTTCGGCTGTGGTGTGATGTATACCAAAATACACGCCGGATTTTGGTCGACTTTACCTACGAGTAGGTCAATGGGTAGTCGACCGCGATGACCCAATAATGCCCTTTCCCGCTCAAAACACAGAGTTGCCTCAAAAGGGGAGGAAAAGCCTCTAGAGCCGTACAGCTTGAAAACGACGACCCTTCCCAAATTGCCCGTTTATTCAAAAAGCAAAAATCAAGCCGATAGCGTCATTCTGTAAATCACAATTGAAGGCATTGTAACGTTGTCGACTTGGGGGCGCCTAGCCGCGACGCGCGCGCTTCCGGGCCGGCGTGGTCGGAGTCTTGGGGGTGGCGACGGCCGTCTTGCGTTTGGCGGGGGCGCGGCGCTTCGGGGTCTGGAAATGGAGGGCGTTCTGGGATTTCAATAGTTGATGCTCATTTTGCTAAAAAAACCTGCAACAACGTTTTTAGAGAAATTTAATCTCCATGAAAATTTTAAAACGGCCAAAAACTCAAAAAAGCTCATGTTCATTTCGCAGAGGAAATTAAAAAGCCTTATCTAAGAAACTTCGTCTTCATGAAACTTTTTCAATCGCCAAAAAATCAAGCCTAAATCACGCGCTTCAAAAACTTACAGCCTTCTTGGGGGCGCGGCTGGTGGAGCGGGGAGCACGGGTCGAGCGCTTCCGGGAGCGGCTCGAGCTGCGGCTCCCTGAGCGACCGGTGCGGGGCGAGCGCTTGGAACGGCTGGAGCTGCGGCTGCTGGTGCGGCCGGTGCGCCGCGAGCGGCGGGAACGGCTCGAGCTGCGGCTACGGGCGGTATGCGACGAGCGCGAACGACCGGTGCGCTTCGAGCGGCTGCCGGAGCGTGAGTGGCGCGACGAGCGGCTGCTGGAGCGGCTGCGGCGGCCACGCTTGTTGCGGCTGCTGGAACGGCCGGTCTTGCGCAGGGTCTTCCGGGCACGGCTGCCAGAGCGGCTGGCGCGGCTGGCACGGCTACGGCTCGTGTGGTCGCTGCGCAGGGAGCGGCCGGACGACTATAGAAAAACGAATTTTCATGCGAAAATCTGCAAGCTTACCTGACTATTGGAGCGGCTGCTGCGGTCGCTCTCGACGGCGGCGGCAGGGGCGGCTTTCTGGCGGCGGGGAGGATTCCGCATCTTGGCGATCGACGAGTAGAGGCGGTCAGCGACGAGTTATGAGATAATAACCCTCGTTCGATTCTTTTTCATAGTAACTTTCATACGGAAAATACACCGGATTTCCGGATGCGGCTCGCAAAATATGCAAATTTGGGTTTGGCTAATTTTTGTTTGAGACGTTTTGGTGTTTTTTGGCTGTCGGGAAAATGACCCAAGTCTTTTCGTTTACTTTGTTTATTTTCAAGCGTTTGCCGAGGCTAAAAGGCTTCGCGTCGAATTGAGGGGAATCGAGAGAGCGCCAAATCGCCTCGAGGGCGACACAATGCCCTTCTTGTGGGGGCTACTCAAAGAAGGGAGGAGGAGGAGAACGAGGAGCACGAGGAGGAGGTGGGGAGGATGACCTTCGAGCCGTCAAGAGAGAGCCATCGTTTGTCTGTCTGTCTTTACTTGGGTTTGTCCCTCAACGGTTGTCCCTCTCTGATTAGGGCGGCGTGTAGCTGAGGGGGTTGAGACATCGTTTACCTATTGGCAGCTTGCCGAATTCTTTGGAAAACCGGGGGGTTAAGCCTAAGCCTAAGCGTAAGCCTAAGCTAGAACCCAACCACTAAACTTTCTTATCCGCGTGCTTTTTCCCTACCGTTTCCAAACCCCCATAACCCCTCCGAACTCGCTGAAAACGTCGAGATCTGTCCGCTTTTTCCGTTGCTTTTACCGTCCCGCGCAAAGTGCACAACAAAGCGCCCCCCATCCGTACAAATGAGCAGCAGCGCGGCGAGCAGGAGACAATTTGGTGCCTCCGGGCATTTCCGTGCTGTCTTGACGAGAGCGGCGTGAAAAAGTGGACGGATCACACCGGCGGGTGGATGGCCTCGTAGCCGTCATTGTGGCGGGGCAAGTAGTCGTTGCTCTTACTTTTATAAAATCTTGATTTTAGCTAGATAATAGTCTTCTTGAACTCATTTTCAGTAAACCTGGATGTGAACCTAAGCTAAGCCTACAATACTTCCGGATGGAATTTCGCCATACCCATCCCCAAAAAAGCTGAGAACAACCTTTTTCGATATTTTCACACCCTTGATCGCGTGCACTCGACCTCCCTCGTGAGTTTAGTCTACCCTCCCCGGGTGCAGCTTTTCAGTTTTCACAGAGTTGACCCCGCCGGGAATTGGCGCCAGTCGGAATTTTGGCAAATATAGGCAAAAGGCCGAGGAATGACGATAAATTCCAGGTTTTTAGCTTTAAATTAGTGCCGTTATTTTTTAGCTCCAGGCGCCATGTCTTTTTCGGTTGGTTTGGCAAGTATGCGGCCACCAAAAATCTATGCAAAAAATTACGAGTTTGAGTTGAATTGCCGAAAATTTCTGGAGCCTGTCCAAAGAGCTTCGTTTTAGACGGCTGAACATAACACTAAAGCATGTCTTTGTCGCGGGTTTTTTGAACTTTTTGCATTTTGAACAGCCTAGAAAAAAAAGCCATGTCTGTCCTAACAGTATAGGGATGTTTTTTAAGAAACCTAAGATACGTAGAAACTAAGCCTATACCCAGGCTCAAGCCCAAGCACAAGCCTAAGCTAGGTTGCTAATCCCAATTCTAAGCCGAAGCTAAGCCCTTGTCCAATCCTAACCTGGTCTAAGCCTAAGCCTAATCTGGGCCTAAACCTCAGCTAGCTTAAGATCAAAATTGCTCAAGGTTAGCCTTCTTAGCTTCCTTGTAAGTTCAGGTAATCACCAGTCAGGGTCAAACTCTGCACTTTCCCATAAAAAAGAAAACTTCCCCAGCTTTCCCCGATTGTCCAGGTGTGAATTTCAGGATCCAGCAGCCATACCAGTTTCCCTTTTACAGGTTTCTTTTTGCGGGACCCTTTCCTCGTGCTCCCCTCCCCCTATTTCTCATATTTTTTTGTTCTCCTGCCTTGTGTGTGTCTTTTGGGGGGATCGCAGGCCATTCGGGCGAGCGATCGGCTCGCATGAACCGCCTGTCCCAACACTGTGCCCGGCCTTCCTTTCATTTTCTATACCCTGTTTAACCCAAAAAAAATAGTTTTATGCCTTTGGCCCCGGGTTCAATCTTGGAGCAAAACGGGCTGCCCGCTACCCTTGAGAAAATTGGGTAATTTTGGAATTGTCGTAGTCGACTGGGGGTCATAAATCTTTTCGGAAAGGTGGGGAAGGAAATTGCGCTGCTGTCACGAGGTTTCTAATGTTTTGATCCTTATTAATCATGCATCGTGGCTTAGGCTTAGGCATAGGCTTAGGCACGGGCTCAGGCTTGGGTTTAGAGTTAGGCTTAGGCCAGGTCGGGCTCAGGCGTCGGTTTTGTTTTGCCCGACTGAGGCTTAGGATTAGGCTTGGGCTTAGGCCAGACCTAGGCTCAGGCTTAAATTTAGGCTTAGGTTTAGGCTTGAGCTTAGGTTTTTAAGGCTTATTTTGCCTTTGGGCCCTTGCTTAAGTAATGAAAGAACCATGCAAACATCCAACATCATATGGCCAATTTTATACGTGTTGAATTCCCCCATGATTTGGGCCCTTTCCGGGCCCTTGCTATCGGCCTGCCGAGCAGTGGTGTGGGGGGCCGTGATTGAATTATCGGCGGCCGTCGGCCATACTTTAGCTCACCTGAAGGACCCTCTCTTCCACACCTCACCCTCCAATAATTAGTGGCCCATCCCTTGTAAAGTATCGATTTTCACAGTTTTTTTGAGCTCGATTTTTGGTTTTCTGAGCCTTGCTATGAACCTAAAAGAATCTTATATTTTTCTTCATTTACCAGCTCTTTTTTGGGGCTCAGTATAGTCATAATTCGATGCGAGCCCCACCCTGCCATCCCCTTTAACCACCAATATGCTAATTGCTCTTGTGCGGTGAGTTGTGTGTATGTGGCTGTGAGTGAAAACGAGTTCCGGCCCTCCGCCCCCCTCGACAACACAGCCATCGAGTTCACAAATCCTCATTTATGGCCACTCACCGCCACTCGCTCTTTTCACCACCTTTTTGGGTATTGATTTTTGTAGGACTGAATCTTATACTTTGTAGTTTTACTTAAGTTTATGCTTTAACCAGGTTTTTGTAGGCAAATCTTAGCTAAAGACAGCACAAACCCGGACTTAGCTGGATAAGAAGGTGCGAAACGAGCTTAGGCTCAGAAGCCCCAGTTCTAGCCTAAGTCAATTCCAAGTCTGGACAACACCTGAAATGAAGCCAAAGTCTAAGAAGTCATATAGGCCGATAACCAAGTCTGATACGAACTTAAGCCTAAGTCGAAGCCCAAGCCCACACGGAAAAAACGTCGAAGAAGTGGCTACCTAAGCGAGCGTAAGCAAGGCACAAGCCTAAACCTACGCCTAAGCGCAAGCTAAGTTCAAGCTTACACCAAGCTCGAAATGACGAGAAAAGCGAAGCCCACGGTAAAGCCTAAGCTTAAGCCCCAGCCTTCCCACCCATTACTTAAATACCTCATCAAAATGGTATGCCACAGAAATAGTGAGGGTCGGTTTGGTCGGCCGAGTCGAATGGATTGTTTGGCGTGGTGAAATTGAATCCTCATACTCGAGCCAGAAGGGACTGGCCGGGGCCCGATGCCGACGACGGGCACCCATCCTGGGGCGACGACGTCTTGTCCGTCCGTCCGTTCTTCCCCTTTCTCTTCTCTTCCGTCTTGAAAACAGCTTTCGCTTTTTCTCTTTCGGGAATTTGGGCCCTTTTTGGGACTGACGATTTCTATTTTTCCTCCAAGTGCACTTAATTTACTTAATTTTTCCGGAATTCTCTTATGCTCATTTTTCTTATGTTCTGTATCTCAAAATTCTACTCAGTAATTTGCTTTAAAATAACTTTTGATGATTTGCAATTTCAGGGGATCGACTCTGCGATTCACTAGGCCTCGACTTATTGTAAAGGCAAATTCTCGGGTTTTCGCTAGCGTATCTTGTAATGTCGCGTGGCTATCGAGACCTAGTAGAGAGCAGGGGTTGGTTTACAGGCTTTTAAGCTGATTGAACCCGTGGCTTCTTCTTGGTATTCCGGAATGTAGGAACCGTACATTACGCTACGAAATTCTCAGCAGCGCCGTGTAGAGACATTTTCCGCTTCAATTTCTCACTGAACTATTTTTCTTTTGCTATTTTTTCCTTACCTAAGCCTCAGCCCAGGCCCAGCCAAGCAAAACCTAAGCCTAAGCATGATCTAAACAGAAGCATCATTCACCTAAAATCTCCACGCTATAAAATCCGTAAAACCGGATGTAAATTTCGGCTGTATCGCGTGTCGATTCAACGTTTTCAATAATTCATCCGGGTCGGCCCTTGGCCCAGCTGACGATCCCGCTGGGCTTGAAAATATTTTCCGGGGGAGGGGGGGTTGCGTGTGCAGCGGATAGACCGAGCGTTCGTGACGGAATAGTCGATTCCTGGCTCGGGGTTTGGGGCGGATTGGCTTCAATGTTCCCATAGAGGGAACAGTAAGGCCTCGTATGTCAAGAGCCATGTACAGTTGGCAAAAAGACAATCGGAAACACACATTAATGCGCGCAAGGGATATTTGTGTTCCCCCAGCTTGCCTAGTCCGGCTTTTCCGGCCCCCAACCCGATAATAATTGGCTTATGGGCCGTGTGGAGAATGGGGCTTGGCGGGGTGGGCCATAGCCCCGGATCGAGTGGAACGCCATACGCCACTATGGGCTACGCCGAGCTTCAATATCCGGCACTCGGCTTAAGTCGATTAGTGCATGGGATTGAGGTACTTGATCACGTTCTATTTAGGTCTAATTAAACGCGACAGGAAGTTGTTTAACGATAGGCTTAGGCTTGACCTAGGCTTAGGCTTAGGCTTAGGTTTAGGCTTACGTATACACGGTATTTTCCTTCAACGTCCCTCTAAAACCCAAACCCTGCCCCAGACATGCTCATCAAGCCGCTTTTCCTAGTCAAGCCGAGCCCTGTCATTGCGGTTGAAGGGCGAACGATGTTCCATTCATATGGCTCATCGGTTCGTGTCAGGACCCAGTCGCTGCTCTCTCTCTCGCTCTCGCTCCCCCCCTCTCTCTCTCTCTCTCTCTCTCTCTTTCCCTCGGTGCCCTTCTTTTCTAAAGGGGGATGTGCTTGTCCATTCATGGACATGTGTAATTCTATATGTAGACCGATGGGGGGGGGTGCTGGCGATGGCGTTGGCCGGCTATATCCCGCGGAAAGCGCCCTAATGCCAACTTTTACCGATTGATATTGGAAATTTGGTGAAGCAGGCTTAGGCTTAGGCTAATGCTAGGGCTCAGGCTTCGCTTTCACTTAGGCTTGGGCTTAGGCTTAGTCTTGGCTTAGGTTCATGCGTAGGTTTAAGCTTTGGCTTGGGCTTAAACTGCGTCTACTTTTTCTATGCCATTACTTTTCTGTGTCCGTTCCACCTCCTCGAACGACTCAAGAAATCAGACCCGGGTTGCCCATGTTCTCTGCCGGCTATTTGGTGTCCCGTTTTTAGGTAGTCGAAACGACAACTGTCCTCCCCATCCCATGATTCCCAGACCTCTGTCTGTCGGTCTGTTCGTATATCTTTTCGTGGGTCTATTTCGTTGTCCCCTACCCGCCCCATCCGGTTGATCATCACGTTTCAACCATATGCTTTTTGGCCGCCATTTGTTGGGTAATGACAAAAAAAAATCGATATCATTTTATGCTTGCAATCATGTAAACTGCGCAAAATTCAGAACTAGCCTAATACTAGAATTGCTAGACGTTTAGTGCATTTCTTAGATTTGACCATAGTAATCATGATTTCTTAATAAATAATTGATGCCTAATCAGCAAAAAAATTTTTAGCTGATCGATCACGACAACTAAAGGTACTGCGAAGGCCGTTTCAGACTTCATATAATTAATTATCTCTCTCACACACTCTCTCACTGTCTCACTGTGTCTATCTCTACCTCACTTTCGTTCTCTCTCTCTCTCTTTCTCTCTCTCTCTCGCTCGCTCTCTCTCTCTCAATCTATCTCCGGCTCTCTCTCACTCTCTCGCTCACCCGAGGGCCTACGCCAAATGACTTACAGAAAACTCCAAAAAAGGCATAATTCAATGTAACACTGTTTGATGGCTACGATAAGCCCCAAATGACGCGTTCAATTTATAAATTTTCCCTTTAAAACCGTCGTTAGGGAGCAATCTCGACTTTCTCCGGCTGAACAGCAAAAACATCTTCAACACCAGCCAATCCTGCCAATTGCCAATTTATGCTCCCCCCAATCTCGAGCCCAAGCCAACACCAACCGTGAATTGGCGCGACACCCAATTTTTACGCGTCTCGTAGCGGGCCCTATGGCTGCCTTGGTGGGGCTGTCGTGGCCACTTTTCCCTCGTTTTTCTATCGCCCCTTTTCATCGGTGTAATGCCTCCTTCCTTGCCTCTAGAGGACCCATTCCGGGGGGACCCCCCACCTTCTGGCCACACCACTGGCCAATGGTGGGGGTGGGTTTTTGATGGTGGTGGTGGGGATGGAGATTTGCATCCGGGAATTGGGTGGTTAAAGGGGTTGGGAAGTGGAGTGGTTGACACGGTGCGTGTGCGTCGCGTGTGAGACGAGAGAGAAGAAGAGAGAGAATAGACGAGAGAGAGAGAGGGAGCGAGAGAGCGAGAGAGCGAGAGCGGGAGAGCGCGAGAGCGAGAGAGCGAGAGAGTGAGAGCGAGAGAGCTAGACAAAGAGAGCGAGAGAGAGGGAGAGAGAGAACAACGAAGATGTGACGTATGCAAATTCATGTTCGCTTTCAAAGTTAGGCCAATTCTTTAGCCCATTCCGACGATATTTCAATGCCGTAATCGATTAGAAAAATTTCTGCTTGAACTTTAAAGATTTTTTACGAGTCCTCCAGAAAATCAAAACACAAAAAAGCTGAAGCTTAGGATATGTTGAACTCAATTCTTGGCAGAAAAACACTTAAAATTAAACCACTTTCCCTAGGCGTTTGATTCCCCCAAAGGGCCCTCCAAAAAGGCCAAACGAGGGCCCGGAATAAATTAGGAATCTCAGCGGTCCTCCTCGGGCAGTCCGCGGCTTTTTTGGGCCCTCACTGGCATTTCCTGGCCGGCGCAACGGGCCCCGGACGCGTATTCCCGCATTTCCCTCGCGCCGTGCCCTCGTGGCCATTTCTTCGGACGTTATGTGCCCCATTCCGATTTGTGGAGGCCGGTTGGGGGCCGTCTAGCTAGGCCAAATATCCGAACAAATTTCCTGGATTTGCATGAGTTCGGGGAGGGGCACATTGTGGGACTGAATTTATCAGAGGTTTTTAGCTTTATAGCGACATGAAAAGCTGTCTTCTTGTGCATAAAAATGCGAAAGTTAGGCGTAGAGTCCATTTCCCCTTCAGCATAGGCTTGGGTTTAGGCTTAGTTTAGGATTAGGCTAAGGCTTAGGCTTAGATTTAGGCTTAGGCTTCATGAAAATTGATAAAAACAATACCTTAAAAACTGCCATCTGCCGACTTGGGTGTTCCCCGGGTTACCCAATTTACGTCCCGTCGCCTCGGTCAGCCAGCCTGCAGGAAATTGGGTATTTGCATGGGGATTGATGAGTCATTTTTCGGGTTGGTGGCCGCTACCCGACCAACCCAAGAACGATCGTACGTTCAATGGTTTTATTAGTAGGTATTGTCTATTCCTGTGTTTGTTGAGTTCTGTGGGTTTATGCCTTACGAGTTCCTTTAATGGCCCGAAACTTTTCATATTTTAGCTTTCTGACTGGTTTCTCGAGTATGCATTTCTCACTCTCTCTCTCTCTCTCCCTCCCTCTCTCCCTCTCTCACTCTCACTCTCTCTCGCTTTCTCCTCTCTCTCTTCCACAATCTCTCGTCGTTTCTGGTTTTTCATCATATGTCTTAGATCCAAACCGTTTTTGAAACACCTGAATATTCGTAATTTTCATAACTTTCCTGCCTTCCTGGTCCCTTTAAACATCCCCAAATTCCTCCAGACCTCCAGACACTCCGTTTCGCTTACAAATCGCCATGAGCTCCCCCTCCCCCTCCTAAGGCTTGAGCATAAACAAAACGATGGCCCGAAGAGGGGGACCCCCTGGGCTTTTTGAGCTTTTGTGAGGAGTCAGCTGTGGCTGTAATGTCATTCTCCCCCCGGGGCCCAAGATCGTCTTCGCCTGGACGCATAGAGACCATGCACATATACACACCTGGCCATGGACGGGGGAGAGATGGAGCAGCAGCTCATAGCAAAAAGCACACTGACAAATGCGAGGAGCACGAGGATTCGACGGGGGGCCCAATTTATGTTCTGGGGCCATTTCTCGAGACCGTGGATTGGGATTCGTCATGTTTCGTATCGTAATTGGTTAGAATGGACAGATTTCTCCAGCTCTCTCTCTCTCTCTCTCTCTCTCTCGCTCTCTCTAGCTCTCTCTCTTGTTTCTCTTTTCCGCTCCCTCTCTACTCATCTCTCTTGCTATGAATTTTAACTGGCCGGGATATCGAGGTTTTCGGTATCCGGCATGTTTAGCTTGTAGCTTGCAGCTTCGGCATGTGCTTAGGCTTAGGCTCAGGCTTAGACATAGGCTTAAGCTAAGGCTTAGGCTTGGGCTTAAGCTTAGACTTCCGCTAAGGCTTAGGCTTAGGCTTCGGACCAATCTTTCACTACCCGACCTCTAATATCTGTCAGTCTATACTGACAGAATAGAGATTGGGTGTGCTGCCCCCGACAGTCCGGCCTGACCATGGAATTGTGAATGGGGCGAGTGCCGGTAGACCTTTTCAATACCAACCCCCCACACACGCAGCCTTCCACTCAAACGTCGCCCCCCTAACAATTTCGGGAGGCCTGTATATATCGATTCTGTGCCCCCCACCCGCCTGTCCCCCATCTGCATACAGACTGTTTATTGAAATCCGAGGATTAGGGGAGGCATATTGCGCGCCCTGTCTCTCTCTCTCTCTCTCTCTCTCTCTCTCTCCTTCTCTCTCTCTCACTCTCTCTCGCTCGCTCTCGCTCTGCATACGGTCGTATTGTTTAGATTATCGAGAACCCGGCGGCAAAATAAGGACTTAGCATATGGTATCCTGGAAATATGGCGTAACTAGTTTTTCTTAAGCTTTGTCTTGGGCTTAGAACAGGCTTGGGTTTAGGCTCAAACTTTACTGTACGCTTAGGGTACTGGTATGCTAGCGGGGGGGGGGTAGCCAATTTTTTCCAGGCATCGACGGCCCTATAACGAAAAATAATTGCTTTCATAAGCACTTTACAATTTTTTGAGATCTAAAAACACATAGCAGTTGACATAAATTTTGGAATTTTCGAGTTTTTGGGTCAAAAATGTATGGAAAACGGCCAAAGGAAGCGAAAAAAAAAACTAAAAATACGTTTCCCCCTCTCACGCTAACAGTCCCGTACCACGTTTAGGACCAGAATCTTCAGATTCAAAATCCGTGGACCAATCTCTAATTCCAAGCCATCCTCCTCCTTCCTGACCCTGGAATGGGGTCTCCTGCCGAGGGCACAGCCATCCCCCTTCCCCCATTCTGAATCCGTGGCCATTCTGAATAAATCATGGGATCGAGAGCCGACGGGGGGGAGGTCGGCCTCCGACTGCCAATGGAGAGTATCTGGGGCCTCGAGAAAGCCAGAGGAGGCTGTTGTGTGGCCGGAGGGCATCGGCTTCATCTACCCCCCCCCCCCGCCCCGCTCTCGTCGTCTACCACGTCTTCACCACCCCCTTCTTTGCTAATCAGCACCATTATTCTTCGGATCTCCCATTCGCACCCTCGTCTTCGTCTTCTTTTTCTGTCTTTCGTCTGGGGTTTTAACTGGAAAGGAAGGGCTCTGACTTTGGAGGAAAAGCTCGTAAGTTCGATTTGAAAACCCAGGGCTTAATTTAATTGGTTTAGGTCTTATTTTATGTAGACTCGATTTGATTTTTCCAAGCAATGTTTCTTCTTTTATTTCTATTCATCTCTCTCTCTCTCTCTCTCTCTCTTTCTCTCTATCTCGCTCTGTCTCTCTCGCTCAATCTCGCACGTTCTCTATCGTTCTCTATCCCTCTCTCTCCCTATCCCGCTCCCTATCCCGCCTGCTTTTTCTATTTGAAATCCTACATAAACGCTTACTCGAGCTCTTCATCTAACTTTCTCTCTATCTCTCGCTCCCTCGTCACCACCCTCATGCTCTCTTTTTCTCTGATTCCCTTTCTCGTTCTCCAGCCTGCTTCCGTGCTCTCTCTTTCTCTCGCTTTCTCTCTAACACTCTCTCATTTTCTAGCTAAATCCCCAGGTCTCTCTATCTCATCAACCCATTAGCTTCCAAATCCCTTTAAAACCCCCCGATTCCGCTTCCGGCTTAAAAAATTCCGCCCCAGCCTACTACGAGGTCGGCGCCGTTTGAACGGATTGTTGTGTCGGGTTGGACGGGTCAAAAGGTGTCGAGTAATATTCCTCCGTTCCCCTTCCCCTATCCCTCACCCGTACCTGTTCCCCTTCGGGCTCAAAAGTAGGACGTTTCCTCCTCTCTTCTGCTGCTCCACTCCAATGGATATGGGGCAGTTCGCAGCCCATCCCATTTCACATTTTCATCTCGGCCCGGCTGGCTACTGTCCCAGCCCAGGCTTTTCGATTATAATCCGGTTGGCCACGGTGGTCCGGGGCTGGCGATTGGTTGGGCTTTGTTTTATTGTTTTATGCAGCTTTCGATAGCTCTCACTCGCTCTCTCTCTCGCTCTCTCGCCCTCTCTCGCTCGCTCTCTCTTTCTCTGTCTCTCTATCGTTCTCAGTGTATCTCCCTCTCTATATTTTTGCCTTTCTCATATCCTTCGCATTTTTAGCGCTCCAACGTCCGTAAACCTAATGTTTCAGATCCCACCATGATCTCCACAGTCTTCAAAATTTGGCCACAACGTCGACGTGCAGTTTCCGATCACAAATCTACCCATCCGTTCCTCTTCTTCCCTTATTTACATGGTGTCTTTGACTCGCGGTGGCTGGTGTTCGCGCCTTCCGTTCGCCCCCACCTTTCTAACAAGGCGAGAGTGTTCCGTTTGTTTACTCTGGACACCCCCTAAAGGCCGGTGGGGGACACCCGGGTATCACCTGAAGGCACTAACTTCTACCCGTTCCCGCGCTACCTGGTCCTCTTGGTTTTACCGTCGTTTCATGGTACTGTAACGGCCTGCTTAAACCCTAGCTTGCGGCAGGACGGACTAGCAGGAATCCTGGGACCCAGGGGATGCCGTTTTTGATGCCACCTCACTTACCTTGGCCCTTTGGCCTTTATTTCCGGCAGTCGCCATTCTGTCATTTGGCCCTGCCTGAGCACACGGCGGTCCCTAATTATCGTAGCCGGTGCTTTAAAGGGGCGGGTGACCTTCAATGGGGTGGGGAGAGGCAGCGAGAGAGAGAGAGAGAGAGAGAGAGAGAACCACAATGCCATCCTGCATCCATCTACATCGAGGCACACCGGTGAGGGCAATTAGTATTGGCTGACGGGAGGTGGGTTGCTCAGGTGTGTTTTCTGCGGGCTTGCTAAAAATATGTCTTCCAGGTCCCTTTAAAATTCGTCCTTCTTTCGCTCGCGCACTCTCTCTCTCTCTCTCTCTCTGTCTCTCTCCCTCTCTCTCCCTCTCCCCCTCTCTCCCTCTCTCTCCCTCTCTCGCTCTCCCCCCTGGCACCCATAATTTGAGGCCCAATTATCGCACCGTGACGCTCCTCTTGACAGTCTCTGCCCCTTCCCCCCACCCGGATGTATGCCTTTGGGAGGGGGACTAATTGAGGTGTCTGAATGCAGTAGATACCTAATTTTTGGCGTCCGATCCGCTTCTACTGTCTCTTTGAGTTACCCTCTTGATGTTTTTGGGTCCAAAGAGTCCCTGCTAGTCCCCCCAAAGAACGGCACCGTAATCCAAGCTTCAACATTTTTCAATTTTTCTGCAACTGCATAAATTGAGCTGCTTAGTGAGGGCGGGCGAGTGAGAGAGAGAGAGAGAGAGAGAGAGAGAGAGAGAGAGAGCGAAAGAGAGAGATGTTGAGGACCGTAGCCCTGCGGAGTGGCGCGCGCCCACAAATTGCCACAATTTCCAGCCGACCCCCCAGCCACAGCAGTGGGACGACCGGACCGGTGTTGAGCCGCTTTGAATAACTTTTCCCCACCCCGATTCCGCCGCTTTACTATCGACGGTAAATACGGCGTTGTACAATTGCGGAGTATTTTTTCTATAGAAATATGTATCGTCTTCAAAGCTCGTTTAAGCCCAAAAACCCAGAATCCACTCCGACAAACATCAGCCCCCTCATCGAGAGACCGTTGTTTTTGTCGCCACACTTGACACCCCCATTGAATACCGGCCTCCCAGACGGGGGCCATGTATAGAGGTGCGTTGCGTAGTCGTCTGGATTCAGCTACTTTTTTGTAGCTCTAATCAAGACATGGCTGGGTTTTTGGCTAGTCGGTTCTTTTAAACGGGTCGTTGAAGGCAGTACTTGAGCCTAGCTTAGCTAGCTTAGCTTAGACTTGGGCTTAGGCTTAGGCTAGACAAAATCTAATTGATAATCCAACCCCAATTTCGAGCCATGAACTGTGAAAGGCCCACCCCGGGGCCCAGCCGAGTTGTCTATTGCATGGCTGTATTGGTCGGGCTCACCTTTTGTGGATCTCTCTCTCTCAATCTCTCTCTCTTATGTATGCTATAGACTGGGTGTTTGGACACCTGTACCCGTCAGCCCATCCTCGCCCATCCCCCACCCGGTTGTCCCCACCCCCCAAATATTGAGCGGTTGCGGGGGCGATTACGGTATTCGGCCCAATAATCGGCTGTCGCTGGTGGTACCGATAATAATTGCGTTTTTGAGCTTTTTGATGCATTGAAAATTTTTCTAAGAATTTTTGAACTTTGTTGATCGTTTCCGCAAGGAATCTTTGCCTGCTTGCCCTTGTACGCACATTTTGCTGGTCCCGTCTAGATTTCTATACAGAATTTTCCATAAGAACATGGGAAGTTTTCACGGCGTTTTTATTACCTAGGATCTTCTGTGATACTCAAATTTCACGAGGATTTCCGTTAGCTTAGCACGAGATGATTGTTGAGCCTAAGCCCAAACCCAAGCAAAGCCTAAGCCTCAGCTTAAGCCTAAGCCCAAGCCTAAGCCTACGCCTAATAGTAAGCCCAAGCCTACCTAATCGATTCACACACACTTCGGGAGTACGCCTGCATACCCAACAGAATATTTGTAGCTGTATCCCGGTAGTGTCTATGGTGGTGTCTCTTTCTATTTGGGCAACTGCTAGGTGAAGGGGTTGGTTGGACTGACTGAATGGGTCTCCTCTTCTCTTCTTCTTCTCCGGTTACCTCGGCTCCTGTCCGCCAATATTTTTGCATCATCCACTCATCGATCCGAAAAGGGGGGATGGGGGGCTGCCCTCAAATTTGTGGCTCGGGCTGAATTTTTCTGATCAAAAATCAAAAGGTAGCTTGGAAGGTCGGAATGTAATTTTTGAGAACAATGCGATGCTGTAATTTTTGGGATACTGTAAGCGGCGGTAAAATGAATGATTTATCCTCAGAGAGGAACTGGTTGAGCTTGTTGAAAAATCCCTAAATGTTGTGAAAGTTAGTAATGATTTGGGCTCTGCTTTCTCGTTAGAATTACGGTCTGAAATTTGCATACTTTTTTCGAAAAATCGTAAAATAGGTTTTCTCATATTTGTAGAAAGTTCATGCCTTGAATTTCACAGGCAAGGAATATTTCGAAATTTCTTGACAGTCAGAAATTTTTGATAGGACATCAGATACGGTAACTGCGAAAATAAGCCAATTATTGTTTGGAATACGTCAAAATGGCTTTTCACGGGTTTTCCTAGCGCGCGGAACCTTTTAAAGTTTCAAAAAATATAAATGTAGTATAGCTAATTATCGTCAGTTTTCACTACAGTACCCCGCGGAATAATTGTGAATAAGACGGTGAAATCTGTTGCACGATTTCTTTAAAGAAGTTACGCAAAACAACGTTTTTGGCGCCTGAACTTCTTGAACTTCACGCCAATGTAGTCAATGCCTTCAAACTTTTTCCTAGCTCATAAAATCCTCTAAAAGGGAAAAACTTTAAAAAAACAAACAAGAAAAACGCCCAAACTCCTCGAAATTCAAGCCAAATCAATGCCAAGTTTTTTGCCGAACCTCCAAATAACCGGCGGGTGGTTGTTGGAAAAACAGGGGTACCTATATTCCCACGGGTTCTCCAGAGAATCAGAAGAGACCGAGGAGAGTTATTCTGGAGGCCAGGGAGGTTCCGTTGCCAAGCACTGCCCCACAGGCCATACCCAGGTACTCGAGATCCCCCTCAGGCATTCCTCGTTTCTTTTGTCTCTACAAAACGACACGCGCCCTGATCCGCTGTGATAATCCAATTCCGGTCGGCTACTCAGAACGGCGCCATTCAATAGCCCTATTTACACACGCTGCATTCGATGAGCATCTCCTAGTCGACCCTGGTAATCGATTACGCCATGCTTTTCGGGCTGAACGTGTTGGCGATGAGGTTGGTGTGGCTCCAGTTGGGTTTAATTGCTTTGATACATCAATTTTGCTTTTGAAAGGGGATTGAGAATAAAAAACCGTATTCACTACCAGGCCTTACTTTTTGGGTTTCTAAGAGGTGTCTGATTTTAGCAGTGCTGGCGTTTTTCAGGTGTTTCTTAAATCGTATAAATGCGTTTACGGTTTAAAAATAGGTCAACAGCTTTTAAAGGGACTGGGAAGGCAAAATAGAGCAAATATTAAATAAGCACTAATCGATCCTCTCCCTAAAAAGCGCACAAGCTACCGTATCCCCAAGCACTAACATTAGTTCCTCCAAGACCCAAAACTATCAGCTCCCCGCCATTCCCTAAAGCGTGCCCTGACTCTCGGCTTACCGTAAGCCGACTTCATCACTCAATCAGAAGCCCAAGATCTATTAAACATGCGATGCCTGGTATCCCTAAAAAGCGCCCTTCCTACCGTACTCCTGAGATATAGCATGGCATCCCGTGAAGGCCAAAATCATCAGCTCATCGCCGATTCCACGACATGTCGCGCGGGCCCTGGCGACGACGATTTTCGGGCCGGGGCCCTTCTCTGCCACCTAGGGCCCACCTCGTGAAGTCAAGGCCCGCATGGGCATGGCGCCACTACTTCCGGTCGCTAAGCAATTGGACCGGGAGGGGGGGGGAGGGTGGAAAGGGCCACCACATCCACATCCAACACCCTGTGTCTACGCCTCCCAAATATCAGAGGTATTTGACCGTTGGAATTTTTGGGGGGTTACGTTACGCTATGATACGCTACGCTACGATGCTTTACGTTTTGTTACGATACGTTTAAGCTACCAAGGATACGCTACGATACACTTTATACGTTTCGTTACGTTACGCAACGGTTGATTGCGTTTCAAACCGATACACTACGCCATGCATTACGACGCGATACCAATTGCAGATACCCAAGAATACGCTAAAATGCGCGGCGCTAAGCTACGCGCCGATACGATACGATAAGAACTTACGATACGTTACGATACTAGCGACCTTGCGATACCTTCACATAACTACGCTCGGCGATTTTAGGGTACCATCAGCTACGCTTTTCTACGATATCTTACGTTAGGCTGCGCTACCATTTATCTCTACTTGGCGGTATGATAATACTGTAGTAAGGCTACGCGACGATGCCTCCGATACGCTAAGCAGCGATACGCTCGCTAGGCGCCACTTTACGCTACATTCGATACCGTTTAAGATTAGAAGGTTTTTTCTGCCGATCAATCTTCACTTTCTTTATATTGCTTAAAAAGCGTGTGTGAGCTTGAGCTCATGCTCAAGGCTAGCCTTGCCGTTGTTGCTCTCGATCGATCCGCTCTACAGTATAATGCAGCCCCCCATGCCTGTGTGCAGTGTAGCGGGCCCAAAATTCGCCCAATTATACGCTGTGGGTGTTGCTCCCCCCGTTCCACATTTCCGCTCCCTTCACGCCATTCCCCGCTTTGTTTAGATTCGCTGCCCCCCACCCCGATTTTCAGCCAGGGGCTTATGTCAATCTTTGCGTTTTAAAAGTTTTCGTCTTCTTCCTTGGAACTAGTAAAAAATGCCAAAATACACGTGTAAACCCCATTCCGTTTCAGGCCTATGGACACCCTCGTCCAGACGCATCTCTTGCAGCAGAACAACAACAATGTACAGGTGGGTGGAGATGATTTGAGGATTTTAAAAAAGTAGTGTGGCAAAAATTTTGCATTACCTTAAAAATCATCTAAAACGAAGACCCGATACCCATCTACCCTCCCGAGTTCACCTTCACCCTGCGGCTCGTTTGCGAGCTGTGGCAGGCGCGGGGGCTTGAAGCTGCTCCCAGAGTGTCTTCAAGTACCCTCTGAAGCGCTTGAAGCACCCCCTCCACCTCGGGCTCACTTCCAAAAGCCGCTGGGGGCCGCAGGGGGTGGCTGAGAATATCTAGGGAAGGAGGGGGAAGTTGCGATTTAACGAGGAAGCTGATTTTTCCAGCTTTTGGGTTCTTTTACTTTTTGTTTAGACTTCAGCTTGAGCTTAGGCTTGGGCTTTGACTTAGGTTGGGGCTAGGCTTACGCTTAGGAGTCTGATTAGGGATAGGCTTAGGCTTAGGCCGAGGCTTGGGCTTAGACTCCCGATGCGCTTAGGCTTAGACCCAGACTAATGCTTGATTTCCGCTTCTTCCCCATCCCTTTAAACCTTCCCCCATCTCCTCGCATTGACTATATGCATGCGCACATCCCATTGACATTCCCGAAAATGTGCGGTTGGCCGTGGCTGGCCTTCTCTTTTGGATGGTTGACGGGCAACCGATGACAGCCCCATCCATAAATTGGGCCAGTCAGTGTGGCCAAGGGCCCAAAAACGATGGACCCGCCGCGGATGGGGGGCTCGCAAAAGGGCTGTCGATCACTTATTAGCATAGCTGCTCTCTTCTATCCAGCCGGCAATTGGAATTGAGCGTGAGTGTTTGGAGGTTTAAAAATGTCTCTTAATCAATTTATTGATTTTTTCGTGTTTTTAAGGAGTTATGAAGCCAAGGTGAGCCCTAGATCTTGCCTTACGGGTTCCTTTAAAATAGATTTTGATAGGCTTAGGCTTAGGCTTGGGGCTTAGGCTTAAGCTTAGGCTTAGGCTTAGTCTTGGGGCTTAGGCTTAGGCTTGGAGCTTAGGCTTAGGCTTAGTCGTAACGAATCGCGAAAAAAATCTAAATTGGGGAAATTACCGTATCATTTGAGGATTCTTCTTTTTTGAGCTATTGTGGTTTAATCAGATTTACCCTTATTCTCGATACAAAGAGCTAAATAAGCGAAAAGCCCGCCTTCCAGACCCCTTTAAACCCCGAAATTCCCCTCATTGGAAGCTCCCCATTAACCCCCCGCAGCTCGATTACCGATTCAAACGGGCTACCGGTGGAGGAGTAGCTGTGAAATTGAAGCCCCCGTTTTCCATTCTGCGATGGGGGGAGGTGTCGTCTTCTTGAAGAAGAGGGACGCAAACAGAACGACCTATCTCCATTGTCACACACACATTCTAACCCCCATAGCTAAAGGGAACGAAACATGACACCGTCTCATCACACCCACCCCTCCTCTCCACACATCCACCATACACGCAAACAGACAGACAGACAGACCACACTTCTGAATACCGCACGATCCCCGGGGGCTCGACATTTTTCGATAGTGTAGTTTTGGGAGGGGGTAGGTTTAACTTCGGCCTCGTCCGAACTTGCGGAGCTTAAGCTTAAGGTGGCTCATCTCTCGCTCTCTCTCTCTCTCTCTCTCTCTCTCTCTCTCTCTCTCTCTCTTGCTTCAAACTACAGTACCTCCCTAATTTCTCTCTAATTCAAGCCAGTAGGGATGCCAGAATCGACCCCTTCGTCCACTAGGTATCGACAACTATGTAACACTCCAAAATCCCGTTCAAACAAAAAATTAGCACGCTTAATTAAGGCCTTGTGCCAATGTCGATAGCTGGTAGACGAGCTGGGTTTATTTTCGGGGTCCCTGACCCCTTTAAAAACCATCATGACGAGATCTAGCATGCAAGAAACCTCAACGAATCGAACTAGTCTTCATCTCGAACGGTGTGAAAACTTCCTCCTGGAAATATCCCCTAAAAGCCAATTGTTGACAAAATAAAATTTCTAAATTTCCAGATGCAGTACGCCTCCCCCTCGGTCTCAACGCACAACTCGTGCTCCCCGAACTCCGAAATCGGCGAGAGCAAGACGAACCTCATCATCAACTACCTTCCCCAGAATATGAGCCAAGAAGAGGTAGTCGTTTTAAAGGGATGCGACACCATGGTTTTTGCCTAAAAAACTCGGGGAACCTAAAAACCAAAATAATTTCAGGTGCGGTCGCTGTTCACCTCGGTCGGCGAGATCGAGTCGTGCAAACTGGTGCGCGACAAAATGTCTGGTTGGTTTTTTCCCTTGTCGGTTCCTTTAAAGACCCTTGGCCTGTTCATATTGCCGAGTGGAGCCTTGCGTTCACCCATTTCTCATCCCTTTGTTGCTTCTTCTTTAACGTTTTGTGGCCTACAGTATGCTTTAAGTCTCACCTGGTGCTCCCTTTTCGACCCGTTTTGATGCCTAATTGGCAGGTTGGGCTTCGGCTTAGGCTTAGGCTTGGGTTTAGGCTTAGGCCTAGGCTTGGGCTTATGCTTCGGCGTAGGCTTAGGTTTAGGCTTAGGCTTAGGCTAAGGCATAGGCTTAGGCTTAGGCTTAAGCCGAAAAGGGAAGCCGTGGTGAAGGCCAATGCGTACTACCCCCAACTTCTGACCACCTAATTTCCATATCTTTCCTTCCCCCCAGCTTCATATCTTTTTCTCACCGCCCCCAATTTTTCCAGCCATTTTATTTCCCCTATCGTGTTCTCGATGTGATCTGATTTGATTTCAGGCCAAAGTCTTGGTTATGGTTTTGTTAACTACGTGCGAGAGGAGGACGCGACCAAGGCGATGGCCTCCTTCAACGGGTTGAGGTTGCAGAATAAGACGATCAAGGTCCGACACCCACTAAATCCTATCATTCACAAAATCGGGTGCACTAGTTGAGCCCCAAAAGACATTACGGATTTGGGGTTACGGTGGATGATTTTCAGCTGCGCACATGCTGTTAAAAATTCTATTCACAGCTATCGTTTAGAAAAATCAAAACGTACTTGGCTTAGATTAGGATTAGGCTTATGCTTAGGCATCACCCGGAATTGGCCTACGCAAGACGTCGGAATAGACGCAAAACTGTCTAAAATCCATTGCGGTCGATATAGCAATTTAATTTCTTGTAAATAATTTCCCAATCAGTTCCACAACTCGCTGACGATTCTAATTTTGTATTTTTGGTCTGGACTCCGTTCCGTTGAAAGTTTATTTTTGCGCTCAACCCAGAATCATTTTTCTGTTTTTGCTCTTTCTGGTAACGTGTCGCTTTCCGTTCAATAAGCCTTAAAGTCAAGTAGGGAGCTAAACAAATTGGCTTCGTCAGGTGGAGGGGGTCTAGAGGGGACCAATAAGATTCAACCGGACCCTCAATAATTGCCACCCAGCCGGCTGTGATTTGAGGCGAAGCGCGTGAAGCCGGGGATTAACATTTTTGCTTCGGGCTAGCTGGGAAATTGGCAGTTTTCTCGAGCTGGGGTTCGGAAACGAAAACAGAACTGCTTGGCCGGGGGATTCAAAATTTACGGGGGTTTGGAGAAGCTAGAATCGATTTGGGGGAGTGAAGCGAAATTATGCTAGAGTGCAAGACATGCACGGGGCTAGAAATTATGAGAATCTGACCTTAAATACCTTAAAAATTCCATGATTACTTACCTCAACCTATTCTTCCAGGTCTCCTACGCACGACCCTCGAACGAGTCGATCAAAGGCGCCAATCTGTACGTATCCGGCATCCCGAAGTCGATGACCCAAAAGGAGATGGAGGGCATCTTCCGGCCGTTCGGACAAATTATCACCTCTAGGATCTTGTCGGATAATATTACTGGTGGGTTCAAACGATTAGGCGATGAAATTTAGCTTCCTAGTCCCTTTAAAAGTATCTAAAGATCGACAAAAAGCTTTAAAAACACTAATTTTCCTTTTAGGCTTATCAAAGGGTGTCGGATTTGTGCGGTTCGACAAGAAAAATGAGGCCGATGTGGCGATCCAGGTTTTTTTTGAAGATGCATAGCTCGACGCCTGAGCCCAATCCTAAGCCCAAGCTTAACCCCTTCATTCTAGACCCTCCACGGCACGATCCCGCCCAACTGCACCGAGCAGATCACCGTCAAATTCGCCAACAACCCCGCGACGAACTCGCATAAAAATGCATTGGCCGATGCGGCGGTTTGTCCTCTAATTCCTGATCAAGCTCTGCTGCTTAGGTAGCTCAGGTCGCTTCGAATCTGATCCCGATGGCGTTGCTGAACCAGGCGGTCGCGCCAAGGAGGGTGGCCGCTCCTGGACCTATCCACCACACGCCTATCAACGGAAAGTTTAGGTGGGTTTTGGGCTTATGATTAGGCTTAGGCTTAGGCTTAGGCTTAGGCTTAGGCTTAGGCTTCCTCTTGAGCTCAATTTCAAGCTAAAATTGCAGATATTCCCCAATGGCCGGCTTGGCCCCAGCAGCAGCCCCCGTCCAAGACATCTTCACCGCTAATGCCCTCATGCAATTGGCCGCCGTTTCTTGTAAGTCTTTCTGGGGTTCAAGGTATTTTTAACGGTAGAGTATGAATCGATTCAAACCATAAACCACCAACTCTAAACCCCCGAAAACCCCTGAAAATAGGGTCGAGCCGCCCGTTTTCAGCCGCCACCGGTCCCGCGCTAGGCTACGAGGGCGAGCTGGCTGCCTTGCAATGGAACGCAAGTCAGTCGAGTCGCTGTAGGGAATGGATCGCTTATCGGAATCTCGAAAATCGGAATCTTGGGTGTTGTGGAAAATGATGAAATTTCGTGGTTCCGATTTTTGAGATTCCGAGAGGAGGAATCTGTAGTTTGTAGCCCCATGTATGCTCTAATACTGTCGCCTGTCCTAGATTTATGTTGATAAGCGTTTATAGATATTAAAGGGAGGGAGAGGGAGAGAGCGAGGGAGAGAGAGAGCAAGGAAGACATCCAGACAAATAGATAGATGCTTAGCATGAACAAACTTACCACGATTCGTAAAAATCCGCTTCCTTGGGTCGTGACAGCTTCTACTACCCCCCCCCCCGCCTATTTTTGTTATTAGCACGTCACATAACTGTCGATCACTAAAATACGCCTCATAAATCGTTGTTTTTAAGTCATATCGAAGTAATCTTTTTTTAGTCCCCCAAATGACGGCCGCCGGCTTCCCCGGACTTACCGCACCACTCGGAGCGCCAGGTACCAAAAATTAGTGCACGTTGAAGCCTGGGCCTCAATTTAGCCGTAGACCTGACGTCTAGTCAATCCGGCTTCTGCCTGTTCGTCTACAACCTCGGCCCGGATGTGGAAGACTCGGTTCTTTGGCAGCTGTTTGGACCGTTCGGTGCCGTGGCCAGTGTCAAGGTGCGTTTTTGGGAATCTAGTGAGAGGGAAGCTAGCAGGGGTCCATAGGGAATAGTTTGCCTGGACCGGTTTTTTAGGCTAAATCTGAATCTGGGCTTTGCTTGAAGCGACGATGCAGATTCTCTAAGTTATCTCTAGTGCTATGGCTTTTGCCAGCGAAATTGTTGCCCGAAAGCTATATTGTCTTTCAAACAAAATATGCTTCGAAAGCACCGCGAGAAGTGGCTCTGACGTAAGGATCGGAAGGCTGCGAATCTGAGAAAAATTGAAGCTAAAATGGGCTACGAAAAGTCGTCCTTAAGAATGATATAACTGAACGAACGTGAATCATTTCTTCAAACCAATTGCATATTCGGAATCAGCACAGAAAACTGGTCTAAGTCAAGCCCCTAATTCCCAGGAAAACCTCACAAATTTTCAGATAATCCGCGACTTTGCCACCGGCAAGTGCAAGGGGTACGGGTTCGTGACGATGGTCGGCTACGAGGAGGCCATCAACGCGATAGCCGCCTTAAACGGGACAACATTACAAGGCAGAACACTGCAGGTCAGCCTGGCACCCGCCCTGCCTGGCCTCATGTGAATTCCTCGGGGCTCCGAATTCCGGGATATCCTTCCTGAATACCCACGCTATTCGACTCACACGAATTGAATACCTGATATACAATGTCCATTCCGTCGTCCACAGTATGATACGGACGTAAGTAATGCGTAATATACGTACTCTTACGTACTGTTACGTACTAATACGTGAAAAACGCAGTTTCGTACTTTGGCCTACGTATTTTAAGTAGTGTTATGTATACTTACGTATTACGTATGCCCGTACCGTACCGTAATATATACTGATACGTGTCCAATCCCCCTGAAATATTTCCGTCCCTTTCCTAATGACGCTTCACATCTCGACTCACGCTGGACTGGTCGTCTCGCCGTCTCGCACGACAGGTGTGTGCTTCACTAAATTTGGATTTTGCATCTCTCAACTTTATTTTTAATTACTTAAAAGATTTTTAAACATCATTTATTGAATTTTAACATACTTAACGGAATTTTGATAGCTGATTTAAACTTAAACCGGCTTAAAAAGTGCCATAGATCTTTAAAAAAACTCATATTTTTATTGTTATTTACGATCGCTATAAGTAATAAGAAGACTAGACTTAAATAATATTCAAAATATAATGCTTTATCGACGCGAAAAATTCCGCGGCGCTCCACTCAAACAGCTTGCTTATTCAATGTCAAAATTGCATTAACGTGTTTGCTGGGCACGCCACTAAAAAAAATACAAAATTAACATTTGTCGATTGCCGTTAAATTCCATGTTATTTGCTTGAAATTTCCATAACTTTGATGGAAGTTTTCCTATTTATAAGCTCTAGCAAATACAATACGATTTTAACAAAAATTCAAGGCTTAATTAAGCTGTTTCTGTGATTGACTAACCCTAGAAATCGTGAAATTCACGCAAAAATACAAGAATTTAGGTATCCTTCAAAAACGCGAACGGCGAGACGAGTCTGGTGAAATGAGAAGAAGCCAAACAAGAAAACACAGTGTACCCCCGCCCCCTCTTTCCGGATACCGTAACCAAAATACGTGCTGTGATCAAGTCAATCTAGTATTACACGTCCAATAATCTAGCCAAATTGAGGTATTCTAATTTTGTCGGTTTTTTCGCCCCCACCAAAGCTTTACCGATTTTTTCATGGGCTTTGCGATGCGCAGGTGGGTGGGTGGAACTTGGAGCGTAGTGTAGTCGTTGGAGCGTTAATGGGTGGCTGAAGGCGGGTTTGGGTCAGGCTCAGGTTTAGGCTTAGGCTTAGGCTTAGGCTTGGCTTAGGCTTAGGCTTTGGCCTAGGCTTGGCTTAGGCATCGAGTAGAAAGTGGGGAAATTCAACGCCAAAAATTCAAAATCCTTCTAAAATATTGAAACTGATGGGAAATTCATCACAAACCTTAAAAAGCCCCAATAATTGCCCTCAATTCCCCTTTCTGGCCCACTAGTCCACGACGCGCCAATCCTCACCAACCTGCCCGTGTTCCTTTCGAGTACTCTAGTCCACCGTATCCCCCAAAAAAACAGTGTCTACCGTATCCCCACCCCGGAAATATCCCACCTATTCATGCGCCTTGTCACAATGATGGAACCAGTATTTTGATGTAGCTAGGCTATGATCGATTTTTCCGAGTTTTACCGTTTTCCCGTTTTTCCTATCGTAATCCGGGTGTAAATTGGAAATTATTAGAGGACCCATGAACAGCTGAAACCCTCCGGAAAACTCCTATTTACACCCAGTATTCTACCGTACCCCGAATGCACACGATTGTGATATCCCCCCCGCCGTCTCTCCCCGTGTACAATAATTTCTACGTCTTCTCCTCGCCCATTAAAAAGGGCAAAAACTATAAAAATTTAGCAAAAAATATGCTAATTTCCCGGCTGCGAGAATGCACGCGCCTTTTTCAATACCATTTATCCTAATTTCCTCTTTTCACATCGTGTGCTTGTGCCCAACTTGTTTTTTTTTGTTTTTTTTTGCTTCCAAGAAATGCCCCTTTAACTTCAGTTTATTTCACGAAACACGATTTTTATTTTGTTTTTCCCGGCACCAAAAGTACACCTTACGACTCACCTCGCTGAGGCTTGGGCTTAGGCTTGGGTTTGGGCTTGGGCTTGGTCACAGGCTTAGGCTTAAGCTTAGGCTTAGGCTCAAGGGAAGCCGAGGTGAGGGAGTCCGAGGTACAGTCCACGCCGTCTCTATCCGGCCGCCTATTACCAGTTTTCAGTTGCTTTTTTCAGCTTTTTCTCGCCTTCTTTTCACACTCTTTTCCTTCGGATAAAGTTTCTTAGCACAGCTTTGATTTTCATTTATTTTTGGTTTTTCGGTTTTCAGAGTGAGTTTTTCGGAGTTCCGCTTACAGATTTGGTTTCGACTTCTTTAATCAGGTTTTATGGGTTTTATTGTTTAATCTTTAAAATTTTGACAAAATTGGCCAAATCCAATTAAAACAGAAAATACCTCTCATTGAATGAGAATTTCGACTTTTCGGTCAGCAAACTACACGTTAAAATATTTATTACAATTTGAGCATTTCAAAACTATTGTATCGATTCGGTCATGGCGAGAGAGAGGGAGAGGGAGTGAGAGAGACAGAGAGAAAACCATCTACAGGATGGTGACGTTCTTGTACTTCTCCTTGAGTAGCGCCTCCAGCTCTTGGACGTGCGTCCGATCTCTTGTCTCGGCAATAATCTTTACTTTGACCTGGAAATAAAAAGTATACAAAAGTATTTGAATTTAAACCGAAAAGACGTCCGTGGAGATCCAGGCTCGTTCGTGGAAGATGTCCTTGATGGAGGCGCCGCTGTGGGCGATGTGGGTGGTTAATTCGGCGATACCTAGAGGTGTAAGATAAAAAAGAGAGAGAGAGAGAGAGAGCGAGCGAGCGGTATGTGTCTTTAAACTACCTCCTGGCCTATCCGATACCACAACTTCAATTCGAACCAAGCGCCCATCTACTGCCAACCCTCGTTCAATCGAGCGTCCCAACACCGTGGTATCGATATTACCTCCAGTCAGGATACACACGACCCTAAAAACAAGCTGTTGACTCTCTAGAATGTCACCCACTTTTTGTCCTTCAAATGCGGCACCTTATTCGAGATTATCGCCGCCAACCCCACGGCTCCAGCTCCCTCGACAACAGCCTGGAAGTAGATGAACTCGATAAGCAAAAAGCGCACACTTTCTCTACCTTTTCCACCTCAATGAGGCGCAGGATTGAAAGGGCGATCACCTCCTCGCTGACGGTGATGATCTAAACGGAGATTTCAACCAGTTCGGCCCTGCTTACCTGGTCGATCATCGGGGCGGCGGTCTTTAGCGAATTGCCACCTACGGTAGGGACGGCGAGGCCTAGGATGAGGTCATAAATATACGATTTGAGGTACCATCAGCCAGGGTGCTGCTCGTCTCGACGGCAATGGGTCTGCCCTCCTTGATGGCGGCGGTGAAGCTGGCGCAGGTTTCGGTCTCGATAGAATTTCTGCTCTCTCTCACTCTCTCTCTCTCTCTCTCTCCCGCTTCTTCTCTCTCTCTCTCGCCTACCACTTACAATGATGTGACATTCCGGTTTCAAAGTCTTAATCGCGACCGCAACGCCTGCGATCAGTCCACCACCCCCGACTGGAACAAGTACAGCATCGACATCAGGGACCTAAAGCTTTAGAATGGTCCAATTTTCTAATCTAAAAGCTGGATTTTTCCAGAGGTGCACCCGACCTGCTCCAAGATCTCCAGACCGATTGTCCCCTGTCCGGCCAAAATGTCAGGCGCATCATACCCGTTGATGTACTTCAACCCTTTCTCCTTCCCAAATCGCATCGCGTAGTCTTTTGCCTAAACTCGAGCTCAAGAGATGAAGGGCTTGGATACCTTGGCGATATTGTTGCCCTTGAGGATGACGGTGGCACCGTAGCTACGGCACAAGGAGATCTTCATAATTGGGGCAAAGACAGGCATGACCACCGTCACCGGGATGTTCAGCAACTTTCCGTGGTAGCAGAGGGCTAGCGCGTGGTTTCCTAAAAATGTTTTGTGTTATGTCCTCATCGGGATCGAATAGTTGGCAGTTATAGATCGTGGACAGGACCGGGACGTTCAGAGGAACGTTGTGTAGTCAGGATTAGCCAAATCGGGCCTCCTATGCACAAAGTGACTAGATGCGCTTGAAAATTACAATTTCTCTTGCGGCACAAGACCGAGGCGTTCAGAGGAGTGCAGCGTAGACAATGCATGCCAGCGCGTGACTACTATGCGCAGATGGACTATGTGCGCAAACAATTACCAGCACTCGCCGCGATCACCCCGATTTTTCGTTCCGCGGACGTCAAGTGCGACAAGGCGTATCTTAAGCAGAATTTTGACATATTAGAACTAGAAATCTTTACCTGGCTCCCCGCTCCTTAAAACTGCCCGTCACCTGCAGGTACTCTTTCTTGAAGTACAGCTCGAAGCCGTAGAGATTGGATAGTTGGAGGGATTTCTAAAAAAATACCGTAAAGTTTTGGTTTTAATATTAAAAAATATTTTATCGTCTTTAGTATTTGATTAAGATTTTATATTCAGTGTATGGATTTTAGTATTCTACGCACCGAGCACGGCGTGTGCACCACCCCAGACTTGATGTTGAACATGGCGGACGAGATGTCGGAGAAGGTCACGGTTCTCGGGTGTTCCGGATCGCAATCCGGGTCGGGGATCACGAGCGACTCATCGTCATCTAAGGATGAGGAAAGTTGATGCGCAAGAAGTTTTTGACCTACAATCGATTTTATCGGCTTCGGTCTGAGGTTCGGCCTCCTTCAGCGTCTTCTCGGCCTCGGCCATCTGAGCATGAAGCTTGCGGACCTGGAAAAATAGGATCATTCCAATCTGATGTTCCTCCCGGCCTCTAAAGTACTTTCTAGGCTAATGCTCACCTTCTTACTGTATGCCAATCCATCTGCGCATTCACTATTGAGCCTCTTCCTCAGCTGCTTCGCTCCATTCTTCTTAATAGCCATAGTTACGGTAATAGATATGAGTATCAATTTCTGAGCAAAAATCGGGCGAGCATAAAATGACGCTCCCCTCACGCTCTTTATACCAAAACAACCCGGCTTTCGATGACATTTCCGAGGCGATACGCCGATGATGGGGATCGGGGGTTCCCCCGAGTGTTTTTTCACATGCTCCCCCCACCAAATAGTGACCATAACCCGCAAGGAACGGGTTTTAGCACGATTTAGGACGGGGGCTATCAATCTATCGCTTGACCTTTGTCGCATAAGGCCTGCCTTGGTGGGCACTGCGTTTTCGAAAGATTTATTGAGCCTAAGCCTAAGCCCAGGCCTAAACTTAAGCGTAAGCCCAAGCCTAAACCTCAGTAACCTACGTCTAAGCCTAAGCCAAAGTCTAACCCCAAACCGAAGCCTACGCGTCATAATGCCTATGCCTGCAACCCACCGGACTGTCCTCCTTGGCCAAGTCGGGCGGCGAGTTCGACAACTTCGACAACTTCCGCGTGCTCATCCCTGAAATATTCGGGCTACGGTGGATTTGGGTGCGAATTAGGGGGCGAGACCAACTTTCAGTGAAACACCCGGTGTAACCAGTTCAAACCATCTTATCCCTGCCGTAATCCCGGATCACATTCTCGAATCCGCAGCCTCGTGAGGGTGCGAGAGAGAGAGAGAGAGAGAGAGCGCGCGAGAGAGGTAGACAGAGAGAGAGAGAGAGAGAGAGAGAGAGAGAGAGAGAGGCGGAAATTGCCATAAATCAGTGCTAATTGGTCGAATTGGCAATGACACGTGGTCGGGTTGAAATTGCCATTTTTTAGGGAGGAATTTGACAAAACTATAGGGTGATCTGGCAAAGGTTTTAAAGGAATAGCGGAAGTGGTGGGGAAAAGCTTTAGTTTTGCTTAAATATAGTACCGGATCGTTGATGTTCGTTGACAATGCTGTCCATGGTCAAAACGTGGTCTTCTTAAATGTAGTTTTAAAATAGGCTTAGGCTTAGGCTTAGGCTTGAACTTAGGCTTAGGCGAATGAAATACCCTCGAAATACGGAAAATAGCGTTGTTATGTCCCGCCTTTTCCAGAGAAAAACCTGTTTGTCCGAAAAATCTCTCTAATTCGTGCGTCAATAGCACAAACCTCGAGAAAATCGGTGCGGATGTAGATGAGAAATGACAATAAAATCTCGGAAGCCCGATAAAAAACCAAATTTTTTGAGTTTCTAAAACTCGTTGAAGTCGTTGGTGACCTGGAAACTGAACCTGGAACAAAAGTTAAAATGGAGCTCCAGTCGAAATGAGACCAAATGCCCCACACCGACGGTTATCAACGAAATCGAGCCCCCCTCTTTTGTGGCGGCAGGTTGATTTTTATTGCCGCTCGCACCCATCTTCTTCTCCTCCCCGCCTGCCCATCCTTGTCTCGCCGCGCCATTTCACAAATGATGGTGAGAGAAATGAGTAAAAACCGTCTGTTCCTCCCCGAGGATTCGAAGCACCCAAACCGACGCTGACCGTAAATCTATGGACTTTTATGGCTCGTGATCCGGGAATAGGGATCGAATCCGGGATCAAAATGTTTTCGAAGGGAAAAACAGAGCGGTGTATGCCAAAGACCCGACCAAAATTTTCGAAAACGGATTTCTCAAATTGTCTTTGCCAGCCGGTCTAGTTGAATCCGTCAGGCTCTAAACCGAAGTAGCCTAAGCCTAAGCCTAGTCTTAAACCTAAGCTTCATAAGCTTATTGAAGCCTAAAAGCCTACCCCATCTGCTTCAAAGCCGCAGCCGAAAAATCCTTTTTCCCTTGCTTTGCGCACTTGGTAAGCATAATAAGTTTTTGGATTTTTGCCAAAAAAATGCAGCTCTAATTCCAGGCTTGGAAACGCTTTAGCTTTGCTTTGAAGATTTTCTAAACCCGACTCTTGGCTAGGTTGTCTATACATTTTGGTTGTCTATGCCTTTTGTCTACACATGAACAATATTGACACACATATCCTCCAATTGGGCCCAAATTTATGGGCCCCTTCCGGTGAGCCTTTGAAATCGAAGCTCGGACCCTTTTCGGGTATGGGGATGCATAGGGGGTCCGGTCGGACCGGCTGGCACTGTATATGGATAGGTGTTTGCACAGATTACTCCCGCTCTCTCTCTCTCTCTCTCTCTCTCTCTCTCTCTCTCTCTGTCTGTCTCCACAGCCACGTCCAGATCCGCCCCTCCTATTATGGTGATCGGCGGTTGCCACAAATTATTGACTCGCTTTGTGACGCTCATTAGCTTTCCGCTTATGCCTAAGTTAAGCGTAGTTCAAGCCTAAGCTCAGGCTAACAAGGGAACAGGCTTTTTCGAAATTCCACCGTGCCAACTTGTGGTTCCCTTGTAAGCCAAGCCTAAGCCAACACTACGCTAAGTCTAAGCTAAGCCTAATCCTGATTTTTCCAGTAATGGCCTTCATCGCCACCCCCGCCTTCTCCAACCTGTACTCCGGCGGACTACTAACTACAGTCTCCCTACCCAGCAACAGTTCCGCCACCATCCTCGATACATCCGGATCTGATTCCGCTTTTCTGACTGGTCAGACATTGGTAAGGCTTCAATCACGGTTATTTTTTTTTTCTTAGTGCTATAATTCCCCTACGTTTTTTAGCCCTTCAACCCTTATGAAGTCGTCCTATCCAGCGGTCAGATGCATCACCAACATCATCAAAGTGTAGCGGAGGCTATTAGTGGGTTTAAGAAAGACTTTAAGATAAGCATTTTTAGTTTTAAACCAAACCGACAAGAAGCCGATCCTGGACCCGTTCGATCCGGCAGCTGTTGTCCCGCTTCCGAGTCAACTGGAAGATCAGTTTGGGTACGATCTTTCTATCTCTCTCCCACTGTCTCTCTCCCTCTCTCTCTCCCTCTCTCTCTCCTTCGCTGCCGTCACTCTATGACCTAATATCCCTAATTTCAGACCCTTCACCACCTCTGTCTGGAAGCGCAACGAGCGTGAGCGATTCCGGGTCCGCTGCGTTAACGACGGGTACCAGAAGCTGCGACGACATTTGCCCGTAGCTGAAGAGTAAGTTCTATACTTTTTAAGGCACATATTGGTCCCTATAATTTTGCCCCCCAAAAGTCACATGGGCTATCTATCGGGCACTATCCGGCGCGCGCCCTCCAGAATGTTTGCTGATGCTTGATGGATCGGGCGGCAGGGGGGGGGGATTGATTAATCGGGGATTGGCACCTGGCCCAGTCGTTAATTACATAGATATAACTGGATTTGAATGTGTAACAGGGTGATTTTTAAAGGGACTCAGAACTCGTGAAATTTCCGGTTTTCGGTTTTTTCTCCGTTTGTCTGTCACTTTTACCCAAAAAAAGGTGAAGTCACGCTTAAGGCAAAGATAGAGAGAGAGAGAGAGAGAGAGAATGAGAGAAAAGCCATGACCTGACCGTCCCCATAAGATTTAACCCTTTTTCAGCGAAAAACGCCTCTCAAAAGTGGACACTCTCCGATTGGCCATCCGCTACATCCGACATCTATCGGAAATCGTCAGAAATGAGATGCATCTGCATCACTGTCGGTAAGCTACCTCTTTAAAAAACTATAACGTCGGCTTCAGATGCTTCGAAAACTTCACCGAACAATCCGAGGGTCACGTTCAGATTTATTTGGCGGCAAATGGTAGACGGATCTGAGTTGAAGATGTGAATAAAGTTTTTATGGAATGTAGAACACTAAATCTTGACTTCTCTGTCTCTCTCGCTCTCTCTCTCCATTTTTCTCTAGCTATCAGGTTGCAACTTATCCGCCTAGATGGCGCGATCCTTTTTGCATCACGGGACTGTCCAAATGGCCAAGCGCGGACGCGGAAAGCCGCGAGTCGAGTCCATATCTCCGTCTCCCCCTCTCTCTCGCCGCCTTGATTAGCCCGCGCGCCAAACTTCTCCAAACAACCCTCCCCAACGGACCGTTCGCTTCTCTGGCCAGGCCATAGATCTCGCGCATTTCTTTCCATTTTCTTTTTCAGGCCGTGCCCCGTTTCTCTGGCCATCCTAGGACCCAATTGGCCCTGCCTGCCGCTTTAATGGGTCCCGCGAAATTAGCAAATTAACGAACACGAGGCCCGTTTTTGGGGGGTGAACGGGGGTATCCGGCAAGGAGCGCCAGGCTGTAAATTGGGATGCGGTGGAATGGTGTATGTCTTGTCTTTGCTATCTCTCTCTCTCATTCTCTCGCTCTCTCTCTCTCTCTCTCTCTCTCTCTCTCTCTCGGTCTGTCTTACTGTGTGTAACATCTCGAGCCAAAGCACCACCACAACACCCTTTGGGCCCCCACTGTGACCACCCCACCTATTGGGTTGGAACGTAAGTCTCTGCGCTTTTTTCGAAGCTCGCTGCTTCTCTCCCCAGAGGACTTTGGAGCAAGTGTTATATATCATTCGAAAGAGCTTTCTTTTCTCTACCAGGCACCGGCATTCGTTTATTTTCTACGTTTAAATTGCTCCGAATTAATGGGTTAGAATGAAAATCGACGTTTTCCTTTGAGCTCGATTTTGAGCACGATAGCTTAGTAATTTTACAGGTTATCTATTGCACGTCAAAAGAGTTTTTATTCTTCTTCCTTTTCATGTAATTAGTTTATTTTTGAAGTAGCTTTTTAGTCATTTTTAGCAGATCGAAAAAATGGCCGAAACGCGCTCTGCCTACACTTGCTAATTTCTGCGTGAAAAACAATTGTTTAAAACATTCCAAGCGTTATGCTCGACTTTTCTGCCTATTTAGAAGAACCTACAGCGTTCAAAATAAAACAGAGCTATCTGTAAATTTTCATGGTGAGATGCCAACTAACGAGAACTACTGTCTGGTGCGATAATTTGAGCCCGGGTTTAGCGGAAGGGAATCCATAAACTTGTTAATCTATGGCATCAACCTATAGTCCGCTTGGGCGTCCGCGTAATGGATGAGATTGAAATCCGTAATTATGGCAAGGAAAAATTTGCATGGTGCGGTCGTCGAGCCTTCGAGGGTCATTTTCGCCGACACTTCGTTCCCCGAAATATATGCGAAGTTAACGGTTATAAAATAAGCGGCTATGACAGCTTTGTAGAGCAAAAATGCTCTTTCTAATGGTATGTAGGACTCAGCAAAAAGTTTCGATATCGGCGCGAAAATTGAGCTTAAAAATACGCAGAGACTTACGTTCCAACCCAATACCAGCCTTCCATCAAATCCGTCGCCGGGTCCTCTCCCCTGGGCCATTGGTGCCACCCGTCAAATTTTGGGGTTGAGGATTTAGATGGCTTTATATAGATTTATTCAAGTTGATTTTTGTTCTTTTGAACTCCATATATTTCTTGCTCTCTCCCTCCCTCTCTCTCTCTCTCTCTCTCTCTCTCTCTCTCTCTCTCTCTCTCTCTCTCTTTCTCTCTCTCTCTCTCGGTATTACGAAGCGAAGGAATGGATCTACCTGGAAAAAAGCTTCAGAAAATACAAGACAAGCTCTCCATCTCTTTCACTCTCTGGTTCACGCTCTCTCCCTCTCTCTCTCCCTCTCTCTCCCGCTCTCGCCCTCTCTCTCTCTTTCTCCGCGTATGGTATCCATAAAATCCTGCCGTCCAGGTCCCTTTAACCTCTAAACACCCTTAACTCACCCCCAAAAAACTAATGTAACTTGATGTTTCCCGACAAACAACCGCCCCCGACGGCTGGCCAGCCCAAAATTGGCCAAATCCCTGATCGACCACAGGGGGCAGTCGGCCGCCTTCGGGAAGTGCAGCTAATTTGTTGCCAAATCGGAACGGGGAAACTCGACGTGTTCTTATTTTCGACATCATAGAGATTGCTAAAGGCATTATAGTGAATTTGCAAACACTTTAAATTCATGAATTAATAATAAGTGCTGTTTAAGAAGTGTAATAACTAGGAAAAATAGAATTAAAAAGTCTTCCGAATAGGGAGCATAACTGATTTTTTGACCCTTATACGATTCCGGTGTTCTTTGGGCTTATCTACACGAGCCATCCATCCCTGAAAAAAAATTTGTTTGATATTTTGTGTTTTTTTCTGGGAATGCAGAACCAGAACCCCAAAATTTCCCCTTCACCTCCAGCCAGCCACCAGCCATTTGACCCGGGTGGGGGCAACTCCCGGGGCGCTCTCGCTTTCGAGAGCCTGATACCTGGTTTTTTTGCATATCGAATCGGATTGGGCTGCCCTGATTTCGCGAGGTTTGAAGGGATTAGCAAGGCTAGAGCTTCTGGATTTCGAAACTAGCAATTTTGTTTTTAAGAGATTATGACGATCTTTATGACACGAAGAACTTGGATACCCTTCTCTCTCTCCCTACCACGCTCTCTCTAGCTCTCTCGCTCTCTATTGCTCCTGTTTCTCTCGCATGACGACCCAAAACTCTAACGAAAGTTTGTTAAGGGATAAAGTAATAAGAAGAGATCAAGATAGAACGAGAAAGAGAGAAGATAGAGCGACATATATTTTTACAGCTTGTGTACGGTATTGTGACGTACTCCGCCCCTAGCCACCAGCCTCCCTACTCCCTCGAATCTCCTAGTACCCTCTACCGCCACCTTTCCATCCCAATCACCGGATGAAACTGATATCCCCCTTGGGGAGAAGACGATCCTCATGAGATGAATCGAGTGAATGAATGAATGTGGGGGTCGACAAAAAACAAAGGTCTCGCCCCCCGGAATTTAGGGCACTTTCGCCGCCCCGGGGGCTGGGAGGAGAAACACAACCCGAGACCGCAAAACGATCCCAAAAAAGGAAGCGCTGCGGTGAGGTATGGTCTGAATTAATGCTTGATTAATTTTTGGATATTAGACATGTGATTTGCAAATTTTTTTAGTGGCTTTTTGGCTGATTCTTGATGTCTCGATGAACCAATCTCTCCCCCTCTCTATCTCTCTTCCACTCCCTCGCCCAATAATGAACTTAGACTTAGATGGCAGACTGAAGCATGGGCTTCGGCTGAAGGCTTAGGCGAGGCTTACTGTAAAGTGTTTTTACTCAACTTGGAGTTTCGATTCGGGACCAAGCGCATCTTGTGCAGAATTTTTTGCTGATTCCGATTATGTTTTCCAAAATTGCTACGGACTTTTATTTAAAAAATCATTTTTGGTAACAATTAGGCCGAAAAATGCCAAAAATTCAGACGCTGGCCCACTATTCCTTGTTTGGGGCTATGGTTCCCAGGGGCCCTGAAGTACCCTCTGACAGCACCCTACCCGGTTGGCACCATGGTGCATTGCCAAAGTACTCGCTTGCCAAGCGCAGGGCTGCGGTTCGAACCCCCGCCCTGCATCATTTCTTTGCTTTTTGCATAAAAATTCCATTTTTATCTAAAATGCTTGTTTTGAGCTTTAGGATGCTTGTCGAGTCAACGTCTAGTCTATTTTGACGTTGAAATTAAAGGGATACCCAAGGTTTTGGTGGCAAATATATAGTTATGTATTCCGGGCAGTACAAATGACGCGGGAATTTTGTGTGGGAGTGAGGCGCCAGTGCCGCACAAAATTCGGCCACCTTTCCCTCCTGTGGCGTCCCCATGCCACCCAATGGCTTGCCACTAAGGCCTAATGGCTAGCATCCTGGCCTACAAAACGGCGGTCCCGGGCTCGACCCCCGCCCGCGGCACGGTTTTTGCTTTTTGAGCCCCGAAAAGGTTGGGCATCCCTTTAATGAAGAAAATCGAAAAGTATAACGATACCTTCATTTTGGTGAAAACTAGGGTCATAATTGTCGTATAACTTTCAGAATAATGGTCCGTAGCAAATTTGAAAAACATATTCGGAATCAGCGAAAAATTCTGTACAAGATGTACTTGGTCCCGAACCGAAAGTCCAACTTGAGTAAAAACACTTTACAGTTAGGCTGGGTTTAGGCCCCTGCTACTCTTGAGCTTCATGGGAGCACATATAAATTTTCTTCAAGACACAAAAATACGAAGCTTTAATTTATCTCTTTCTTTTCTCACTCTCCCTTTCTCCCTCTCTCTATCTCTTTCTCCTTCGCTCGCGCTCTCTCGCTTTCTCCCGCTCTCTCTCGCGCCCCTCTCACACTCGCTCTTTCACTCTCTCCCTCTCTCCCTTTCTTTCTCTTTCTCACCCTTTCTCGCCCTCCTAACCCCAACTCCTTTCCAGCCATTATGTCATCCACCAGTTCCATCTGCTCAAGCATGGAAGAGCCGACGGAGAATAAAGTAAGATCCTAATTTTTAGCATTTTCCACGAATTCAGATGCCGTCAAACCTTCGAAGAGACGTGGAACGATTCTCCCTCTTCCTCACACGACTCAGAAATGCACTGGATGTCAATCAGAATTATCCAGGTATCATGAAGCATCCTTTTTTGCTAATGAAAGTTTAGATGGCGAAAACTCGTACATCCGGGTGCACTCCGCGTTGGAGATGGTGTCTGAGAGTATTCGTGATTTGTTCAAGCATCAACAATTCAAGACCAACGCCGTCATTCTGCCCTCGTTGCAGTTGGTGCAGTCGGTGAAGGGTGAATTTTGGAGACGTTTCATAGTACGCAAATAGTCGATTACAGTGTTGCAGTTCCTATTCCCTCTCTACCTTTCTCCCTCTCACGTTCTCTCCTTCTCTACCTCGCTCTCATGCTCCAAATAGATTGAACTTCAGCTTAGGCTGATCGCCATTTCCTTCTCGAGTTCTTCAGGAAGGTGGATGGCTATTTATCGGGTCCTAGTCTCCAACTTCAAATCCCCGGGGGCTCATTTTTCTGGGGTGGTCCACGATTCGCGCGTATTCCTTGGTCTATGCTTCATCTGATAGGAGTCGCAACCGGAAGTGGCTTCAATTTTGACGCTCTCTCTCTCCTTCTCGCTCTCTCTCTCTCTCTCTCTCTCTCTCTCTCTCTCTACCATACCCTACGATTTTTATCCAGCTAGAATGAAACTCCTCAACTTGAATCCCGAAAGTTTTCAACGGCCGTTCCTCGGCGTTTCGCGGAGGCGCCAGAATGCTTTTGTTTGAGGCGACCGCGAGGGGCGCCTCCATGTTTTGGCGCCTTACTCATAACGCGCAAATTTCTTCGCGCCTCCATTTTGCCTTCTGCTTTTGTCGTGGTTCACCAATAGATTCCTGGGAATTCTAAAAAACAGCAATTTTTCTGCCGTTCTGGCCCCTTTAAGACCGAAAAAGCATCGAAATTTGTGAGTACTTTTATTTTTGCGGGCTTCGGATTAAGTTTCACGAAACGCTATTTTTCGCCTGCGTTTTTAATACCCAAATTCCGTAGCCATACCCCATTTACGAACTGCCTCCACCTCCCGATATTGATACGGACCGCGCCCTCAAAAAGTGAGTGGTGTAGCGCATGTTTTAGGGGGTAGGCATTGAGAGGGGCAGAAGTGGTGTATCCTGTGTGTTGAGAGAGAGAGGGCGAGAGAGAGCGAATCGGAACAGGTTGCCGAGGTGGTGCTCTTTTTTATCACGTTTGCCCACATATTCCCCCCACGACAACCCCCGGAGGCGATCATCTCTATCGCTTGCTATCTCTGCCTGCCTGTCTCTCTCGCTCTCTATCGCTCTCTCTCTCTCTCTCTCTTTCTCTCGCTTTCGCCGCGAAGGTTTGGTAACACGCCATCCCGACATTCAACCCCCTGGAGGCACATCGCTGTGCAGTCCCGGACCCGAACCTGTTATCCGTGAAATCTGTAGCCCACAACTCGACCGTATTGAACGCTACAGTTCTTTGTACGCATACTTACTTTACTATACCTTGGCCTATCTTACTATACCCAATTCGCTTACTAGGGTTAGGCTTCGGCCTAGACTGAGGCTTATTAGGCTTAGGTTTAAGCTTGAACGTAGGCTTCGCTTATCCTTGAAGGACTAAGAATATTTTTTACGAATTTAAAAACTGTATTTATCATTGACTGGTTAAGCAACATTTTTGCAGAACTGAAACTCGACCACTCAAACGCGGACATCGACTGCGCGCGGGTTCTGGCTGTCGTCGACCAGTTGGAGACGGCCGTTTTGAGCACATTATTGTAAGTTCTGGTTTTTAAAAAAATTTTTGCGCTGGTCTAAGAATCTCTGCTAGCTTGCCAGAAATTCGCTGGCTCTTAGGTGTTTATAAAAAACATCTTGCCTGTGTTTTTAGCATGGAAATAGATCATCGAATTTCTGGGTTTGTGAGTTTTACGAGCTACCGTATTTTCATCTGTAACTTTGGAGCTAAATCCGTAAAACCCCATCCGTAATTTATCAAAAATCTCTTGTCCGTCGCTTTAGCTAATATTTAATTCCTCAGATGCCTTTGATATATTTGATTACTCGAAGCAACTTTTCGATTTTGCAGATAGCTATGTTAATTTTCGGATTTTAGGAAGGTTTTAGCTTGCTTATTTAGCGATTGCAAGTATCCTTAAACCAGATTTCATTTTGCTTGATCCAGATCCCCCCTAAAAAGCGGATCAATCAAAGCGAACGCACGTATCACCCCGGAAAACCCATCTCCCGCTCCGGCCCATTTTGAGCGCCCGCAACGAACGGCGATAAATCGCGGATTTGTGGATGATTGGTGATGGACCTTGAAATCTAAAAGTTAGGGATGATAGAGAGCGGGCAGGGGGAGAGACGCAGTGATGACTGGAGCCTAGACCCGGCTGATTCGGGTGATTAACCCCGTTTGTCGGCAAATAGCCTCTGAAGCGGCGGCGACGACTTACTGACAACCGACACGGGGGGCACACGTCTTCTAGCTGGTTTCGGCGCGCCGCGAAACCCGGGGTGGCTGTATGTATGTTGGACAGTTGATTCTGGTTGCCTCTAGCTTTTTGTCTCGCTCTCTCTGTTGCTTTCTCTCTCTCTCTCTCGCTCTCTCTATCTCTCGCTCTCGCTCTCTCTCTCCCGGAAAAATCCGATTGTCAAACCCTGAAGCCGTCAAGGCAGCTGGCTGTCTGTTTGTGTGTGTTTGTCGCTCCGTCCAAACGCTAATGTTTGGGAATTACGCGACGGGGGGAAACTGCCAATTTTTGTAGGTGCCAGGGCACGAAGAGCTGGGTCTTAGTTCGCGATTCCGGATGTAAGCTGCTTGATTTCATCTGGTAGGATAAGCTCGGGCTTAGGGCTAGGCTTAGGCTTATTCTGAGGCTTAGGCTTAAGCTTAGGCTTAGAAACCCATAGCGTTGACCCACCACCTTCTTGAATTCAACCCTTCTCTACCTACCCCATCACTTAATGCCCTCCCCCCCCCTTTCACCTTGAGTCTTTCTCCAGTTACCCCCAATTTTTTCCCAAATAAATCGCGCCAACCTGGCGGGTTGGGGGGTAACCTTCATTTCCATGTGTTTCCCAACGGACCGTTCCCAGCCGTTTCGCTTTTCGAAGGCAGAATAGGGGGAAGGGGGGCTTTTGTCGTCTTGTCGTTTAGCTGGTTTGTAGGTGTGTTTGCCCTTGTGTATTCCTCCCCGTATTTTCCGCGTCAATCCGGCTGGCAACTTGGGATAACATGGCAGACATCCACCGTTCGTTCCTTGACTTTTGTATAGTTGGATGGATCAGCCTTGGGATTTGTGCCTTACGTTATCTGGCTATCTATCTATCGATACCTCTGTCTCTCGTTCTCTCTCTCTCTCTCTCTCTCTCTCTCTCTCTCTCTCGCTTTCTGACTTCAATCCAAACCATGCGATCTCCAAGTAGCTGCCAAAAATCTTGCCAGATTTTATTACTATGGGAAAACGGGGCAACAGTCGATTTTCAGAATTTCTCGCACAAACACGCCGCTGAATACAAATATCTAACCTTTTTCTTTCCTTTGCCCTTTTTGCCTTTCCTCATTTTTTTCAGATCTGGCTTGAAGGAGTCATGCTCTAAATCGTTTTGTCTTTCGCTTTCTCTCTCTCTCTCTCTCTCTCTCTCTCTCTCTCTCTTTCTCTTTCTCTCTCTCTCTTTTTCCCTCTATCTCGCTCTCTCACTCTCCCGATCTCTCTCCGGTCAAGCGTAACTGTCTCCTAGAGATGCGGCAGAAATGGCGTCTCGCCGGTTCCGCCACTATTCATGGCAGTCTGATGAGGTAGCAACCAAATTTTTGATGGCCTTGGCAGGCAAGCTGGTAGAGATTCTTTAGGAAATGCTTTTTTGCCGTTTCAAATCCAATTTTCAGAACGAAAAACGTCGGTGTGGCCCCGGTCGTCGCCGCGCCGAAGCTAGCCTGCGCCTCGATCGTACAACGCGGAAAAACGGTCCGTTTTTTGGGGTTTTCGGGTGCTGGGAACTTGTGTTGTTTCGGAAAATTTCTCACGCTGTACGAATTTTGCGTTTTCGGGAGGCTACGTATGTTGGAAAATATTTCCGGATTTTTATTTTACCTCCTAGCTTAGTAGGCTTAGGCTTAAGTTAAGCTAAGCTTAGGCTTAGGCTTAGGCTGCTCCGAATTCTGTAGTTATAAATGCAACTATCTCAAAATCCTTAATTCTCCTGACATCATGCTAAATAATTTCCCCTCTGCCTCGTCAGTAGCCATTTCCACCCCGTTCTGCATGTGCCGGCGATGAATCAGAAGTGCCCCCCCCTCGCGATTCCGAAACAATTCCTTTCCCCCCCCTTTTGCGAATCGATTCCTTCCGAATCCTTCTAGCCATCATCAACCATTCTCTCTCCCCCAGATAGCCTATGTATATTTTTCTGGCCCCGCTGCAGATCGTGAGTTTCGTCTTTTTTAGCGGTAAATTTATTGCAAAACGGGATAAAAATCTGTTTCCTGGTCTGAATTTTGTAGTTGCACTATTTATGCTATTTTGCACGGTGCTCCTGCGAGGTCTCCTGCTGCTACAATTAGGCGTAGGCTCAGATCAAGCGCAAGCTTGAACAACTCAATGAAAACCCATAGCCAACTCCCCATTTTTTCCGCCCGAAAAAACGACGGATTTCCGAGCATTTCCCCGGGTCCGTATTTCCGGTAGGTCACCAAATAGCCCGGCCGGGGGTCGCGAATATTTTCCGCTTGGCATCTTGGGTTCTTTGCTCTGGTTCACAATCGAAAAAGGATTTAGATTCGGAATTTTTTTGAAGGAATTGTTCTCTCTGACCCTCTCCCTCTTTCTCGTTCTCTTTCTCTCTCGCTTGTTTGATCCTCTAATTCTTTTTAGATATTCGGGAGAGAGAGTGAGAGATAGAGAGAGCGAGAAAGTCAATCTGAGTCTAAGAATATGAGTAAATCCCTATACTTAAACTTAACACTTAACCTAAGCCAAGCCTAGGCCCAAGCCTACTCAGGCCTATACGTCAATGGTAAAAGTAGCTTCACTTTCCCTTTAACCCATAGCCATACCTTACCGTCCATCAAGCCATCTGTTTACCCCCAATTAGCATACGAAAACCATCCGAGATTTCCTTAGCCATTCCCCCCTCACACATATCGTTAAACAGGCCATGTTTGCGGGACCATTTCGCGGGCGGAGGTCAACGATTTTCCGGGCCGTCGGACAACGAGACGCTCCTGTTTGCACTCCAATTGTCCCCCCGGGGATCGTCCCCCTAAAGTGGGAGAGGCCATGTTCGGACTGTGGTTTTGGTACTCAAGGAACTCGGATTTCCGGCTTGGAGTGCTTGGCTTGAGATTTGGGCTTAGTGCTAAGCTAAGCTAAAGTTAAGCCTAAAACTAAGCTTAGGCCAAACCTAAGTCAATATCCAGCCAAAATTACGCTTGAGCCTAAACCTATGCCTAAGCTAAGCCTAAGCCTAAGTTCGCTTCTCGAAATAGTGCTTCTCAAGGGTATCTATTTCTAGTTCTTGCTCCGATAGGGCAGGGTGAGGAGCAACCACCCGGTGAGGTCGACTCATAAACATTTATGGACTGTGGCGGGACAGTCCTCAACCCAATCACCCTCAACTAGCCGCCTTTCGGAGGCTCGAGGCTCGATTTTAACTGTCTTACCCTATCTTTCTCTCTCTCTCTCTCTCTCTCTCTCTCTCTCTCTTTCTCTCTTACCCTCTCTCTATCTTACGCTCTCCTTAAAAATAGCTTTCTGAAATTTATTTGTTGAAAGGACTGGTCTATTTTCTATTTTCCTATACCCCTTTCCGCCCCCATACGCAGGATTACCGTCCTCGGTTAGTACGTTCAAAGGACTTCCCCGTAGTACACGCCATACCCTGAATTCGTTTGACAAAAGGTCAATAGACTTTTTGGGGGATTAGCAAGGGTATGACTCGCGTCAACAATTGCTGCCATTTGCATACTCCCCTTGTCACTACATACCATAGGTTTTGTTATATTTATTTTTGTTTTTTTTTGATTCCTAACCGCACAAGTTTATAAAATTTACTTACTTAGACATATAAACGACAGGAATTTTTAAATTTTTGTATTTTTTATAAGTTTTCTAAACCATTTTGTACTTGAAATTTACTGAAAACACAAAAAATGGCTGGTATTGCCTGTTTAAGAATAACTTAAAAACAACCCCCCCCCGATAATGCCAAAGCACCATGGAGGGTCTCAGGTTCAGGTTTAAGCTTATGATCCAGCTTAGGCGTAAGCTTATACTCAAGCTGAGGGCTAGGCTTAGGCTTAGGCTTAGGCTCAGGTTGAGCTTAGTCTTAGGCTCGTCCATCGCTGTCGCGGTTTATCCCGTTAAGTCCAACCTACAACCCTTGCCACCCTTCGATTCCAGCCTTACCCACCTGCTCTTTCCCTAATTTGGCGCGTCAAGCCGGTGCCGCGCTACGCGCCGCGTGCCTCGTCTTGTCCATCCATAGAGCCAGAGAGAGCGTTTTGTGTATTTTGGCGTGTTTCTTGGAGATGCGAGAAGAAGTCGGTGGTCGTGTGTGTTCACACGAGGACAGGTCCCAAACACACAAATACACATACAGACGGAGAGACACACACAACCTCGTGCTACTTGGCCCCCCACAAAGCGGGCCCTAAGCTGCCACTGAGGCCTGTTCAGTACCAGCTCGCGGGTGCTCGACCCGATGATCGGGGTGCTTGACTTCTAAGGCTCTTTAATCGATTCCGATCGATTTCGTTGATTTCATCGAAACGAGTGGATTTTGGCGAAAGTACACTCCGCCGAATATGCATTTGCATGCCTTTTGTGTTTCTTTAAAGGGCTTAAGCGTCAACAATTACTTCTTTGCTCTCTTTATCTCTCTCTATCTCTCTCTCTCTCTCTCTCTCTCTCTACCACAGAATTTTCCGCAAGAATCCACTAAACATCACTACTTTTTGATCCCCTCCACCTAGACGACCGTCCACTTCCGCCCTCAAAATAAATCAAATCCGCCACCTTGCCATAGAAACCGTAATTTGATCGCGGGCAGCGGGTCGCTACCGTGGTGCTCGCTTTTGCCTTCAATCTTGGAGTTGCTTTTTGAGACGTTTTTAAGCGAAAATTATTGGTTTTTTTACTCTGAAATGGATGCGTCTATATTTAAGCTTCTCTCTATCTCTCTCGTTCTCACTCCCCTCTCTCTTTCTCTCTTTCTCCCTCTCTCTCTTCCTCTCTCTCTCTCCCTATCTCCTGCAAATTTTTTATCCATCCCAAGAATTCCACTCTTGCCTGACTCATCCAAACATATATTTGCCATGTCGAAATTTACGAATACAAATTAAAAAATTCCAATTCCAAACAATTTTTTCTTTTCTTTCATTTCCTCAAAAATCACGACAATCACCATCTAATATGTCTACCGAATTTCAAAACAATTTCAATACGATGGACGACCAGAAAAAGCAGGCAAACATTGCGCATCCTTTCCATCCCGTTTTCTTGGAGTCAGGACTGCTCCGGAAAACAGACAACAGCAGCAAGTTGGGGGAGGGGGGATAAGCCGATTTTGGGAGTTTCGTTTTCGCGTGGTCTAGGGGGCACGTGTCGTTAGTGGGGGAGGGGGACTATTTTCTATTTGTAGAGAATGAGAAGGAGAACAAGGCTTATTTTTCGATTCTTGGTTTGGGCAGGCTGTTTTGGCTTTCTTAGTTCTTTTTTTTAGGCTTGGGCTCAGACTTAGCTTTTCATTTGAGCAAGCTTATTATCTATGCTTAGGCTTTGGCTTAGGCCAGGTCCGAGGCTTGGGCTTAGCTTTAGGCTTAGGCTTAGGCTTGCACTTGGGCTTAGTCTTGGGCTGAGAGTTACAATATCATAGTAAGAGAATATAGCAAGTGGTTTTTCTGTGGGAATCAGTTATTTAGCTAGCAGCGATGTCGTGGGAGTCAGCTAGCAAAGATTCTTGAGGAATTCCCCATCCTCCACAGCAGTCTCTGCCTTTTGATCGACTACGAAGTGATTGTGATGTTCCATCTGGGGAGGGATAGCCCACTTCTTCTGGAGATGATTGTCGGGGGGAAGTGGGAGTTTTTCTGCTTCTTCTTGTTCTCACTTCAGCCCTCTTTGGCCCTCCCTACTTCTCCTCTCTTTCAATGGGCCCCCGAATGGTCGGTCAGGGATTTTGCGGGGTGGAGAAATGGGTCCCGGCGGGTTTTGGGATCCAGAATTTCTGTTGGTCACCAAAAAAGCGGGTGTTTTTAGGGTTATGCAGGATTTTCAGTGTAGATTAGGGTTAAAGGTACCTTCAGGATAGTTTGAATTCGTCTCTCTTTCGTCTCTCTCTCTCTCTCTCTCTCTCTCTCTCTCTCTCTCTTTTGTTTCCCAGACAAAATCCGTCCCCTTAAATTGATTAATCCGCAAGCCACTACGATATGCAACCCCCTTACGCGCGCATGTTTTCGCAGAAAAGCGAGCAGAAAACAGCGCATTTTAGATTGCTTATTGTGGTCGTATTGTGTCGGAAAGGGGGGGGGGGTGGAAGAAGCTTGCTACTAATTAAATGGGGGATCGTCTGTTACGTAGGAATTCCTATAAATTAGGTCGCAATCCCGGTTAGGCTTCGGTCTAGGCTTAGATCATTTTCCAATCGATTTCCGAATCAATTTTTCCTCCCAAAAACCGTCTGTTAGGGCGACTTTTTGAGCACGAGGGTCCATCGCCGCGTGTCTGTGTGTCCTCAGCCCTCGGACCGCCAAGATCTTCCGTCCAGATTACGGCACCTCCCGAGGTTACGCTCAAAAATGGACCGACAGTCGGCCAGGGCGGCAAAGAGGGCTAGGCTGTCACAATGACTGTACGGACAAACTGTTTTTCGCTTTGTTTTTGGGATAGCTATGGAGTTCTGGCTCCCACTCTCGCTCTCTCTCGCCCTCTCTCTCTCTCTCTCTCTCTCTCTCTCTCTCTCTCGCTAACACTACCAAATACATCAGAATCCCGATTTAGCCGCTAATAATTTTCACATTTTTGGCGCTGGCAAATTAGCAATTTCCTGGAATAACAAGCCTTTTTGGCGCCACCCACATATCACGTGAGAGACGGATATAAAAGTTGAGCCCGGGCTTGGGCCTACAGTTAGGCTTAGGATTCAACTTAGGCTTAGGCCTAGGCTTAGGCTTAGGATTCGGAATGCCTAAAAGGCATTTCATTTTCCTCTTCCATGCTGTCACTACCCCTTTAAAGTTCTCCACACCCTTGCGATCCTCACTAGATTCGAAATCAACTCCCTCCCTCGTTCCCATGAAATCATTTGGGTATAGCGTGACCTTTCTCCCCCCGCGCGTATCGCTATGGTACGCCTCCCCCCTCGGGTGAAAAATCGGGGGCGCCACGGGGCACCGCGACACTCCAAATGGCAAAAACGAGGAGCAGTAGTGAGAGAGAGACAGAGAGGCAAGGAGGAGCATGGGAATGAGCCGTTCTCTTTAAGAGGCAGAAAAGAGGGGGAGGAAGACTATTGGCCGGTGCAGGAAAAGAAGCAGGAGAACCTCCTCCCCCATTCACTTGCGGGTCACTCAGTCAGTCCGAGACGAGGCTATCGACACGGAGCCGATTTCTCATCCACCCCCCCCCCCGCTCCGGGGGTCCGTTATTGCTTTTTCTATGCTGATGGCCTGGATTCTGGGGTTCGGGAGAGGGGAGCTTCATTTTTTGCATTTTCCGCTTCACCAGGTTTATGGCATTGGAAAAACCGTCATCTTCGTGGACCTTTTGGACTTCTTGGGCACCTTAAAGCTTTCAAACTGTCAAGCCACAGACATTTTTTAAAGGACAACTATCCCGAATTTCTAGCTTCCCGGCGTCTTGAAAGCCCAACATCATACCCAAATTCCCAGAATCGGCTCATCAAAGACTCCAAGAAATAGGGGATGGACCGGTTCAATCCCACCCCCAATCCCTACTGCACGGTTGCCAGCCGATTAATGCCCCCCGCGCTCTTGCTCTGAAGATCCCTTTTGGGCAATGGCAGAAAATGGATATTGCGCTCTCTCTCTCTCTCTCTCTCTCTCTCTCTCTCTCTCTCGCTCTCTGTCTCCCTGCTCTCTCTCTCTCTCTCTCTCTCTCTCCTCTCTTCTCCCTCTCTTGCCTAGGCTTCATTTTAGTTTGCTTCCCAAGGAGCTCCACCGCATTGGCTTAGGCTTACCCTCACCGTATCAGTTATGCTTTCTGGGTCCCTTAAAACCGATCAGGAGTGTGACTTTCAACTCTCGCTCCTCGTTCTCGCGTTCTCTCTTTTGCTCTCGCCCTTGCTCTCTCGTCTTTTGCCTTCACAGCCCCTTTAAATTGCTAAGGCTAGCCGACAATTACGGTACTTCCAATGCCATTCCTTTTCCCTCCAAAGCACACCTCCCAAATTATTTACGCCCCAAGATGAGATTTCCCCAGGGAATTGACCCACTTTTTCCGGGGTCCTCTAAATTTTTAACTAGCTCCCGGAACCGGGTCGGCGTTGAGCAGGAGGTTGCTGATAACTTGGAAAATGCTGGGCAGCACTTTGCAAATTTGAAGGGGTTCTAAAGCTAGAAATCTATCTAGAATTTCCAGCTCCTTGAGACCACGTTAAAGGGATTATTTTCAATGTTTGACGCTCGAAACGTTGATCCCTGTCTACCTGGGCGGTCACCCCCCTTTTTCCTATATCTTGATCTCAACCCATTTCCGGGGCTAATCCGATCTTTTTCGGGCTTTAGCCCAGTCACCACCAACGTGCTAGACAGTTGACGAGCGGATAATCCTCTTCTTGAAAATGCCATTTTTCGCCGTTTCTGTTGGACTGTAGACAGAGAAAAGAGAGAGAGAGAGTGAGAGAGAGCGAGAGAGAGAAAGAGAGAGAGAGAAAGAGAGATAGAGAGAGAGCGGGCCGGATAAAGGAGCCAAACGGAAAGCGCGCGGCGCCTTTTGTTTAGGATGGGAGAGGCGGATGGATTTCTGGTCGTTTCCCTGTATTTTCATAGATTCATGTCTTTTGACCAGCGTCTATCTGCTCATTATTATATTTTCGACTATTTAAAGGAATATTAAGTGCCGTAAAAGGGCTTAAAAGTATTAATAACTAGAGAAATTCTTTGCTATCCTGCAATACCAGACTGATGATTTTTTCGTTTTTCGTGAGCTTCGATTTTTGTAACTTTGAGGATTCACGGAGTTTGAAACTAAAAAATTTGTAAAATCATCGCTTTGTAATTTATTAGGACCGAAGCTATTGAATGTGTTGTTTTGGAAACAGTGACGTATCTAACCTATTTTTACTCCATTTTTCTTGATATTTATTGTATACATTATCTATCATTGTGTGATGTATCCATGGATCTGCCCTTCTGCATTACCGTATGCAAATCACCACTCTTCCCCAGTCAGCTCGGCAATATTTCATCATCATCCCTGCCAAAAATTCACATCCGGAATCTCCCCGGCCAAAAAAATGGGATGGATGAGTCGGGTCTTACGTTATAAGCAAATCTACTTCAAGCGAGGAACATTTTCCGCAATTTTTTATCCCGAAAGTCCTCATGCAAATGTGGATTGGCCTTGAAAAAGTGAGGGAGGGCTCTCCAAAAATGGGTCCTCGATATGTTCGTCGCATTTTCTCTCTCTCCCTCTCTCCCTCTCTCTCTCGGTGTCTCTGTATCTCGCTCTCTCCTCTCGCCGTCTCTCTCACGAACGAATTTGCTCTCTTTCTCTCGTTTTCGCTATTTCGCCTGGTTTCTGAATGTTCTAAATCGTTTTCTAGGACATTTTAATAGCATTCACTCTCTCTCCCTTTCGCTCTCTGACTTCGATCTTTGTCTCGTTCATCCTTTTTTTGACAGGCCATCTGAAGTTTTCGTGCATTTTTTATTTTCGTATCTCTAGCGTTCCCTCGCTCTCTATCTGTCTCTCTCCATGCCAAGTGGACACACCGAACAGTTTCAGCCTGCTTGAACTTCGCCTCCTTTTCTTTCTGAGGCCAGCCCAAAAAAGAGACGAAAAGGAGGTCGCGACACACAGCTGGCAGTCGATCCGTTGTGACCGTCTATCTGCGCAACACCAGATTTCACTACCTAAATCCCCCTCAAAAAAAAAACTCCGCCAAAACGGCGTCGGTTCCTCACCGCCATTCGGCCGATGCCCACCAGACGATGATACGCCGAAAAAAGCTGCGCCAGGTCTTCTCGGTTGAGGTGGTTCTCCAAGATTATGCAAATTTTCTTGCGTTTTCCTCAAGAATTCCTGCCTTCTAGCTTTCCACCGAATACCGGCTTTTCGGGGTCGATTAGCCTGGATTTTTCTAAAGCATCTCTGCTAGCTGGCCTAGGTTTTAGCTTCACGGTTTCTATACGACACTTTTTAAGGCCGTTTGCGGAGTGTTTCCCTATACAATCTCTGCTTGTTTGCCCGGTTCCTAGCTTCCTTCCGGGGCTTAATAACAATTCTTCTGGGCCTCCTAGCAAACTTATTCTTAAAGGATCCCTGCTAGCTTGCCTACTTCCAAGGAATACTTTCTCTAGGTTAGTCGTCTTGACAACGTTTTTTCCTCAAGAAACAATCCTAGTCAGTCTCTGCCTTCAATGGACCTTTAAAAATCCGATCATTATTTTTGGGGCAAGCTGTCCATCAGGTACATTTTCCGCAGGAATCTTCGTAAGTTTCCCTTTTTCACCAACCCAATCGCTAACTTTCCACATCATTTTTTACTTCTTCCGTCCCTTAAAACTCGTAATAACAATTTGACCAAATTAGCCGGCTATTTTGAGGATGTGCCGCCCCCGGGGGAGCTTCAGATATAGCCGCACGGCAAATTGGGACCGAGCGCGTGCTCCATACCAATTCATAAGGCCGGCCCCCGCTCAAATTAGTATATTTGAGGTTAGAGGAGAGCGAGAGAGGGAGAGAGATACATCGAAAGCGAGAGAATGAGAAAACGTCAGCAAGAACGCCTTTTTTAATAAGCGCTCTCCCCTCGGTCTCACCTATAAATGTTATCAAAAAAAATTTCGCTGCTCACCACCGCCCAATCGCGACACCAAACACTCCCGGAATCTCCCCCCTTTTTTGGGCGGCTTTATTCGCGGCGACCCTATCGATAAGGAGGCACAGCTGGCTTGACTTTCCCCCTCTCTTTCGACTACGCTCTGCTCCTAATTCCGGGGCGCTGCCATTATTACGGGGGTAATCTGGGAGCCGGAAGTGGGCATTGATCCTGGGATTTCTGCGAATTCCGCGATGAATCTTGGGTTGTTCGATAATCCGGAGGATACGAGCTGGCTGTTCGGGCTGCTGAGCCGTAGTCAAAGCTTTGTGGTTAGCAAATTTTTGGTTTTCTTGGGTTTTAAGGGGTAGGCTTAGACTTAGGCTTAGGCTATCATATACGACATCACAGACTAGAACACCAATTTCCCCAGATAATCCCTGCAAATCCACATAGCTGACCATCCCGCCATACAACCCGCAATCCCACAAAAAGCCCCCACGCTATTTTTAAGCTGCCCCAAATCCCGACGGGTAAACAGCGCAAAATTAAGTTTTCAATGGCGCGTCGTGGTGGGAACCGGGGCGGAAGGCTACATTCCGCATGGGGATGGGGCTGAAATGGCGGCGCTTCTCGGTCACCCCCGCTGCAAGGGGCTTATTGCAGGAAACGGTAATTTTGGGGGAAATTTCAGGTTGTCAAAGGTGTAAATATTTCAATGTTTTGTCTTTTTAGCAGTCGTCCGACAGCTACCCGAGCCCCAGGGCTGGCTCCCTGCAGCGCCGACATTCCGCATATCAGCCGGATGCCGATGAGAATGGTGGGTTGAAGCCGAGGATTAAACTTATGAGTTGTAAGTTGAGACTTGAGCCTAGAAAAGCGTAAGATTAAGTCTACCCTTATTCCTAAGCCAAAGACCATGCCTAACCTAAGCCTAAGCCTAAGCCTAGCCGACGCTCAAGTCGAAGCCCAAGCCTAAACCTAAGCCTAAGCCGAAGCATAAACTTAAGCCTAAGCCTAAGCCTAAGCCTAACCTAAGCCGAAGCATAAACTTAAGCCTAAGCCTAAGCCTAAGCCTCCAAGCCAACCTAAGCCGAAGCATAAACTTAAGCCTAAGCCTAAGCCTAAGCCTAACCTAAGCCGAAGCATAACTTAAGCCTAAGCCTAAGCCTAACCTAAGCAAGCTTAAGCCCACGCCTAAGCCTAAGCCTAACCTAAGCCTACACCCATCAAGCTCAATTTTTAGTGGAGCCCCTCCTGGAATGCGATCGGGTGCTAGCCGAACGTTACGACGGCGTCGACATTGCGTTTGAGAAAACGAAAAGCTGGGGAAGGTACGTACCAATTATATATTTTTGAAATTTTTTTAACTACCGTTAGATTAATTTTTAATAAATTTATTTAGATACTGCAAAGAACTAACAAACTATGTGAAATCGCGGTTGGCCATCGAGCTCGAGCACGCCAAGCGCACCTCACAGCTGGCCGAGCAGACCCGGATGGGCATGCAAGAGGTAATGAAATTTAATTATTTTGTGACTTCTGAAAGTCATTATTATACTTCAAAACCTAAAATTAAAACCTAAAATTATAAACCTAAACCTTCCCGTTTTTTAATACAAATTTTATGAGTTTAGGAATTTCTGCCTATGAAAGAGCTCTTCACCGACTCGTTCGACCTCGAAAATGAGCATTTTCTCAAAACCCGGGAGACCCAGGAGCACTTGGGAGACCGATTTGTTAAGGTAACCTTCTAATTAGCATATTGATCGGTATTTAAAACGATTAGTTTCTAATAATAATTTTAATTGGTAAAAATAAGTCTCCTCGAATTTTAGTCCCTCGAATCGCGGCGCCTCGAAGCGGAAACGACACGAAGAGCCCTGAAAAATGAGTGGCTAAAAACGGTGAAAGCAATGGTGCGTACTTTCCGTTTTTTGTTTAGCTTTTCCATTTTATCTTATTTTCTTGCTCGAACTTTGAAGCAAATTATCGCTTTAGACCGATGCCGAAAATGAGCTCCGCAAAGCCCAGCAAAACTTCACGGCCCGCGAGGATTTATTTAAAAAGGTAACCCGAGAAAAATTGTTTTTTTTGGGTGTTTTTTGCTGTTTTCCGATGCTCAATCGCAACTCGGCCATTTGGCTGCCCTCAGCCGGGGCGTGGCCTTCGCTCATAGCCCTCTCCCGGGGCCGCGCCCCCGTGGTCTTGTGGTGTAGTGGTTATCACGTCTGCTTCACACGCAGAAGGTCGCCGGTTCGATCCCGGCCAAGACCTATCGTTTTGCTTTTTGGGGGTGCTGTCCTGGATTAGTAGCCAGACGTACTAAAGGCACATTTTTGTCATTTTAGGCCCGAGAGAATTCAATTCGAGTGTCGGGCGACTATCCGCCGGGATCGTCTACCTCGGATTCGATGCGGAAACTGGACAAGAAGCGCATCCGAGAGGAAGACGCGCTTTTCAAGGTATTTCGATTCGATTGTTTTTAATTATGCCCTACCGTACCCATCCCAGCGTTTCACCCGCAATTTGACGAACGGCAACCTTTTCCAGCAGTCGGTAATGGGCTTAAAATTGCGTTTGGGGGCGGCCGGGCTGCCCCCTCCGCTATTCATCGTTTTCGCTCATTTCTTTCCATTTGGCTACACCAATTTTCGCCCATTTCTTTCGCAGCTTCGGCGCCCAACCTTTTGTGGGGGCGAGGGTTAATATTGGAGGCATCGCGGGGTGGTAGAGAAATGAGTTTTTGGGGGAATTAGAGGGGTCAAAATTGGGAGCTGATCTTTGTGTTTTTTGCAATTTGATGGACTTATATTTATCCAGAGAGCAAAACATTTTTAGCCAGCAACTATTGCTTGACGCTACTTTGCATCCAATCATTCTAAAGGGACTAGGACACGTCGGCACACGGCTAGCTCAATAAGCTATTAAACCTTGAAAAACTTAAAGAACGTAAAATTAAAAACTTTTGGAAAGCATCAGAACATGTCCAGGAAGCCAAAAAAATCTTTTAGAAATTGAAATTTATATTTAAGCTGGAATTTAAGGGCCTCAAAGTCAAAGGATCGACCTATAGCTGCGACTAGGTCTAGACGATTACGATCGGTTTGGCATTACAGCGCTTAGATTTGAGGCAAACGGCTTCTAAGAGCCCTCAGCAGTTGTCGAGACGATTCTCCAACTTTTCGGTTCTATAAATAAAATTTTAAAATAAACTTAAATTTAATCGAATTAAATTACTTTAATAATCTTAAATCTTGAATCTTAATTTTAAAACATCCCAGCGGAGTATTCGTCTTTCCCCCTTCCAAATTGGTTCATTTTCCCCTGCTGGGCCCCCTTCTGGTGGCCCTCTACTGGCCGTCCAGAGGAGCGTTTCGTTGTCCTCTCCTTCCACACACACACATCCTCCTCATTAATCCCATTTCCAGAGAAGCCTCTTATCGCCATTTCGGTCTTTAGCGCATCTTGGCGTCTTAAAGGGTCTGGGAAGTGCAAAACTTGCAAACTCCAGATAGCTTTAAGTTTTCTGCCAAAAATTGCTTGCCAGTCCCTTTAAGTGGGCGATAAAAACAAAACGACAACAGTATTCTATGGGAAATTTTTATCACCAGATTTTCTACTTCCGCATCCCTTTAAAGAGTTTCTCCTTCTCGGCAGCGTCTATCAATTCTGATTTCAAGCCAAACTTAAGCAAGGCTCAACATTTTTTACAGCGTGAAGAAGCCCTGCACCAAGTGAAGGCCCTCGAGACGGAGGTGAGGAGGAGGCGGAAGTCTGTGGATAGGTGCAAGGAGAAGACGATCGAAGCACTGCGCGAGTTGGTGCTACAGTGCGATCAGACGACGAAGGCCTGTACGCAGCATTACTTCAAGGTGAGTCATTGCACCGGCTTAGGCTTGGGCTTAGGCTTCGGCTGAGCCTAATACGTCCTAGTCGATCTCCCCTCAACAAAAACCCGCTTTTCATCGCACTAACAACCCACCCGAACCCTAATAGAATCATACTAAAACAGCCATCCATCTCCTTCCCCCAGAATCCATTTCCCCTCGCACTTCCTAATGCCCCAAACCCGAAATGACGAGTTCGGCTCTCATTCCCCCCTCGATTTTCCGGGTCGCCCTGCCTGTGGCTACGCGGTCACCCGAGTTGACGGCTTTATTGGAGCGCTTTGATGGCTTTTTGTCGACGAGGCTAATTGGCTGCCACCGCCCCTGCCCCGTGTGGGCCGCTAAACTCAACTCGTCGCCTGTTTTTCGTTTCCGGTCTGGGTTTGGGTTGGGCAGAAGTTTGGCTTGGCTTAGCTTAAGCTTAGGCTTCGGCGTTCTAGACTTTTAGCGGGGGGGGGGGCTCCAAACCTAGCCCAGTTTACGGCGGTTCACAAATTTCTTTAGATGCAAAAACGTCGCAGGAATAAAAATCAGTGGCAGCCCTCGCTACGAATCCTTCCCCCCCCGTAACAGTCTAGTTCCAGCTTAGGTTTTGACTAGACTTAGGTTCCCCAAGCATCTCTGCTAGCCATCCTGCCAACTTCCTGAAAACCCACGCATTCTGACCATAGTCCACCCGCTAACCCGCGCCACGAGGAACGGATCTGAGGTCACAGCTCGTCCTCCAGCTGCCCACACATCCTTACACAGAGCGAGAGAGAGAGAGAGAGAGAGAGAGAACAAGGCAACCCACCCATCTGGTGCTCAATTGGGCCGTTATCAGCGCTGGCGGCGCTTCCATTTCTAAAAAATGGGGGGCCCTCCCCCAAAAAAGGCGCTCCTCCTCGGCGAGTGAGAAGGACGAGACTTCGATTCGTTGTGACGCGCTTCCCCCCACTTCAACACAGCCTCAGCCTTCTTCGAATCTTTCTGCTGCTTCTGCTTCTCCCCTTGCTCTTCCTCCTCTTGCTCTTCCAGCCCTGTGTGTGTGTGCCCTGGGGCCATGGCCTCCTCCTCCTCCCCGATTTCCAGATGCTGCCCGTCCAGGGGGCTTCTCACGTCATCGTCTTTAGATTCTGGAGTTTGACATCCCGCCCCTTTTCTCCGGTGGGCTTCGGGATCAGAATCTTTAATCAGTGCCTGGACTACAGGGTGGCCCAAAAAAAAAACAACAGGTTTGGGCGCGATTATCTCGAGAACCCTAACGAATCCATGGTGGGTTGATGGCTGAAAACCATTTTCTCGGCCTGAAAAGAAATAAAACACAACTTGATTTTTCGATTTTTGAGTACGCAACTGTACTATTGACGCTGGTTACGACCGAAAATTGTGCGTTCTTGAACGGGTGGTGGGAAAATTCTGATTTTTGGCCTAAAAATAGCTGATGTTTGTAGAAATGTAATGGCAAAATCTTAGAATTTATCGAGGTCAATTTCATTTTTAGAAGCAATACAAATTTCACTATTTTGCATCTTTTTACGTTTTAATTCGCAACTCGCTTCAAATTCTCTGCCCATGGCTGATCTTTTGCAAATGGTGTCTCCAAATGATGATCTTTGATCCAACGCCAGTTATCACCCGATTCTATGGTATTTTAATATTGCTTGCTAAAACGTGCCCCAGAGGGATACTGTAGTTTTCGTTTTTCGCGTTTTTCTTTTTATTGTAAGCTGCGATTTTGCTTAAAATTTTATCATTGGTAAAGACCAGTAAGGGTCGCCTATGGGCTAAAGATCGCGGAGCTCTAGCCATACACCTTCCAAAAATATGCAAAAACTTATTTTTAATTTAGCCATAGAAATTTTTAAATCTTTTGATGCATCGGACTAAAACTACTATTATTTGTTTTCCTGAAAGATCGAAACGTTTCTATGGTGAAAAGAACGAGAAAACGGCGATTTTCTGTTTTCTACAGTAACCCGCCTGGAGCGCGTTCTAGCTGTTCACTGGGCGATTGTAAGAGACCCACAAAAAATTACTTGATTCTGTGGCAAATGACAAAGTTATGAAGGAAAGAAGAAAACCCTCCTCGGGGCCCGATTTTGGACCCGACACCCTGCCCGAAAATCGAATTTTTGAAAATGAAAAAGGCACCGGGTTAGGTGTATACAATTAAAGTACGTATTGAACTGTGCATGAGAGCAAAATTCTGGAATGATCTGGCTGAAGTTAATGGTTGATTTTGATTTAAAACCCGAAAATAACGTTTTTGAAAAGTCGACTTTGGGGCGCTCTTCTAAATTCGTTTGCCATGAAAAGGGTTGGTATTTCCATGCGTTTTAGTTGATTATCCAAGCTTGGTCTATGCCAGAAAAGTCGGGGCTACTCAAGCCTTGAGAATTTTTTTACCTCGTTCCGAATTCGGGTATATTTGGGCTCTTCATGAATTTCTTTTAAGAGATTGGATGGCCCAATAAATTTGTGAATATAATCTTAGAATGCGCCCGTTAAGTAGTATTAAATAAAATTTTGACAATAATTCTAGCCGCGCAAATGAATTTTATAGATGGGCACAAAGAGCTGCGAAATAGCACGAACCAACCGTTTTGGGAGCGCTAAAATGCAACCTTCCAAAGGGGTACGGTAGCTAGAAATTGTGTACATGATAGATGGGCCCTAGTCCTACACAACGAAGCAAAGCAAACACCCAAATTTATCTGCAATTTTGGAAATTTTTTTCCAAAGTTCAGTTTCGTGACCTCGAAAGAATCCATGACCAGGGGGTCGTCGAAAAACTCGAAAAATCACCGATCTCAAAAAATTCTTTAATATGTTTATGCGATTGTATAGAGCCCGTAGGCATTCCACAACGACTTAGTTCGAGATTTTCGCCATAGGTTTTTAATACTCAAAATTTACGAAATTTCTCCATACTAAATTTCAGTCGGCTATAACTTTTCAACCAGACCTTAGAAAAATCTTAAATTTTGCATGTTTCTATCTAATGCCTACAAGAATTTACACAGCAAAAATTAGAAACCCCCCGCCACAGGCGGCTGAGAAAAATACAAATTAAACTTCCCCGAACGCACAGTTTTCGGGTGTCATTTGTATTGATACGTCGCCAAAAATCGAAAAAATCAAGTTGTGTTTTATTTCTTTTCCAGGCCGAGAAAATGGTTTTCAGCCATCAACCCACCATGGATTCGTTAGGGTTCTCGAGATAATCGCGCCCAAACCTGTTGTTTTTTTTTTGGGCCACCCTGTACATGGACCACTATGTACGCCTAGCTGCCTATTATTTGAAATTCTGGTGTTCGGCTTGTTCGCTTGAACAGATCCACGGTCTAGTACCGATTCAGTTTTGCCTTTACGATCCCTTTAAAACATAAAATCACACTCGGATTCATAAACTCCTTTAAAGACACTAAGAAGCCTAGGAATCGACCCAACTTATCCACTAGATCTAGACAACTGTCATGCACCTTTAAAAAAAACATTTTAAAGCTTCATAAATTCCTTCAGGCTCAATTTTTTTTTAATTTCCACGGCTATATCTGAAAGTTAAAAGGCATCCTTCTGGCTTCACAGCCCCTTTAAAAGGAGCAGAAACTTTGGAAATGGGCCCTCTATTGGCAAGGACTCGAAAACTACGCACTACATCAAGATACGTTTGAAAACGTCTCAAATTTTTTGCTGCTTTTGCCATTTTTTGCCCGTGCTCAAAGCGCAATGAAATTAGCTCGTGCTCGTCATTTTTTGAGACACGTGCTGCCGAGACCTAATCGGTAGAAACGCTGGATTCCGGCTTTCTACCGCCCTGAAATAACCTAGTCGGCTAGGGCCAAACCTCACATTTGACACCCTCACATCAGCACGCAACATTCCTAATGACGGCCCAACAACCAAATCGATCACCCGGTCGGCCGTACGGCTTTAGGAGCGTCGCGTAGCCCTCCGGAGTCCGGTCCCCCGCGGATATTTGGACCTGATGAAACCTGATCGGGGCCAGGATTGGCCCTAGGCGGGATGACGTCCCGTGGATATGGCTAGGAGGGGGGAGCCAGGAGGGAAGGCGTCTCCTCTCAAGGGCATACACATCCAGGATGGATGGACAAGGCCGAGGCCATGATGGAGCCTATCGGAATTCCGATTCTATGCTCTCGGCTCGCTTCGGAATGCCTTGACATTCGATTATCAGTGTCCCGGGGAACGTTTCGCTATCCAGGAGAGATGTTATTTTGAAACGGGGTGGCATTAGGCTTAGGCTTAGGCTTAGGCTTATGCTTGGGCTTGGGCTTAGTCTTAGGCTCAGGCTTATGCTTAGGCTTATGCCTCCCCGCCAATCCAATCTCGCGTTTTGGTGCCTCCTATCCTTTGTGTTAATGGGCCAGGGGGGTGACTAGTGGGGGAACGACTTGTTAGGCATGTTTATTTTTTCTGCCTCCCGGTTAATAAGGTATAGTGCTTTTTTTATATCATTTTTCCTTGTTTTTTGTAACAAAGGTTATCTTACCTTTTGAAAATCACAAAAATTGAGAAATTTGCCGTTTGATCGTCATCTTTCGCGCATTTTTGGCCAAAAGTCGAAGTTTTTCGTAACTTTTGCTAAACTATATGGGCTTTTTATATCTAAAACAGCGTAACATGCCATATCTTCCTATCTCCCTCTTTTCCTCTCCTTCTCCCTTTAATTTTTCCAAGTCATTCAGAACTCATTTTCTGTCTTGTTTTTGCTCCCCCCCCCATCCCCTCGGATTCATAAGAAGTTGAGAGGAGGTGGTTGGGCCAGAGAGAGAGAGAGAGAGAGATGAGCAAGAGCTGCAGAACGAGGGAGTAGAGGTCCCACCCTAATGAGCGTCGTGTCCCTTTTGGGGGCCCTCGCCAACAAAACACGGCGGTGCCCATCCCTTCCCCCAACACGGCCATCCACATAAACTGCCCGTCAGGAGCCCATCCGCATTTTTGGCATAATTTTTAGACTGAAGAACTGTGATTCCTTATTTTTTCAAGCTACCTCTTGAACGCAAAAAAATGTAAATTGCACTCAAAAACCGTAGCCGGCTCTCAATTCCCCGCCACCACCCCGGGCTCATCGCTCATTTTTTGCTGTTTGGTGTCCCGGGGTCGGGTGCTGTGTATGTGTGTATGTGGCCATTAATCTCGATGCATCCCGAATATGGCCCAAAGAGTAATGGGACCGGCGGGCTTTTCGAAAAAGGGCATTAAAGCCGGAGGGGGAGGGGGAGAGGGCATTCGTCTTTTTCGGTTTTGAGATGGAAATTGAGGATTGTCGAAAAATGCGCGAATTGGGGTAGGTTTGGGTTTAGGCGTAAGCTTATACTTCGTTTAGGCTTAAGCGTCGTTTAGGCTTAGGCTTACGAACAGCCAAAGAATCAATCCCTACGCCGCTTCGAAACCTAGCACCAAACCCAAATGCTATCTTGTGTATGCAGGCGCCTCCCGTTGTTCCACTCCCTGCTTCGAGCCTCCAGTTCGGAGATGACGTCTTCTCGCTAGTTCCCTAGTCACCCTCTGCCGCCTCTCTTCCGCTTCTCCCCCCATCCACGCGGAAATCTCCGTCGGGCCAAGAAATCGAGTGAATCGAATTCGGGCCCTCCCGTGGCCCCAAGCTTTCCAGCTGGCCCGCCACGTGTCCTGGCTGCCGAATTCCGGGTGCACAGCAGTTTCCGAGTGATGATCGAGTTGACCTTTAGGTTTATGCTTTATCTCAGGCGTAGGCTTAGGTTTAAGTTTAGGCTTAGGCTTCGCTTCGGCTTAGGCTGAGGCTTAGGTTTACCCTTTCCTCACCCCGGAAAAATGAGCACCAACATCCCAACCTCCGGGCGTGTCCAAATATTTTGACCGCGCATCGCCCCCCCCCTCATCCTCGCGCGGGCGCCGTTCGGAATTTATGAGCGGATTCGGGCTCGAAAAAAATGGGCGCTCCAGGGGTTGCACAGGACTCACAATTGGCCCCGAAAAAAATGGGGGTAACCGGAGATTTTTGGGTTTTCGAGGGGGAGAAGGGTAGGTGGTGTTCTCTGCGGAGCCGCGCGAGGCCGTGTTGTTCCCAAGGGGGCATTTAGCAAATGGATATTCGGATATTCAATCTCTCTCTTTCTCACTCGCTCTCTCTCTCTCTCTCTCGCTGACTCTCTCTCAAACCGAACCCAGACGCCCATGGCATTTTGCTAGACGTCATTTTTCCAATTCCACTACATTCTACATTTTGAGGCAACAAGAAAGCCAAATCCATAAGTTTTTGCTACTAAAACCTCGTTTTGGATTACACTCTATTCCCCCCACTAAATAATTAAAACCCGACCCGCAAAACTTCCGGAGAAAAATGTCGGAGTAACGTGCAATCGTTTAAAGTCGCCTGGATGGTAGTGGGGCACGCGAAGGCTTAATGAATGGAGAGAGGGAGAGAGAGAAAGGGAGAGAGAGAGAGAGAGAGAGAGGGAGGGATTCTGACGTTTCCGAGGAGTCGCAGGTCCCGTTGAAGCACAAAACATCATCATCATCAGCTCGAACGAAAGGCCAGCGGCCACCACGTGCACACGTGACCGAGCTCATCCATTTAAAGGGGTTTGGAACGCTTAGTCTTAGGCTTAGTATTCTCATGCTATGACCAATCTAATTCGATGGATTTTTATTCGAATATTTTTCTCGCATCCTCTCTCTCTCTCTCTCTCTCTCTCTCTCTCCTAATTCCTCTCGCTATCTCTCTTCAAAATTTAAACTTTAAAAACGACTTCCAACCTTATTCAAAATAATTTTCGGATTTTATAGCCTACTTTTTGTCTTCCTGGTCCCTTTAGGTCCACCTAGAAAAGCTCGGGCACCATGAATTTCGCTTTTTTTCCAAAAATTATTTTGGGGTTTTACGCCCTTGATTTTGCATCTCACTGAATCTCACTTAACAAGATCCACCCCAAAAAGACAAAAAATACGTCAACCGGATCACCTCGGACGTCAAGGCCTCAAAATTTCAACAGTTCCCCCCACCACCCTCATTTCACTTGCAAAAACGCTGAAATAGCCGCCGCGTAAGGTGGAGAAAAACGGAAAATGGAAAAGGAGAAACAAAGCCCTTCTTGTATCTGATTTCTGTTGTCTTTGCTGTCTGCCGGCCGGCCCAAAAAGTGCCGAAAGCGAAGGCATGAATAAGTGAACGGGGGCCCGGCCACTGGCCCCCACCACCAACACTTCCATTCCGCTCAATTTCGTCTTCGCCTTCTCGTTCGTCGATCTCTACCTGTCACTCACTAAATCGTGCCCTACCTACCGTACTCCCTTGTACAGTCCACTGGTGTATGGACAAGGACCAGCCCCATCATGTGTCCGAGCCGTTGCTGCCGAGTTGTGTGGGTGGCTCAGTGCTTTTTAGGGAATTTATCTATTCCGTTTTGATGCTTTTTACGCTCGCAATTTTGGGGAAATTCCGAAATAAACTTTGCTAGCTTACCCATCGACATTTTTGGATTTTTAAAGATCGCTGTGAGAGACAGAGAGAGAGAGAGAGATAGAGAGAGAGAAAGGGAGAAAGAGAGCGAGAGAGAGCGTGAGAGAGAGATCGCGAGTGAGACAGAGAGAGATTGAATATCCGAATATCCATTTTCATAACTCTCTACAGGCAAGCCAGCAAAGACCCTTGAGGAATTTCCCATTTTTCCAAGTACCATTATCCCTTTACTTCCGAATTACAAAGCTTTTCGGCTTGCCTATAACCACCCGGCTTCCTTATCAATTACCCTTGGCTATGCGGCATACTGTAGAAATCTCACCAATTCCCGGCAATTAACTCGACCCTGGCTTGTCGAAAATTCCCTTGGGCTTCTTTAAATTCCCGAATTTCAGGCGCTGTCGGCTCTGTGGGTGGGCGTGCCGGCTCGCTACCAGGTACCTTTTGGCTTATTATATTTTGTATAAAATTTAGGAGTCAACTTGTTGAGTTCTGGCCGGTTTTTGCTTTTTTAAACGCGATTTCTAGGGGCTGGCGGATGCATCTAGAGACTACCAGCCTGGCCGCGAGTACATGGCCTTCCTGCAGAATCTCCCAACGCAACCCAATCGAGCCGGATCACAGCATTCGTTGTTGAGGTAGGGTTCGGCCTACAAGGAGACGTTTTTGAGTATCGTCGGGACTTCGATGAGATCAGTATTTGTGCAAAGCTGATTCCGGAACCGTTTTGTAGTTATGAACGATTACTCAAAACAGCCCAAAATCTGCTACTTTCGATAGTCATAAAAGGTTTTGGAATAGTTTTTAGACAAAACTTGATAGTGCATCTAGTTCAGAAAAATTCTCTATAAAATAAGCTACTTAACTCAACAATGCTGGAATTTTGAAAATTTTTGTAAAATTAGGTGCCTCCCAATTTATCAAATTTTTCCAGCTGCATGATTTTGGAAAAGATGGCAAATTTTATAGAGAATTTTTTTTCTGAACGAAATGTGCTATTTGGTTTTGTCTAAAACCTATTTTTAAGCATTTTATGACTATCGAAAGTAGCCGATTTTGGGCTGTTTTGAGGTTTAAATCGTTCATAACTTTCGAGAAATGGCTATTCCGCAAAAACGGTTAACATATTCGGAATCAGCGTAAAATTCTGCACAAGATAGGCTTGGTCCCGTGCCAAAGTCCCGACGACACTCAAAAACGTCTCCTTGTTCGTCTTACATAGATTACCTTCCTTTCCAGAAGCGACAAATCCGTCGACGACCTGTCGTCCCAAGGCGAAAGCTCCTCGGTGACGGCGTCGCGACGGAACGCTCTCAATCCGGATGACACCTGCGCCCTTCCGGATACCCGACGACATAAGAAGACGAGCTCAGGTGAGAGCCTGAGTTTTTTCTCTCTCACTCTCTCGCTCTCTCTCTCTCTCTCTTCGCTCTCTCTCAGCGTCAAGCCTAACCCTGAAATTCAGCAGGGCGCTTCTTCGAGACGGCTGAACTCTCGGAGGCTGCTGCCAGCCACGAGTGGTCCCGATCTCCACGACCGGCCAAATGTAGCCACTGCGACACCTTATCAATCCTATTTACGCTGACGTGTACTCGATGCGGGCTGAATTGGCATAAGAATTGTTTCCCGAAAGTGAGTCTTTCTCACCTGTCGAGACCTATTCAAGTTTTGGTCGATTGAGGCGTTTCCTAGTCCCTTTAAAAGGAACGTGCCAGGAAGAGGTTACACGTTTATAGCTGTATTTAATAATCCCTAATACCGTAACTTTTTAGGTAACTCTCGCCTGCGGCCAAGGCTCTCGCTCTCCCACGGAGCGGCGGGTGTCCATGTTTGGTGTCAGCTTGCAGAAGCAGTTGGAAGAGCAGCACCGTGAGATTCCCCTAATCCTGGCCGATGTCGTTGACGAGATTCAGAGACGGGGGATCCAGATGAAGGTATCAGGATTGTAGCGACTTAAGGTGAAATATTTCCAGGGTCTGTACCGGCTCTGCGGAGCTAAATCAAAGATTGAGGAGATATGCGAGTTGTTTGAAAGGTGGGTTAGGATTTAGGCTTGGGGTTTGTCTTAGGCCTACGTCTGGGCTTAGGTCATTACTTCACATTTCCAGACATACCGGCGATTCCCATATCCCCCTCGACGATGCTCACCCCGTTAATTTGACGAGCGTCGTCAAGTGGTATCTGCGCAAGTTGCCCGAGCCGCTGATGACGTTCGAGCTGCACCCAACTTGGATACGATTCGGACAGGTGATAGCTCTCTCTCGCTCTCTCTCACTCTCTCCCTCTCTCTACCATCCGAATTTCAGAAATTCTCCTCCGGCACCGTTGACGAGTCGCAAATTGCCGACCTTGCCGCCGCCATTGCCCAACTACCAAAGGCCAACTACGAGACGCTCCGATTCTTGACGTTACATTTGAACAGGGTATCCTGGTGAGTTATCTCTCCACGGTGCTGGCACTTTAAAACAGATTTTGGTTCTCGGACTTGAAGTTTTTAACAACCGGGATTTTCAGGTTTTCCTCGAGCAACTTGATGACGCCATCCAATCTTTCTACCGTAATCTCGCCATCGCTGTGCTGGCCGCAGTATTGTAAGGTAAAGAAAGGAAAACAGACAGAGAGAGAGAAAGAGAGAGAGAGAGAGAGAGAGAGAGAGAGAGAGAGAGCCATATAACGCTCAATACAGTTCCAGATGAAGAGCCAGAGCCCGACCCAAGCCAACTCGGCGATCCAAGAAGCCCAGTATGCCTCCAAGGCCATTGAAATCCTAATCGCCAATGCACATGTAAAATTTCTGCTTCATTCTTTAATTTCATAACAATTTTAGTCTATCTTTAACGTGGATCGGGCAAAGGACCGCGCGGAATTCTTCATGAAATACCCACAGGAAGAGCCGAGCCTTGCCGAAGATGTGGTCGGGGATGAGGAGGAGGAAAAGGTTCGAGCTAGGATCCAAGCTTAGGTTTTGGCATCGGCTTATCACAGGCTTAGGCTTACCGGATCGCAGGCTAGCAGCGATTCCTCGAGAATTTGCAGAAAAAAAACAGATATGCCGATTTTCAGGAAGAAGAATGCGCCGAGCTCGACGACGACTCATTTTCCGTCCAACAGCCCCCAACCCCAGACTTGCTAAAAAGCGCCCGAAAGGTGATTTCGATCGCGTAATCGATTAAACGGGATTTTTTGCAGAAGAACTGCGCCCCACCAAGCGAATGTGGGAGCGAGGAGAGCGCCGTCGAGTTGTTTCCCGCCCGAGAATCTGGCAGCAGGTAGGGCTGGAAGATTGAAATAATTTGAGTGCAACTTAACAATACCAAGACTAATTTCGGGTCGTTCTAAGCATTAAAGGGCCACTGACGGCTAACCGGGCGGTATTTCAGAGACCAAAAGGGAGAGCAGTACACGACATGCATAATCGTTGCTTCGTCTGCGCCACCTACTCCTCATCCATCGCAGCAGAGGCCGGTGCCGGTCCGGAAAAATGTGTAAGCTAATTTGGGCGGTTAGGTTTAGGCTTAGGCTTAGCCTTTTTTTTGCCTAATCGGCCCTAGACAATTTGCTGATGCTCTTTCGGGTTGATACGTCAAGTTTTCCAATTCCGTTACACCAAAATCTTACCGAAAATATCTTTAATAAATTAGACTTATACTAAATGTGTGAAACTACCGACTTATCTCGTTACAAACTTAATCTTAAAGGGTCTGGAAGTCGAATGATAATCATAACCCTAATTTGAGTGTATTGACTGACAAAACTTTTGAAAATTTTTTTTCTAAATTTTGAAAAACCTGTTTCAGGTCCGTAGGGTTGGAGAGGAGCAACTATGCCTGCGGTGAGGTGCAGCTCAACCTCTCCGAGGGCCAATATTTTGTGCCGGAGAACGGGCTTCAGAATACGGCGGAGCACAGCCCGGCGGGGAAGAGCACCAACTCTGTGTACGTTTTTCGTGCGGCTTCATTTTTCGGATTTCAGGCTTCCGGTTTCAAAATGAATCTGGATTGGATTGCTTGAAAATCTGTAATTTGCCCCCTTTCAGCTTCGACTACGGTAACAGCTCGGGCTACAGTACCTCTGAATGCTCGCGAGAGTCCGAGTCGCGCTCCTCCTCTCAGCGCGGGAGCAAGAAGTCCACGGAGCTGTTCCCGAAGGACAAGGGCGTCAGCTACGTCTGAATTTGATGCTAATTTGCATATTTCTATTAATGCGTTAATTATATTCATTTTTAAAGGGGTCGGCAGGTCAGGGCAATCAAGAAACTAAACCGTGTTGAATTTTTGCCAAAATCAGCATAAAGGGGACTTAGGCTTAGGCTGCGGCTTAGGCTGAAGCCTAGGCTTAAGCTTCGCTAGATGCCACATTGCCGATCCGTTTAAACCACCCTTCAACTCTTAAAAAGACCAAAAAGCCTACATTCCCCGATCTAAAATCCATAAAAATCTACATCTGCAAAAATCCACTAAGACAATTCCTATACCATACCACCATGCAATACGGGGAGAAGCGCCGCGCTTTTTATTTGCATATTTTTACAATTTTATTCATAACAATGTTTTGTGTTACAATACTTGTCATTTTTCCTTTTCCTGGCTAAGTTCCCCGTGTACTCCTTGCCGTCGTGCCGCCCCAATTTTTACAAAAAAAGCCCTGTTCCGTTGATGTCCCCATTTACGAGTGTCCCCCGCCGTTGTGCGCTGTGTTTTGCGCCCCTTCCATTAGTGTGCCATACGGTATATTTGTACATATTGTTCCGATGGACACCGCCCGGACCCGTGTGCGTCATTTGGAGCGCCGTGTAGCCCTCAGCCCCCCGCGCGCGAAATTTCTATTCCTTGCCCCTGTTCCAAATGTGTTTTTCTGGATTCCGACAGAATTCTGCGTCCAATTAATAAATATATTCTTCAGAAAAAGTCCGGAAAGGCAATATAGCAGAGATTCTTTAATTTTATTCACACTAATAGACACGAATCAATATCGAAATATATATCGAAATAATATTTTGGCACAATGCAATTTTGACGAAGATTTTTGCTTGGGCATTACGGTAATGTACTGGAATCACGACTGATATGTCAGGGGCGTCATTTTAACATAGCAAAATAAATTTTAAAATGACTCAAAAATCTCCTTAAAAACTGGGCAAGAGTCGGCTAGCGTATTGTATTCCAATTTTCGAAATTCTATGAACAATCACATTTCAACGGTGACTAGAATAGTTGCTGAAATTTTGGGGCAAAAATGCAAATGGAATCGAGTAATTTGCATAAAAAGAGAGGCGCGAAATCGAGATTCATGGGTGGATGGCTGAGCGGAAGGGGGCGGGGTCACTTCAACGGCCCTTTAAAACGCCGCAGAAAATGCCAAAAACAACGGCAAACAAAGGTTCACTAATTTCCGTTCTAGCGTTGCTACGGTAGGTGTTGTTGGGTGTCGAGCGGAGCGTTCTGTAAATTTTAGAGTTTCAATATTTTCTTATCTACTCCAATTTTTCGGTATATTTTTTTGTTTAATGGCAATCTAGCAGGTTTTTGATGGGAATCCAAATGCTGTTTTTCCACTTCGCAATCTCTTTAAAATCTAAGGCTAGCTGGCGGAAGTCTTTTGGAGCTTTAAAGTCTTATAATAGCTTTAAAATCTTATAAACCGTATAATAACCCCTCTTTGAACCTTATAATAGCTTTAAAATCTCTTTAAACTCGTAAGCTAGCTAGCAGAGGTTCTTGAGGGATCTAAAAAGACTGTTTTTTGCTCTAAAATTCTTTGAATTCCTCGTCAGCTATCCGAGATCCTTTAAAAAATCGTGTCTTTTCCTTTAATCCACATTTACAGTGTGACGCGACATATAGGACAAGCATCCCCAATAAATCCCATATTTACTTCTTTTGCATCGACAAATATACAGTAGACCACAGCGCAACACAACGGCTACACGAAAATACCATTGACGGGTGGACTGGGGTACTGTAGGAAAAAGTTGTGATGCATGCAACGGGAAATGCCGGGACATGATAAAAGACACTACTGGCACTTGGGCTTGGGCCTAGGCTTCGGCTTAGGCTTAGGCTTACTTTAGTCATTGAAATGAAGTTTTGAGCTAGAGGGTGCGATTACTGGGTTCTGGACTCTTAGCGGTGGGGGCGCTCTATAGAACCGCAATAATTAAGAAACACCATATGTCTACCTTTTTGTGTTGTTTTCAAGTATAAAAATTTTTGGAGAATTCTCAACTTTTCCAAAAAAATATTTTTGGTCAAAAATTTCAAATTTTTGATGGTTTTTGGCATCAAAAAATTAATAAAAATACTGAAAAAATCCCTCCCCCCGCTAAAAGTCCAGAACCAAAGAACAGAACCAAAACAATCCACAGAAAAAAAACGAAACTGGCAAGATGGCAATTGTTTTTTGACAAGAATCTGCGGAATCGGGGGTGAAATGGGCAAGAGGGAGAGGATTTTTTGGCGAGAGGGCGAGAGATATAGAGATATTTAAAGAAAAGCTTTACACAAAAATTCCGATCGACAACAAATGACAACACACGACGCTGGACAACGACGGTCTGCCACAGAAGACGTAGAGGACGCCTGAATTGAGGGGGTACGGTAGGCTGCCTGCGGGTGCAAAATAATAAAAAGCAAAGCCGGACATATTTTTGATTTTTACATTTCGATTCTAATTTAATTTAATTAATTTTGTGATAAAGCGACGTTTTTAATTGTTATAATTGATTTTTTCGGTTAAACTTTATACCTTATGTGCTGACGCCAACACCATTCCCGCCGGGACCCATCGGGTACGGCTTTGATTTGGCGTTTTTCAGTTGGACCTGAAAAGGGTTTTTTGAATTTATGTAGTTACGGTGGAGTTCGGTAGCGTATGCGTCGGAGTACGCTATGATTCGCATGCGCTAGGGCTACAGTACTTTACCGCAGACGAAGATAGGCAAGGCTCCTTTAGGTTACTGTACTTTACGCTATGATACGCCAAGTTCCGCTACGTTCCGCTATGTAATCTCACCCACCTTCAACCGCTTGCTGCCAATCTGGAAGCCGTTCATCGCCGAAATCGCGTTAGCAGCGGAGAGGTGGTTGTCAAACGAGACAAAACCTAGATATCTATCATCAAGTCTAGCTAGCCAAAATTTACCGAAGCATTTGCTCAAATTCGTCTGTTTGTCGATGAACACCTTGGCGGAGATGATGGTCCCGAATGGGCTGAACGTCGTCACAAGATCGGCGTCGGTGAACTCCTAGAAAAAGCGTGATTAAAAATGGTTATCTCGAAGCTTCTACGTAACGCTACGGTTTGGCGGCGTACGATGGTGTACGCTCCAATATGCTACGTTACGCTGCTAGGTGCAACGCTGTGGTACCGTACTTTTGTCCAAACCCAGACTGAAAATATTTCCCGTTACAATATGCTACGGTACGTTACGGTACAGTGTCTTACAGTACGCCAAACGATAAGGAACCTCGCTAATAAAAATTCAAATCTTACTTGCGGCAAATGGTAGATGAACAAATTGCTGCCATCGGGCCCCTTCGATTGGCCATTGCCCACAATGCCTGGGTTTGCGCCAGGGGCCGCGGCGGCGAGTTGAGTCACTAAAACAACTGCAAATTCTCGGGCCTATTGTACTTCCAGAAATTTGCACAATTTAGCCCATCGGCTTTGTTTTTGAGTTGATAAAAAGTTCCCTCCTCCAGAAAAAGCCCGAAAATCGTTTGGTGAGGATAAAGCTGGTGCTCCGGTGCCCTGAACCACCCGGAGAAGCGCAAATTCAGAAAAAAGCTCGGAGGACAGTGAGTTGAGCTTGCGGGGAGTTTGAGGTCAAGGTTTCGGCTTAGGCTTAAACTTGGGCTTAGGCTTAGGTGTATGCCCAAGCTCAAGCCTAGGCTTACTGTAAAGTGTTTTTACTCAAGTTGGAGTTTCGATTCGGGACCAAGTGCATCTTGTGCAGAATTTTTCGCTGATTCCGAATCCGCTTTTCAAATTTGCTGCGGACTTTTATTTTGAAAGTTATGCAGCAGTTATGGTAGTGTTTTTCACCAAAATCAAGGAACCGTTATCGTTTTCGATTTTCCTGATCAATTTCAACTTCAAAATTGGCTAGAGATTGGCTAGACAAGCATCTTAAAAGTCAAAACAAGCTTTATGAAATTTTTTTATGCAAAAAGCAAAAGAAAGGTGCAGGGCGGGGATCCGAACCGCCGCCCAGCGCTTGGAAAGCGAGTACTTTGCCAATGCACCATGGTGCCAACCGAGATGGGAGCTGTGACAGAGTACTTCAGGGCCCCTGGGCCAGGCAGAACCATGGAGGAATAGTGGACCAGGATCCGAATTTTGGCTTTTCAAGCTTAATTTCACCAAAATGACTTTTTAAATAAAAGTCCGCAGCAAATTTGGAAAACGGATTCGGAATCAGCGAAAAATTCTGCACAAGATGCACTTGGTCCCGAATCGAAACTCCAACTTGAGTAAAAACAGTTTACAGTTAGGCCCAGCCTCACCTTGACTTCGAAACCACTTTAGAACCGCCATCACCATCCCTTTAAAGAAACTTGGAAGCTTGGAATTTTCTCGACGACTTCAAGCCGTTCGGGGCCTGCCAAGCCCGGTCCAAAACCGCCCACCACCCCGCGAAAGTGAACCAAAAGCCCCGAAAAGTGTAGTGAAGCGTACGGGCTGCCTGTTGTTCAGCTGCTGCAAGTGCTGCTGCGTGATAGTATGCGGCATCGGGGGTGGTCATCTGCTGGTAGATCGACTGGGCCGGCATCCCGCTGAAGCCGAGCATCTGCGGTGGGAGGCAGGGAGGTGATGCTCCTTTTGGCGGCCCTGACAATGGATTGACCGTGTTTTGCGGTGGAGCTGGGGTTACGGTATCGGGTGCGGGTTTTAGGAAACGAAATAAAGGCTCAAAAAATCTATATTTTCTTGATAAGTTAAATTTTCAAAGGAACATCGAGGAAGCCTATGTAATTAAAAAATTGACAAAATACAAAATTCCGCATGCAAACCAACAAAAAATCAATTTTTGAGAGCAAAGCAAGAAAAAAGCAAGCGGTAAGGGATTTATGTACTAATATGCATACGAACTGAAAACGCAAAAAAAACGTCAAAACGGCATGCAAATCAGAAAAACGTTAATTTCGAGGGTTAGTAAATTAAAAAAGGCAAGCCGGAAGTGAATTGTGCATGCTTTTCCGTATTAAAAATCATAAAATCTAAACTTTTAGGAAATTCGGCATTTTTCATTGTTTATCATGCTTTGCTGGTCCCTATTTCATAAAATGCATGCCAATTAGCATGCTACTTTCAAAACGCCGAAAAACGTACCATTCTGCGTGGCGGGGGCGCCGGCAAACGCCGCGTAGCCGTACATGTTTTTGCCCTCCATGGCGAGGGCTGGCTGCTGCTGCATTTGGAGTTGTTGCTGGAAGGCCATCTGCAAAAAACCGCGTTTAAAAAAATACCAATACAATTTTTCGGCTAATCTAAAAAAATTTAGAAACGAGAAAAAATATAGTTTTCCAAAGATAATTTTTCGATTTTACGACATTTTTGGCCAAAATTTTTGGAGCTTGTAGCTTAGCACGTTTTACATTTTGTGCATAAATTTCAGCGTAATCGGTTTCGCCAACGCCGAGCTATTAAAATTTTCCTCACCTGCTGCACCATTTGGGGTTGTGGCTGGACGGCGGGCTGGAATTGGACGGGCAGCTGCTGGCCGAGAAGAGCTAAAAAGTGGCCTATGCAAGTTTAGTAAGTGAAGTCCAAAAAAAACCAAGCCAACCACCCGGAAAACCAAAAACCGAAGAAAGGGGCGGTGATGCGTGTGTATGCGTGTTTTTGCTGCCAACCAAGCGGGTTTTGGGTGCATGCAGGAAAGAGAAGGATTACTGTAGCGAGGTTGCATTTGTCATTTTTGGACTTAAAGCATGAAAAATTTGTTTAATTGTCGTTAATTTTATTTTTCTTGAAAATCTGCGAGAGAAAAACTATCTTAAACACATTAAAAAAATTTAAATGTAAAAAATTAAAAATGTTGAATAAATTAATGATTAAAATTATCATTAAAACTCGAATATCAGAATAGGTCCAATTATAGCCCTTTAGCTAAGCCTAAGCCTAAGCCTTAGCTAGCAAAAACTAGAACCCTATATATAGCAAAGCAATACGCAAATGAGATGCAAAGATAGAGCGACAGCCACCACCACCACCAAAACTAGCAGCACGATACACCGTGGACACACTACCGTACCCTGGGGGTCGACGAGCCCTGAGGGCTGTGAGGAGACCGGGGCTCCGGGTTGGCCAGCCCCAGCCGAGTTCTCCGTCAGTCGCGACAGACCGGTCAGCACTGCAGGGTTTGCATTTTTTGGATTTTTTTCGTCGATTTTAAATCCTTAAGGGGTTTCTGCTCGTTAGCCCGGCCAACGCTACAGTAACCCGATCCCAAATCGGCTCTGCTAGTTCTCCCTTCGACCTTAATTCATTTAAATGTCAAGTTCCGACCTCAGTTTTTATTTTTTTGATGTTCCAGTATCATTTCTTTGCTAGTTTCTCAAAAGTTCTATGCTCATTGACCCTCTAACGCTACCAGATATCCTTCTTTAACCGGGCTGACCTCTAAATGGTCTCTGCTAGCTAGCCCTTCGGCCCGGCCCTTCCCCTCAATTAATGCTTTTCCACTTCTCATCTTATTTAACCTGCTAGAAATTGCCAAATAATCTCCGCTAGCTTGCCCAAAACAACCTAGCGTACCATTTCCCAGCAAGCTGAGCACGTTCGGCTGTTGAGCAACACCAGGCTGGGGTTGGAGCAGGGCGGAGAGAGCTTGCAGCATCTGCAGCTGTTGTTGACCACCGGCGCCTCCGAGCTTAAAAAATTGGTTAAAATTTGAAAAATCCGGCTGTCACACCCCCTTGAAAACCCCGTTAATTCGTACCTGGCCGAGGAGGTTTTGTTGCTGTTGCTGTTGAAGGGCTGGGGAGACGTCTCCGCCCTGCGGGGTCGGTCCTTTCGTTTTTCCGTCCTTGTCGCGGGTCGTGTCAGCAAATTTGCATACGATGGGGGAGTTGCAGCCCTGGAGATTCGGAGGTTTAAAGGGATCGGGAAGGCTGAGGGTGTCGGCTTAAGCTCAAGCCTAAACTCCTGGAAGTACAATCCAGAAACTTGCAACAACTTCAAGGCGGACGAACAGTCATACATGTAGAGGAAACGCTACGATAAATTTCGGGACAATTCCGTGTAGCTAGACTAGCAACAAAATTTCTGAAGGGCAAAGCCGTGTGAGAGACAGAGAGCGGGAGAACGAGAGAGAGAGAGAGAAGAGAGAGAGAGAGAGAGAGAGAGGGAGGGAGGGAGGGAGATAGCCGAGATTTCAAGCGTTGCTGACCTCCATGGTGAGCGAGTGGTGCATCTGTTTGATAGCATTCTGGGCACAACTCCGCGAGGACAGGGTGACAAAGGCACAACCTGCAAAAACGGGCGGACATGTTCACACTTCATCCAGATAGTGGGGGGTGGAGCATCGGCTTCTGGATACCTATTACCCCCAAAACAAGGGGGAGCAGGGGTTGGCTGGCGGAATTCGGCTGGGCTTAGGTCCAGGCTTAGGCTTACAAGGCGTAGGCTTCGGCCAGCAGCAATTCCGCCAGCATCCCTACACTCCCCCCATAAATTCCAAAACATGTAGAAACCCGCCACATTAAAAACGTAAAAATTTCCGGGTATATTTCCATAGAAAAACGTTACATTCAGGAATTGGACACGTTTGGCTTGGGCCAAAAGCACAGAAACTGGCTCGCTTTCTCGATCTATCGTATGCCAGAACAAAAACCGTGGGTAGGGGCGACGTACCTTTGCTTCGGTTGTCGCCGTCCCGGAGTACGGTGCACTCCTCGATATGGCCGAACTGGGCGAACATCTCCTTGACGTCGTCCTCGTTTAGTTTTTTTGAGATCATGCCCACGAAGAGTTTGCGCTCTGGAATTGTGTGGGTTGCTTAGGCTTAGGCTTCGCCTTGAGCTGTTTAGGTATCCCTCACCTTAGTTGTTAGGTGCTTACTTAAATTACCTAGCGTGTAGAATTAAGTCCTTAAGTCTGCCTTTTCAAGCCCACCCCCTAAAACCAAACGCACCATTCCGATTCTCGCTATCAGCCGGCTTCATCTGCACCGGATGGTGCATCCCCGGCATCACCTCGATGTTGTGCAGCGCCGCCTGCGCGTTGATGGCGTCCTTCCGGTGGTAGAACGTGACGAAGCAGCACCCTAAATTTAGAAAATAATCTCTGCTAGCTTGCCTTCCTCTGAAGTTCTCAAAAGAGCCCTCAAAAACATGGTGTAAACAAAAACTTCCCCTTTAAATATCGATTTTTCGACAGAAAAAAATAGATTTTTTTCAGCTTGGTAAATCAACCACACTTTTGATATGGTGTAACTTATTTAAACCACGAATAAAATGTTTGCTACCGACACCCCCCGCCACGAAATCTCCAAAAACCCCTGCTAGCCTTACCTTTGCTCATCTGCGTCTGCTTGTCCCGCAACACATTCAGCGTGTGCACTCCGCCGTACTTCTCGAACACCTGCCGGCACTCCTGTTCACCCCAGGCGCGAGGAATCTGCAAAAAATACATACGTGGCTTAATTCTCATATTCTTTTACTGTTTTCATTTTATTACCTTATGTTTATAATTATTTTCAAACAATTTTTTAGATTTTTTGCCACTCCCCGGATTTCAAATTACGCTGCTGGGAACCTGGCAGTTGACCACAAATCCCATCAAGGCCCGGGCGCAACCAAAAATAATCCCATGATTGTGTGTGTGTGGGCGCCCGGTTGGGGTGGCTCAATTTTATCAGCAAGTTCGCCGCAGGAATTAGGCTGGTTCTGTGGGCACAATTCTGTATAGTGGAAAGGGCAAAAATACATCAGGAGGAAGCGAAAACGCGCAAGACAGCTTGGAAATAAGCTTAAGCATAGGCATGGGCTCAGGCTTAGGCTTGGGCTTCGGCTTCGGCTTTGGCTTAGGCTTAGGCTTAGGTTCAGGCTTGGACTTACACACTTCCTCCATTTCTAAATTCGATTACCCCTGTCTAAGCTATCGCCCCAAGGTGCCGAATTTCCCTATCGTGGCCCTGGCCCAAAACGAATTCCCGGAATTTTGGGCTTAACCCCTAGGGCCCAGTGTCGGGCCGGGTCCTTCGGGGAATTGGCCCTAGGGGTATTTTAGGGGTGGTTATGGATATGCGACAACCTGGGGGTAACTACGGGGCTTGGGACAATTACATCCGGGGTAGGGGCGCGGCTTTTTCCGGTATATGGCGAGCCGGCTGACGGTAGAATTGGGGCAGGTAAGCCGCGTAAGAAAGCTCTTACATAAGCGTAGGCTTAGGCTTATGCTTAGGATTAGGCATAGTCATAAACTTAAGCTTGCTCTTAAGCTAATTTTCGGTCCCGATAGAGCCTAGTAACTTTTTTCGAATTTTTCAAGCTTGATGTCACGGTTTTTTACCAGGATGCATGAATTTTGAAAGCAAGAACCCTATTTTCCAATCTGTAAATTGCGCTTTTTTTTCTCCTTTCTCCCCCAACCTACGACCCGGGTCCAATCGCGGGAAAAGCCGGGCCCAGCACCCCCAGGGAATTTATACCTGCAGATCAAGCGATACTGGCTCAGGTTTTTGACTTTTAGTGTCCCAAAAGGCCCAGGGGCTCACCTGGCCAACAAACATCTTGATCGTGTCGGCGTCGGGCTGCTGGGCACTGGATGGGTCGCCCATTTTTGAAACTGAAAAAGAGGGGATGAACGGTTATTTGTGTTGTTGCATCGCGAGCTGGCGAAAATTAAAAAAGTTCAATAATATAGAGAATAGGAAAGATTGCGAGAGATATAGAACGAGAGAGCGAGAGAGAGAGAGAGAGAGAGAGAGAGAGAGAGAACGCGCGCGTGCCCCATAGAACAAATTTGAGGTCGTTCGGCTACGATTTCCCTCCCAAAGGGTCATTGGCATGATAAGGACATCTGCCTATAATGCATGCAAAATTTACAGATAAGCGCATTAATGGGATAGAGTTTATATACAGATTTTCAAGCGTATGACATTTCAAATCGACATAAATAGCCTTACAATTAGGCTTAGGCTTAGGCTTGGGGGAAGCATGGCTCAGGCTTAGATTTAGGCTTCCAAAACGTCAGACCTTCTCAGAAAACCCAACCGGCTGCGGCGGGTAGTTTGAAGGGCGCTGATGGGCATCTGGGGCACATTACACCAAGAGGCCAACCGAAGCGGGGAGACCCACAGATATATATTTTCGTGAGGGGGAGCAAGAGGTGGAGGGAAGATGAGAATGAGGGGAGGAGGAGGAGGAGGATAGCCCCAAACCACTGCCCCAGTCATCGATTTCCTATCGCAAAACGAGGCTCCCACACGATCGCCCGGTCAATCATCTCGCATATCATTTGAGGGGTTGTCTGAGGAGGCGTCAATGGTAGTGTAGTGTACAGACTAGGATAGTGGGGCTTTTCAGAGCTTCGATTGTTCTTTAGGCATGAGAGAGAGCGAGAGAGAGATCAACGCCCAAAGCTCAAACCTAAAATCGGTGTACCCAAACCCAGAATCGATAGCCCTCGGCTACAAAATGGCGCGTGGGAAATGGCACCCACTACGTCGCACTCCTTTTTACGCCCCATTTGTAGTGCACTTTAAGGGAGTATAAGTTGCGGATAGACGGAAGCCGCGTTCCCACGAAATTCGGAAAGAGTTTTTGGATGTAAAATATTGTTTTTATAACCTTAAAGGGACAGGTAAGGCATGGAAAAATCTTAGAAATAAAAATCCATACTATGAGGTGTCGCTAAGATCTTTTGGGATACGGGGGTCTTGGAGGAAAGTGCGGCGAGTCAGCTGTTCCACACCGAAAGCTCTGATGGGCACCAGGGTCATAGATTGTCAAGAGAGAGAGAGAGAGAGAGAGAGAGAGAGAGAGAGACTGGAAATTTCGCTAAAGCAGCGAATTTCCCAGGTCACGGTGGGGGATAAATTGGGACCCGCCAGGCTTTTGAAAAGCCACCGCCACTCATAATTAGGACATGGGAACATCGTCGGGTGGCTTTGGAATTCTGGGGCGAAAACAGGCGCGCTCTCTCTCTCTCGCTCTCACAGCTTTCTTCAAAGCTCTACGCTAGATAACCACTTATTTCTAATGATTCAAACATAAAAAATGCCGTAACCCCCGTATGGTGGCGCGGGCCCAAATTTCGACGGCATGCAAGAAGGGAAAAGCCGAAAAATGGGGCCCATTCGGGGGCCCGCGACGGCCCATATTCAATTGGGTAGATGGGGTATCGGGGGGCTGGGAGGACCGGAGGCCAATTGGCAGCCGATCTTCCGGAATTTTGGAAGGAAGAGGAGAGGAGAAATTGAGGGCGATTGATTGATTGATGGGTTGGGTGGAGTGATATGGAATTAGTGTAAAAAACGGCTAGAACGCTACTGTCGTGCTCCCTGATCGACATTTAAAGGGATTAGGTAGGGGGAAAATTTGACCGCTGGTTGTAGCTGGTTATAGCCTTCACGGACCCAAAAACCGAGGCAACAAGCTGACAAACTGCCGACCGGGTTCTGGAAGGTTTTCAGGCCGGTTGTGGACGTGGATCGCGTGTCTACTAGCCGGCCCTACCCCCTCAAGAAATGATGACCGTTCATGGGCCCGGGGTAATGGCCCTAGGGCCCTTCCTCCCCGCCCTAGCCCCGCGTGCTCCTTTATAGCCTCAGGCAAGCCCGGATGGATGGAGGGATGGTAGTTATCTTCAAAAGTAGGTGGTTTAGGTTTAAGTTTAAGCTTAGGCTTAGGCTTAGGTTAGGCTTAGGTTGGGCTTAGACTTAGGCTTAGGCTCGGCTTAGGTTTAGGCTTAGGTTTAGGCTTAGGCTTAGACATAGGCTTAGACATAGGCTTAGGCTACGAGCAGGATCCCTTGGGGAATTCCTAACCCTAGGCAATCTAGCAGAGTATCGTTACGAATTTTTAGCTGAAATCAATAAAATTCAAACATTAATCGGACAGCGGCTAATCAGTCCGGTTGCCCGCCGCCCTAATCAACTATCATTTCGCCCCCGGAAGGCTATCGATTAATAAACGCTCTGTCTGTCTGTCTATCTGTCTTCGCGAAATGCATACGATTCGAGCCGGGGCAGACAGATAAGATCTGCTCCCAAGGCCAGCGTCGACGGCTCGCCGCTGCCTTCGAGTAGCCGAGCTTTTTTGGGCCATTTTAAAGGGGTCGGTAACCTTGGGTTTTTATAAAAACTGGCGCAACAAGTTCTTCCCAGTCTGGCAGTGATAGGGTATTGAAAAGTAGCATATTGACAGTTTAATCACGAAATTTTAGTGCAATACATTGAAAACATTGAAACCTTTCGTGCTGTCTTTTGCTTGTTTTCTTTAAGACATGAAAAAGCACGAATTTCCTGGATTTTAAGATCTTTTAACAGCCTAGTTAGCTCTTCGGCCCAAAACTGGTGGTTTGCCAAAAACCGGATCGCTAGCGGAACCGATTTCTAAGGGTGACTAATGAATGCTGAAACGTTGGAACGAATAAATTACTTAAAGTGACTGACTCACATGAGAAGATCGAGAGAGAGAGAGAGAGAGAGAGAGAGAGAGAGAGAGAATGTGAGAGAACGAGAGAGAGAGCGAGATAGCGCGAGAGAGATCAAGAAAATTCATGAGTCACCTAATAAAAGCCATAAAAACAGGAAAATTCTTTCTCATCCGCTTCATCAAGCCTATCATATTATCAACGCAGCATCGTCTATCAAATTGGAAATTTGGCAACCTGCCAGCCGATTCCACACGACACCACTTTACGACTGCCCCCAAAAAATGGCTCGTGTTGGGTGTGTCAGAGATGATTAGCATATAGAACGAACAACAATTGGTGGGCGGCTGGAAAAGATACCACATGGGAAGAATTTGCTCAAAAAAAGCACGTTTTGTTAAAGATAGATTGTTAGAAAATCAAGCGAAGCATAAGCGTAAGACTAATAAAATCGCAAAAAAAACACTAGAAAAGCTACTATTTACGAGCAGCTACTAAAAATGCTGACAGGGTCAATGAGGCGGGCGCCAGCCGGCATGGTGTGCAATGCCTGAGGGCATGCAAAACCAGTTCCGCCCCACTGACGCAAGGGTGAGAGAGAGAGAGAGAGAGAGAGAGAGAGAGAGAGAGAGGGAGAGAGAGAAGAGAGGGGCCTCGAGACGGTATTGTCAGACTCGCTTCTTCTGAGACTCTCGGGCTCTCCCATTAGATCCAGTGAGCCGAGGTGTTGGTGGTTTTTATGGGATTTTTTGCGTCGTCTGTCAGATATGGTGAGAAGGGGGAAATGTGTAATAATTTTTGGAGTGATGTGGGAAGAGAGAGAGTGAGAGAGAGAGAGAGAAAACGGGAGCAACAGAAAAACGGAAAATTCAACCTTTTTGCACCTTCCAGGCACCGTAACAGCTGGAAATTCGCATAATTACTCAACCTAAAGACAAATTACCCACTACCCAATATTCAGGGCAGGGCAATTGGCATTTCCGCGGGGTGGGAGGTAGAGGTTGAGCCGTGGGGATCAGAGGTATGGGAAAGGCCGGCCGCCCATGTGGGGAAATTGGGCGCTTAGTGGCTGTGTAGAGGAATGGCGGGGGATTCAACCCTTCGACCCCAGGGGTTTACCCCTCAACCCCCCACCACCACCCCAGATTCGAGGCTTAACTCTCAGCCTCCTCCAAGAGGGTCAAGGAGTATGAGGAAGGAGGGATGGACGACAACGAAAACACTCGTCAATTCGTCAATTTTAAAGGGGGTTATGCTAAATGGCTCGAAAATCAGAATATCGGATTTTCTGAATCTCGAAATTTCAATGAAGAAGCTGGAGAGAGAGAGAGACCAGAGAGAGAGAGAGAGAGAGAGAGAGAGAGAGAGAAAAGAGAGAGAGAGAGAGAGAGAGAGAGAGAGAGAGAGGAGAGAGAGACCTAAGGCTTCTGCCTATGCCTATGCCTCCAAAAACCCAAAAATCCGAGAATATATTTTTGACAATCTGTCCGATTTCCGTGTGAACGATCGGAATTTCCGGAAAAGAGCAAGAAAACGAACGCTGAGACCTTTAAATTTTTATAATAATCCAATCCTGAAGGAGGAAAAGCAGCAAAATTTTAAAGACCCGAAATCAGGAGAAACAGCTTAGCACCGCTAACAAAGCATAATTCTAAGCTATAAAATTACAAATCCCGTAATGGAATTGCTAAACGTGTGTCAAATCTTGCAAAAAAATGGAGTTTAAAGGTAGTAAAAAAATAGTAAAAAGTTTTAAATAAATGACATGAGCGTCCGGGATAAACATGTCGTAATCGAATGGTTTTAAAGCTCCTAAAGTCATACAAATTCGAGTGTAAAATATCGTACAAAGTCGGGGAATCTGTATGAAACTCTTGCCCATACGCCAAAATCGCCAAGATGCGGCTGATCGTTGTAAAAACGGCCGGGGACAAAAGCGGCGCTTTCAAAAGGCGCGGCCGAGGGGAGAGCGGGCGAGCGATTGCCGCAAAAATTGTCCAATCGATACGCGAACACCCTGCTGTCTGTCTGTCTCTCTGTCTGTTGCCCACAACACTATATAGCACCCAGGCACATGGCCAGAAAATGATATTGCGTAGATACGGGCCAAAAATGGGGAGTGATAGTGATGATAGAGAAGCGTTTTAGAGCCGGGCCAGCTGCCACCCGCCTTCTTGACCCTTATGTAAATATGGGGACCCGGAGCAAGATTGGCCCCAATTTGGCGTGACCGTTTGACTAGTACAGATACCTTTCTAGGGTGAAGGAGCACCAGCTCCAAAAAAAACAGAAAAACCATCGCAAAGGCGTGATTTTCCTAAACAAACGAATTTCTCCTATTTTCGGAATTTTCGGAATCTTCCGAATGGCGCCCATAACCCCCTTTCTGGGTTCTAAATGTTTAAACGCACCTGGAAGGTACGAAGACTACACTGCGATACCAAATTCCACCCCCCAAAAATTCGATTCCCCCATTTCCGAACGATCCAGTTGACACAAAGGGTCGTTCGGTCGCATTGCGTGTCAGGGCCGTCTAACTGGTTGTGGGAAGGTGTTTTTCCTTAGATTCATACGTCCTGACATATGCTTGGCTTCGACCTAGGCTCAGGGCTTAGTCTTCGGCTTAGGCCTAGGCGTAGGCTTCGACTTAGGCATAGACTTCTGCTTAGGCCTAGGTTTAGGCTTAGGATTCTAGCAAACAATTATTACTCTGAACATGTGCCTTCTATACCTTTATAAGGACGGATCTCGATAACATGAAATGGATATTCTCGATTTACTGCTTTGCGTGCGGATACTACTAAAATGTCCCCATCAGTCGGGGGTCTCTACGACACAGGTCGATGGAAATGGCATTTGGTGTGTGCTGCGATGGCGTTTGGCGGGGAGAATGGGATCGGGGTATAATCGAATAGCTCCGCAAATGGGCGGCGGCGAATACGGTCCGGTGTTAGGAGCGCAACGGAATTTCCAAATGTTTGTAAAGCGGCGAGAAAGTTGCAGAACTTGCTGTTTTTAGGTTCCGAAAAACTTAAGAATACCTTCGAAACAGAATATACCAAAACATCTGTTGCTGCGAAGACTGAGCCTCAGCAATGCCCGACGATCTGGGCGAAATCGTTTACGACCCGGGGAAGGGAGGGAGGTCCGGAGGAGGGCGGAGAGATGGGGAGATCAGTCTCACTACGCGACACAACAATTGACGGCCAGCATGGAGGGGGATCAACGATGCTCCGAGCCTGTGTACAAAGAGGGGGAAATGGGTCAACGTGCCCCTCGACCGCCAATCACTCGCCTGCTGACCCCTGGCTACTGAATCTCAGATCGGTGTTGAGTTTGATGTTGAGAATCGGAATCTCACATCGTGTTTAAAAGGCCGTCCGCGAGCCACCCGAACAGACCCCAATATGGCTTGGCACAGTCTGTTTTTCGTCCCCGCTTTTTTGACGCCATCTGAAAGAGAATGGTCGAATTAGTGGGGCTGCATAGTTTTGAAAGTTTAAAGAGTTTAATTTGGGGGTTTAAATGGACGTTGAAGTTGCAGACCCTCAAAAATTATCTTCCGTTCCGTTTCCGATTTTTCAAAATATGCAAACCTCGGGAGGACGTACCAGTTTTTCTCCCGTTTAAAAATCGCGTTTTTTGAATATGAAGGGTTACTGTCTGCGCGCTAAATGATACAACATTCGATGCAGAAAGTTTTTGCGCATCTTTCTATGCTATTTACAGCGCGCAGCCAACAACCCTTCACAACGAAAATCCCCAAAAACTGTTTTATGTACGCGATATTCCTATGTTCCGGCCATTTTCACGCTTTGCGATGTATTAGAGAAATGATCCCCGCCCCAAATTAGGTATTGGCACAAATTTTCAGCGAATTTGATTAAGTAACTTCCAAGATAATTTTTGGGGGTCTGCAACTTCAACGTCCATTTAAACCTCCAAATTAAACTCTTTAAACTTTCAAAACTATGCAGCCCCACTAATTCGACCATGCTCTATCCGATGGCGTCAAAAAAGCGGGGACGAAAAACAGACTGTGCCAAGCCTAGTTCGGATGGCTCGCAAACGGCCTTTTAAAGCATTTTATGGAGGTAATGCGATACTATCTATTCTGTTGCAATATTGTTAGTTAATACGGCTAATTCTAATTTTGTCGAAAATAAGTTGGTCGAATTCAGATTGTCGAAATCTCCCTAGGGCGGCTTAGGCTTAGGCTTAGGCTTAGGGTTGTCTGTCAAAAAATTATCCGTCCTAAGCCTCGGTTTGTATTCGTTCGTTAAATTAAGATAGGTTAAAAATTTCCCGTGAACGTAAAAATTTATCAAAATGTACCCAATGTGGAATTAAAGCATAACAACGTTAACGGCATACACAACACGAAAATGTAGATGGGATATAGGGAGAAGCCACTCGAATCTCTCTTCTCAACACTGCAAACGGAGGCATTTTAATAACTGCTGATGAGGGCGGAGAACGTTCGCTTCTGGCATGTGCCGCCGACGAACGGGTTGCACGGGAAATCGGTGCAGCAGACTGAAAAAACGGCTATTAAATGAAAAATTAATTGATTAGCTATTAACTTAGCTAAAACCCGCTCCAACTTACATCTCTTGAACGGCACACAAATATTCGAGACGGCGACGTTGATCTGCGAGTGCGGCTCCCGCAGGTCAAAGTTGTAGTTCGAGATTTGGAACAGATTCGAGTTGGGACCATCTTTCTGAAATAGCAAAAATTACAAAAAAAAAACGTGAAAAACACCGTAATTCCATCAGGATGCGTCGTATTCCCGGGGTTCAAGTCGACAAACAGGAACTTGGGGTAGTTTGCGCAGTCCTGGCACGTCCACCCGGAAAGCTGTTGCGTGACGTCGGTGTATGTCTTTTGTTGCCATTTCCTGGAATTGTTTAACTTGTGTTTTTCGCATTCACAACTAACGTCCAATCATTCGACACGATGACCAGCACATTGTCGACGTTCGGACGGTCACCCTGGCCGGAAGTGTGCCCGCAACCGGCGTTGGCCAAGAAGCGATCCTTTAGCACATCGCTAAAAAGTGTATGTAATGAAATTAAAAACGTAGCGTCCTATAGCATACCTTAATCGTTTTTTTTGTTTATTATTTTGATTGTTTCGATTACTAAAGCTCTCAAAAGAGTAGAAAAATTCGGAATAGTTCAGGAGAGCTTTGGGTTATGGACTATTAGCGGGGGGGGGGGGACAGTCTAATATCAAGTTTGAAATTTTGGGCCGTTTTCATGCATTTTTGGCTAAAAATCAAAGTTTTCGAGAATCTTACTAAGTTTCATGAGCCTTTTATACCAAAAAAGACTGCATAAAAAAGACGTAGATGGTGTGTATTTTATTTTTGAACCTCCCTCCATCGCTCTCCCTTGCTCTCCCTCTCTTTCTTTCTCGCTCTCTCGCCCTCGCTCTCTCTCTCGCCCGTAGCTCCCCCGCTAACAGTCTAGCACCAAAAAACCCAAAGCTCACTTCCAAATGTTCAAATCATCGGCCGCCGTCAATGTAGAATCATTTCCGATCAAATTACGGATATCTGAGGGGGTGGACAGGCTGAGCTCGACGTCTTCCTAAAAGCATCGATAATGCCGTTATTCGGATGCAAACAATGTCGGTTCTCAGGAAGTACGCGCCCAAATGGACCGGATACGGGGCTCTGAACTGGCTGACGAGCCGCTCGGCGACCAGCTTTTGCTAAAATGAATCAGATTTTTTGATTTCCAGGGATTTCTACGTCAGCGAGAAGATCCGCATCTCCATGATCAGCAAAGTGGAATGCAAACTGCACATCCATCATTTTATTGCAGTAAACATCAGGCGGGAGACCACAGTCGAGTTTGTTGATCTGAATTTATTTTTGGGCTTTAGAACCTTAAAATGCGAGGTTTCTAGGTTCTTGTTCGGGTGGGGCGCTAACGGGGGAAATAGAAGAAGTGTTTTCAAATTACTACGCGAAAAAACTTACTTAACATATTTTTCTTCAAAAAATGCAATAAAAACCATTTTTGGCCAAAATTGCGCATGTCAATTTTTTATAGTTTTCTACATGGAATATAGTTAGTCTATGAAAAAAATTACGTAGATTACATTCTGTGAAACTGACTGTCACGTTTTCTACAGGACCCGCTTTTGCTCGATTTTTAGGTTCATTTCAATTTTTCCAGGCCCCTGCTCCTTTCGTTGTGCTGATATACGCAAAGCTCGCTGAGCGGTTTACGCCCGCCAATTTTTGCGGCGCCGAGCCGGTCATTAATCAGGCTTACGCATAATCCGTCTCCGGACTTACCGCCTTGATGGCTCCAATTTTCTCAAGTGCTTGCTCATCCAGCGTCGCGTTACCGTGGAAAACTTCGATCTGGAAAAAGGGGGTGATAGCGTACAGATTATCGATGAGTCTGACGGAACTATGGGGTTTAATTGGGTGTGGTTGGGAATGGAAAAATGGAAACTGGAGGGCGATCAATTTTTGAAAAATCACTTTTTTGAAAGGGCCTTTTTCGCAAATCATCATTTTCTTTCAAAAGTTAGATGTTCGACAAGACTTTTTGGAAAAATCGCATTGCTATTTCGCACCCTTTCCGGTCATTGCATATTGGTAGCGGAAGGGAACTTTTCCGAAATTCTGAGGTGAAAATAGTGCTTTTCGAAAGATGTCTTTTCGACTATGATTTTCAAAAAGTAATTTTCGGAAAACAATTAAAAACCTGGGTCTGATCCGTGACGACACCCCAGCCAAAATCGGTGTTGTTGTAGGGCTCGCGGTGATAGTCGTCGGATCGATCGAGGACGAACACGTTCGTGAAACGCGTGTGCAGCTGAAAGGAGATTATTGGATCTTGTTTGTTATCGGGGGTGAAGCTTTTTGTTAGCTAGGCAAAGCCCCCCCCCCCACCACGCTAATAGTGCAGAACCTAAAACTCTTCAGAATTTTTCTGAAGACTCACATTGGCCACAGCTCCCTTCACCAACGTCCAGTCTTCAATCTTGCCCTTCCTAGACAAAAATGTATGCTTTAGGTGTAGCAAAACTTACTGATATTGGCCGGCAATAATCAGGGCACCGTCAACGAGCGGGTTCTTCTTCTCGTACTGCCTGAACGACGTGGCGATGACGTTCAGCGCGCTGTAAAAGGATGCGTTGATAACTTCAGTAGTTCGTAGCCTTAAAGCGTCAAAAACAGAAAAATACGAACTTTGCCAAATATGTGAAACCGGCGTGCTTGGCGTCGAGTGCTGCCGGATCGAGGAGGGTCGATACCTGCTTCTTGAAATTGTCGTACGAATCGTCTTCGCCTTGCGGTGGGTATAGACTATAATCTCGGTATTTTCCTGGTAGTATCCCCTCACGTCGTCAATTCCTTCGACGAATACAACAAGAATCGATAGGTGACGTTGGCAATCTGCTGGTTGATGTACTCGGCCATTAGCAGCGTTTCTTGGACACACTAAAAAACTTTCTGCCTGATTTTCAAATACTCACCAGCATGTTGGATTGCTGATTAAACATCGGGTCCAACACCTCGGTGTTCTCGCAGGCAAAGTAGACGACCTTGCAGCCTAAAAACGTTGAACTACGTGATGCTACCTTGCTTACGCTTCGGCGGGCAGGGATACTGGGTATGGTAGTTGTTGTCGAAGCCAATATCGCTATCTGCGAGCGCTTGCTTAGAGGTGTTGAACACGCGCTGCGGTTTGTCTGAAATATTTTAAAAGTCTCGCTATAAAAATTGATTAATATTTTTAAAAACCTTTAAAAGTTCGTGGACGTTATTAATATGTCTCATTAAAGAAAAATTAGCTTACTATCGGCCATCTCGACAGCAAATTTGTAGGCGTCCGGGAAGTTGCTGTTGTGGGTGTTGTTCTCGGCAAGTACAAACCTAAGGAATTCGCGCTTTTTTTGGTCCTGCTTACCACATATCGGCCTGATAGGGAGCATCGCGGAGTACCTTAGCCTGGGCTTTCGTAATCTTCTGATCGTCGGCGGTCAAGCTAAACGTGTTTTACTCTTGATTATTACTATTCTAATTCTTGTTCTTAATAATCTAAGATTTCTTAAACCTACTAGCCGTCAGTCATTGTGATGACGACCCTCTTCGATGTCCGATTGAGTGCCGCGTACGGTTCGGCATCGTCAAAGACCTTCTGAACTGCTCGAAGAGCCCTGAAAAGTATTTTTTAAGTTCAAAAGGAAAAAATAAAAAGTACGACAAAAGCACAAAATTTTAGCTCTATCTTCGTTACTTTTGAAACTCACGAAGTGATATTGGTAAGTCCGTTGTAGACATAAACATTCGCGGCGATTTGTGCCTTAGCTCCCGCAGCAGTCGTGTACTTATCGAGGCCGAAGAGGATCTAAACATATTACTAAGGCTCGGGAAAGCAGAGTCTCACCTCGGTGGTATAGTCTTCGGGCTTGTCCGGGTCATCGCGAACAGCTTCTCCTCCGTATCCCCCTTTCCCAATTCCACCGAATACGACGACTAAACATTTTTCAATTTCAAAAATAAATTATAGTTTTATAGTACACTTTTAAAGTATTTTAGTGCGTTTTTATCGTTAAAGTCTAAACGGTTTTAGAACGTACGCACTTTCAAATGTTTTCTCATTTTCATTTTCTCATCTCATTTTTGAGCAAGAATCAAAAAATCTCTACGTCTACAATATTTTGTATGAACTTTCTATACTAAAAAAAGAGTGCAAACAGCCATAAAAATGGTGTTAATTTCGACATCGGATCACCAGGTGGTAGCCAAAAGTTCGGTGAAAATCGTCAAGGCTGACCTGAGAATCGGGTGAAAACATCCTCCTCGTCAGGGTTCCGCTCGTCGTACCATTGGAACTGGTCAAGAATGTGGTACCTAGAAAAACATAGAGAAAACAACACTACCTTACGCGACACGCTTCCAGTCGTCCTCGGTGGTGTTGTAGATACTTTGGGTCTCATCGAAAACGAGCACGATGTCGTGGGTCAGGCAAGCGAATGGTTTTGCTGAAAAGCTAATGTAAAAACAGCTTTCACGACCGTGGCTTACATGCAGCAAGTTTTGCGTCATCCAAAATCGCGTCGGAAGCTGGTATTACTTCATTTTTCTCTTCAACGGCTGCGCTGGCGCTGCTCACTAAATCTCTGTATTTCAAAAGCAGATAAATCCCGACCTGTGCAAACGGCCTGCTTGATGTGATCGGAACTGAAGGCCTTGTAGCTCTCGCCAAAGCCCACAGGGGCAGTGCTAAAAGAAATCTTGGTGCTAATGCACTTGGGGGGGGGGGGCAGTCCAAAATTGGTAGTAAGGGGTTACGAGACGCTCCGCTTAAGTTACTTGGTTTTCGGCTTAAGCCTAGGCTTAACTTAGCTTTAACCAAGCTTACCGTAAGCTTAGGTTTAAGCTTAAGCCCAAGCTAAGCTTAACTTGAGCTTTGAATTGCCACAGGAGGTCAAAATAGGGTCATTTAGGGCTCAGCTTAGAGCTAAGCTTAGCTTGGCTCAAGCTAAGCTCAGGCTTTGTTTGTATGAAGCTAAGCCTAGGCTTAGGCTTGGCTTAGGTTTTCCAGAGGCTTCGAGTTTAAAGAAACGGCATTTGGAGCATCTTGTAGTCAAAATTCGGACTGCCCCCAAGTGCATTAGCACCGAAATCTTGGTAAATATTGCTCCATTGCTATTCTTTAAAGTTTTATTTCCCACCTGAACACGTCTGCGTAATTGTCCAAGATCAAGTCACTCAGCACGCCAGTCACAAAGTAGCCTTGTTGACGCAGCTTGGAAAACTGGAGCTTTAGGCTCTCATCACCGCTAAATTGATGAACGCTTTATTAATCATAACCAGGCCGTAAAAAAGGAAACAAAGCATGGAAAGAATGATTATTATTGATGTAGAAACCTTCTCAGGTCATCTAATAAAACAGAAACCCACAGATGATCAGCAATCAGGATAATGGAGACGGGTCGAGATGAACTCAGCTTGCCTACCTGACCAATTTGCGTGGTCACCTAAAACGTTTCTCGCCCGTTCTTTATTTTTATAAAAATCGACGAACCTCACTGAATCGGATCGTGTCGTAGTTCTCGGCCTCGTTGGCAGACTGGATCAGAGCGATCAACTAAAGACACAAGATGAAAATGAAAACGGATATACCGCAGTACGGGCAGTGTCCAGGGTTTGATCTGGAGGGGCCAATTTGTAGAGCACTGTTGTTTCGTTATCTTCCCCGTTTGTGGCAATAAGCGCAAAGCTAGACCGGAGATGCTATAATCATTTTCATGGAATACCGGCTTTGCGGGTTGGAATCTTGCTCCAAGGCGTTATCGAGCGCGTCCCTCAGAGCGTCAACTTTCGCTTGCAACTCATCGGCAGACGCTGACGGCGCTAGCGTGTCGACGACAAAAATGTAGTCGCGTGGACCAACCTCCGGGCACCACCCTGTAAAATTCAGATTTGTCAGAAATCATGGAATTTTTGGGGCTGGTTCCTTAATGGGGGGGGGGGTAGCAGGGCGACACTAATTTACCCTATTCAGCACGATCCCCATATTAATCAATACAGATATTTGAAAACCATTACTAGTTTATGATTGCTCAAAAGCACATCAAAAACGTTGATACGTTTGAACAAGTTAGATTTTTGAAAATGATTTTCGTTTTTTCGATGTTCATGAGCTATTTATATCTGAAAACAGCGTAAAATTCTATGAAAAGATTTATTTTTCTTGGAAGGATTATTGGGAAAAATTGGTTTTGTCCCCTAGGATCATCCGCGAACGAACCAGCGCCCAGAAATAGTATAAATTGGAACACCCGGATACTTACATGATACCGGAACCGCAGTGGTAGGGTCCTGGGGTTTGCTCGTCTTCGTAGCGACCGTTGGCACTGTTGGTGTCTTGGTGGGTGTGATCGGAGCCGATTTCTGGCATACATCCGACACAGAATCAGTCCCTATTTGATGTTTTATTACAGAACGCGCCTCTCACCTCCAATTTGCAGATTCTTCAGGGCATCGGCCGACACTTTCTGGACGTCGCTTGCCTTCTGCGAGCCCTTTAGAACGACAACACCCTTGTAGACGCCGTTGGGTCCCCTGCATCGCGTGTGAACAAGAAAAAAAAAATTTCTTATACCTTTGCACTCCAATATCCCTGACGGTGTATTTTGCATCCTTGAAGGCTTTTTCAAGCTGAAAGGGGAAGATTTATTGACTATTCGGCTGCCTGTTTTTAAGATCTGGAACTAGCACGAGAGACCTACAGCGTCTGAAGCTGCCGAATCAGTATCGAAAGTCCCCTCGAACGATGTAATAAAACCCGAACTTTTTGCTGAAATGGCCGCGGATTCGTTGCCTACCAAAAACCTTACTTTGTTTTGTCGCGAATAAAATAATGAAAATTATGGATAGTAGTAAAAGGAAGGCGGATAGTCCGGCGAGAACCACCCTCACCAAGTCGAATCGAGCCATCGGCCGCTCTGCAAAAAAATTATTAGACGTTACGCTGATTGTATCTGCGGTGGAAATTGTGAGCCGCAGGCTGACCACACTCCTCCAAGGCGGTTCCTTATCGTGCCGGATTAAAACATTCTCGCCTATTTGCGATTCTTTCTTCTAGGGCTAGTCATTTTTAAGCGGATTGCAACGCCCCCCTATCATGGCAGTGTCTCATTGGCATTCAGAAGAGCCGACGAGTCATCCTGTGCAGGAGCCTGAGCCCTGCCAGTCTGAGAAAGATGGGAGGATAGTAAGAGCAAAGCCACAATATCGGGAGTCATCCCTAACAGGCAAATTGTTACTACTCGCATGCATTACCCACGCACGGCCTCTTTAAACCAGAGCTGATGCTAAATGTATGCTTATCAACGTATCCTGCGACGACAACGACGCTGCTAATCCTCTTGCGGCGCCAATCAGCGACTAATCGGGCCAAGTCCTTCCAGAAAATGGAGCCCCTTCCTGTCATCAAGGTTGTACCGGAAATGACGCTTTGTAAAACTAACAGGATTTACTACATCATATCAAACACAAGAAGAAGCCAGCAAGAGAGGTTTTAAATAATTTTCGAGGTGGGGTGCGGAGTAGATCACGAGTTAGCCGCCCTCATTAGTCCCCTCGAGGAAGGCCGGCGTAGAGTTGATCGGCGCGATTCTGAAAAGCAACCATCCCGATTTTAAATCCCGGAACAGCAAAACTCACCAATAGGTCGGAGAACCTGGAGAATCTGCGCTCGAATTCGTCGATTGCATCAAGCATCCCCGCCCAATCAATCATATCGGCTGCCTTGTCCAAGGATTCACAAGAGGCGATGAGTTCTTCCATGGACACGCCGGCCTAAATTGTCGTATCAGGAAGCATCCAAGGACGGCCAACCTCACTCATCGTCTCGGTGTAGTTCTTGGCACTTTCGATGAGCTGTAGCGCGCGGGATCCAGTCTTTTCCTCAGGTCGCGTGCTGGCGTGACCCTAGAAAAACAAATTAAGACCAGGCATAGATCAGTTAGTAAGCAAAAAAGTAAGTGAGGAGAAATTAACCGAAAATTTAGATAGCGGAAACTCACAATTATCTCTTGTATTCTGGAGCCCAGATCGTTTAGGCCGAACTGCTTTGACACCTTCGCAGCCATTTTCTTTCGAAACTGCGCCCTAAATAAAAGCCGCTATCTATGCAAAGCACTCATACCTAATCGACATGCAGCGCTTCCGGGAACTTTCATAGCACGTAGACGACCGCTTGATCAACGCTTCTTGCTAAACGCCAGTTGTGAAGTCTCGAGGAATTCTACTTGTGCAAGTTGTTCAATCGTTCCTGGTTCGGGATCTCTTCTAGTCTTCGATATAGGGGTACCCTTCTTCGGCTCTACCGACGGCGCCACTTTTGAGGGCATCTGTAATGCGCAATTTGTAATGATGCTACGTCAAATCATTAACAACCGCCGCCAAGAGTCTGCAATAAGTTTGGTAGTGTTGAACCTCGCGTATTGCAGTGCCAAATAGCAAACAAACTTTTATTTCGTGAGAAAATAACGTGTTAAAGCAAGCGAACAACAAATGAATAAGTGCCAAGCGACGCAATAAAGTTTTTTTTACATCAGATGGTGGGCATCGGGGCGTGGTATTTGCCGTCACCGTGGTTCTTGTAGAAGCTGTACGACTGGTAGTTGGGCTCGCGGAGGAAGGGCTCCGAGAGGTCAGCAGACTTCTTGTGATGCCTAAAATAAAGGTGAGTCGATAAAGAATTTATGTACTTCAGGTGATTGTAAAAGGAACGGGTGATGATCAGCTCCCAGATGCCGACGATGATCAGCACCGCCAGGGTGAGCATGGTATCCATATCATGTCGGCGGCGCATCGTGATCCTAAACAAGAGAGATGAAGGCAAAACATCCACTAACATTTCATTGGGCACCACCTCCTTCGAAGGCATCTTCCAGAACAGGAAGATGATCATCACCACGAAGGTCGTGATGGAAAGTGCCTAAAGAATCAACTAAGTAAAAATTTAAAATTAATTTGTGATACAACGAATAACAAGCATTAATTCGAAAATGACTACCTGAAGCCAGTAGGTGACCTTGGTCATCTTGGCACAATCCTTAATCACGGCGATGCCCATTACGACGCAGATGATCGCGCTGAACACCAGCAGACCAAACTAAAAAGACAGCTTGTAAACCCGGCCCAGTTATTACCCAGTAAGTTTCATCCAGATCATCGAACGACCAGATCCACGCCGTCACGGCGAGCAGGAACATGCGGAGGCCCCAGAAGGCCAAAGCCGCAACCTAGAAAATGATAAAGTGGCGTTTGCACAAAATTCACCTTGCAATGCACGAGACCGCAACAGATTCTGTCGGTTGACATCTTTCTAAAACGTAGAAGTTCACCGGGGAAAAGAGGGAATGCGAGCTATTCACCGGGAAAAACAACGATGCTTGGGCGAAATTTTCGTGTCAGAAGATGAAAAGTTTGCACAAAAAAAGGAATTCCAATCGGTTGTCGAAAAAATTCGAGTTTTCAAAAACCGGTCAAGAACAACTTGCCGGGCAAAAAGCCAGATCGCCGCGGGACTCGACTCCACGGGGCTACGCCTTTCGGAAATTGGCATTAGTACATTCCGGAATACAAAAATAAAGTTTTTCTAATTTTCTATTGTTGTTGTTCTAAATCTTAAAAATTTGTTCAACAAGAGTAAAAATAGCATTGCTTTCTTAAAACTTTGACCTGCGATATTCTGCGGGGCATCTTTCAACGTGTAACTTTTCGTTGATGATGTCAAAATCATTTTCAGCGTGGCAGTCCCCAGATCAATTTAAGAAAAGCCATTTATCACCGCATCCATCTTGGCGAACACATGTGAGCCGAGATTGACTAGATCAACATACCGGAAAGACTCGTTCATTCATACAAGCGCAATAACGTTCAACTTTGGGCAATGTTGTGGGGAATTTCTGGAATTGTGCGAGGGGAATGTAGACGCAACGGGATAAGATATTTATGTACAAAACAGGTGATTCCTCTTGGTTCTAGGGCGAATCAATTCGCTCTAGACTAATTGCTGGGTTGATATAGGAAGCGTTCATATGGTCTTTTGGGGTGTCCGATTGCGCGTTGACCTGGGACCCTTTGCCGATTGTCCCGACGGCCACATGTGGCGAATCGTCGCCGTCCACGCTTGCGTAAGAGGTGTTCTTCGTGAATCTGATAGGCCATTTACATCTTTTTGTTCGCTAGATCTCACCTCGCGCCCATAGGGCGCTCTTCGACGCTGTGCCGGATACCATAGAGCAGATAGATCGCCAGCCCTAGATGTAATCGTTCTGGACTGTTAGCGGGGGGGGGGGGGGGCTATCCTAGCTCCTAAAGTTCTTAGCGTGGTAGAGTGTATTATTGTAGTGTTTTTAGTGGTTTTTAATTACTACAGGGTCATGAAAAATTTAGAAAATCAAAAACGTTCCAAACTCCGCTATCAGTCCAAAACCCTGTCATCTGTCGTCTCGTTTGACTGGCCTACCGATCGCCATCCATATCGCCAGCCGCACCCAGGTGATTGGCGCCAAATTGAGCATCATGATGATGTTGATCAACAGCGAGACAGCCGGGATCACGGGTACGAAACGGACCTGAGAATAATTTGTGGATTTAATCTCCAACTAAAAAAACAAAAACCCACCTTGAAAGCCAACGCTGTCCTATTCTGTTGATGCGCCGCAATGAAAAGGAGTGAAGACAATGATATCAAGACGGTCAGCACCGTCAGCAAGATACCGTACCATGTTTTCTGAAGTGTGGGGTTTGACTGGTTTTCGAACATTGGAATTTTTGACCGGTTCCACGTACCGTCATGATTCCTGTAGACAAGCAGAGGCCAAAACCAAAAAAGGCGATCGTCATCACCACAAGGGCATATATTACGGCTTTGCCAGGTTGCATATCGGCGAGAGCTCCATGGAACGGGACCCAATGCCGTAAGCGGCCGCCTGAATGTAAGCTGGGGACATTTCCCTCGAAGGCTCTAAACTTTTTCGACGCGGTACTGGACTGTTAACGGGGAGATTTCGCCTGCCTTTTTGGGGCTCTAGACTGGAATACACACCCTTCCATAACTTTTGATGGCTTTTAGTCTTAGGTATAGAAAGTTCATAAAAAGAGTGGGTCTTTAGGAATACTTTTACTTTTTGGTCAAGAAGGGACGAAAGCAACCAAAAAATGCAAAGTTTTCGAAAATGTCTAAAATTTAATGACGTTTTCTATTAAAAAAACTACCAAACGGCTGTAAGCCACACGTTAAAAAGCTAAAAATATTGCCAGATATCGATGGGCTAGGTAGCTCCCCCTTACCCCCGCCCGCTAACAGCCCAAACCGTCGATGCCACTACCACATAATTTACCTTCATCCATATCTTTTGTCGAATCACCAAGCGGTGCCGGCTGATAGCGCAGCACGATGACACAAGCCGAGACGATGGAATATGCCAGCAGGGTTCCTAAAAAATCGAGGTGAGTTTTCGGTATCTGCAATCACCGATGGACAAAAATTCGACCAACGTCTCGATGTCAAACAGCAGCGCTATGATGGCGACCATCGTGGAGAATATTGCGACGGCGTAGATTGGGATCTGAATGGATGCAATTCAGACGGTGCTCTTTTTACGAATTACCGTCATTTTTCATCAATGATTTATTTAAATTCATTTTTAATAAAAAACGGGCTAAATGCCCTAGTTTCGCTACGGAATTTTTTTTCTGTGATTGGTAAGTTTTTAGGAAAAATGAACATACCTTTGTTGACTGGTTGACCTTGCCGAGGAACGCGAACAACAGCCCGTCGCTGGCCATCGCGTAGACACATCTGGGCAGCGCGAAAATGCTGCCGACCTGTAACGAGGAGCCATAGGACTAGCTGATTTTCTAGCCCTTTTTGCATGACAAATATTCATTTTATTGAACTAACAAACCAAACTCGTCGTCATACCACACAATGCGCCCAATGACACAGCGAATCGGGCGACGGTGGCGTGCTTCAGGGCGAATGCATCGGCAAATGCCGCTGTGGGATGGACCTAAAAAATGCCGGTGCTTTTGCGTTATCGGGGGGGGGGGGGTATCTATATTTTTAAGCTATGTTCCTAGCTTCCTAATAACATAATGACAAATATCTTAATGGCGTTGTTAGTGAAATTTAACGCTGTTTCACGACCTCAATTTAACGGGACCTACCACATTGTAGGGGATCATCAGCGTCAACGAGGCCGACATCAGCACGTAGGCCAGCGTGACGATGGACATCGACACGAAAGTGGCCACCGGAATCGAGCGTGACGGGTCTGAAAAATGGCGTTTAACGGTCATTGTGGACACGAAACTTTTTGCTTCCTCCCCGGCAGTTGCCAACCCATCAAAGCCGATGTAGGCGAAGAAACAGGAGGCGGCCCCGGATAGCATTCCCTGCACCCCAAATGGGAAAAATTTCGATTGACCCGTCGAGGTGGTGCCTGAATTTGGAATCGTCAGGAAAAAGCCAAAACCCGACAGCCAAAATAACGACCTGCAAAATCTCTGTTTAAAAGAGGGTGTCATTCAAAGTAGCGTCAAAAATCCGTTGGGTTTTTGGCTGTCGGTATTTTAGCTGTCGGGATTATGGCTGGAACTCGTAGCTAATATCCCCAGAAAAGCTCACCAGTCCACAATCCAAAGTCGGCGAACGACATACCGTACCCGACCACGATCACGACCACCTAAATTTCTTGTATTTTTTATGATAGCTATTTTCACATTTTATTTTTCATCTACTCATTTCAGCTTACCACCAAGTTAATCACGGTGAAGATGTTGTTGAACATTGTCGACGTCTTCGAGCCAAGCGCGATGAAAATCTGAAATCAAAATCGTCTTTTAAAAATAGCGATTCCCTACCGCAACGATAATTACGATCAGGAATGCAACAAAATCCGGGTATTCTCCAAATACTGTACTCTGAAAACGAAGGAAATTTTGACAAAAGGAGGAGCAGCGCATCCCACTAAAGGGACCGACAAGGCAAAACAGCTTACATCTATCACTCCCAGCTCCGACTCTGTAATGTTGCGAATCCGGTTGCCCAGTAGGGAATCCAAATAGCCGGACCAAGAGCGAGCGACGGCTAAAATATGCTATTTTTTATGTGCTCTAATAATTGTTACCTGCCGCGCCCAGCATATGCTCCAAAATTATGTTCCAGCCGATAATGAACGCCCACAGCTCGCCGATTCCCACATACGCGTACGTGTAGGCGCTACCCGCTTTTGGGAACCTGGAGAAGAATTTTTTCTACAATCATAAATAACAAATAATGACTAACATTGATATCTAGAAATATTACATTGATAGATAACGATAAATACTTACCTCGCCCCGAATTCTGCATAACAAAGTGCGGACAACAAAGAAGCAAAACCGGCCAATAAAAATGAGAGTACGATGGAGGGGCCCGCTGTATTCCTGACGACAGCCCCTGAATTCCTATGTCGTCAGCGTCGTCAAGACGTACCTGTCAACACATAAATCCCGGCTCCAATCATATGCCCGACGCCGAGAAGCGTGATGTCAAAAGTTGTTAAATTCCTATGGGACGATCGGATGTAGGTTGGGATTACTTACCTTTTCAGCTGTGTTTCTAACTGACCGGTGGGGATATTTTTCCGCCGGAAAAAGCGCTCCCGATATGTGTAAAGCCGCATTGCTGAAGGTTCAAGTTATTTAAAGCACTATAAAAGCGTGGCTGGTTATACAAAATCTAAAACGACATATTCTGGAAAGGAAGGAGGTGTTCGGAAAGGCTTGCAAGCTGCCCTGATTAATTATTAAAAGCAAAATCCGCAAAGTCAGAGGCCAACGCCGATTTTGGTGCGCGATGGGCGGGGACTAGCGGGGGTCCCCCGCTCTCGCGCATTTGTTTGCTCGGCCTGAAAACGTTTTTCCCGAAACCCCGTCGAGTAGTGGAAAAAGCAACGGGACCCGAAGAGGACCAAGAGACGTGAAGCACGTGTCAACCCGACGATCGTCGAGCCTCGCTTAATGGCGCGGATTGATCAAGCATCTTATCGGGCATCTTTTAGCATCAACAAGCTGCTTTGACGTTTGGTTTCGAAAAACGTAATAGTTCTGGACTGCTTGCGGGAGTGGAGACCTTCCAACCTTCGCATATTGCGTAGGGCTTTCAGTTCGAAAGAATTGTAGAAAGAAATTGAAGTGTAGAAAGTTCATAAAAAATCATAATAAACTTTTCGAAAAGTAAAAAGTTTTACTTTAAGTAAAAATGGATAAAAATATGCTTTAGAACTTTTCACCAACAACAACGACTTAACGCACTATCAAAATGCCCTCCACTACCCAAACGATCCTTGGTACTGGAGCATGTATTATCGTCTACTCACTCGACAAGGGTTTCACTCGTCAAACGCAAACAATGAAACAGTTGACCCGGCGTGGAACCCTGCCAAAAAAAATTGCCAGAAGCCCCCAAACGGGAGCAACGCTGGACGAGCTCAATTAGGGAACAAAATTGCAGTCGGCCCAACCCGAGTCACTGCAATGGGTGAAAGGCGCATGTGGGAAAATCGCGTAGCGAGGGCGGGTAAGGGCAAAAGCCTTGGCCGAGCTGTCAATGGCCGGAATGGGGGCTTGGGCACAGGACATGGCCCTTCTCCCACCTCGCCATTAGGACCCAGGGCCACTGCGCTTGCATGCTTTAAGGTATTGCTCTGAAGAATACCAAGCAAAACAAGTTGTTCTTATCATGTTTCTGCGAAAAGGTTTCTGGTTTCTGGGCGGTTAATACAATGTTGCTCCTTTGATAGGCACCGATTCCAAATGCAAATAAACACGTTTGATAGATGTTTCCATCAGGATGACACGGGTTTGGCCTCTCGGTGGTCTCCCCAATAGCGCACAACATACCACAACAGTCCAATCCCATCGGGTGGGCTGGCTATAAAGGAGGTAATTATCCGGCCACTGTGTGTTTGCGACCGGATTAACCCGTCCAACAATACGAAACAGTTTGTGGAAAGGTTGTGGAAAGCGGAAACTGATAAAATGTCATTTTGGGTCCCCTCAAATGTGAAATAACGAAACTTAATCAATTTTATTTCCTAACACTACACAACGAAAACAAGGCGCTCTCTTGGGAAATTTCTTAGTATATGCAAAAGTAAACCCGTCATTTGTTCATGTGCTGATGATGCTCGAGGATGAAATCCGAGGCAGACTGCTTGACCGTCTTGTGCGCTGTGAATTCCGGGTCGAGAAGCTGAGCGTTTGCCATTCGCGCCGGCTGCCATGTGAACGGCGTCCATTGCCCTTGTATCGACGGAGCTGTGGAAGATTGTCGCCCCTGAAAGAAAAGGATTAACACCCTGAGAAATATGTCTTTTAATTATCGTAAATGCCATTCCTACCCCAACAGAGCATACTATATTTTGCTTATAACCTTGCAGCTTTCCTCTTCAGATTTTTCCAAGGGGTTCACGTTCCCAATTTTAGCCCAAAAACACGTCAAAATACCCCCATAACTTTTGAAACTTTGCTAATATGCAATTTATTAAAAGAGGTGCGGAATAAGCGAAAAATCCTGCACCAAAAACTTTTGTTCTGTACTCGAATCCCCATCCTGAGTAAAAACCCTTTACTGTTAGTTACTTCAGAGAGCATAAAAAACACCAGGAAACTTGCCTCCAATTTTACAATCGGTAAGCCGGAACGCGAAAGAATCAGTCGAACATCTTTCTCGATCTCCTCCATCGACAGTCCAGTGGCTTCCCTGAAACGAAATAATGAAACACGGAAAAATACCCACATCTGAACAATTCGCCCATTTGCGTATTCTGCGCGGATTGTCGGGTTCGAGTTTCTTATTGGCTGGGTGTACAACTAAAGTATCGATTACAGTCACCTCATCAAAATTCACCACGCAAGACGGATGCCTTTCTGCCATCGAAATCAGGCGTTCTTCGACAAAATTCCTTACGCCCACGCTCCCTTCACTTTGTTTGCAGAATCTGGAACAAAATTGGGTATTCACAAAGCTCAAAGGTCTCGTCAAAAGAAAAATGGCCGCACACCCATACCTGAACGTTATCCGATGAACTTGCGGGATATAACGGGTGACGCCGTTAAAAGATGGTTGCTTGACATGATCTGTGAACCGCCAGCCGTAGTTTAGCGCCTGAAAATAAACCGAAATTGCCAAAACTTCAACTTTCGCCCACCTTAGGTGCTGAATATATAGTTTTAAGTCGATCCACCCGTGGTAAGGAAGGCATCCCGAGGGATGAATTCTAAATCAAAGAAGGTAATTTGATAAAAGAAACGTAGAAAAAAGGCTTTTACACCTTTGTAAAATTTCTTTCCAAAAATCGCCTCTTTATCCGAACACGAAATGGAATTCCCTTATTTTGTGGTGGAATGCTAGTGTGTAACCGTGCAGAGGATTTTTATGTAGCTTAGCTGCTCGTGTGCAAACTTTCCGAACGTTGTAAAAAAACTGATCAAAAAGCTATAAAAATAATTTTTTTTTGCTTAGGATGTTGACTTCCTTCCTCTTCTACCCATCGCTTGGATATAACTTGCTGCGCAATCGGCTGCAACCGGATAAATGGGCCTGGTAACTTTTAGCTTCTTCTATCGTTTTACTCCGTGTTTTTTTAGGTATAATCGAATCGACGATGGGTTAGTGCTCGGAGCAATGCCTTTCAAATCAATGAGGGAAGAGCTTGTAAATGTAGGGGCTTGGCTTTTGTTTTACGCCCTGTTTCAGAAGGAGAACATTGGCGGTGTGGTATGCTGCACAGAGCCCTACGAGCTCAAGGCGGCTTGGAGTGCAATGAATGCAGAGGACTGGAAGGTTGGAAAAAGCTTATCTTTCTTAACTAAGTTTAGGAGCACGGAGTCCGGTTCCATGCCATCCCCATGCATGATTTTGTTGGGACTGCTGCACGCCCAGAATTGATCGAGGTGAGCGTTTTTTGATCCGTCTAATTCTTCCAGGCGGTCGCTTTTATGAATGATGTCAACAATAGCGGCAAATCAGTATATGTACATTGCAAGGTATAGTTTCCGAACTTAATGCTACATTAAGTAAATTGTCATATCATCGTCTAAATATTAAATATTCGTTTTTTTAGGCTGGCCGAATGCGCTCTGTTACCGTGGCCACTTGTTATGTGATGCAAAAGAAGAACTGGCTCCCGAATGTGGCCTTTGAATTCATCAAAACGCATCGGCCGCAGGTAATTGTCCTTGCCGCAAAAGTTATCAAGAATTAGGCCTTGCTACGGAGCACCCAGTGGCGGACAGTCAACGAATATCGGCGGTATCTGGATTCCCACCCTTCAACTTCCGCTTCTCTTTCATCTTCATCGTCTTCGCGATCTTGCTAATATCGTTACATCTGGGTTATTTATGAGCTCGTCAAGGGAATAATCTTTCGGCTGCCACAAAGCAGCATCAGCTTAACACGCTCCCTTCTCGTAATCTGTAATTTGTTGCTGTTTTGTGTACAGACTAGCGCTTCGTTACATGTGTAGGTGATTTTTGTTGATAAATTTCTGTAATTTGTGTACCACGCAAAAGTACAGTTGAGGCTAAGCATTACATCGAACCGAGGTCATTACCCTTGTGAAACAAAACGGAGACACTTGTTTGATTTTAGTAGATAAGGGCGTCCCCCGCACTCAAACTGGTCCTTCGATGTGGTTCGGTCGAGGCGGCCGTGGCAGCAGAAGACCGGTTGCCGCCAGCGAGCTCGGTGCACATGTAGGCCCTGTGCCTCTTCGTCAGAGCTCTCCTTTACAATCGGTTCGTTCCCAGCAGTTTTAACATAGATCCTTTCGTGAAAGCGCTATCTTTTTATTAACTGGAAAATGGATATATTGTTTTTCACGCTGTTTTCGTGTGTACTAGCTTTCACAAATTGTCTGTATCAATCTTGCTCTTTTATTTGCTTGATTTGGTACTACTATAGGCTCCACGGCCTGCTTATCATGTTATTGTGGGGTATGAATCCTTTGCAAGGGGTCAGTTCCGGGCTGGCCGCGGTTCCGTGTTTGCGTTTCTTTCTAGGGTGACGGGACAAAGCATTCGGTCCCTCCCTCGTTGTGTCACACCCTGGACCGGGCGTTTTTCGCTTGCGACGGCTCTAAAGCAGCTCTTCTCACCGAATCGCTTTATTCGCTTTGCCTACAGATGAAATGCGTTGATTTTAGGAGCAAAGTCAAGAAGCTATGCGCGAGAAGGAGGGTTTATCCGGCTCTACAATGTTGCAGCGTTCAAGGAGTGATTGCGGCAATTTTGGGGACAGGGTGAGTTGTTCTTAATGTAGATCAGTTATGAGTAATTGTTCCGGCTGCTCCGGTTTATGTATCGGCTCTTGGCTTATCGCTGTGCGTACTTTCATTGACCGATAATTCCTCGGGGTGGAAATTCCTCCTTACTATAGAAGAAGTTTTCCTTATTTTTTTCGATTTTTCTAAAATAAAAAAGGGCGTGTTTCTAGGCTGATTTTTGCTATTGCGATCACTAAGGGCTTTACCATAAATTTATTAGGAAATCCAAAAACTTGATTTATCGACCGGAAGATGCATTCCTTAACGTGTTCTAGATACCTTTCCTCCTCAAATAAAACTATTTTTTTTTGCAAAAAAAGTATTAAATACTGACTATTCTACCATACATATCCTGATGAAGGTGAAAATCGAAACCCCACCCCCCTCCTCCCGGAAATATCAAATCCGTTCCGCTCCATTTTGCAAATGCGCTTGTGAAATCCGTGAGAAGCTGTTACCCGACCGGTCGTTTTCCCAGAAAAGTAGGTCTAGGCTGTGTTTGGGGGGAGGTCCCGTTCGGGAATGCATTGGTCCGCCGTGGCGGCAGCAGACACATCATGCCCCTCGCCCTTTCTTCTTGCTCTTCTTCTCATGTGGTGGATGTGCGAGGAGGAGCTCTCCCCCCTTCATGCTCCTCCAGTCACACAAATCGATGCGCTCAGTGCCAGAAGCCTCTTCATTTGCCCCCCAAGGCACACCCACCGCATATGGCCAGATGGATGGCGAAATTTGGAGTAGCACTAACAGCCCAGACATCTGGTTTTGCTCAATTACGCTGGCTACTAGAAGAAATCATTTGTTTACTTCGATACTACCGAAATTTTTTTTTGTTTTGGGATTTTGTTTGAACTCTACCCTCTCGTCTATTATTTGCCCAATTTGACACCGACACGCTTGCGAGCTTCCCGTTTTGGCAGTATAAGCGGATAGTTTGGTTGGCTATTTGCGCTTTCCCCCATCCCTCTCCCTCCCAATTGCCAGCTTATAGCCATTTCTCTTCCGATTGGTTGCTCGCAGCCGGTTTTTTGTCCGAGCTGCGAATCGTTCTTAAATTGCCACACCGGTCCGCTAGGTCTGTTTTGTTCTGCTGAAAAGACTGACAAAGGGTTTCTTGGTGTTTGACAAATTAAAATTGATCATCATAAATTTTTGAGAGGTTGATTTTCGGGATGTTGGTTTTCGAGATCATGAAATATTCCCGTCTAGATCACATTGACAACTGTTCCGAGCGCGATCTCCTTCTCCAGCTGGCAATTCGTTTGCTCCCAATTATCCCCTCGCCTCCACTGACTGGCCCAATGTTTCGGCGCACAACTCGTCGCGCTCCTTTGACCGGGTCTCTCTGATTGATCACATCGGGAGCAGCATATCGCATTTCAATCCTGTTCGCGCCCCGTTCTTTTTCGATCAGGCGGCCCGGCCATCTTGGAAGTATGGATTTCCGATTGACTGGCTTTTGCCTTCTTTGTTTTCCCCTTTCTTTTGCCCGTTTTACCACTTTAAGCAGATAAATAGAAAGTTATTTTTGAAAGACGTAGATTAGAAAAAATGTATCTGACTATTTTTAACAAAGGATTTGGGCAACCTTCTTTCTAGTTCATAGTGTAGGCGCCGCGGGGTATTTTGTGTGGGCCTGGGACTGCCCCACCAATCCTCCTCGTCCCTCCACCCTTCCGATGCTAATTTCATCCAATTTTCCATGCACGCCCCCGGGACTCGGGGGCCGTGGGGTGTCTATTGCTCGTCCCTCTTTCGAAATACGTTATCCCCCCGGGATTATATCGACTTTTTCAGTCTGACTTTCCGTAAAAAACGCTTTTCTAGGTTCTAGTCACTTGATTTTTATTTGGGGGTTTATTTTTGAAATTATGAGCTTTTTATTGATGCCCTAAAATACCCACCGCACTTTTCAGCTGGACAAGGCACTGATTCTCGACGTGGCAAGCGTCGGCGGCGCCAGCAGCTTGCACGATGAGGAGAGCGACATGGAGATGATCGAGTCGGACCGCAGTCGAGCCTCCACCCGTGAATTAGATGACAAGAGCCACGACTACGAGGATTCTTGTGCCAGCAGCGGGTACTTTTTTTTGCGTGAAATCATTTATTTTTCTCCTAGAGTATCTGCCTCCTCCGCTACCAGCATCATGTCGGTTGCTGGTGATGAGGCGATCCGGCGGCTCGAAGAGGAATTACGATTGGTAAGCTAAAAATTCTTTGGCTCGAAGATTTTTTACGTTTATAGACGCGTCTCGCGCTTCTTGAGAAAGAAGAACGATGCTCCCGCCTTTCTTCTATGCAAAATACCGTTGACACCGAAGTGCACGAGCTGACTGAAAAGCTTTTCCAGGTACCGAATCGATATTTTAGCAAATTTTTCCTTGTAGGAAGCTTACAAAATGGTGAACCTGGCTGAAGAACGGCGCGAGAAATCTGAGCGCCTGCTGAATGAGAGCAGGATGAAGGTGGCAATGACCTTAAATCATTGAAATCTCTCTCTCTAGGTTGATGTGCTGCAAGCCGAAGTTGAAGCGTTGAAATTATTGGTGGGCACGCCGGGAGCTGCCGGGCAGCATCACACCGCTGCCAAGAGCGCAAAGGGAAACGTGTTCTCAAAGATTCTGAACACATGTAAGTTTTTCGGTTTTCTGGCTCCTGGAAATCTACCACTAATTCGAAACCCATGAATTCCTGTCTTTCTTGATCTTTCTCTCTCGCTGACGCCCTGTCCTCTCACGGCTTCCCTAACCCTCGAACCTAGTGGTGGGACGCGCGCCGACCCCAACGGCCGATAACCCGCCAGCCGGTAATACACAATCCCTGTCTTGTACTAACCGTATTCTTGCGTATCCAGTGATTCGTGGATAACCCCCCTTCTGCGCCGTTTGTGCATTTCTTAGTCGTGGTCTTTTAGTTTCAAGAAACTGTACGGGGAATTCCGGATCAATACGATCAGTAGAGTCGGAATTTCGTAAAACTGTCAGTCCGGAATTTCGCGTATTGTTGATCGATTAATGAAATGTATGTAATACAGACTCTTTTAGCTAATCATCCGGGTCATCAAAAGAAGAACTGGCAGCTCGAGGAATCGGTGCCTCCTTCGAAGAAGTCGTCTAGCTTGCCGAACCCAAGCCGCGAGCAGCTAGCCCGACTGTGTAGTGATGGGAAAGAAGAGCCGGATTCTACCGAAGAGGTGAGAATTTGGAAATTGGTGAGAATCAGCGAATTCCCTAGATTGATCCGGTGTTCTATCGCGAATTCGTCGAGTGGCGGGACGCAGGGCATCCGCTGAACTGGCCCGATGTAAGCAGCACTCCCACTACTAGCGACCCGGAACCATCGCAAATCGTTGCCTTCATCACGCGTATCCATAAAGAAGACGTCGATCCCTGTCTGCGATTTGACAATGATGATGCAAGTTTGTAGTCTCTAGAATATTTTTATCCTTGCGGTTTTACTTATTTTTATTTTTCAGCTAGCCACCAGCCTGCTGACGGCTATTCTACAAAATCGAATCGAGATCGAACAAGTAAACGAGGATAAGCCAAATGTTCGGTAGGTATATCTTTCTGTGTCACCAATTCAGTTTCAGGAATTGTTCGCTAACGTCGGTGCCTCGGTTTTGCCCTTTCCGCGCTCGGGCCTCCGCCGACGATGAATGGCATTTTATATCAGTTCTCGCGAGGAACAGGGTAGGTTTTTCCGGAAATCGACCCGATTTTTCTGGCTTCATAAGCTCGAAATTTCAACATCACGAAATTTTTGGCGTAGTCTTTGGGGCTCTCCCGGGATTGAGAGAAATGTCAACCGTACGAAATCCTCATTTCTGACGCTAAATCGAATTTTCTAGATAGCTGCCGTGTGCGATTTCCACACATATCTTCGCTACGTTTCGCTTGGCATCGTGCGGTCCGGGCTTCGCGACATGTACTCCGACATCATCGTGCTGCGAAAGAACATGGCGCTGGCACGGCTTGGACTCGGCTTCGTTCCCAAGACCACCGATCGCACTTAATTTTCTAAAAAACTATGTATCAATCCACTAATCTCCCACTTTTTTCCACGGAGTGGACCCAAATCAACTAAAAAAATTCTGTGTATATCTCGCACTTTTTTGTGTGTAGCTGACTATCTCTATTCACTTCTTTCTGTGCCATATTACCCACGAACTATGCGTCTTATTTTCATTCCCCACCCCAATGCGTGTCATTCCCAAAACGTGTTTGTGAATTTCTGAAATTCCACAATTCTGCATATGTACAACGCTGTGTGTAGTCTTTCTCACCACCCCCACCCATCGCCGATAAGATTCAAACGTTGCCCAAACTTTGCTCTAGTGCCACGGTGCTCTCTGCCTTTGCGCATAAATTATGTGAATCGACGCGGGGCAGGCAAGGGAAAGGCTTTACCGTTCATCAATCTGAACATGAAGTATAATGAAAACAAATAAGTTAGTAAGGAAGGGCGGCGCAGGCGGGAGATGCGCTTGTTAGTGGCCTAATCAGCGGTATTCCTAGAAATGGCGGGTAGATAAACGGCTACTACTATTGCGCGGCAAAATGTCTAGTGATCACTGGCCAACACTACCTTGAAAAATACACGCACATGCGCACGAAGTGAGACAGTGGATGATGGGTTGGTGAAGGAGATAGGAAAAGCCGTTTTTTTGCGTCAAGAATTAGCGACAAAATTTTGGCCCAAAATTAATTAAAGCAGATTGCATCTTCTGTACAATCAGGCCAAAATTTAGAATTTCCAAAATGTACACACCGGGGAAGGATATTCTTTTAGCGAATTAGGTATGGCCGTTGGTGGAGTCGACCGGCTTGGCCTCGGCGGATTGTCGAGCCCGGATCTGGCCGGCCAGCAGCGGGTTGATTGCGTACAACCAGTCGTACATCTGAAAGTTAGGCTCGATTTGCTTGCTTTTTCGGTCTTCTCCGCTTAAAATGACATCCTTCCACAAACCTCGTCGTTTGCCAATGTCTGCATGAGGAACCCGCGGTGATTCGTCAAGACCGAGAAGGTGTTAGGAACCTAAAAATTTGTTGTAATATTAGTCCCACGACAGCGTGCTCTACAAGTTGTCTCACCTTCAACATGGCCTGCTGATCCTCGCTGTACTCCACGCGCGCGTTCGCCAGGTTGATGACGCCCCGAATGACCAAGTCCTTCTCGTCGCGGAACAGCAACAAGTACGGCCTCCGCACCACCACCCATTTCTTCAACCAGCCCTGCGTCTTCTCCTCCAGGAAATTCATATAGCCCTTCTTTGACACGACGACGCCGACTCGTTCTTCCGTCACCTAAAGAGAGTTTCCGGTTCTTTTTCGTTTCCATTTTCGCTCATTTCTTGTTCCATCTTGAACTGACCTCTGGGACAAGTAAGGCCAATGTGTGCCCACTTGGAGATCTCCTCATACCGAATGGAGCCTCATCTGGCGCCAGATCCGACCGTTTCCCGATTGGCACCTCGGGATCAGAAGAGCGCATCGCCCTGCAAAGTGAGAATACGATGTAAACCTCGATTTTTTTAGTAATTTCCAGGAAACAGCGCCATAACAAAGATACTAACTTGTCGCTGAGTGGTGATGTGATACCGCTGTCGTCGCTCTCCTTGTTATCTTGCCGGCCAGTCGGAGGCTCTTTGTTGGTCGGGATTTTGCGGTGGATCAGATTCAGAACCTAAAGCGAGTCGTAACGAGCGAGGAGTTAAAATACCTTTCCAACAATGCCCTTCTCCTTCTCATCCATCGTTACCTTGTCTGGAATGGCCCGCACCGGATCGCAGGGAGAAACTGGCGTCTTGGGACCCTGCTAAAAATTTGTCACCGGTGCGTGTCAAGAAATTTGACCCGATCCTCAAGCAAAAAAAAAATACCGAGCTTTTGCCCTTCTTGAGCTTGTCGCGGAGTCGGAGGAAGAGCCGCACCCTCTCGACTTGCTGCAGTCTGGCCAGCTTCTCCAGCTCCCACTGGTGCTCGAAAATGAGGGAGTCGCCGCGTGGTCGCCACTGTCCCAGATTCTCTTCACCACGAACGTAGGCCGATGACGTATCCAGAACGCGGCGCTGTCGTCGAACCGCACCTATTTTACGGTTTCTTCAAACCAAAATAAATTTTTTAGTCTGGGTTCTGCCCGCAATTAGACTTTTGTAATCGTTATATTTCGCAATACCGTTGTACAAAACACCATACAAACATTCCGGGTAAACTTTTTCTTGGCAACTCAGGGTCAGCGTTAAAAAGAAGCGGCCGGGTGCACACACCTGGACTACCTGAATCGGAGGCATCTTTCACAGCGATCTCGTACACGCCGGGGACTCGGTTCATAGATGGCGCCTTCGAAATACCGCCGATCAGCGAACGGCAGAATCTAAAAGAATCAATATTTTCAAAAAGTTGAATTTTTCAAATTTGGAGCTTGCTTGGGGGATCTGGCAAAGTGCCAGCGTTTTCTGCTTTTTATCTTGCACCTATATCAGCGTATCGTGGAATTCCACTCGGGACCCTTCCTGGGCCTTCGGCCGGCTTTCAAGATCTGGCATTTCTCACACTTTCCCATTCTTTGCCATGTTGCTTCACGTTTTTTGCTGTTCGCTTCCGCCCGCACTTTTATTTTGAGCTCTTGACTTTACAATTGTGTTTTTTTCAGCCATGCAACTCTTGTACCTTGCGTTCTTCGCGGCTGTCGCCAGCGCCAGGTTTCAGCGAGCACTCGTGGAAGACCTCGTAGCAGAAGAAGGCTCCGGAATTCGTCTCTATGATGTAAATTCCTTTTTCCTAGCAGTCATCTCTCTTTTTTTAGGTCGTCGACGATCTGATCGCTGAGCAGGCCGGACGTCAGCGTCGTGATGCCGACACCGATGCCACGGAGACGACCGAGACTACAACCACCACGACAGCTGCCCCGGCTACTTCCACGACCGCAGCTCCTGCCACCAACTCCACCCTCGAGTGCAAAGCCGTGGCCCCGTGCTCCGATAACGACGACTGCAATGGTGGCACCTGCCTTGGATACTTCCCCGGAAAGTAAGTTTGTTTTTGCTATATGAGGTACTAATTTGGGCGCCGCATTTCTTACATTGTTCTTTTTTAGATGCAACTGCCAGGCCTGCATCCACTTCTTCCCTTGCAAGAATGACACCAACTGCGGCGGTCTCGAGGGCGCTTGCAACAACAAGACCAAGGCTTGCGACTGCTTCAAGGTATTTATCGCGCCGATTTATTGTACTCTGTTTCGTAGGCTTTCACCACGGCCGGCTACAAGAGCTACGGCGAGGCGCTGACGAAGATGTGCAACGTGAAGACTTGCAAGGCCAACGAGTGCAATGGACTCTCCTGCCACAAGGGATTCTGCCAGTGCCCTCTGAAGAAGGTCGCCACCAAGAACTAATCCCACCACCTCATTGTGTATTCGTTTTTTATTTTTCATTTTGTGTTTATGGCGACGTGCCGGTGGAATAAATGAGATCTTGAGATTTGCGTGGCATACATCCGGAACTTGGGAACTTACCGGCTAGCTGCGGATATCTTGCTGTCGCGCGCGTAGATAAGTAGACAAAGATCCTTCGTTATGACGGCCGGCTGGCAACATCCCTCGACCTTGAGGAACTTTTTTGGCGCGAGTGGCAGACTAACCTCCATATAGGCTGACAGCGTCATATAGATCTGGTCGCCATAATTGGAAACACGGTTGAGCAGTGGGGAGTTGTGGAGCGAGCTATCCCAAGCCGCCTCGAATTGGAAGAAGGTTCTGAAAGTTTTTGCTAGTCCCTTTGCAGGCTTCGCTACCGATCGTCGTGCGCGAATTCCAGATATGTGCCTGGGAAAAGGCCCAGCGAAAGAACATCGACATCGTCACCATTCCATTCAGGCCCGGCTCTTATCCGTCCGATGACCAACTCTTGGCATTCTTTCCACTTGATGTCGCCCTAAACCAGGTGTGTTGGTTTGATATACATTTCTAAGACACTATTGTAGGATTGGAATAAAATTAAATCCTACCTTCTCATGACAGATGGTGATTTTGATTCTTCGTTGTATGCCCTGATGGAGAAGGAATACGCCGTGGGTTGGTAGCCCTTGCGCGTGATCGACGATAGCTAGGAAAATGGACTGGGTTGGTGAATGACTAACCGGGAACATAATCTCCACTGTTGGCCAATTCGCAAATCTCAAACCAAACCAGGATGTCGTACTTGCATCGGACTGGTGTCGAGCTAAAATATCGATATCTGAGCCTCTGCAGTGTGCATACTTTTGAGTCGGTGCGGGAGCGGTCTTCTTGCTCTTGACGGGTGTTGAGATGACCAACGATGGTGCCGGGAATAGTTGGCTCGTTGACATTCGACGGCTAAAATATTGTTGATTTCTCCTGATCTTTCTTACCTCATCACTTGGCTGGTCTGGCGCTCAAAGGCGAACCCGGAGGGTTGAGGCTGATAATGGCCGAAAACCTGTAAATTGTGGTATAATAGAACTAGGGTCTAAAACACGAATATCTGACTTTAGCTAACCTCAAAGATGATCGGGAAATGATGCACATAGTGAAGGAAGGTGCGACCCATTTTGATGTTAAGATTTTGGACGTGGTCAAAGTTCAGGCCGCTTCGTTGGTTGTTTTTCATGGGCTCGGTGGAGAAAGCCTCGTCGTGCCGGTGTAGGAAGCTAAATAAACAGCTTTAATGAGACCGGCAGGCTCACTTGAACTGGCAGAAGACGTCGGTGTACTGTTCGGAGACCGACGTGGCCTGCAGGACGACGACACGGAAAGAGAAGATTTCATCTTCTTGCATGTGCTTTGGGTATTCAACGTCCAGTTCTTCTAGAATGATTTTTATATATTTCTTTTATGAAATCGTACCCTTCGCATTATGGTGGACGGCCTTTAGAAAATCTTCTTTTCTGAAGTGGAGCCGGGCCATCTGTCGTACTCCCGATTTCAGTGGGGGCTCTGGTTCTCCTGAATTTGATTGGTGCGTGAGCTTTCTATAATAATGATCTACCTTTCTTAATCGGCTCGATTGCCACTTTCAAGTAGCCCTTCACATCCCCCTTCTCGTTCACCACGGCAACCTTGTGGATTAGGGGAACGTTGTGCAGCAGGTTGGAGAGGTAGACGAATGCCCTGAATTCGTTATTTTGTGAAATAGTTGTGAGGCTTACAAACCTTCCAATCATCCGGAACCACGGGAAGCGATCGTAGAACGGATCGGTGCCCATCAGGGCGTCCATCATTGGGTCGTCGGGGCTGACGGGCGACATTTCGCCCTCCGTCTCGTAGAGATCACGCATCGACTCGAGTCGTTGTCTGCAAAGTACCGGACGTTCCAGCACGAGGACATGATCAAACGACCGGCTAAGTTGGTGATTGGCCTTCACATTGCCGTGAAACAGCTTATCATTCGATACACACGGCAACGCGTAAGCGCAGATTTCTTGATTTTTGCCGGTCGTTTGGCTTTCCGATTCAAATCGAACTGACTTGGGGACACACGGGAAAAATTTTAAAAAGGGGGGAGTCCTGGTGCTGTGGGAAAAAGAAAAGGGGAAAATTAAAATAGGATTTTTTTCCTTTTTGGAAAACCTAGAAGTTTGGTTTTTCCCCATTAGAGTTGGACAACTGTTTCCTTAGTAGCCAGTTCCTATCATATAAATAAAGGAATGGTTCTCAATTTTTTTTACGATTCCCAAACCCAAAAAATTAGAAACCTTCTGTTTAACACGTTGTTGGTTTTAAATGAAAAAGGGCTGATTTGGGTTTTGGATCCGTTTTCCCCCCTCAAAACACCCAAAAATAATGCACGCGAAAAACAGGCCTCGGGTTTCTAAAAAATTGGTGAAACTTCAAGGGGATTTGGATTTCCCTTTAACCCCAAACCCCCCTCGAGGAGTAGATATCAAATGTTGAGATCATCAAATGGGACTGGATGGCCGAATTCCTTCCAAAAAAAAGTTTTTTCGGTTTGGGGTTGTGATAAGCAAACGCAGCAGTTTTGGCTCGCGCGGCCAAAATGAAGGGGTTTTTGAGAAAGTTCTAAAAGTGGCCAAAATTTTTAAAAGGGTCCTCGGGGGCTGCCATTGGTTTAAAGGTTCGTTGAAATCCCTTTGGGTTCCCTTCCACCAGGCCCTGGGCCTTTTTTCGCGTTAGGGTTTTGGGGTGTTTGTAAACCCAAACTCAAATTTCAAAAACATTCGGGTTTTAACTTTAAAATTTGGCCCCTTTTTTTTTCCAACCTGATAGATTAAGACAAAAATTGCGAAGTACAAAATCTTAAAATTTCTTACACAGTTTTTGGACAGAAAAGTTAAATTTACTCGTTTTAAATTTTACAAATACGTTACTATGTCTTTTTGAGCTCCCCTCCGTAAAAGCAAAAGAACTGAAATTTCGAGTCTTTCAATGATCCGACAGTATTAAATGTGTCATAGAACTACATATATGGGCATGCCTTTGTCAAAAATTATAAAAAAACAGCAATATATTTTAAATTCAATCTTCCCAAGCACCACCAACTCCCCCCGGAAATATGCTTGCCATCGGTTTGCCTGCTTTTTTTTGTGCGCCGGCCTAGCAACTGAGGGATACATAGAGATGCGGACCTGTCGGGGATGAGCCGTGCTGGATTGGGACAGCCACCATCCGGGGGATCACGATGGAACGTGAGGCCCTCCACCGAGTCCCAATCGCTCACCTCGGCGTTGTAGAAGACCCATCCCGAGACCTCCCCAACCCGGGCCGTGGTAGCCCAACCACACTTAATACGATTATACTATCGGTTAAAAACTACTCGCAGAGTTCTAGTGTTAAACGGGAAACGAAGCGGTAATGGTGCGTGGCTTTTGGCCGTGAAAAGCAGTTTTTTTGGGGTACTGGGCTGATAGCGGGGGGGGCTATTTTTTGGCGTTGTATTGCGTATTTTTAGCGCGTTCTCAGTAGCTTTTGAGTGCTAAAGGTCCTCCAAACATTAATAGAAACTTAGAACTTTGACGATTTTGACCAAAAATCAAAAATTTCCGTCACATTTAATAGACTTTGGATGAACTTTGTATATAGGGTGTCGCAAAATCCTCCCCTAGCCGGCCGCAGACGTGTCCGATTTTTACCATTTAGGCATCTATCGAAAGCTCTCGGAAAGGCGAGTCCAGCACGTCTTGCGGATTTGCGAAATGTTGGAATTTTTTGCTCGATTTTCGGCATTTTTCATGCCAAAAGGACAGACTTTTTTGTTCAAAACGCAATTTAACCGGTTTAAGCGCTGTCCAAGCTGTGTTTTGGCAAACGGCTTTCAAAAAGCTGTCGTTGGATTGCCAGGAAAGACGTAAAAATTCTTAAATTGCGATTTTTGTAAAAAACCCCTGGTCAGAACAACATCAGCAAACCCGCCCATTTTGCAAAAACATTAGTAACTGATGGAAAAATTTCCAAATTTTGAAAATCCAAGAGACGTGCTGGACTCGCCTTTCCGAGAGCTTTCGGTAGATACCTAAATCGTAAAAATCGGACACGTCTGAGGCCGGCTAGGGGGGGGGATTTTTTTGGGACACCCTGTATTTGACGTAAAATGTTATTAAAATGGTTTAGGTTTTGTCATTCGACGGTTAAGGACGTAGGAAAAATTTAGTTGGCCCTCTGAAACCCTCCCCCGCTAACAGTCCAGTACCATTTTGCTTCGTATCTTTACATCCCGGTTTAAGCTAATTCTATGAATATGCCCATTTCCCTCAACCATACACACACCATTACCAATTCCCGAAACTAATGCCCACACGCAACGATACAACTACCGGCCTCCCGATGGCAAACCAGCTCTTTTTTGGGTGTTTGTTGCGTGAATGTGGCGACGCACACGAGTCTAACACTACGGCCCTCCCTCGCTATGCAATTATTTAAGGTCCGAAAGGCAAACAAAAAGGAACGGAAGCTCAAAATGTGGTTAATCGACTACTCGGTGAGGGCGCAAAAAAAACGGTGAAAACGGGGCTGATCTGGCCGACACTCAATAAGGATTGGCCTTACTTCAGCTTTTCGATGCTCCAGTAGTGGGTGGCGCCGTTTTTGAGGTCTTGTACCTGAAAATTGATTGTTTGCTAGTTTTCGCTGTTTTGACCTTTCTCGGTTCTTTCGCATTATGGCGGAGACCTGTTTTTTCGAAGGATCGAATTTTCAGCAAAAAATGTTGCAAACCCATCGTTGCATTCGATTGGATTTGATTTTTCTTGACAAGGAGCCGCTTTTTCTTTCAAAGGAAATACCTGGATAGCGACGACAGTCTTTGGATAGGGTCTCAACGACAAATCCTCCCCAGGTGGTAGCAGATCCGGCGGCAGCGGCGAGTACATCGTGTCGGTGAGGAGAACGAATTGGAATTGCACCTTCTTCTTCAGCTCCACCGAGATCGCGTTGGCCTCCTTGATGAAGATGGCGTTGCCCCAGAGGTCGTCACGCACAGACGTGAATTGGTGGTATCTAGCATGTTGTGTTTTTCCCTTGTTCTTCGGCTTTGACTTACTTCCATTTGACGGCAACTCTCCTTGCTATCCTTTCCTGATCTGGGGTCCACTTGCATTCCTCAGCTAAAAATTTTTTTCTGAGCTTTTATGGCGATCTTACCAAATTGCAACAGAGAAGAGGTCAGAAGTCGTTCTCCTTCCCAATTCGAGCACGTTGAGGTGATCATCGACTGCGCTAGGTCCACTTGCCGTTGTAGGGTCTCGATTCGAGTCTCGTATTCCTGGAAGTATAGCTTATTAGCAAGCCTTTGCTTTGCTGCTTACCTTCGTTTGTCGCATCATCTTGAGCTCGAGCTCCTCCCTCTCCCTTCGATACTGACTCTCCAGGTCGAGCAGCTTTTTCTCCATCTCGACCTTCAAATCAATGCCCTGTTTCTCGAGCAGCTCCTGTTGTGCGTACTTCCAGTCGAGGGGTTGTTCTGGAAAATTTTCTTTAAAAGATATTTTTCCTATTACCGCTAATGACGGAAGCTGTCAGCGAGCCGGCGAGGTTGTGTCTCGATTGGCGGGCTTCTTGCGGGTCGTTGTAGCGGAAGACGTGGTATTGGCCGAGGATGACGCGACAGCCGGTGTGGAGGACGGTGGGCTCGGTGATTGGGCGTCCATTCACAAAACATTGGGCTTGCTGAAAAGGTTTTTTCAAGGTTATCTCGTTTGTGTCTTGTGCGCTTCCTGCTTATTTTGCAATCTTAACCTGGTTTGGAAAACCATAGGCACTTCGTTCTCCTTAAAATTCCTTCCTTGTCCCGCAAATCCTTACCCTTCTCGGTGCCAGCGTCACCGATCCGTCCTCGTTAATAAATTCGCAATGGTCCTCCAAAATATTCTGACCGGAGAGCAGCACATCCGGACGCGGATCCGCTTCTGGACGACCGACGCTAGAAATGGGTCAGTGACGATTAGGGTAACTACGCGGAATAAAGGCCTTTGAATTAACTTACGTGGTCGTCCCCTCCTTCAGATAATACAGCAAACATTCGCTCATCAACGGATCTTCGTTGAGGTTGACGAGATGGGGTAGTTTTCGCGGCGAAAAGACGCCTAGCGTGTTTCCGTCTTCCCCGCAAGCCAACCCCATTTCTCGGAGCTCCTCGTCGCGCTGCCGTCGAATCTCTTCGGATCGTTTGAGCTTCTCCTCCCACGACTCTTTCAGCTGGTTCATCAGCTTTTCGGAGGCCTAGAAGAGGCTTAGAAATTGGACGTTAGTGCTACCTTCAGTTGTTCGATAGTTTCGTTGTCGCGTGCCGAGAAAAGGGCCCTTGGTCTTTGCAGGGTTTGCGATTGAGATGGGTCCCATTCGGCCTGGTCGATGCCCTTGTCTTCGAGGATCGAGCGCAGCTTGTTCACCTAAAAAAGTGACGTTAGCAGCTCCTCGGCTTTGTGCTTACCTCCTCCTTGAGCTCGCGGATGAGCTTGGCGTTCGGGTCCTCGTTGACAACGGCCTGGCAGACGATTTGCTTTGCTCGATCAGCGTATCTAAACACGATTTTCGACTCTTGAAAAATTGTCATGCCTTCCCAGGGCCTTTAAAACCCAAACTACAAGATTTCTAACCTCAACGTGCTCAGCGTCTCGTCGTAGTTAATGTCAGCTGGCGATAGCGCGGCCACCATAGCAGTTTTAGAATTTCCGCCGAGATTTTCGCTAAAAAGAGAATTTCGCTACGATTAGACCCGCCCTAAAATGTGGGCCTGTAGCTGATCAACCTACCGTAGTAGCCATGTCAGCACCGAGTCACGATAGGGAACGACCGGTTTTCCCTTGCCCTTCTTTTTGCCAGCCTGAAAACGTGAGTTTTAGAAAATTAAAATGCCACAAAACCGTCGAGCATATCGCATTTTTCATGCCGTGAGAATCGCAACCACGGGTTGACTAACGGGTCGGAATTATCGATCGATATTTGGTATTTAAAGGGGCCTATTTTCTAGAGTTAAAGTGTTATAGAAGCATTTCCTTTTGAATCAAAACTTTCAAAAATCAGTAGCTTGAAAAGAGGCTCCTTTTGACCGGCTTTTACGGTAAAAATCTCAAATCATTCGTGCATGCGATTATTGTCAACAACTCTAATGATATCTGGTGCTTTTTGGTGCGCAAAAACGACGGTTCCCATGCAAGAGCCGCCGCTTTTGGCCATCCTGATGGCAACCGAAAGAACTGAGAGTGCAAATCTTTGCGATTGTGCCGCTTTCTCGCGCGCTCTCTCTCTGCCCTCTCTGTCTCGCTCTCTTTCTCACCTTTTCGCTTTCAGCCTGGAAATGGGTGTTCTATTAGAGGAAAGGAAGGGAGAAGTTTCGACCACCTTTAGATCCCCAACAAAAGATGCTGGGTCAAAATAAATCGGAAAATTTCTATGGGGGTTTAACGGATGAACAGACGTTAGAAACAGGTAGATTCCTGCTGAACTAACCTCCTCGGCGAGCTTGGAAATCACGAGGCCGAGGGTGGTCAGCGACTTGTTGATGTTGGCGCCCTCTTTGAGACGTTGGCCCTCGGCCCCGGTCGAGTTGGCCCTTTCTGAGCCGGCCAAGTCGACGAGCGAGATTTTGGCCACCTAAAAGACGTTGTACTGAGGATTCCAACGTACAAAAATTGGCCAGGCTTAACTTGAAGGTGGGTTCCAAAATTTCCGAGAATTTCGCTATTTTTTCGGGATTTTTTGCAACCCCATCCGCTAGGTAATAAAAAAATGGTTTCTATACCTTTTCCGTATCCAAATTTGTTGCAACATCGTGGCGCTTCTGCGTCAAAACGATGGTGAAAACGGCGTGAGATCGGGAGGACGTCGAATTCATGTTCGTGGCGGCAACAGTTCTAAACGTAATGCTTCTGGCATTTAAATAACGGTTTACCTGGCCTTATTCCCCTCATCCATCAGATTCACAATGTCCTCATAATTCTGGACGGCCAACTTGGTCAAGTCGTCGACATACGGCCCGAGAAGGGGATGCTCTCGAACTCGCAGATTTCCGCTCGAGTTTGGGTTTAGAAGATCGCGCACCCGCTCGCAGTAGATTTCCATGTAGGACACCTAGGAAGACATATTATCATCTGAAAATAGATGTGCTCACCTCAACCGAATACTGTACTTCTCCATTGTTGTTGCCGATCCGGCCGAACAAGTCGTTGCACAACCTCGGGATGATACCCATTTCCTAGAGCGCGCATTCGATACCGTCTCTTTTCCAAGCTTGCCTTTTCGTCGTTGGACTTGCCCATCATGGTGTAGGACTTGCCGGAGCCGGTCTGGCCGTACGCGAAGATACAGACGTTGTAACTGAAAATATACCATAATTTAATTTCTGGTAGTAAAGGCAGCTAATGGCTAAAATACCGACATCCAGAATATTGACAGCCATATTCCCGCTAACCATAATTCCGACGGGCGAGAACGCGGCCAAAATCCAGAATTTTCCTCGTGTCGGTATTTTTGTGATTTTGGCTCTCGGGATTTTGCTCTATCGGAATTATGGTTGTTGGAATTTCGGCTGTCGGGATTCTGTAATGGCGGGATTGGGGCTAAAAGATTTTTCGCTGTCGGGATTTTGTCGGTATTTGCTGTCGTATTTCGCATGTCGGGATTTCGGTTGTCGGTATGTACCGGAAACCTTAAATTCACGCGAACCTACCCATCAGCATGCTGCGTCATAGACCTGCTGCTGAGTGGCAAAATGTTGGTCCTCATTCCGAAATGACCAGTAGGAGTGGTCAAAGTTGAACGAGTGAGCCCCGCCCGAACCGGAGATGGCTAAAAACAAGATTTAAACGGTTTAAAGGGATTGTGACAGCTTGAAAAGGACAAAAACCTTACTTGTCGTATTCCCCGTCATCCCAATGATACATTTCGAGGTGTTGCTGATTTCTCGGGAGTTGAATGGCCGCACCCGGACGGCCACCTAAAAGAAAAATTCCAAGTAATACGGAGATCGCGGTACCTTTACGGACGACATGGTTCACACAAATTTTGTTGCTTCAGAAGCCGAACCCGGAATTAGATCTGGAAAGATAAGTAACTTCATTTCCGCGCTGGCTTATTTTTTAGTCAAAAACACAAATTTTTCGAAATTTCGCGGAGTCGAAAATTTCATTGTTATTGTTTTCATTATCATTATTATCATTATTTTTATTCGTGTTCCTTTTCTTGGTCGCTGTGGATTTTGAACATCATGTAGCTCGTTCCAATTTTTCCACAAAGTTTCGAGAAACTGCCTTTACGATAATATTTTCGAAATTCTGATTTTCGACAAAGCCGCGTTTAGATATTCTGTTTCGACAAACTGAATTCCGGCGTTCCATTAACGCACCCCACCCACCAAATAACACCCTGTACTCCTCGTCGGCGTCCCGCGTCGAGGCTCAATCCATAAAGATACCGTATCCTGAAAATGCGGGGATTTTGATGCAGCTAGGGCCGGTGGTGGGCCCAAATGGGCCCCACTGGGGGGTGAAGGCGAAAATGGAAAGTGGAGGGGGTCGGAATGAGGGGAAGGCCCTCCGGAGGATGGTCGTGACGTGGATATGGGTGGTAACGGAAGGGAGGCTTGGAATTAACGGCTTTTCCGGGAATGGAATATTTCTTCACAACGTAAAAAATAAGACCGGGAATGCTTGAAATGAGTTGACAAGGTTATAAGATGTATCTAAACGTATTTACAAAGAGCTCGTTTGGCGGGCTCAAAATAGCCAGAAAATTCTTCAAATGGTCTAGAAAAGCTATGATAAGTATCTAACGTTACTTTACAAACGCTCTCCAGTATCTCCTCCAAAAAGCAAAAAGATTGCCCACTCACGGGATTGAACCGTGGACCTTCTGTTTACGAGACAGACGCTCTGCCACTGAGCTAAACGGGCACGGGGGTCGGGGGTTCCGGGGGTCCCTATCTTGGTTGGCTCCGCCCCCCCCCGTGTCTGTTGGCGACGTGTATGAGTCGCGACGACCGGAAATGTCGTGCCAAAAATTTTGGGGATTGTTTGCTCGCGTGAAAAAAGATAAAGCCGGCGACGGGACATCAAAAAAGAGCTTCTCAAAAACGAAATTTTTGCTATTTAGCAATCAATGAAGTAGACGTAAAACATCCTCTTCACGTTGCTATCGTTACAGCCCGTTTCTAAATTCGGATTCTCTCCAAAAATCGATCCAAATAGAAAAAAAAGGCACGGCAATGCATCCCTAATTGGGGAATTTCCCGGGGTGGATGGCCAAATAGGGCCCACTGATGGGAGTGAGGGGCCGCCTGGGGGAAAGCAGTAGCGGAAGAGCCAGTAGAAAACAAGTCTTCTGAATTAGGCGGCAGGGACGGCTAGGGGAAGAATCTCGAATGAAGCTCGGGAAAAGGAGGTGTGCATTTCCCGGGGATTTTCATTTCAATGAAAAATTATTCAGCTTTTTCGCCACTCCAAACAATTTTCGGGGTAGTTTCAGCATCCTCTACAGGCAGTCAGCTTCAAGACCTCCATTCCTGATTTTCCCACCTTTCTCGCCCCTTTAAAATATTTTAAGGGGTGTTTTTGTGCACCAAGGCTGGGATTCAAACTAAAAGTTAAAAAAAACTAAAAAAACTACAAATGAATGCGGGCCCCAAAAAGATGCGCGTCCCGATCCGGTCGCATTGGATTTCACCCACATTTCCCGTCCCTTCCTTTTCGTTGAAAGAAAGGGAATGGCAGGAAGGGGGGAGCAGCACAGGGCCCCCGGTTGAAATTGGGCCCCGGCCTCAAATTGGGCCATTTTCGACGGGAAGCCTGGGGGAGGAGGGGGCACCGGGGGACCCGGGCAGATGCTATTCAAGCCAGGGGTTAGGGGAAGGCAACTTTTTCGACGTGGTAAGAAAACTTCTTGGTCTTTAGTTTTGGTTTAGACTTAGGCTTACAAGGAGTCGTTTTTAGGCGCTTTTGGAGTTTCAGGACGGGACCTAGCTAGTTCGATAGAGAAAAAAATTGACCCAAAAACTAGAAAGAAAGCGCGAACTTTAAATTAAATTTTCTAAAATTCCTTTATCGATCAGCACTTTTCGAAAATGGTATGGTGCTCTGAATTTTTTTCTCTATCGAACTAGCTAGGTCCCGTCCCGAAACTCCAAAAGCACCTAAAAGCGACTCCTTGTTAGGCTTAGGCTTCAGCTCAGGATCAGGTTTAGGCTTTCTGGTCTTTGCCACGTTGGCCATTTTCAAGCTTTAAACTACGACATTAAAGCCTTTTTCCTGTAAATCACCAAAAGGCTTAGAAAACGCACACAATAGCGTCGCCACAATAACAAAAACCAGAAGTGGCGGAAGCCATTTTTCGCAAAAAGCGTTCCAAAAGCTGGTGGGCCATAAGAGGGGGTTGGGCCCAGGAGGGTGAGCCGTTGTGTGGGCACCGGATAATTTGATATTGGGGCCGAGAGGAGGAGGAGGGGGAAAGCTGTGACGGGCTCTCAGCCAGATAGCCACCGGGTATCGGGATTTATTTTTTTTACCCGGTTTGTGGGAAGGAAGCGGAAAAACTGGAATCAATGGAAGATGGAAGCGGTTGAAAGGTAAAGCTAGATAAAAAGGGAAAGTCTCTGGAAATCGGGAATTAGGCTTAAGCTTTGGCTTTGGCTTTGGCTTAGGTTTGGCTTCGGCCTAAGCTTGGGCAACACGCGGTATACTGTGCTGTTTTTTGCGCGGCTGTTGCCCTCGTGATGATCCCCCCGTCCCATCTGATGGGTGGATGGCGTGTGGTGGCCCTAATTCAGCTTCTGCTTCTGAGCCCCACTGTTCCCTTCCCTCCCCCTCTTGACCCTCGAGAAAATCGACCGCAAAAAAAAGCAGAATGGGCACGTCATGGGGCCGGACCCAAATTAGAGGGCCGCCTAAATTGGGCCCGGCAACGCGTTTGGCACCCCGGGCAAAAAATTCGATTGTGACCGTCTGGGGCTGACGACATCAGGGGATCAATTGGGAGAAGAATTCAAAAAGTCATCTCGATTTGGGAACATTTTGAAAGGGGGAAAGACCGAGAGACTCTTTTTGGAAACCGGGAATAATTAGCAGCAAGAAAGCACCTGGAAAATCGAGATTACCCTCTCTTGAAAATAGCCTAACCAGCCTGAAATGCATCAAAATAGTCATGGTTTCTAGAACACTAACAATCAATAAACCTAAAAAATGGAAACAACTTCGAGCTAAAATCTAAAAATTGTCCCATTCACCATCCGGTTTTGCTAAGCGGTAGCATTAAAAAGACGGGAAATTAATTAATTATAAAAATCTGTGCACATTGGTATCAAAAGCTACCAAGAAAATGAAAAAATGGGCTGAAAACGAGCTTATGCAGCTTGAGATGTATAAAAATGGTCTCAGGACAACGAGCCAGGCCTTCAAAACTAAACATTGCCCTAATCACCACACCAACGGGTCCGGTTTCGCCACCAGATGACGTCGCGGGCCCGGGGCAGGGGCCCAGAATCCGACTTGACACTCCACGCGACGGTGTGTGCAAAGAAAAAGAGAAACCCGGCGTAAAAGGAAGGACATAGCAGCACCGCGACGGTGGGCCCAGAGAAAGCCCCGGGAAAGGGCCCTAGAGGCCGAATATCGGGGCCCGAATCCACGGATCCGGGCCCTGGACCCTCTCGTGAGTCCATGATCTCTCGCGCCCCTTCCGGCGTTCTCTCTCACTCTCTCTCTCTCTCTCTCTCTCTCTCCGCTCTCTTCCCCATCCCCCAGGGCCCCATCGATTCTTAGGGCCCACCGGGGGCCCAATAGGGCGCAGGCTTAGCAAAGAGCGATAGCCATCCCCCTTGCCTATAGGGTGCCCCCTTCCCGTTAGGCTATAAGGTCGCGTCGCCGGGCCACCACCCCCCGGAATTCATTATGCCCTCTTGCCCCTTTGCCCCTCGGGGATAAGGAGCAAGAGCCCTGACACCCCCACTGAGCACCGCTTTTCGGAAAAATGGCCTGACAATGATTTTATGGCGTTTTAGGAAAGGTGCTTTGAAAAAAATACAAGGTTCTTAGCTTAACCCTACTCTAATTTTACAAAAAAATAGGTCCCTAGGCTTTCCCGGGGCGTAGGAACGCATCTTGCTAATATAAATATTAAATGCGCAAAATTTTCAAAAAGTTTTCAGAAAAGAATATTAGACATGCCGGGTTTTCGGTGGAAAATCTCTAGGAACGACTTTTGCTAATATAATTTTTTTGTTTGTTTATCACTATCCATACAAAAAATCTACAAAAAAATTTGACAGAAAAACGTTAGAAATTTAGTTTTTAACGAAAAATTGCCAATTTTCCAAAAAAAATTTGAATCTTTTCTTTTTCTAAGTTTCTGACCCGGGAATCCTACTATCCTACTATCCTACTATATATAAAAAAATAGTGTTTGTGTGTGTGTGTGTGCCACTTTGCATCCACTTCCGGATGGCTGTCCGGAGGATATCTCAAGAAGGAACGGGTATTAGGCAACGTTTGATACGTCATTAGGTGCGTAATGGTCTAGGGATCACTGCACACATCTCAGATTTTTAAAAATTAGCCATTTTCGCTATTAAATTTAGGTTTTTGTAAAAATCTCTTTGTTAGGAATAATTAGCATAGAGCGGAAGTGGGTGGTCGCCTATATAAAGAGGTAGAAACGGTTGTTTTCATTTTTTTTGTTGTTTTCTGAATGGAGGACAATTATGCAAAGGGAAGAATAGTATGGGGTCCGCGACGGGCCAGGGTTGAAAAGTCGCGAAGCGGCTTTTCAACCCTGGTATATAAAAAAAATAGTGTTTGTGTGTGTGTGTGTGTGCCACTTTGCATCCACTTCCGTTTGTCTGTCCGGAGGATATCTCAAGAAGGGGCGGGTATTAGACTATGTTCGATACGTCATTAGGTGCGTAATGGTCTAAGGATGACTGCACACATATCAGATTTTTAAAAATTAGCCATTTTAGCTATTAAATTTAGGTTTTTGTAAAATCTTTTTGTTAGGAATAATTAGCATAGACCGGAAGTGGGCCGTCGCCTATATTTTTTGTCTTTTGAATGGAGGACAATTATGCAAAGGGCGGAATAGTATGGGGTCCGAGACGGCCAGGGTTGAAAAGTCGCGAAGCGGCTTTTCATTACTTTATAAGTGAAAAATTGGTAATAAGATGCCATGCCAAACTAGCCATATCGAAAAATCCCGACCCCTCTGAAAATACCAAAACACCCCAAATCTGCATTTGCAATTTTCTCTGCATTTGCGACAATTTACAGCAATACCAGCGCCCAAAACCCGCTTCGCGGGCCTTGGGCGCTGGAATGCGGACTTTGCATAGTAAATTTGACTTTGTGGTAGCCTGGGCACTTCGGACCCTCCCCTCCCCCGACCACACACGCGCGTGCAACTTGCAAGAATGAAGAAATTTCTATTTTTTCACATTATGCAAATTAGCCCTCCCGGATGCGGACACACAGAGGGACACGCCAAAATTATATACGGTAGGGTTTATCGAAGCGGAAAGGTAGTGAGGGCGGGAAATCACACGGTAAATACAGGGAAGGGCAATGTTTTCGAGTCTTCTACGTGACGGCGTCATCAGTAAGCAGTCGGTTGGAGCGCAGCGGGAGTCGGAGGGGGCGTCGGAGGAGGCGTCGCGGGCGGAGCGGAAGGGACGGTCGGCGCGGACGGCGCGGACGGGGCGCTCGGCACGATCGGTGCGCGCGGCGCGGGTGGCGCGGATGGCGCTGGTGGCGGCGCGGCGGCCGTGATGACGGTAATCTGGGGCGGCTGCGGCGGAGTTGGCCACCAGCCGCGGCCTGTCTCGTACGTAGGGTCCCCTCTTTCGTAGCTGCAAGAAATTTACGGAACAGTTAGCACACATTTAGTTCTCTATCTATCTCTATCTCTCTCTCTCTCTCTCTCTCTCTCTCTCTTTTTGTTTTTCTGCCTACACCACTCCGTTGATAATATAAGGTACATCTTAGTAGTGTTTTTAGTAGTTTTTGTTTTCTAGAAAATTATAAAAATGATTAAACAAATTTTAGATATGAAGACTGATTTTTTCCAGCTAGAAATGTGTAAAATTCTATAGAAATGGGTTATATTTCGTTATAGGGCAGTAAAAGTTTATTGAAAAAAATTAAGTAGTAAGACCCCGACTGTCCAATACACCCCCGATAATGCAAAAGCTCCGAAATGAATTAACCCACAGCATGATCAGGCAATAAGCGATAAGGCCACAGAGGAGACATGGGCAAAATGTTCCGCACACCATGCCTGGAAATTCAGAGAGGAAGTGATAGCGGGAGTTGGTACTCACAAAACACGAGCAGAAGCGGGATCACGTTGATGAGCCCATGCGAGTCTTTGGTTCTCTGAAAGAATGTGACAATACGAGCTAGATTCTAGCCTATACATTTATCTAGATTTGATAGCGCTTTATGGTGTAGTGGGTTCTTTAGCATCATCGGGGGTGGGGAGGGGTGACCGGGAGAGACTCACTTTTCTCCTTAGTACCGAATTTTACTAATATAAAAAGAGGAAAAGTTCGACCAAAAAATTCGATTTTTTCACACGGTTTTAGTGAGTTTTACATCTGAAATATACTCCCGTTTTGTTAAAACACTACAAAGATAATTAACATTAGTTAAACATAGATTCCCCTCCTCAGCTTTCCCCCCCCCCCGATAATGGAAAAGCGCCCTGTAGTGTTACCTGATGATCATCAGGATAGTTTTGACGCTGCGCGGTACCGTGGACCACGACGGCAAATAGTGACAGCCAGAGGAGCGTCGCGTAGGCCAGCCGATAGCCCATCGTGTCGGGGAAGCTGTGAGAGGATTCCACGCGCCACATCCATGCAAATTTTGGGGATGCAAAATTTATTCGGCGCGTACAGAGAATAGAAATGGACAACGGGCTAATTTTAGGGTGTTTCCTAAACAGCCATTGTAGTTGGGGCCGCCGAAGAGGCTGGAGCCGGTCGATCTGCGTACGGCTGAGATGCGTGGGGCTGTTTGGTGGGTGGGCAAGCAGCGGGCGACGGAGTCGGATGTCTGGGACCCCGTCACGTGCACGAACGTCGTCGGCTGGTTGGCCTGGCTGGAATTTCTCCATTCGTACCCCCATCTCTTTAAAGGCGGCGACATGGTATGATTTGGTTCTTTTGCATTATCGGGAGGGGGGAACTTCTGAATAAGTCTAGAAATGCCTAATAAGTTAACAGAAGGTTGTCAACAGTTTTTATTAATCTATAACTGGATTTAAACCAGAAAAACTATCTAAAACTTCAAACACTTTTAAAATGTCGAAATTTTGGTCAAAAAATCGTAACTTTTGGTATTTTGCAATAAAAATGTGTAAAGTTTACACGTTTAGGAATAGTAAAAACTATTTAGAATCAGCCCCACAATTTATATTGGATAGATTTAAAAGTGCGCACCTAGCGGCGAAGTAGACGATCAATCCAATGCACAGACCGGGTAAGACGCAGAGGACTAAAAATTTTCTGGTACTCCTCTTGCCCCTTCAAAACCAACTCGGCACTCCCAGGAACAGAAACGCGAAGAAGCAGACTTCAATGAGGGCCAACTGGTGCTACAGGGTGAGAATCATGAGGTGGAGCAAGGTACCGCGTGGACAACAACGGGGAATAGGGCCAGCCAGAGGAGCGTAGCGTAGCCCAGCCGGTAACCCATCGTATTGGAGGTCCGGGAAAAAGCTGGCACGGTGGCATGAAAAAAATCCTCGTGTAAAAGATTAGATGCAAATTTTATTCATTTCTGGATTCCTAGCGAGATTGTTAAGCTTTTAATTTTTGGCTATGCTCATTTTATCTGGCGTAATTTTAGTGCTTTTAGTACTTTTGAATGTTTACAAATTGTTTTTGACCGCCTTTGGCATAAAAAAAATAATTGAGGTAATCAAAAACGTCAAGAGACTAGTACCATTTATTCCGAGTGCACAGAGAATAGAAATGGATGATGAAATGAGTGGTTTGAATTTTAGACGGTCTGCGGGCGGGGAGTTGCCGGCGGGGGCTGTGGCGACATCACGGGCACCGTACGCGGTCTCGCGTTTTCAGCGCCCATCCTGTAACGAAAGTTTTTTTTATACTGGCATAAAGGTAAGAGCGCTGATACCGCCTAGCCGGCGCCCAACTTTTGTATCTCGGGTCCCTGTTGGTCGACAAGTGTTTAAAGTATATCAAAATGCTCGCCAGCACAAGACGAACGTTTTGATATACCTTAGGCACCTGTAGACCAACAGGGAGCCGAGATACAGCAGCCTGCAGTTTCACCATTATTTTTACAAATTAAACTACATAAATTCTTACTCTTCGGATTAAGGCAAAGATTTTGGTATACTTTAAAGTTCCCTAGCACATAGGGGTGACAAGATACACTAAGTGAAAACCTCTGGAACCCACTTAGCGCAGCAGTAGACGATCAGGCAAATGAGTACGCAGGGCCCGTAACAGCAGACTAGAAAAAGATCTGTGGGTAGACGACACCGGTATATCCTTTCTCTAGCGCTGTACGGCTCGAAAAACCCACCACATCCCACGATAGACGCGACAATCTGCAGGGCGGTTTCCAGGTACAAATCAGGCTGCAAAAACTTTTAATTCACGACCTAGGGGTGAGTACCTTGGGGGTTGTGGTGGTTGTGGTCGTGTCCTCCAGCCAGTGTCGCTCCCCATAGCGGTCCGCGAAGCCGTAGACGACGACGGCAAACAGTGACAGCCAGAGGAGCGTGGCGTAGCTCAGCCGGTAGCTCATCGTGCCGGAGATTTGACGGCTTCTTCTCACGAAAAATTTTGGCAGACGGTCACGCAAAATTATGCAAACACATGGATGGAAATTTGTTAAGTAAATTTACCTTTCGAGGTTTAATAAGAACAATTTTTGGGTTAAGTGCAGTTGATCTCCCCTCTCTCCCCACCTACCGTATCTCGGCTCCCTGTTCAGCTACAGGTGTGTAAAGTACCAGATGGTTACAGTCGCTTCGCGACTGCAACCATCTGGCCTTCGGGCTACCCTACATGTCCCACTCCACCACATCCTTTCCCACCTCCATCAATACCCCCGATAGCCGCAATCCCCTTCAAAAACTACCTAAATACCTTCCCGATGGCTTCAGATACCCCCATGGCTGAAATCCCTTCAAAAACTACCTAAATACCTTCCCGATGGCTTCAGATACCCCCCATGGCTGAAATCCCCTTCAAAAACTACCTAAATACCTTCCCGATGGCTTCAGATACCCCCCATGGCTGAAATCCCCTTCAAAAACTACCTAAATACCTTCCCGATGGCTTAAGATACCTCCCCTAGTCGAAATCCCCTTCAAAAACTACCTAAATACCTTCCTGATGGCTTTAGATACCTCCCCTAGGCGAATGCCCCTTAAAAACTAAAATAACTACCGACCGGATCCGTGGAAGAAAAATAGAAATGAAATGGCTCCCGTGAAAATTTTCATCCAGGAAACGCACGCCACCTGGCTCACTATGTCCAAAATCACCCCAACCTCCGTCCCCACCCCTTTACTAAGGAAAAACTTTCAAAGTTAATTTTAATAATTTAAACTAAAACTTTTTCATAATTTTTTATCAGTTTGGGGGTTTCTGACCACGCTCTATCCGAATCCGAAGAGAGCTAAGCTCTAGCTCTTTTCCCCTTCGAGTTGAATTCGGCTTCGGACGGACGGACGGACAGACGCGTCAAGAAAATTATTATAGTTGATATCAAAATACTCGCCAGGGCAAGACGAACATTTTAGCATACTTGACACTGTAGTAGAACAGGGACCCGAGCAGGGCCGTAACAAACCCAAATTTCGGGGGCGACCCAAAAATTTTTCACTAATATGACTAAAACTACAGCGCCGCAGGCAAAATTTTGAAAACATAGGGTTTATAACACTAAAACTAGTGTTAAAAATAGACAAAAACAGCGCCGCAGGCAAAAAATTTTTTGGAAAAATTAAATCATAAGGGTCCCCCCTTATGTACTTTTCGGCCTTCGGCCGATTTCGGGGCGGCTCGCCTCCCCTCTTACGGGCCTGGACCCGAGATAAAAAAGTTGGGTGTCGGCTGGCGGGGGGTAAACTGCACTCTAACCCAGTTTTTTCACAATGAAGGCAGTTAGAATATTTATTTCAAGCACACACAGAATAGAAATGGATAATGGCATCAGTCAATCGGATTTTAGACGGACTTTGGCAGGGGAGCTGGGCTAATGGCTGTAGTTGGCGAGGGAGTTGGGCAGGTTACTGTAGTGGCAGGTGACTGGCCCGGCGCTGGCTGTGGTGTCAACCAGGGCATAACCCGGGGCCTCGAGTTTTCATCGATCATCCTGCAAATTAGCTTTAAGTGCTTTTCTTTTATCGGGGTGACGTATTTTCAATCGCTTTCGCCCTAAGGCCTGAGATAGAAGGCACCCACCGTCCTATGATGAAGATGATCCCGAAACAGCAGATGCAGGGCGTATAAATGGCGACTAAAAATCGGACTAAGGATCGGCTTAGGCATATACTTAGCCTTTGCTTAGGCTTAGGCCTAGCCTTTGCTTAGGCTTAGGCTTAGGCTTAGGCTTAGGCGTAGGCACTCTGGTCCACCAAGCTCACCAATCAAGGAGATTCCCCCAAAAATGAAGAAGAAGGTGTTCCAGACCGAAGTAACCTGCAAAAACTATAATTCATTGGCGCTGGAGCGGACGAACGAAAGTCGCTTCTGTGGTAGTGGGGTGATAGTGATCATCTGCGTACTGATGGTAGCTGTGCTGGTCGGGGCGAGGCTCGGCGCCGTAGACGACGATGGCAAATAATGATAGCCAGAGGAGCGTCGCGTAGCCCAGCCCGCAGCCCATCGTTTCGGAGTTTTGACGGGTTCACTTCGCGAAAGACCCTGGCAGTGGGTTATGCAAAATTTCAAATGCAAAACTCGGAATGAAATTTGTCTCAAAATTCCCTTGTAAGACTTTTATTCAAATCGCGGACAGCAGGGAAAGGTACGGGGTACAATTCGGGGGTTTTGTTGGTGGAAACTAGCGATCGGAGGAGCTGGGCTGATGCTGCTGGGGCTGTTGCTGGCGGGTCGACGGCTGCTGAGGAGGAGGAGGGGGATGATGAGCAGGAGGAGCATTGGCGTATTGTGGGGGTGGAGGATAGTTGGCGTATGTCGGCGGGGGGTATTGGACGTAGACCGGCTGGCCAACAGGTTCGGCCACCACCACCGGGCCGGATGGGCTGAACATGGATGGATACGGTGGTTTAGGCTCAGGACATAGACTTTGCTAAGGCTCAAGCTTAGGCTTAGTCTTAGACTTTGACCAGCTTAGGCTTAGGCTTAGGCTTCTTCCTGATTACCCTACCAATAATGATTGCAGTAGTAGTAGTGACCCCCATAGCAGGCCGGCGTCAGCAAGCAGACGACTTAAACCAGAAAAAAGTTAAGCAGTAGAAAAGCTCTCTTACAAAGACACAGCAACATGAAGATGAAGAAGACCCTGAGCCCGTTTAAGGCGGCATCTTCTTCCGAGTAGTTGCGGGCTTGGCGCTTTAAAACGAAACATTTCGCGAGTTCTCAGATTTGCATACCGTATCCCGATTCGGAATGGTAGCACAATAGATCGAGCCGATCGCGGCCAAGTGGAGGAGCAGCCGGAGGTGAAGGCTCATTTTTATGAATGCTGTTAATTCAAATGCATCCCTTTGGATTTGATTGGATTTCCGGCTCGAAAATGTTTATTGTACAGTATGGGATCGAAATAACAAAACGAGAAATAGGAATTATGTTTGGTTTTGGCGGGAGGCTGGTGATGAGGCTGAGGTGGCTCTGAATTCAGAGGATAGGTGAAAATCAGGGTTTCTCACCTTATCAAATCCGGGTGACGACGATGCGGGTGGGTTGAGATGAGGGACCCTCACTACGCGAGCTGACGTAGATCGGCGTCCCTTCGTTGACGTACCTGGGCAAATGCGTTTGGGGAGATTAGCAGAGGCGATTGTGGAAAAGGGGTTGATGTTAACCCCTTACCTTATATAGCAGTAGATGAAGCCGATGCAACAAATGGCGAGGAAGATGCAAGAGCAGCAGAGGCCTAAAATACCTTAATTGAAGAGAGAGAGAGAGAGAGAGAGAGAGAGAGAGAGTGAGATCTCTCACCAATCAATTCCCCAATATAGCTGGGTCCACCGTAGCCATAACGCTTGACGCGACGCCCTGTCGAGTCGCGTGGCTGGAGCTGAACAGTCATTTTGATCTTCATCTACTTCTTCAGACTCACGAGATCTTGAAAGAATTCGGCCTGCGCCCCGGCGATGACGGCCAGCGTGGCGAGGATGAGCAGTTGGAGCAGCGGCTTCATTGCGTGCAGCCGAAAAATGGTCCTCAGCAGAGAAGATGGTGCTTTTCAAATTCAGGATTTGGATTGAAATTAGGTGAGTCTATTTGGTGCGTTAAACGCGCGATTTCTTATACGTATTAATGGATCTGCGGGCATACTTTATTCCAATCCAAATAAAGATATGTGTGTATATCAAAAGTATCAGTGTCGTGACGTAAAACACAATCGATATTGAGGTAGCTGTTAATGTGTGGCTGGGGCATCTTCAAATATTCATCAAAGAGGCAGATCCGGGTGATGACGGGGCCTTCGGGGTATCGCAAGTTGACTTTGACAGCTTCTCTGGCTGAGTATCGGCTGGGGACCCGTTATTCACAAGTCCGTGATCCTAAAAACCGGATAGTAAAGCTTTGAAAGATAGAACAATTCACCTCGATGTTAGAGCTGGGCGACTCGGTCTTGTCACTCCCCTTCGGTGTATCCGAAATCTCTACGCGAGATTCACGAGATTCTAAGAAATTTTACCAATGAAAAATAGGTTACGGCAGAAAAGACAAAGGTTAAAAAGTCCATTTCATCAAAAAGCAAAAGGTTCAGGTCCCGGGGAGATTTGAACTCCCGTCGCAGGATTCAGAGTCCTGAGTGCTAACCGCTACACCACGGGACCGACGGGTGGTGATGCGGGGAAGGGGGCTATGAGGGGACAGCAGGGGCCGGGGGAGACCTGTCATATGTTGACTTATGGCGCGGAAGGGCTGTTCCATTGTTCGCACGCGGGGAGGGACCAGGTGTTAGGTGAGGGAAATGATAAATTATAGATTTTACGGGTTAAGAAAAAGTTAGGATAGCTTTTCCGAAACGACTTATTAAAATCTGCCATTATAGCCATTCGAAGCCCGATATCGTAGGATTCTTAGCTGTTTAAAAAAATTAAATGAGGATTTAAGATTTTTTAATCAGATTTTAATTGAATTTTCTAAGCTCTTCAAAGCAATAAAAAGTTTTAAGAAATTTCCCGGCTTTCCTGCCCCTTTAAATATTCAAATTCACCCACCACACGTCACTGTAGCCGGCAGTTTTTCGGGCCGATTCTAAGAATATAGTTTTGAATGTTTTTTGTTGTATTCAAGTTATCTGGGTTTGTCCTAGGCGCAGGCTTAGGCTTAGGTCTACCTCCAAGCTTTCCGGCTTTTTCTCGAACCCATCAGTCGATGGTTGGGCCTGGAATTGGGGTAAGAATTCGTGAGAAAAATCTCCCAACCACAATGGTTCCCGGCGAAGAAGGTGTCTGAATCTTTGCCTCCACTTTTGGCGCATCGACGGCTTCTGGAAAAGAGTTTGAGCTTCAGCTTCCTAAGCTGTTTTTTAGGCTCCAACGGGCTTCAACAAACATCGGGTAATGCTACCGACCTGGAGTGACAGCAACAAGCGACGAATTTCGTAGAGGATTTCTCGAAACCGGAGTGCCGACCAGCTTCTCCCTAGTCCCGGCCGCTCGCTTCAATGGTTCGAAGGAAGCTTGCGTAGTGTTTACCGTCACTAAATCGGAGCCTAGTAAAATGACTGAGATGAACCCGGTATTTCTAGCTTTTGCGAGTGATGGCTGTCCTCCTTGGAGCTGCTGAGATCGGTGCGGTTGTCCTGAAAGTGATGGTAAAGGTATGAACTTTGATTTTCCCCACGTCTGCTTAGTAGTTTAATAGTTCTATAGTAAAATTTGATGATATTGCACGCGGCAACAATCTAAAAAATCTCAAAAAGTTAAAATTAGGCAACATAAAATATTCATCGAACATTCGATATTTTTGTGGTTTTTCATAAAACTGCTAATTTTGTATTTGCTTTTGTAATTTTGAAAACAGACCGTGCTTACCTGGCAAAAAGGTTTCCGCTCCGGTTGATTAGTTGGGGTAGAGAGCGGAAGAGGCTTGGGAGGGGCAGGTGCAGCCCGAGTGTCCTCCTGGGAGCCGCTGATCTCGGTGGGGTTGTCCTTAATGAGTGAATTCGGCAGATTGCTCGGATTTTTTCTGTTATCACGCCTCAACTTAACCTAACAAGTTTCCGAAGATACCTTGCAAAAAGGTTTGCGCTTTGGCTGATTACTCGGAAGCGGAAGTGGAGCACGAGAAGCCTCTCCTGCCGAGCTCTTCTTCTTTTCCACCTTTTCTGGCGGCCGAGCCGTATCCCGAGGTTTTTTCATAGCAGCTCTTGATGGGTTTCTCGCCTAAATATATTTAAATGATTTAGAAAGGTGCTTTTCCATTATCGGGGGAAGCTTTCTTAGGCGAAAAAAGATTTTTGTATGTTCCAATAAAATAACGTAGTTTAATAAAGCCGTCAGACACAATTCCAATATTTATATTAGAAGAATTGGAGATCAGGGAAAAAAGTTCGTCCTCCGACAAATTCCCCTCGATAACGCGAAAGAACCAAATTTTATAACCTAGAATCAACCCAACCTTTGGAGCTTGATTCCTCCTCCTCGAAGCTTCGGAAACGATTTTCGAGCGTAGGCTGGCTCGACGCGAGTCTGGACTCCTTGAGGAAGCACTTGCAGCTGAGTCCGGCTCCTTTCGAGGTGCGCCCATAATTTTGTGCCTCCTCCGCTTTTTCTTTGCATGGCTAAAGGGTTGAACGTGCGGTCCTTCGTAAAATGTCATACCTCGAAGTGATCCAAATCAACAAGGCGCAGATGACCAGAATCGAGAGGGCGCCCGGGATCAGCGGCACCAAGGCGAGCAGCTAAAAACAGAGCCGCTTCATCAAGATAGCCGATCTGACCCAGATGAAGTATTCCTCATCATCCTCTCCTATTCCATCATCGTCAAGGAGGTCAGATAGCTAAAGGGTCGATATTGGGTTGTTGCAATTAGCATACAGAAAACGGGTCGGCAATTGAGGCCAGGAGGGCGAGTAGAAGCAACCGCCTCATCTGACGGTCACTCAGAATGTTGTATTGAATTCGAGTCAAATCAATGCGAAATTCATATCAAGTCATGCTCAATAGATCACAGCTTATTTTCGGTAAGAGTTCAGTTAACCCCCTCCCCCCAGTCAGCACCCAACTTTTGTATCTCGGCTCCGTGTTCGTCTACAGGTGTGTAAAGTAAACCAAAATGTTAGTCTTGCTTTGGCGAGTATTTTTGTATACTTTACACACCTATAGATGAACAGGGAGCCGAGATACGGTATGTGGGGTCCGCTGGGCGGGGGGGGGGGGGGTAAACTGAACCACATCCTTATTTTTTAACCTTTTTTAACGCTTAATACAAAAATGTGAAGAAGCGTGTGAGTTAACGAGTTAGAGATAGAGAGAGAGCGAGAGAGAGAGGGGCAGAGAGAAGAAAGAGCGAGAGAGCGCAAAATTCTTAGTTTTTTGTGTATCCACCTTATCATGCCCAAGTCAACAATCTGAATGCTTTATTCATCAGACAACCAAAAAGCATAGGCCACAAGCGAGTGTCATTTGTCGTGCGAAGGAGAATTGGATTGCGATGATGAATAGATTAAAGAGACGTGGATCAGTGGCTGTGTGGGTGTGTATCGGGGGTCTATGCCTTCTTCGCGGCAGGCATGTACATCGAGTGGACGCCGCCGGCAGCGAGGTCGGCCGCCGCCACGGGCATGTAGGCCGACTGCGGGGGGAGCTGCGGCTCCTCATCTTTTTGGGGCTCGTTCGGTTGCTGGAAATTAGAGATGGGAGATGCATTAGGTGCGTTTAAGTCATTTTAGGGGTTGGGAAGCGTCAGATACACCGCGTATTCTGCTCGAGTACGTAGCTGTCGAGACTCAGATGAAATAAAGGGTCGATTTTGAAGCTTCCTAGTCCCTTTAATCCAAAATTTTCACACGGCATACCTCGTGCGGGCTCTCATTCGGTTTCGGCTCGGTGGGGGCGGGCCCTCGGTAGCTGCCCCGATAGCTGCCCTGGGCCATTCCAGGGATCGCTGGTGGCTGCTAGAACGACGAGCTTAGGCTTAGGCTTAGGCTTAGGCTTATGCTTAGGCTTATGCATAGGCTTGGGCTTAGGCGTAGGCTTTAACTCAGGCGTCGGCTTAGGCTTCGACCTAGGCTTACCTCATTGGTGAGCATCGCCGGGGCCATCCCATCCCCGTTCTGCTGCGCGTTCTCCTGCGAGCCCGTTGGAGCAGCGTCTGAAGCGCCGAGACTAGTTTATAGAAATCCTTAGGACCCTCTACCAATGGTCGGGGCCAAACGCAGCGGCACATACGACCTGTGGTGGCTCTGCGAGGTCTGGGTGATGTCTAAAATCAATCTCAGACACAGCCTCAACAAGTTCACCATCATTTGGCACGTTGCGCATCTTGCTGACGGGCGGCTTGTAGCTGCTCGTACCGCGCTTGCGTGACCCCTTCGACGACTGCGTGCGGTTGGCTAAACTTGTTGCAGTCGGGGTGGAAAGATGACGCTACCTTTAGTCTCGGCTTGATCGAGGGCTGGGTCGCGATTTTCTTTCGGTAGCTCCTTGCTGGCGTTTGGCACATGAGGCTCCTCCTTGTCTTGCGGGCTACCGTAGCCAGTGGCCTGAAGAGGAGCGGCCTGAAAGTTAGAACTCAGGTTTTTAAGAGGTAGCCAAGGGACCGGTTTTCGAGATGATTTGTACCGCGACACGTAACGCATGCTTATCACGCTGCTCTGCGCTGCGTTAGGTGACGCGTTGCGTATCGTGCTGCACTTCGGCATTTTGAATGTCGGGATTTTGGCATTTTCCCTATTGTTGCATTCCTACCGTCTTGGGAAAGCATGGCACATCCTGGGACCCTTCCCACGTGGGCGGCGGCAGCTCCGCGGCGCGGAAAATGGTCTTGTGCGGCGCGGTCTTGGCGACGCGCGGCAGCGGGGCGGTCTTCTTCGCCGCAGCCGCGGGGGTTACAGGTGATCTTGGCTTGCTCTCCTTGCTGCCCGACTTCCTCGGCTTGTCCGGCTCGTGGTGCTCCTTCTCGCTGGGCGGCTCGGCGCTTTTCTCGGCGGCATCTTGCTTTTGTAGAGGGCGGGTTGAGGCCCCGGACTCCGCTTGGCTACGGCCGGACAGTTTTTCGTTGGCGGTGTTGTAATTGAGGAAGATGTTCGGGATGGGGGCGGTGGCGGCCGGTAGACCGAGAGCAGTCTCGCGGCCCCACCTGAAAGAAACGGTCCATTAGCGGGGGGGAGCAGAAACTTCTCCTGCTAACCTACCAGAGCCGAAAAAGTAGTTAAAACCAAGTCGATCCCATAGTAAAACAATCCAACTTACTTTCGAAAGAAGTACAAGCCAAGGCACAGCGACACGAACCCGCAAAGACACACCCAAATCGCCACTAAAATGAGCCCTATAATCTTTTGCAGTAACCCCACAGCCAACGGCCATCCAAAACTGCATGGTCAACATCTCGTGGTCGGTCATTTCGCCCGGCCAATCAGCCGACCGATCCACGCTCTAAAGGATGATCCAAATACCGTAGTCCCTGGTTACCTTACCCTGGCCATCGGGTGGGTCCACGCGATCGGCTGGAGGGAGCCGAGAAGAAGCAGCAGTTGCTGCAGCTGCCGCATTTTTTGTAGTTTAGGGAATGTCGATTTTTTCCGAAAACAAGGTATATTCAAAAATCTTTTATGCAAATTTTGAAAAATGGTCGACCCACGGTACTTTTCCGTTATCGGGGCGGCGGCCGCCTTTTTTCTACAAATTCGATATTTTTGTATTTTTGAAAAAATTTTGTAGGAATACTAAAGCCAACTTAGAAAAATTTTCTTTAATTTAATTTAATAACTTTTAATTAATAATTTTTAATTAATTTAATAATTAATTTAATAATTTTTAATTTTCGGAAAGCATTGGATACTAACGAAAAGTTGGCTCCCCCGATAATGCAAAAGCACCGATATCCCGCAGGCACTCCATTGCTTCAAACTACCATATTTAAATGATAAGTTTCGTTAGCCCGACCGTACTCCGGAGCTACCGTATACGTTGCGATTTTTCTGAAAACCGCCCAAATTCCTCGATTCCAGACACAAGTTCCATCAACTTTTCCGTATTTTGTGCCCATTTTCATGATGGGTGTTTTCCGCAATTTTGAAGCAGACATCCAAGTGGTCTGTCCAAAGATTTGCGCTATTTTTCTTTCTTTATTTCCCCTCGGTCCCGGGTACATAACGCGCCTATAGACAGGGATCAGTGTCACTTCCCCCACCGGCTGACCAGCGCTCTGTCCGCATTTTCCGCATTCATTTTTGAGTCATTTTTCGGGACAAGTTGAGGCGGATTATACTGCGAGGCGGGGGATGGATTCAAGAATGGTAGAAACTATTATTTAGGATTTTATTTTTTCTAATCCGGCGTGGTATTCGACGGTTGCGTGTGCAGACAGGCGGATGCGGAATGATCCGGGGTATTTTGGGTATATAGAAATGACGGGATTTGGAAAAGTTAACGACGATTATTTTTAGCAGGTTTTTAGTTTATAACTTTGGATTTTTACCACATATTCTCACAATTTGAAACTGTTTTTAGAGATTCAAAGGCGAAAATACCGGCAGCGAAAGTCCCGACAGTCAAAATTTGGACATATTCCCGAAACTAGCTGGAATGCCTTCCCTTTTTATTTTTCTATTTCATTCTTCTTACTTTTTCCCCCATTGCCACTACGCTTTTTATATGTTTACTTACATTAGCTTTTAATAAAACCCCCATTTTTCCCTTTTTCCTTTCTTGTTCTTTCCATTCATCCCTAACTCTGAAATTTGAATCACTGCCAGACGAAACGCAGATGAAAAACCATCGAAAAGCCGCGAGCACAAACCGTTTCCCGGCATGGATTATCCATTTCGTTTTAGTCGGAACACATTCAGTCACGAAAATCTTTTTTTTTCTGTGATTGTTAGTGGGGGATAAAGGGAATGGTAATGCGGGAAAGCCCGCAAAAACAACGTCGAATACTACTGTTTTCCGAATGCCTGTCGAACTTGAGTCTTGGATGAAAATTGTTGAAAGGGCAGGCAAACTACAAAATACGTTATGGTCGTCAAAGGCTTAAGCCTAAGCCTAAGCTTAACCTAAGCCCAAAGGTAAGCGAGATAGTCAAAACCATTAATTAATTATTTAAACATTATTTATTAAGCATAAATAATAGTGCATAAATATCATTCGACGAGCGAAAGCTGAGGTCCGGAAACGGCAACGCCTGCCGGCCCCTTCTAAAATCATTTAAATCGATGCATTAGAATCGTAGTCATTTAATTTGGGCCCTGCTTACCTTCAGCGCAGCCGCGTCAAGTTCAGGGCTCGTGTAGCTGGCCAGATCCTCCTTGGTGACCTTCTCAATCACCAGAGTGCCGTTCTTGAACGCGTGGATCGGCGAGGTGTTGGAGAGGACGTTGCCCTTCTGAAGGGCAAATGATTCGAAATGAATTTTGAAGAAGGGGAAAAAAAAGAGGAAGTGCTCTGGAATTTCTTACTGAATCGGTCCACCGGGTGCACTTGGGGCTTCGGTCCTTCTCATCGTCGCAGACTTTGAAGAGCTGGACGTCACCGTTGCGGAGGGTGCGCTTGAATGACTTCGCGCCGGCCAAGTCGACGGTGGTGGATTCGCCGATCTGGAAGGGATAAATCGACGTGCGAGAGAGAGAGAGCGAGAGAGAGAGAGAGTGAGAGAGAGAAAGAGAGCCTTAGGCGTAGGCTTAACTTTTCCTTACCTTAACTTGAGCGAGAGCGGCCTGTCCAGCCACAGCGGCCACCACCAAGCACAGGATCAGAACGGTTCTCATTTTCCGGCAGCTATCAACCGACCACTGCTCTCAGCTTATATAGCGACAATCTCGAGGTCATTCGCCTATCAAACGATCAATCAGCCCCTTTCGAAAATAGCCACTTCCGTAATTGGAGACGTGAAAAAACAAGATCAAAAGATTGTGTACATTCATTGGACCAGTTTGGTCATCAAAAACTTTATCAAGCCGTACAGTTCAGTTTTTTGGTTCAGAAAGAAACACGGTGTAGACGGGCCCGAGGACGCCTGAGACACTTCCATCGGCATGCTAAAAGCAATTTAAATAGCTTTTTTGGTTGTTAATAAGGTAAGGAATATGGATAACAAGAATTTCTCCAACCTTAGTCTCGATAAACTGCTGCTCCGGGCTCATGTACTCGGCCAAGTCTCCGAGGTCCACTTTTTCAATCACCAGCGTGCCATTTTTGAAGCCGTGGACGGGTGTAGTATCCGTCAGCACTTTTCCGTCCTGAATATGAGTTGACGTTAACAAGGTGTGGCTTTTAGGAGAACCACTCTTTGTAGGCCAAAGCCTAGGCCTGCGCTTAACCTTGGCTTCGCCTATCCCAGGCGTCCCTAGCCTACCTTGTCACTCCAATGCGTACACTTCGGGCTCGAGTCATTCTCGTCGTCACAGATCTTGAAGAACTCCTCCACACCGGTCTGGACGGTGCGTTTGAACGACTTGGCGCCCTCAATGTGGATTTGGACGCGCTCGTCTAGCTGAATTTGGTTATTTTATTTAATGAAAAAGGCAAAAGTGAAGTCTTATTTGTTGATAACGCCTAAGAGGTATCTTTAGCTTATTTAGGGACGAGCGGAAATTGGAGAACAAACAAAACAGAGCTATAAACATTGGCCCATTGACGGCACGGCCGAAGAACCTCTAAAAAAATATGGGCTTGAGAGGAAGTTATGTCAAGGTCTACAGGGCGGAGCCGAAAAAGAGTGAGCCGGCAAAAACATCCCGAGCACACTAGCGGAATCAGCACTGTACATACCGTTAAGGTCAGAAAAAATGAGGTTTTTTCGATGTAGATGCGGATAAACATTTTTACGATTTATGAATTAGAACTTTCAGATTAGATTAATTTAGCTGAGCGACAGGCTGTAGACTGGTCCCAGGACGGACGACACGCTTCCATCCGAATGCTAAAAACAGCAAACTTTAAGATTTGTCTGAATTTTCTAACCTTGGTCTCGATGTTCTGCTTCTCGGGGCTCCAGTAGTTCGCCAGGTCTTCCAGGACAATTTTCTCAAGCACAAGCGTGCCATTTTTGAAGCCACGGATGCGTGAGGTTTCCGTCAGCACTTTACCGTTCTGAATCAAGGTTTAGGTGAAGCGTCAAAGTAGGCTAAACCGTACGCCTAAGCCTAAGCCTAAGCTCAAACCCGAAGGATAGCCCAAGCCCAAGGCTAAGCAGGACCTAGGCCTAAGCCTAAAGCCCAAGCCTAAGCTGAACCTCGACTTAACGTCCTAAGCCCACCTTATCACTCCAATGCGTACATTTCGGGCTCAGGTCCTTCTCATCCGCACAAATATTGAACGTCTCCTCAACCCCAGTGGCATAGGAGCGCTTGAACGACTTGGCGCCGGCGATGTCGATTTGCACCCGCTGGCCTAGCTGAATTGCCAAGTGTTCTCCTTTTCCTTTTTTAATTTCTCGCTGTATCTAGGCATACCTTAACTGGCATAATGGCCATTGAAGCCATCGCCGCTGCAGCGAAGCAGAAAAGCACAAAACAGCTTCGCATTTTCGTTGTTTAATAGCTTCTACGCGGCTTCACGAGCTTATATAGGGCCTGATGGAAATTCGAGACCAAAAAATAGGACTCTATAAACAGCTGACGCGGCTGGCAACCGGAAATACAGAGAGCTCTTTGTGATTCAGGGGTCGGGAGATCAAGGTTCCAAAATTCGATTTTCTCTGTCTTTGCTAGAAAAATATACTGTGGTTCACCGATCGTAAAAACGAAGGAAAAGCCTTGTACAATACATTTATTTTAGCAACGATATGCGATAATTACAAATTATTAATTTTCTTTTAGAAGGAGGGTTATCACTGGTCCATTGACGGCAATTTTTGGCGATCCATCGGGGAAGCGCTGAAAATGAGCTTCAAGGGCTAGTTCAGCCAATAAAACAAAGAATTTCCGCGGCCAGGAGTCGAACCCTCTCTGTGTTTTTGTGTCTGCGCCTCTCTCATTTCCCCGATCTCTAATAGCTGTCGTAATGGGGGACTGTTCGGGCGCACTGTGCCTACGTCCACAGTTTCCCAAGGTACCAGCCCAAGCTCTGAAAGTTGAACTAGCCCTTTAAGGTAACACGTAGAGCAAGCTTAGGCACAGGCTTCCGCATAGACTTAGGCTTAGGCTTAGGCTTAGGCTTAGGCTTACCTCTCTAACAATCATCTCAACTTCCGGGCTCCAATAGCTCCCCAAATCGCTTGCAGTCACTTTCTCGATGACCAGAGTCCCATTTTTAAAACCTCTGACTTTTGATGTAGTTGACAGTAGCGTTCCGTCCTAAATTCACAAGCCACTGCATTTTTAAACTGTCAAACCTGTGTCCAGTGCGTGCATTTCGGGCTCAAGTCATCTTCATTAGGACAGATTTTGAAGAGTTGTTCACCACCCGATCGGAGCGTTCTTTTATAGGACTTGGCGTCGGGGATGTCAAGCTGTACGCGCTCGCCGGGCTGGAATGTGATGGATAAAGCGCTGAAACTACGGATAAGCCTATGCCTAAGACGAAACCTAAGCCTAAGCCGAAGCCTGAGCCTAAGCCTAAGCCTGAGACTACGCCTAAGCCTACGCATAAGCTTAAGCCTAAGCCTCAGCCTAAGCCGAAGTCTAAGCCTAAGCATAAGCCTAAGTCTAAGCCTAAGCTAAGCCAAAAAACTCCTAAGCCTAAGTATTCCAGCAATAAAGCAGCAAACAACCAAAAAGTTCCTCATTTGTAGATATCGACTGGCTGACAGCACTCTCGGTTTGCCCAGTTATATTCCTAAAAGCACGGAAACCCGATCCATCATCCCCACACTCATCAACAATCTTTTCATCCAAACTCACGGCTCCTCCTCCTCCCCTCCCCCTGGTTGGGCAAACAACGCACAAAAAGTGGGGTGTCAATGGGGAACTGTCGGTGTTGAGTCATCAGCCGTATACAGAAATTGAATGGAATTCAAGGTAAGCTTTATCATTACAAAAATACTGTCGTTAGGTGACGCGTAGAGTCGTTTATTTCTCGAGGAACAGGGCAACCATCGTTCCCGGCATGACGGCCATTGGAGCGCCATCTTCGAAGCGCTAAAAAAGGATATCGAGAAAAGGAGGCTTTGGCTTTGGCCTAGCCTAGGCTCAGGCTGAGGCTTGGGCTTAGGTTTAGGCTTCGTTTAGGCTTAGGCTTAGGTTTAGGTTTAGGCTTGGTTGGGCTTAGGTTTAGGCTTTGTTTAGGCTTAGGCTTGGGCGCCCGCGGTCGAGGTAATTGTTATACCTCTGTGACAATCATCTCCACATCCGGACTCCAATACACCGCCACATCCTCCAGCGTCAGCTTCTCCACCACCAACGTGCCATTTTTATAAGCGTGTATTGGGGAAGTCAGAGGCAAGAGATTTTCTTTCTATTTTTCTTTGAGTGTCTACAGCAATTTAAGACCTTATCTGTCCAATGCGTGCACTTCATACTCCGCTCCGTCTCATCCTCACATATCTTGAAGAGCTGCTGCTCACCGGAGGCAAGCTCACGCATGAACTTTTTGGCCCCCGGAATGTCCAGGGTGTAGGGGGCGCCAAGCTGGAAGAATTTCATGGACTAGAAATTTCTTATCCCTTTTCCAACCTACCTTAACTTTGAGATGAACTGTTTGCCCGGAAGTGGCCGTTACTAGCAAGAAAAAGATGAGCACGGTCATTTTGGGAGATTGGCCAGGTTTCAACGAGTTTTATACGACTCGAGGAAGTCGTGGAACCCAATCCATCATGAAACGCTTGTCATAACGACACTTTAGTCGCTGCAAGTGCTGGAAATTTTGGAAAAAGTGAGAGAGAGGAGAGAGAGAGAGAGAGAGAGAGAGTGAGAGACTATTTCCAAGTGATCTTCAGTTATATATTTTTTACCAAGTTTTTGCTTGATAAAAAAATGTTGTTGATGTTTTGGAAATTTAAACTTTTTTAATGCCTTTTCAGGATTTGTGAGCAAAAACTCGAAAATTTCCGTGATTTTCAAAATATTTTACGCGTTTTTTAAAGCTAAAAACGTTGTAAAATGCCATAAAAAGGGGCTGCTATTTCGTTATGGGGTCGTACGAAATTGCTGCAGCACAATCGGGCCCTTGATACAAATCCCCGTGCCAATATTTTGTACCCCCTGCTTCAAATTAAACCGTAACCACCCGTACAACCGTGCAATCGGCCAGCTTGCCCTAATGTCAGACGGACCCCGTCTATTTTTCGCTCAGCTTGATCCCAACCTTTCGAAAGGTTCCGACCATTTCCGGTCTAAATTAAAGGGCACACCGGGCGTGGATGGGTGAGCAAATTTGCAGGGGGTGGTGCTTATCAAGGTTCTAAGGTTGTGATTATCAGAGGTACACTTCCGGATCGAGACTTTAGGTGGGTAATTACGCTTGGAGGACGCGGATTTTTGGGAAGATTGGTGGTATGGGCGGGCTAAAAATAGCTTGCGCACGCGCCGGGGTGATCTGTGGGGTAAGGAAAGAGAAATGTCTTCCAAGCTCCTTTAGAACCCTTGTATCCAGTTAAAGGGGCTCCGAACTGCCAAATCAAGCCCTTTTAGGAGGGCTCCTTGATTTCTGGCAAATTGCCAGCGGGCGCTGCGGGACAAGAGCCCTCACTCTTTCGATTTTTGCGCAAAGTTGTTTTTGCCCGGTTTCTTTGTGAAAACACTATAATTCGCGCATTCTGAGCCCATTTTTGAAATCCTCATTCATTTTTAAATAGTTTTGGTGTTTTAATCATCAAATTTGGCCCAGAAACTGCCGAGAACGTGATTTCGAGGTGACAACTGGCAATTTCAAATTTTGCGAGCTTCCCGCCCCCTGGGCGTACAGAGACCTTCAGGGCTCCGATTTTCCGGCCGTCACTCAATTTTTGGCATTTCGTAGCCCCTTTAATTTTTTCATTCAATGCTCACAAAATGATCCATTGAAAAAGATCCGTAAAAAGTGGCATAAAAAGACTACTAGGAGACGATGATTTCATTTGTGTACTTGGCAGGCCGGGGTCCAAGTGATGAATGTGGTCAGCACGAGAATAGAGAGAATGGCCCCAGCCACGGACTCTGCTCTTTTGTCTTCGAATATTCTGTTCTATGCTCTACTTGGAAAGTGGCAAGAGTACAGAAACGGATTGGGTTATGAATGGGGAAGTGGGTACATTCAGGTACGCCACGCCGAATACGTACAGTACGCAAAAGTACGTTACTGTACGCCTAGGTCACGACGGGACGCTACGATACCATACGCCAGGATACAGTACGAAAAAGTACGTTACCAAAGCAATACACTACATTACGATACAGTACGCCAGGGTACGATATGCTAACGTATCACCGTCAGGAGCTGCTACGCTAAGTAGGCTAGGCTGAATTATGGAAACTTGAAAAAAGCTCGGAAACCGTTTTAATTCTGTAGGTCATTCCAATTTCCGATCCCGCAAAATCATAAATCGCTAGTTTTCTGGCCTGCCAATGGGTGTTTTTGCGGAAAATTCGTGCGGGGCGAGACGGGTCGATTAATAATTCACTTTTTGAGCCTTTTCGGGCCGGCACTTTTGGGGCAAGGAGCTGGCTGTTCCCAGATTTTTGATATATTTAGGGAGGAGCCAAGGCATTCGGCCAAAAATCTGGACTAAATGAGTTTGCGGTGGCGGAATGGGATATTTGGTTTACTGCGGAAAAAGTAAGGCGATTTTTGAGGGTTAGGAAGGTGTAAATAGGAAAGCTTAGGCATCGGCATAGGCTTAGGCTTAGGCTTAGGCTTAGGCTTAGGCCTAGGCATAGGCATAGGCTTAGGCTCAGGGATGTTTAGGCATAAGCTCCGCCTAGAGTTTAGCCTATTTTCTGACGATAGCCAGGTTAAGTTCGATTATATTTTTCCGGAAAAGTTCAAAAACTATCCTCCTAATCCCGCCAATAACCGTCCCAACAAAACAACCAAAATAAACGGGGCTTCCACCAATTTTTCAGCGATCTCCGAAACCTCCACTTCCCCCAAAAGGCCACACCAGACCCCATTTTTTCTGGAAATGAAAGAATCGAAATGTGGAAGAAGGTCAAAAAACAATGTGTATGGAAACCCCCGGTTCAGAATGGGTCTGGAAATTTGGGGGGTTTCTGAGGATTGGGTACGAATGACAAAAAAACAACAAAATCAGGGATGGCCGGGGAAAAGTACGGATTGTCTGAAAGGGATTGGGAATGCTGAAATCTTTCTGATCTTGAGAAAACGTGAAATAATTGTGATACAATTATTGGTTCCCAAACCTTGAAGCAGTACGATCGTTTTGCACCTATTATGCTTAAGTTGGACTCCGGCTTAGGTTTAGGCCTAGAGATAGGCTTAGGCTTACGCTTAGGAGGCTTAGGCTTGACTCTTTCATGTTCCGTTAAAACGAACTCTAAAGCATAGACGTAATCGGTTCATTCAAATTCAGGTCAACCTACGCTGCTAAGCTAAGTTAAAAAAAATAATAAAGAGAGGAGCTCGAAAGAGACAGAAAATGAGCTAATCCGCCCTAGCCACCACCCTCCAAATCCCCCTCAAAAAACGTGCAGAAATCCGCCCTCCGGCTTGATCTCATTGTCTGCTCCAGCATCGCCTACACCTACACTCCGTTTTCATTGCCGGATTAGCACCCCGGAAAAAAAACCTGAAAAATTAGCAGAATTAAAATTAGCAATTTCCCGGTGTCTCCCGGGCTTCCCCCAATTGATGATGCGACGTTGTGCTGCCCAAAAAAATGGTCCAATTTCGTATTTTGGCACCAAGAGTTCTCCAATTTTAATTCGAGGCGGAAGTGCACTGATTTTCACTGTACATCGCCGAGTTCCTTGTGGGAATTACTCTGAATTAAATGTTTCGAGATGCGTTTTTGGCCATTTTTTGGTTTGGTACGTCACGAGGGGGGGGGGCGGCAAAGTTTCGTAGTGAGGGTACGAAAGTGACCTATGGACGGACGGTGAGTCGTGTCCGGATTATGGCAGCAAAATTCGCAAAAGTGAGACAGCGAATTATCCAATTTACGTGCCACTTGGCCCGGCGGAGGCGGACCGGAAAAGCGTGTGAATATTTCGGGGTGCAGCTGAGGGTAGACAGAGATAAAAATAGGTTAATGTATGAATATCATAGTATGCGTACTAAAACAAGTGTGTTTCAGAAATTTTAAAATAGGGCATAGGCTCAGGATTGGGCTTAGGCTTGGGCTTAGGTGTAGGTTTAGGCTTAGGCTTAAGCTTAAGCTTAAGCTTCCATTCGGTTTGAGCGTTGGCTAGGCTCGGTTTGATTAGATTATTAGGCTTTGGTCAAGCTTACGATTAGGCTTGCAAGAGTCCGAAAGAATATGGAAATTCAGACCAGTTCGCCTTGCCAGTCCCTTTAAAACCCCCCGAAAATGCCGAAATCTATTTGTACCAGCTGAAAGCTCAACTATCCTTCTAGGGAGGAGCCGCCAGAATCGAGGAATCTGTGAAAATGTGTGCTTTCGGCGCGTTTCGCTGGGTTTATCAGCCTTTGGCGTGCCTTGGAGCATTCGGGAGGAAGTGATGGGCTGATTTATGTCTTGGTTTGCTGCAAAGATTGCATCAAATGAAGCCTGAAGAGTCTGTAGCTTTTAAATTTAGCAGAAGACATCTTCAATTTGCCATCGTATTTGTCTAGAATTCTTGGTTACCGTACCCTTCTAAAATTTTTGGAGTTGCCGGAAACGGCTACCGGAGTGGTTAACAGATTTTCCTTCAAGTACCTTTAAAACGGTACAAAGAGAGAGCGAGAGAGAGAGAGAGAGCGAGAGAGAGAGAGAGAGAGAGAGAGAGAGAGAGTAAGAAACAGCTTGACGTTATTTTCGAGACTCATTTCAAAAGTCTCAGAAGTCCAGGCTATCTAGAAAAGATTTTTCGTAAACATCACAACTTACCGATAAATCCTACTGGCTACGCTTTGCAACAATTTTCAAGCCATTACCGTACTTCTCGCAACCCTGCGACTTTCCGGCTTCATCTCCAAGCCGTCACCTCCAAAACCCCCCATAAATCACTTCATGAAATGTGCCCTCCCAGCTTATCATTTTCACCACCCATTCTTAGCGGATTCCCTGAGAAATTCCCCGAAAAACGATCGGAAAACAGGGGGTGGAGCCGTTGGGTTGCATCAAATAGACTACTGACCAGCCAGAGAAGATTCACACCCGGGCCCCGCCCCCTTTTGGGCCCTCGGGGTATTAAAGGGCCCCTGAAAGGGGAGTGGACACACATACAAAGCGATCCTCAACCGCTTCTCCCTCACAGCTACCATGTTCCACATTAGCCTCGACGACAGCGTGGATCTGTATCTGCAGAAACCGGCTTCACGTTTCTCGAAACCCTCACGACGATGATCTGGCCCTAATGGCCATAATTTCGGCTTGAACGGCTTGAAAAGCTCGATTCATATTTCGATTTTGACTTCAAACCACCATAATTCGGCTTCATCGACTTCAACAACTTAACCTCTATCTTGCCATACTCGAAGAGCTTCACTGACTTGCTTCTGATGACTTCGCCGACTTCCGCGGCCTTATTTTGCCTGTACATTCCGCGCCCCCACCAAATGACGATCTCACCGTAAGCTACGCTTCCGTGTTCCACTACGCTCCGCTGATACGGGTCCTCACAACCTCCGCCTCGACACACCACGGGTCCACCACTACTACCTCAAGCTCAATATATGATCTCTATTTACTTTGCTTTAATAATAAAGAATTATATAAAAAATTTGTCATACGATCTAATGAAAAAGCTAGGGATACTGTAGACGAACAAATTTCGCCAGACTTCTTGTTACAGAGGAGGGGAGCGAAAGGGGGAAAGAGAGAGGGAGAATGAGAGAGATAGCGAGAGAGAAATGGAGAGAGCGAAAGAGAGAAGAGAGAGATGTGAACTGAGTCTGAGTTTGAGAGCGGCTAAATGGGATCGAAAGCGTGAAGAAAGAACGAAGAGAGAGAAGAGGAGAGAGAGAGAGAGAGAGAGAGAGAGAGAAAAGAGAGAGCTAGATAGATAGAGAGGAAGAGAGAGCGAGAGAGAGTGCCAGTGAGAGAGAGAGCGAAAGATAGTTTATTTAGTTTTAGTTAGAAAGTTATTTTCCCGGTCTTTTTAAAGTTACTCGGAAGGAAAAATACAACTATTTACTTTTTACTAGCATAGTAATTTAAAAAGTGTAGTCAAACTTAATCTAGAATTTTACCAAATTGCACTTCAATCTGATTTGTTGAGTGCCGTGGCAAGGATAAAGGACCCATCCTGTCCCTTTAACTATGAAAAGGCGGAACCGCTTCCTCCTGTTTTTTATCACCTATTTCGTGGACCTCCCCGTAGATCAGGAACGAAATGATGTGGCTAGTCAACCCATCTATCTCTGCAAGAACCCCCTGAATGAATGAGGAAGTGGGTTGCATAACTAATACCTCCCTCCCTTCGGCTCCTCCTTACACCCTCTTTTAGCTCGAAAAATCCTCTCCTTTTCGGACATCCCATCATCCAGGTCGTACACCTTTTTATTTGGAGCCCCATTTTCAGAGCATTCCTAGGAATGGAGTCTAGCCCCAGATAAATAAGAATATAAGCAGCCCCGGAATGTTTGTGTTCTCTATTTGGAGGTGTGATGCCATTCTCTGCAACTCATTTATTATTATTAGAATGATGGGAGAGGGAGTAGTTGCAACTCATGAGGGGACTGGCTTCTCGCCAAAATGGGGCAAAACACGGGTGATGAAAAATGGATATATGGAAGCTGAATCAAGAATGGGAGACAGAGATCCTGGAAAGCTGCAATGTTTTAAGTCTTGAAATCAGAAAAAAGAGAGGGAGAGCGAGAGAGAGAGAGAGAGAGAGAGAGAGTGAGAGAGAGAGAAAGAGAGAGAGAGAGATGGGGAGAGCGACAACGCAGAACGTCGTCTCGTCGGAGCAGTTCCTCCAGAATCTCCGCCAGCTTGCTATTCCGGAAAAACGGCAAAATCACGACATATACGATCTCAACAGGCATAATCCCAAAATGCAACATAGAAGCGTGCTCCGTCTATTTTTCTCTCTCTGACTCTGTGTCTCGCTGTCACTCTCTCGCAGGCTCGCTCTCGCTCTCGTTCTCTCCCTCTCTCTCTCTCTCGCTCTTCCTCAAACAACTGCTATGATCCGAAAACGAAATTAAAAAAACTAAATTCTTAATCTTCCCCAAGAATCTATGCAAATTTGCCTTTCTCGGATTACAGTACCCCCCCCCCCGATCCTAATAAATCGAGCTCCCACTATATGGCCATTCAAGGCCGCCTCTAGGGGATTATGTATGAGCTATCTGATGAGAATTCAATGCAACATACCCGAAATCCGGATTATTCCTGAACCCCCGTTGGCGCGGAAATGCGGTCATTTAATTTGGCCGTGCCTAAATCTCCCCCGAAACCAGCGCCTACGCTAAAAAAAGTTGATCTCCAATTTCCCGACGGGCCGTCCTTAATTATTGCACGGAGTTGAACGGGGAACTATAAAGGAGGGTAGGTTTTGGAGGGAAATATTACTATTATAAAGGGGTATCCGCAACGCATGAAAGTTTTTGAGGATCCTTTTCATCTCCTTGTTTCTGTCTTTCTTTCTCTCTCTCTCTCTCTTTCTCTCTCTCTCTCTCTCTCTCTTTCTCTCTCTCTCTCTTTAAGCCTTAGACTCCCTCCTCCCTTAGACGAGGCTTAAGCCAAGCTTCAGCCTACTAAGCAAAAACCTAAGCAAAGCGTAACCAAAGCCTAAGCCCAAGCAAAGCCTCAGCCTATTCAAGGCTAGATCTCAAAGATTTTAGGATTTCTTCCGAACCTTCACCAAAAACTGGCATCACCTTTTTCACTGTACTTTCCCAAACCAAAACTCAGCCAAAGAGAAATTAGTCTGGTCGACTAGGCCCCCAAAAGGTTTCAATTTAGCCCTCTAAGGCTTCATATTTTGGCTGGGATCCCGAGTGGAGGCTGTTCTGACGCCTTTCAGAAGCCCGGCAGCACCTTTCGGCGTCTATTAAGATATTAAAACCATGTTTGGCTTCTTGATGGAAAGGTTGTTTAGGCGATCGGTGGGTACGGAAAAATCCGTGATCTTTGGAGCGGCGAGGGAATTGTGGAAAATAAACTGTAATTTTTTGGTACTGTCATTGAGGTAGCGTTCTCTCTCTCTCTCTCTCTCGCTCTCTCTCACCCCTCTCTTTCTCTGCGAACGCAAGTTAGCATGGATTTTTAGAAAATGAGCTTCAGGAGGGCAAGCTAGCGGGGATTTATGTGGAAGCGCCCTGCTATTCCGTGCAATTTTTAGACTTGATGCTAAAATTTTCCAGACAGCAAACATTTCCCGGGGCTTTTGACCGGCGATAAATCGATCCCGTGCCCAAAATAGTTCTTTCCGGGGGCACTGCTGCACTTTTCCCGATCCAACCCGAACAAGGTCATTTTCCGGGCCAGTACTATCAGCGCTGCATTGAAAAGTTTATTTTTTACATCATATTTTATTTTAAACACCATTTTCAATGAAAATGGTGAATGTGCTGAATATCCATCTGAGGCCATTAATTTCCTAGTCTTTATAGACCAAATTTGGAGCTTTTCCGACGCCTTTAAAGTGTCAAAAAGAGCTAGAAGAGAGAGAGAGAAGGAGGAAACCGTGAGAGAGAGAGAGTTTCCCGTCACAAACTATACACTTTCCATCAGTCCAGTTCCACTCCCCATCCGATTGATGATGCAAATGCTGACCGGGGCTAACCCCCTCATGTGAAGCTGAATCCTCAAAGGGAAAAACCAACCTGGCCTCTCTTCAAATATCGGCATACCAATCTATTTTTTTATTATTCGTCTCCTTATATGTCTACTTTTTGCTTTTTCTTACGTTTAGACTTTTCGGCATTCTAATTCCACGGCTAAATTGTTCCAAAAATGTTGCAGAAATGGGACGAGTTCACAAGTTTCTCGAGCTGCAACTGTGGGTCGTCTACTTCTTTGCGGTGCAAGCCATTTTTGCACTGCAGAAAATCTATAGGATGCTGTTGATTGACGGATCCGAGGACATTTAGTTTTTTTCCCCCAATTTTTTATAGAAATAAGGGAATATGAGTTTTGCAAGAAGGCATAGGCAGGCGGGCTCAGGCTTGGCCCAGGGTTAGGCAGACTTAGGCTCGGCGGCGAGAGAGGGAATGGCCATTTAATCGACACGGGCGATCTGATAAATCGGAACGGGGACAACTGTAGAATTTCAAATAAAAGGAGAAAAAGTTTCCAAAGTTGGCCAAACGCCAAAACCGTCTTTAAGGGCCCGTAAAAACCGGTGGTACGGAATTGAGGAGAGAAGAATTGGCACTTGTTCAGCAGAAAAGGGCTTTAAAGAGCTGAAACGAGCATTTAAACAATTCCAAAAAAGTTTTTGGATTCACGGACAAGGGATGGCCTGTCGTTCATAGAAAGATTTGCGAAATCATCGTAAACTTGAAGTAAGATAGCCTATCTGGAAAGCGCTTTTTCTGCTGAACAAGATGCACTAATGGGTTGTGGCAAATTTCCATTCCCTGGGCTTTTACAGGCCCATAAAAGTCCGATTTTGGGCGATTTTGCCAACTTTGAAGCTTCATAACTTTTTTCTCCGTTTTATTTAGCAAATTCTGATTTCAGATTCGGAATCCCCGTGTCCGATTCTATCAGATCGATCTATGTCTCGTGTCGATTTCTCGTGGGCCGGTCGTGCACTTCCCTTGTTAGGCCTAAGTTAGGCTTAGGCTTGCATCCTAAATACCTTTCAGAAAACGCGATGTCGAAGAAATCGCGCGTGGCATGGATTTTCTCACTGTCCACAACTCTTTTGTACCCACGAGCCTATTGGACGGCAGTCACTGGACGCTATATTGTCTCACTAAGACTAACAAGAAGGCGACCGGCCCACGAGAATCGACAGGAATTGTGGATCTAATAGAAGGGAGGGATTCCGAATTCGTAATCAGAATTTGCTATAAAAACGGAGAAAAGTTATGAAGTTCAAATTTGGGCCAAATCGCCAAAAACGGTACCTTTACGGGCCCGTAAAAGCCTGGGGAACGGAATTGAGCAGAAAAGAGCTAGTACATCTTGTTCAGCAGAAAAAGCTCTTTCGAATGAGCTTACTTACTTCAAGTTTATGATGATTTCGCGGAAATCTGATCTATGAATTTGGCAGGCCATACCCTTGCCAGTGAATCCAAAAAACTTTTTACGGTGAATTGTTTGCAAATGGTACGTATTACTGCTCATTCGAAAGAGCTTTTTTTGCTGAACAAGATGTACTAGCTTTTTTCTGCTCAATTCCGTTCCCCAGCTTTTACGGGCCCTTAAAGTTACCGTTTTCGGCGATTTGGCCAACTTTGAAGCTTCATAACTTTTTTCTCCGTTTTATTTAGCAAATTCAGATTACAGATTCGGAATCCCCGTGTCCGATTCTATTAGATCCACTATGTCTCGTGTCGATTTCTCGTGGGCCGGTCGTGCACTTCCCTTGTAAGCTTCCCAAAAGCTCTTGGCTAGATTACCTGCATTACTTGTCCCTTTAAAAGTGCTAGCTTGATTCCAGAACACGGCTTACTTTGTGTATTTGCCAAAACCGGTGTTATGGTACAATTCCCAGCGATGTCCCTTTGTGTATGTGGATTATTTCAAAGAGGTATGTTTGGAAAGAGAAGGAAATGTTAATTATGTACAGGGTGTCCCAAAAAAAAAGACCCCCCCAAAAATTTGCGCCAGAGGGCACCTACGGAGCTGAAAATTTGCACAGAGTTAGCGCAGCCAATTTTCTATGAACAAGGAAAGTTTCAGCCCTATCGGCCCGCGGGTTTTAAAGTTATAGCGAAAATAACTTTTCATTTTTAATTTAATATGGGGAGCTTCGAAATTTACATCAAAGATATGCGTTATTCTTGCATTTGCGAGCCGATTTTGCATAAATTTTTGCCGAAAACGCCATTTCGTGCTGGGGCATGGAGAAAACGATTGCTCTGTAGCGAAAAATAATCAGGAAAACCACGGAGTACAAGATATCTTGGTTTAAGTATCGTGTAGCGCCTTAACTTAGCTTATACTTCAGCGTACGCTTCGAACCAGGCCCAAATCTAAGCCTGAGCACTGCTTTGGAGCTCGTCGAACTCTATCTCCGGGCCGACGTAGCTCAGATTGCCAAAATGTCCAATAACAAGTGTTCTGGATCGATTAAACAGTTGTTTTAACACTCTTTTTATTCTTCATACACAATCGTTTTCCAAAAAGCCCCAGCAACGAAAATGGCACTTTTAGCGAAATTTATGCAAAATCGGCTCGTAAATGCAAGAATAACGCATATCTTTGATGCAAATTGCATAGATCCCCATATTAAATTAAAAATGAAAAGTTTTTTCGCTATAACTTTAAAATCCGTCGGCCGATCGGGTTGAAACTCTCCTTGTTCATAGAAAATTGGCTTCGCTACCTCTGCAAATTTTCAGCTCCGAGGTGCCCTCTGGCTCAAATTTCTGGGGGGGTCTTTTTTTTTGGGACACCCTGTAATTCAGGCACTGCTCGTAGCCGAAGCGCCTAGGGAAGAGTTTGAAAAGCTTGCTGATGAGTTGGCTGATCGGCCGCAAGCTGACACGATCTTCTACACGAATACGGCTAGGTAGGAGAGAGAGACTAAAAGAGAGAGAGTGAGAGAGAGAGAGCGTGAGTGAGAGAGCGAGAGGGCGATTGTCATTTTTATTCAGATGTGGAAGTACGCTGCTTGCCAAGATGCTTCACAATGAGGGAAAATCGCACTGCGTCGCCGAGCCCTACCCAATTCCTTGTCTGACCATCGGACATGCGGAAGGGTATTTGACTAAAGAGGTGAGAAAAGGAAATTAGAGAGTTGTTGGGGGTACCCTGTAGTCGTGGGCATCTCAGAGTTGAAAAAAACTACGGGTTTTTGACGTGGTTGGAACATGCTTTTAGCTACCAAAATGGAATTCTTGCAATTCTATGCGCTAAAAATATAAACCTCTTCAGGATGTCACCTCCTTGCTGCCGCGTGTAATTACGATACTTCGCAAAGATGTACCTGCTGACCAAGTGTTTATTCTGAAGGCCGAATCCTCGGGTACGTAAAAAGTGGCTGCTTTCTCTCTCTCTCTCTCTCTCTCTCTCTCTCTCTCTCTCGCTCTCTCTCTCGTTTTGCTCCTTCGCTACCTTTTTATCAGGCGTCCGCCTCGTGGAGTTCACCGACAACATCCCGCAGTTCCGTAACATCTTCTCGTTCCGGAAAGACGGCATTGATTCGTGTGAGCGGATGCTGAAACGGGAAGAGATTGGGGATGTATTGACCACACTCCATTTGTACCTTCCCCGGTTGACGCTGTGGATTTTCGGGTATTTGGCCGGGTACGAGGGGGCGTTTAATCGGATGTTAAAGCCGGATATGCCCTGCATTTGGTTCCACGACCTCATCCACAACACTGAGCAGCTGCTGCGGGAGATCTTTAGAAATGTGGAAAACTACAAACTACAAAATTTAACGGCATCTTTTAGATCGGGATCCCGGAGGAGACGGCGTTGGAGGCGATGAAGTGGAAGGGGGAAGACTCGCAGAAGGGGACGTTCCTCAGCAAGGTAGGTGAGAGAGAGAGAGAGAGAGAGAGAGAGAGAGAGAGAGAGAGAAAGAGTAAGATCAAAACATCTCCACAAATTTCAGGAAGCCCTCCAACACATTGAAATCCCTCCCATGACTGCAGAGGAACTCACCGAAATGCGCCAGTATGCAGAGGCGATGAAAATTCCAGTCGATACACTGATCAAAGCGGAAAAATAGTGATAAAGGTAGTTATGCAAGGATAAAAGAGAATTTATTCTTTATCTTTTTCAACAATTACTAAAGAAGAAGATAAAAACAACATTCCTGAGATCATGGCACCGGCTGAGTTTTGCAGGATGGGAAGCGCTTCACTGAAAATATTTGTAACGAATCAAACGGTAGGCAAGCTTAAGCTTAAGGACACGCCGAAGTCTAAGCCTGAGCCTAATTCTAAGCCTAAGCCTCACCTAAGTAAAGTGGTCGGGGACCACTCTTAAGCTCAATCTAGCCCGATCTAGCTTCCCATTTTTGTCATATCTTACCTAGAGCCTCGTTCACCTCCCCGGGTATCAAATACGCAAATAGCGTATCGAATTCGAAGTCGAGCCCCGGACTAGCGAGCGGCTTCAACCCGTTGCTATCGTAGGAGGCCGTGATTACCGCCATGCCCCCGGCTTTGAATTGGTCGGCGATGGGTGTGGCGGAGGCTACTGTTGTGTAGCTAAAGATATTTCAGGGTTGTTCGGTCTTTTAAATCTCACTTTTTGCCGACGATGATGAGGACACGATTTCGGGTCGGGTCTGGGAAAGCTCCTTCGACGGCGGTGAGGGCTCTGGAAAGGATCGAAAGTGGAAGAGAGAGAGAGTGAGAGAGAGAGAGAGAGAGAGAGAGCAAGACTTACGCGCTTAAATCAGTCGCACCGAGCCCCACGTCCCATATAGATGCATTAATGGCTTGCATTTCAGCTACAAAGGTGTCCAACCCAAGATTTTCTGCTAGCGGATCAGTGGAGTCTAGGCTCGGATAGGCCAGCCCCGCGATCCGAGTCTTCCCTCCGAATTGGTAATTATTCGGGGCGGTGGTGAAGATGTCTTCTGCACCCTCGAGAAGCACGTTTGATTGGGAGATCGGGAAGTTCATTTCGATGAGCATGATGATGTCGGCATTAATGAAAGGGGTGCAGGGAGAGGTGGTTGGCGGGAGTTGGGTTGATGTTGGGGCTGAAATAAAGAGGTATCGTCCAGCGAGAGAGAGACAGAGAGAGAGAGACAGAGAGAGAGAGAGAGAGAGAGAGAGAGAGAGAGAAGGACATACTCTACCGTACCTTGGCAACTACTAAAAGCTCCCAACAACGCATCAGCAATCACATCACTCATATTTCCGGCCATATCCGGATCCTCGATATAAAACGACCACCCCGGCGAGGCCAACGGGCCCAAATCGGCCTCCAGAGTAGAGAGCGTCAGTATCCGGGTCCCTTCCTCCTTGACAACATCCGCATACCCTTCTGCGTACTTCACCGTGTCGTCTTCCTTCCCAAAGAAGAAGATGACCCTGTTGCGGTTGAGGGACGACTGCTCGAACTCGTGGTCGGCTGTGAAGATTGTTGTTGGTAGGTAGGGGTCGGCGGGTCGGCTTGGCCAGATTGTGCGGTTGGCGGTGATCATCAGGTTCTTAAAAAGAATTGGAGGACGATATTTAGTGTGCAATCGGGCGCGTCGCGGTATCAAAAAGGCGAGGCCCGCAACGCGGCCGCTCGTCACAGATTTTCAAAGGGAGAAGTTCACAGAAACTTCTATCCTACCTTTAATCCGTCCCATCCCAAATTGTCGTCCATCTTCGATAGGGCTTCATCATATGGATATGGCACCGTAACCATACGGGTTTCCCTTCCAAATCGATAATATGGAGACGCGAAAAGTCCGCCTAGGATGTAGTTCAACATCCTCAGCGCATCAGCTTCGTAAAAAGCTTGCTCATAAGCGAGCACAATGTCGGCGTTGATCACGCAGGGCTGGGCACTGGTTGAACTGGGTGCTGCCGTTGGTTTGGTTGTAGTAGTGGGACTGCTTGGACTCGCCGGGCTCCGTGAACTTGTAGAAGCCGCTGGGCTACTTGAACTCGTCGCACTCGCCGTCGTAACCGGCGTTTTAGTGGGAGAATGTGACGTCGAGGCGGCGCTCGAATTTTCTGGCATGTGGATGGTAGTCGGTGGTGTACTGCTTGGACTTGTTGGACATACCACGGGCGGGGCTGTTGCCGTCGAAACTCCAGGCACAATTGGCTCCTTGCAAAATTGGAGGGTGTTATCTGCAAAAGCGGCAAATCCAAACAAATCCCTTATTTATAAAGTGAATTTTAGAAAAATTACTCCTATAAAAATCATCAAATTAAATTAAGGGTACCAGGAAGCTAATTTAATCAATTTTTTCAGCCTACTATTAACATCAGAAGCTCCGGCGGCAATGGAAGCCTTGCTAATCCTATCCGCCAAGGCTTTCGAATCAGGAATCATGCCCAAGTCCATAGCTCCACTAGCCGCAGCCGATGCGTAGACATACGCCGACGTCTTCGAGGAAGGATCTGGCCTTAAATTCACAGTTTGGCGTTTTAAAGGGCCTTGGAAGCGCCGAATTTTACTATGGAAAATAGTGATGTGAAGTGCTGAAGTGAAGAATTGTATGCTACCCTTCGACTTACTCGAATAAATTCACATCAAGCGTATAAGTGATTAGCATAGATAGCGAAGTATGACTTTTCGAGTTTACCAGGGAATCCATAAACTAAATCGCGTCTTTTTCTACAGTATCCGCTTACCGATTGTATTACTTCTGCTCTTTTGGCTTTATAAAGGGCACTAGTTGGGTCTAAAAGCTTCGGGTCCCAGTTAATTTTCACGGGCGAGCGAAGGCTGAAAGTGGATTTTTGTATTTTTTTTTTGGTTTTTGGATCTTTTAGTTCATTGCAATTTCAAAATATAGAAGAGAAATAGACAAATTATAGAAACCTGAATATTTTTGTGCTGCAAGTGACAGGGGATTGTGGCGTGGTTGCATTCGTGGAATCGCAATTACAGGCTAAAAACTAGTAGAGTCGCTCTCTCTCTCGCTCTCTCTCTCTCTCTCTTTCTCTATCACTAGCTCTCTTTCTAGTTTAAAATTATTTTTCTAACCTACACCTTGTCCCAAATACAATGGCCACCACAATGCCAGCGGCCCCGATCGCTATCCCAAGAATAAGCACCAGAAACGAGAATATTTGCAGCTTCCGAATGCTGCCAGCCATTTTTTCGAGGGTGTAAATTAACGATTGAGCCCCGTGTAAGCCGGGTTTCTTAGGAAAACGACAAGCCAGCTTATCAGCCGCCTCGAAAAAGGGAAAGAATAGCGGAAAAGAGAAGGCCACAACGGTCTGATAGGGGATGAGACCTTCGGAACAAATCGGAAGCCGCTGCGCCGGCTTTGTTAGCAGTGTGGTCGATAGAAACTGCGACAGCCGAAATAAAAAAAAATCGATTTCCCGCAAATAAATCGATTTTCCCGCATTCCGCCAATAATAAAAATTTTAACGTGAGAAATTACATTTATTTTTGTTGCATCTATCAATTACAGTGTTCCGGATCTCGTGCTCTCCGTGTCGAAACATTTGGCGGGCAATATGCCATGGATTTCGTGATTTGATTGGCGACTTCGACAAAATTTCCAGGCGCAAAGCTGCCGTCGAGGAGGAACTGGTATTCGGGTTGGGAGGGGATTGAGCCGAAGTTGAGCTTAGAGCCGATGGACACTGTAATGAAATGTATCCTAGCAAGGCTTAGTATCTCTTAGAAATATTCTTAGGCTTGGGCTTAGGATTAGGCTTAGGCTTCGTTAGGCTTAGGTCCATAGAACTCTCGACGCCTAATCGACTACGGCCCGCTTTTCAGCCCATTTAAAAGGCCGTCCGCCGGCCACTCGAACTGTTCCCATTATGGCTTGGCACAGTTTTTTTGGTCCCTATTTTATATGCCATCAAGAGCGTGGCTGAATGTGGGTGGCATAGTTTTGAAAGTTTTAAAGTTAATTTTTGTGGTTTAAATGGGGTTAAAGTTGCCGACCTCGAAAACTAGCTCGAAAAATTCTGTGACAAATTGCGAAAATTTGTGTCAATACAATTGGCATGGGGATCATTTCTCTAATACATCGCAAAATGTCCAAAAGTTAATGCCTCAACAGGCACTCGAATTCGTAAAAATAAAAGATGCGCTCGGTCGAATGATGTATTGGTCGTGTTGCGCCCAGGTGTCCCAATTTTACTATAACGCGATTTGTGTGTCGAAAATGCAACAAAAACGACCCAAAACAAATTGTCAGTTTTGAAAATACAAGACATGAATTTGCATGTAGTCGTCATGCTGAAGCCATTGCAAAAAAGAGCAAAAAGAAATTCGGTTTATTTCGATGTCGTGGAATCGAACCCGGACCCTCCGCCCGGTTGCCCTGTGGCGCAATGAGGAGAGCGTCGGCGTGCCAATCCAGAGCTTGCGCCAGTTCAATCCCAGCACCCTCTCAGAAGCCGAATTTCTTTTTGCTCTTTTTTGCAATGGCTTCAGCATGACGACTACATGCAAATGCATGTCTTCTATTTTCAAAACTAACAATTTTGTATTTTTTGGGGTCGTTTTTGTTGCATTTTCCGCACACAAATCGCGTTATAGAAATATTGGGACACCTGGACGCAACATGATCAATACATCATTCGATGCAGAATTTTTTGGCGCATCTTTCTATGCTATTTTGCAGTTGCGCTGAGGTGTCCCAAAATTCGAAAGTGTCGAAAAACTGTTTTTAGTAGGCAATTTAACCATGTTTCGGTCATTTTTGGGTTTTGCGATGTATTGAAATGATCCCATGCCGAATTAGGATACACAAATTTTCAGCGGGTTTGGTTCAGAAGTTTTCGAGATAGTTTTTCGAGGTCGGCAACTTTAACGCCCATTTAAACCACAAAAACTTAACTTTTAAAACTTTCAAAACTATGCCACCCTACTAATTCAGCCACGCTCTTTCAGATGGCATCATAAAAATAGGGTCCAAAAAAACTGTGCCAAGCCTTGTTCGGGTGTCTCACAGACTGCCTTTTAAAACCTATACAAGTGCAAAAAAAACTCGTCTCAAACCTGTAAAAAAGTCGTACCCATAACAATCATATAACCGGTCAGCCTCGGCTTCTGCTTTTGGGACCAGATCATCCCCATTATCAATTATTTTCTGCATTTACCGACGTCACAAACCTGCTAGAAAACAATAAAAGAGTCGGGATAGTAGCCGTTTTAGGTGGGGTGTAGTCAAGGAGGGAGAGGCCGCTGAAAACACAATTTTTAAAGGGCATTTTTCACGCCTCACCTTGCCATATCGGAAATATTGTTCGGTCCCGAGATGCTGGTGCGCTCCAGGAAGACCATTTTGGCTAGGCTGCCGAAGGGGGTTCTGCAATCGGGTTTAAGGGGATTCGGAAGGGAAGGCTGGACCTGTATTGGTAGTCGATGGAGTTGTCTGGGAATGATTTTGGATCTGGAAATGGGATGAGGGAGAAGGAGACGTTCTGCCATTCGGGTTGCTTCACGAGGAGGGTTAGGAGGGTTACTACTGCCTAAAAATGTTGATGTGGATGAGAGAGAGCGAGAGAGGGACAACGAGGGAGAGAGAACGAGAGAGAAAAACGAGAGAGAGAATGAGAGCGAGAGAGAGCGCGGAGAAAGAGCGATAGGGAGTGAGAGATTGAGAGAGCGAGAGATTGAGAGAGCGAGAGAGAGAGAGAGAGAGAGAGAGAGGCGAGAGAGAGAGAGGGAGAGAGACAGATAGTACGATCTACTCACATACCAATTGATTCAAATCACTGCCATTATTGTCGAAGGATATATCCCAAACAAGAGCCACACTCCTCCCAATCGGCGTCCCAGGCGCACAAGTAGGTAGTGGCGGGGCCGTATTCACTGGTGTCGTCGGCGGGACCGTCGTTTTCCCGTCAGGGGCGCATATTCCAAACTTGGAAACTAAAACTATCACGTTAAGCGTAGAAACCTAACCTAAAAGCTGGGCAACCGGTGAGGGCAGCTTGCTGTAGTCGCCATCAGCTATAGAAAATGTGGCTCCGGGTGAGGCCAATGCCCCGAGGCTGCTGTTGTAGAAGGAGACGGTCATGATGAAGATGCCCTTGTCCTGGAATTGTGCGCTACAAACTACCAACGACGAATACAGGTCGAAGCCAAAAACTCGTATCGAATAACAGGTGCAAGAGGATGCCTTAAAACCTATGAATTAAACCCACTTGTAGCGATTTCGACAACGCCAGACTGCTATTGACAGAGTGGTCACTAAAGATGTCTTCAAGCAAAAAAAAAGAGTTTTACTCAGTTCCGATCAGGATCATCACTCGATTCCTCCCATTCGTGTCGTCAAACCGGTTTTCCACTTCGGAGAGCACCCTAAAAATTAATTATGAATTCCTTGTTAGATAAATCCCTCTAATACAGCTGTAAGCACCGTTTCTTGGCTGTCGCCATCCCTTTAAAAACATGATCTTACACAGAGATATCCGCTGAGCTTTGTGGGTCTCCCCATGCCTCCTCATCATTATCAAATATCGCCTCGACAAATCCGCCGAGCCCGATATTGGCTTCAAAGACACGCGTGCTGATGTTTTGAGGGTACATTAACTATAAGAGACTGCGAAAAATAATGGAAAACCCACGCCCCGGATCCGAGAGATCACCGGCGTATCACCGAAATCGTATGCCGTCTGGTCTTCGAATATATCACCAGCGACAAAATACATAAGGTCCTAAAAAGGCTTAAGCTTAGGCTTAGGGCCCGGGCTAGGCTTACTGTAAAGTGTTTTTACTCAGGCTGGCGTTTTAGGATGGGACCAAGCCTATCTTGTTCAGAATTTTTTGCTGATTCCGAATACGTTTTCCAAATTTGCTGCGGACTTCGCGTTGAAAAGCCATTTTTGGTCTAAATTAAGCTTAAAAACGGCATAAATTCGGATGCTGGCCCACTATTCCCTGTCTGGGTCCAGGGATTGTTGTGCCCCTTATCTACCCTCCTAAGCCCCTTCCAAGTTGGCACCATGGTGCATTGGTAAGCTGTTCGCTTGCCAGGCACAGGGCGGCGGTTCGATCCCCGCCCTGCACAATTTCTTTTGCTTTTTGCACAAAAACACATGATTTTTTGCATAAAATCGTGCTTTGACCTCTAAAACCATTACCGAGCCAGTTTTAACGTCGGAGGTGACAAAAACTCAAAAAATAACGCAAAAATCCAGATTTAGTCAATTTTTTTAGCCTAAATGTCGAATAACTTTTTAAATAAAGGTCGGCAGCAAATTTGGAAACCAGATTCTGAATCAGCGAAAAATTCTGCACAAGATAGGCTTGGTCCCATTCTAAAACGCCAGCCTGAGTAAAAACACTTTACAGTTAGGCTTAGGATTAGGCACAAATTCTGGTCGATACCAGAAACTCACATTGGCTGGATCAATTGGCAATATCTGTTCGTAGACGATAAGTATATCCGCATTAACGACTTTTTTACAGCCATCCTGAGCCAGAATCAAGCCCGTTAGGGAAAAGAATAAAATTAGGCGCTGTATCATCAAAACAATCGCGTTAGTCGAATTCTGGCGCTGCTACTCGCGGCTTTATCCTGCAGCAATCGAGTTGATTTTGACGTTTCTGTGGCCTTTGGACGCCGTGGAGCTTATCAGCGCTTCGGCTAAACGGCCGGAAAGGTAGCTGAATCTGGGTTGATTTATGGCGCGCTTTCGGAGTCATCTTTTGCGCGTGCTTTGGGCGTTGGTAGATTGGTCTCTCTCTCTCTCTCCTCTCTCTCTCTCTCTCTTTCCAATTCACAGTAACGAACATTTATTCGACGCACTTAAAATCGGCCAGCAGAAACCCCAAATGGAAAAGACGATAATGGAACACGCATGGTGTGTAGATGAGACACAAATGAGCGAATAAGCGAATAGACAAATGCACATTGGCACGGCACGGCTTTTTAAAGGGATCGGCAAGCGAGGGCGGGAGGGGGCGTGGCTTGTTAGACGGCAGCTGCCGGGCCTCGCACCGTCGACATCTCGTGGCGAGGGCCAAAGATCGAGTGGGACAGCAGCGAGTGGAACGTCTCCAAGCCGGCACCTTCATCGAGCTGAAAAGGGTGGGATTGTGTGAGGCTTAGGTTAGTCTTTGGGCTTAAGCTTCAGCTCCTCATTCCCTTACCGGCGGCCCTCCACCCTCGAGGCTAACGTGGCGGACACAATGGCGAGTGGGCTGCTTCTTGACGAGGCTGTAGTTGTAGATGCCCCATCCCGAGCAGATGCGGTCGACGATCTGACGGCGCAGCCCGGGAGACAGCTTGGCGAAACGCGGGTGCGCCACCACCTCGTTGGCCATCACCTGGCAACTGCATTAAAGAGCAGATTCAGCCAATGTTCATCTACCAACCTGCCGTCAATGCGCTGCAGGTTGGTGCGCAGGAGGTTGTCGAGGTGGAGAGCCTCGGCGAGAACAAAGTTCTGCAGCAGGCGCTCGACGGTCTCCGGGGGTTCCAGAATTAGCAGCTGGAAACCGGGAGGTTCAAGGAGTTCATTAGGGTTTCCTGACCTGCTCCAACTCCTCGACGACAATCTGCATACGATGGTGGTGGGCGAAGAGGAGGGCAGGGCGGAGGAGACGAGATGGGACCGACGGGGCGAGGGGGTGCAGCCAGGTGAAGAGAGAGGTGACGACCTGAAGGTGTTCAGACGGAGTAGATGCCGATCAAGAAGATGTCTTCCTTACCTCTCCCGGCGTAGCATCGGCCGCCTTGCACGCGTCGATGAAGTCGCTGGTGCAGTGGGCGACGAGGTCAGCGGGTGTTTGGCCGACGATGAAGCCGTCGGTGCCGTAGATCTTGAGCACGCCGCGGTTCACGTAGAATGGGGTGCCCATTACCAGAATCTAAAACGAGACCGGTAAGTACGAGTACTGCTTCGTCAAAAAACCCGATAGTACATCCAGAGGTCGGCTTTGGGGGCCGTCAAAAATTGGGGTTGGCGCCAAGGGGAGCGGAGGAGGGTCTCGCCGTACACCATCGACTTGGCCTTGAGGATGGTGGGGCACACGACGTTCTCATATGGCTCGACACCGCAGTACGCTTCCGGTTGGAGGCCGGCAGAGATCATCGATGACCACAGGCCAGATTGGTAGGCCTGAAGATGAGTCGTTCCGTACACTGTTCTCCACAAGCCCTACCCTATAGACGAGCTCCTCGAGGGCGGGCAGCAGCTCGATGCGGATTGCTTCCGGTATCTTCTTCTCGATGCTCCAATCCGGGTGGTCGACAAAATGGCGTGAGCAGGCGTACAGCACCGTCTCCACTTGGAAGGCGTTGGCGGCGCGGACGAGACCTATTCAACTTGCTGGGCAACCGTAAGCTAGCCTACCTTTGAACTCCTTGTAGATGGGCATGCGGGTGGGGTAGATGAAGTCGAGGAGGCTGGCAAAGTCGGCCCTGGAGAAGGGAGATACGTCGACGACGCCATCCTCCTGTACGCCGCGCATCATTTCTTCTGAAAGTGCGTGTAGGTAGGAGAGATAGAAGGCGTGAGAGAGGGCGAGAGAGGGAGAGACATACTCATGTAGGGAGAGTGGTAGGCGAGCAGTGCTCTCCACGTCGACAACCTCGAGCCGTCCGGAAATACGAGCGTGACGTCACCCTCGTTGTACTTCGGATGAGGGCGCTCGAGCTAGAAAATTCGCGGTAGCTATAACCCAAAGCCTAAGCTCAAGCTCAGCCCTTCGTACCAGGTTGATGAAGCGCAGCTCAAAGTGGACGTGGAGCACACGATGGTCGACAATGTTGACGAGCAGCGGGTGGAAGAGGGGAGCAAAGTGAAAAACGTCCTGAAGAGTTTCGAATGGCTGGATACAATTATGGTGATCTTGCTACGGTACCTTGTCCACGACTTTCGTCGACGGCACGCCGCCGTTGCCGGTGCGGATGCGGACTTGGGCCACGTAGGCGACTTCCATCGGCTGTTTCGTCGTGACGCGCACTTCGACGCGACGCAGAGTCTGGAAGGAGGAGGGTGGAAGAGAGAGAGAGAGAGAGAGAGAGAGAGAGCGAGACAGAAAGAGATAGAGAGAGTGAGCGACCTACCTGATATGAAGCCGTTTTGACGATAAACTCGACGTCTCTGAACGGGAACGAGTAGCCGCACTGTGGAGCCGGCAGCGGGGTGGGTTTGACTGGAAAATTTGCAGCGTACAGTAGCGTAAAGTGGAATGGCCCGTACCCTCAGCATCATCAAACGACATCCCGACGGTGATCGCTGGCAGGGGAACCTCGACGGCCGTTTCGACGCCCTGAAATTGATGTGAGTGAGAAAAATCCAGTTTAGCTGTGGAAGGCAGCAGATATCCTTGCGGAATTTCCGAATACTCCCTGCTAGCCCTTAGACGAAAATAAACCCACGCTCTCCGGCAGCGCATCCTCGAACGGGTTCTCGTTCATGTCGTAGGCCGTAGAAGCGCTCTAAAACCGGGTACTGATCTGTTAACGAGGGTGGGGGTATAAAACGGAAAGATGGCTAGAAAACAAAATTACCACCTACCAATAGCGAGAGGCTCGAGAAGCTCTGCATCTTCTCGACGCCGGTGGTGTTGACGAGTCGGTAGGGATGAAGAGGCGGGATGGGCGAGCCGTACGGGGCACAAGTTGCTTTGGAAAATGGCGATATCTGGTGCTCACGATCTTTATAGTCCATTTTGCAAGCAAATTGCGAAAACTCGAATGCAAATTAGGCTATGCAAATTAGTTTTCTCGGTTTGTGGTCCGGTTTTTAGCGATAGGCTTAGGCTTAGGCTTAGCCCTAGGCTTAGCCTTCTCTTTTTGAGCATGGGCTTTTCTATATATGGTAACTTACAGCTTTAATGTCTCCAATATTCTCTCCTTGTTTGCCTTGCTTTTTGTTGTTTTGTGCGTTAATCTGTATTTCACAAACTTTTCCTAAAAATAAATATTTATACTGGCGATCGTATTATACGCATACATAATTTTAAAGTAAGAATAAATAAAATTAGGAAAGGGGCGCTTGGTGAGAGGGAGGGGAGGGGAATTATTTGCTTTATGGGTGCTTTTCCGGGGCTGTACTCACAACGGTTGCTGGGAAATTGTCACTAACCGGGGTGTAATGTAGGCTTGGGAATCGGAGATTAGGCTTAGGCTTAGCTTGGGCTTAGGCTTAGGTTGAGTCTTACGCTTGGACTTAGGCTTAGGCTTGAGCTCGGGCTTGGGCTTAAGTTTTCTCAAGAACCTCGATATCCTCGAGTTTTTACTTCGATTCCCAAGCAAAAAAAAAACTAAAAAATACATTTATGGTACCACTAAAGTATAAAATCGCAACATAAAGTAGAGCAGTATAAAAAAATCTAAATAAAAATGATTACTGTAGAAAATGTGCCTAGTGGGACAGCTGATGAAAGCAGACCTGAAGAGAAGAAGCGCTTGCTCGGCGGGCCGGGTACAAATAAATACTATCGACGCTGACTAGGGATTTGGTGGAGTTTTGGGAGTACGGTAAGATATCGTACGTTAGGATACGGTAGAGCAAAATTTGCGTAGAGGGCAGATGAGGAGGTGGGGTTTTTTTGGAGGAGGGTTCGACAATTTTATCGATTTTAATTCTTTTAAAAAGTGTCAAACCCTAATTTTTTGGGGGGAATAAGTGACGGCGATCAATGAAAAAAAGAATTCTTTTTTAGGAATTCTGATGAGCCTAGCAGTTGCAGGATTGCTGGGGCGGCTTTTGCGTCGTCGTCGCGTCGAGCTTGGTGCCCTTTGGTTGCTGCTGTTGGTCCTGAAAATTAAGGCTCAGCTTTGTTAAATCTGTATCGAAATTTCATGCTAATGTGCTGCTGCTTAGCTTTAATCTGCCCACCTTATCGAGACTCTCGGCCATCTTGTCGCAAATGATCTCGACCAGCTTCTCGAACACCGCCTTCACGTTGATGTTCTCCTTTGCGGATGTCTCGAAGAATTGAAGGCCTTAAAATGGTTCAAAAAATTGGTAAAAGTGAATGTACATCTTCCGGAGTCATAGACCCAAAAAGCAAAACGTTGAGGTCCCGGGGAGATTTGAACTCCCGTCGCAGGATTCAGAGTCCTGAGTGCTAACCGCTACACCACGGGACCGACGGGGCGAACCGCGGGAGAGGGGTTTATGAGGGGACAGCCGAGCCCGGGGCCTGTCATATGTTGACTTTTGGCGCGGAAGGGCTGTTTGGGTGTTGTCCAAAGAACAGACGTTTTGGGGGCCAAGTTTTGTGAAGATTCTAGCTATGGGAAACGGGCTTAGTAGGCTAAAAATGCCGACCTTTAAAACCAATTCTAAAAAACTTAAGGGCAGCGTCCCCAACCTTAACCGCTAAAATATCAATTTAGTATAGAAAACTAATTAGCATACAAAACCCACCGAGCTGATCAGCCAACTGCCGTCCCCGCTCCATGGAGACGACCCGCTCCCCGTCCATGTCGCACTTGTTGCCGACGAGCACGACTTGTGCGTTCTCCCACGAGTAGGTTTTGATTTGCGTGCACCTGAAATAGGCGGATTCCATCGGCTTCGGCTTAACTTAGGCCTAGGCTTAGACTTGGGCTTAGGCTTACAAGTGTTAGACTTCGGCTCTTGGGGTTAGGCCTAACTTAAATTAGGATTGAACGTGCTTGACCCACCAATCCTGTACGGAGTTGAACGATTCCTCGTTGGTGATGTCATACATCAGGATGAAGCCCATGGCACCTCGGTAGTAGGCTGTGGTGATCGTACGGTAGCGCTCTTGGCCGGCCGTGTCCTGAAGTTAAACGGAAAATACGAAAAATCAAGTCCATCATACCCAAATTTGGAGCTTCACCCGCTTGTCGCCACGGAACACCGTTTTCACCTGAAAATTATGTTTTAAGGTGTGCGAAAATGCGCAACTCGTTTAAAGGTATCCGAAAGGCAAAATGTCAAGAGTTCAGTTGCTTAGGAATCGTAAGGATGAGGTTCTGGCTGAAATATTACTTTTTCTACCGTTTCAGGTTATAAACCTTAAAACTCGCTTCAAAAAAAAACTTTCAAAATTGCGTAAGATCTTGTAAATACCTTTAAGTAGCCATTAAAAATTCCGTTACCTACCTTGAAGTCAATGCCAACCGTGCTGACAAACGCTGACGTGAATGAGTCATCGCAATACCGGAAGAGGAACGACGTCTTGCCCACCGACGAGTTGCCGATGATGAGAAGCTAAAAAATTGGTTTTAAGGCTTATTAAATCACAAGTCACTAAATAATTAAGCCTAGTTTACCCTCAATTTCGTTTAAATTAATTCTTGACTTTAATAGGGCTTGTTAGAGGCAATTTTACTTTTTATTGATACCTTGTTCGGATAACCCCAGATCCAGAAAAAATTTTCTAGTTTCCGGCGCGTTTTGCACCCAATTTACATTTGCCTATGACGTATCTTGGCGCCCATCGGCTTGCGGGGGTCCCGGAGCGAAAAGCCGATAAATTGGAGGGGGGCCGGGCCGGCGAGCATCGGCCGCGGGAAAGTGGATAATAAAGTGGCGAGGGGTGAAGCTCGCCAAAGGGGCTAGAGATTTCGTTTTTTAAGGTTTTGCTTAAAATATCGTAGCATATGGATAGGTTGACTATTCTAGGAATAAGATCCATATAATACCTTGAACATGTAGTCAAAATTCTGGTCGGCCTGGCCGCCGGCGGCACCGCCCTGAGCACCGGTTGCCATCTGAAATAATAAGTGGGGCGGAATTAAAAGTGTTTGGAAGGCGCGAGAGAGAGAGAGAGAGAGCGAGAGAGAGAGAGAGAGCGAGAGAGAGAGCGAGAGAGCGAGAGAGAGCGAGAGCTAGGGAGAGGAGAGAGAGAGAGAGAGAGAGAGATATAGAGAGCGGAGAGAAACTTAGGCTAGCTTCGCTTATTAGGCTTTGACTTACTAGGGATGCTAGTTAGCCAATAGGCTTACAAGGGAAGGGCACGTGGACGAAGTGGAGTTTCGAAAAACGCTCGCGGCTACCCTCGGGTAATCGACTATGGAGAGATTGTTAGGGTTAGATTTAGGCATAGGGTTCGGCTTCAAGAAGCGGAAAAAGAACGACATAAGCGAACAATCCAAAAAACCGAACACAAAAATACCGGCACAAAAGTACAAATTACGGCTCTGAACGCAGAACGCTGATGTACGATTCGTAAAAATGGGATTTGTACGAAAAGCCAACGAGCCAACGGCGGGTTCGCCCTGGTGTGGCCCAGCGGATTAGCCGGATTATTTAGCGGCGAGTAGAAAACCGTGGGGGCGAGATTGGTATGTCAAATCGTGTGTAATTTGATGGATTTTAAATGGGAAAGTTCGTATTAGGAAATCAAAATTCCGATAAATATGTTTGCAATATTGATTTCCCAATTAACATTCAAAAATTCAGCACTCGCTTAATAAAAAACATAAATTTAACCTTTAGGAACATAGTACTGGCAAAAAAGAAAGGCCAAAATCAAAAAGTCAGGCCTCGGGCGACCCGAACCTCTGTCGTAGACTTCTCAGACCAAAGCGTTAGCCACCAGGCCACCTAGACCTGCTTTCTCCAATTTAAATATTTAACATTTAAGGATTTAGCGTTGCTTGAAATGCCTGAAGAAAAATGCGGAAACGCTGGATCCCTATAAAATGCGGCGACCCTCATAACTATGCCGCCAAAAAGCAGGGCATTCGAGGGGCAAAGTGGAGAAAACGTGGCCCCTTCCCCACCAGATATCGACGTTTTTCGGTTCTGGTTTCTCCGGCTTTTCGGCATGAATTCGAATATGATCTCGTTGGTTTGAGGAATTCAGAAAAAATCCGTGGTCCTGGTTTGCTTTAACCATACTTTGATGGATAAACGCTTTAAAGGGTCTGCGAAGTCATCTGTACGAATTTTAGCGGCCGCGGATTCCATGAATCTGCCTCTCACGTAACGAAACGCTTTGTCTCACTATTCCGTAACGGACTATGCTTAGCCTTAGACTTAGGCCTAGGCTTAGGCTTAAGCTTAGGCTTAGGTTTAGGCTTAGGCTTAGGCTTAGAGTACCTAAGAGCAAAACCTGAAAACGGAAAAATGGGGGCGACTCGCTTCCCATGTTATGTATTCCGAGGAGGGGCTCGAGGCCAGCGAATGGCGTGCCCACTTTTTCAAGTCTACCCGAGCAACCGGCAGGCCTTTCGTTTTACCCGGAAAAATTCTGGGGGAGTTTGAGAATGTAGTTTTGAAGTTTTGTAGCGATAGATCGAGAACGAGAGGAAGTGAGAGAGGGTGAGAGGGAGAGAAAGAGAGAGAAAGAGAGAGATAGAGAACGATAAAACTATGTTTTTTACTAAAGAAACATAGATCAGTGGAGCCTGAGTCACAGAGGGCCCAGAAAAGACCCAGGATAAGATTGAGTTGGCCCTCAGATAGAGGTGAGCCAGGAAAAGCCGGAGAAGAAGAAGAAGCCGATGCATACGCGTGTGTATATCTATGCGCGTGTGTATGTGGTATAGAGGCGGGGATTCAGCCCTGGGTCCCTTCTGCCCTGGGTGAGGAAGGGCTCTACCTACGGATCGATGGGCCCCACGCCGGGCCCCAGTGGGCCCCACACACACACACACACACTGGCCCCTTCGAAGCCAAGGCCCCGTGAAACTTTTCCGCGGGCCTTCTGGGGCTGAAAGGACGGGAGGGAAAACAAAAACCAATAATTCCTGGAGCGGGGTGTGGAATTTTCGGAGGGTTGGCGATGAATACAGACTTGATGGTTGTGGAATTGAAAAGAAAAGCGGCATATTAAGTGAGCGAAAGCGTGAAAAGTGTAAAAAAAGTTGAAATGGTTCCTTGAAGATTTTTTTCGTAAAACGTTTGCATAAGTCCGCCTAAAACACAGAAAGTATTATAATTTTTACCATAACTTTGTCGTTTCAAATTATTTTTTACAAAAAATGGGTCAGAATAAAGCTTTCTAGATTTCACACCATAGGGGAAATTTCATAACAATCGAATTGTAGCCAGCAGAGTATAAGCATTTCACTGAGCCGCCTGTCTGCTTGAAACACTAGAAAAGCAGCCATCGATTTCCTCGCCTCTTTAAAATATCTTATTTTAGCTCCGAATTTGACACCTGAACCCCTAAATTACAGTAGCTTAGCTGCAAAATTGAGAACCCACAAATCTCGCGAGCGGTTGATTGACACGTCATCTTCTGTTACTCTCTCTCCTCTCTCTCTCTCTCTCTCTCTTTCTCTCTCTCTCTCTCTGTCTCTCAGGCCAGACAGATTGCAGTGGCAAATGAACGGCTTCCCCCATCCGAAAGGGCCGCACTGCCCGGGGATTTAGAGCTTTTTGCCCGTGTATGCCTCGTCTTCTGGACTGCTGCGGAATCGATGCACCCTCAGGGGCCATTCAAGGCAAATCCCTTCACACACACGCTCGCTCGCTCACCCAATCGGGGCCAAGGGGTTAGCCTTTTTCTGGGTCTCGCTATCTCGCTCTCAGTAACTGGCTCTATCTCCCTCTCTCTCTCTCTCTCTCTCTTGTGTGACTCGCTCCAGGTCTTTCCTGATGCACGACAATGGCAGCTAGCCTTTCTCATCGTCAGGCTGGCATATAAGAACATCGGCTTTCGGCATTGTCTCGGCTTTCCCATTCTCTCTCCCTCTCTCTCTCCCTCTCTCTCTCACTATCTCTCTCCCTCTCTTCCTCTCGGACTCCTGGAGACCAGATTCCGCAAAAGATCTCTGCTATTTGGACCAAAAGAACGATTTGAGTTCAGCGATAGCGAGAGAGAGAGAGAGAGACGGAGAGAGAGACGGAGAGAGTGAACGATAAAATTGGATCAAGCCGGTGTGAGCTGCCCGCGAAAACCACCAACGGATTAGAGGGTAGCCAGATATTCTGGGGGACCCCGAAAAATGGGGGCCCACGCCAGGCCAGCGAAGCGCCAAGGTCTTCTAGCCTATTATTAAGGGGGATAACACTTTTTGTGCCAGAAATCGTTGGAGAGAAAGAGGGCGAGAGAAAGAGACAGGGAGCGCGAGAGAGTGAAAAACCCTGTAAAACTTACCGTCAAATCTGGTCGAAGCACAAAAAGGTCGCGCACAGATGATCCGCCCAAAGTATGTTCAAAGCTGTCGAGCATTCGATATGAGCTTTAAGTGATCTAAATAATAGTTAAAAGAATAAAAGTAACAATGTATTAAACGGAATAATGATAGGTCTTTACAAGTTTCGGCGAAGCCTAACAAGGAGACGTTTTTGAGTGTCGTCGGGACTTCGGGATGAGACCAAGCCTAACTTGTGCAGAATTTTAGGCTGATTCCGAATATGGTAACCGTTTTTGCGGAATAGCCATTTCTCGAAAGTTATGAACGATTTAAACCTCAAAAAAAGTCGAAAATCGGCAACTTCCGATAGTCATAAAAGGCTTCAGAATAGGTTTTAGATAAAACCAGGTAGTGCATCTTGTTCAGAAAAAAATTCTATATAAAATGTACCATCTTCTCCAAAATCATTGAAAAGTTAGAAAAATTTGATTAATTGGGAAGAATTTTACGCTGATTTCAAATATGGTAACCGTGAATCAAAAATTTTCAAAATTCCAGCATTTTTGAGTTAAGTAGCTTATTTTCTAGAGAATTGTTTTCTGAATAAGAGGCCCTATCTGGTTTTGTCTAAAACCTATTCCGAAGTCTTTTATGACTATCGGAAGTAGCCGATTTTAAACTGTTTTGATGTTTAAATCCTTCATAACTTTCGAGAAATGGCTATTCCGCAAAAACGGTTACCATGGTCGAAATCAGCGTAAAATTCTGCACAAGATAGGCTTGGTCAGATGCCAAAGTCCCGACGACACTCAAAAACGTCTCCTTGTAAGCCTAATCCGAACCCCAAAGCCTAAGCCAAAAAACCATATCACCTAGCAAAACTATTTACGAGGATCAATATCCTATTGCAGCATACAATTAAAAATAAAACAAATTCTGAAAAATAGGTCAACTGCCCACTTGTGAATCGTGCGTAATCCTGGCTTTGCGGGGGGCAGCAGCACCGACGATGACGGTTCAGTGGATCAATCGGTTTTTTTTGGCTGAACCATACAAGAGACATAAAGTATACCCGAGCGGTCGGAAGAGACGCTCGACATCTTCGATTATCTATCGCAGCCGTTCCCACGCGTCTTTCCGAACTAAAACAACTGGCGCGGTGCTGTCTAAAAGTTTTTAGAGGCGGACCCTTTGAGGATTCCGCTTTCATGAAAGGAGGAAATGAAAAATTTCTCTAGCTGTCTCTCCACTTTTTCGCATTTGAAAAAAATTTTGAACGTATATTCCGGCGGTGCAGTTTTGTATGGCGATTCTGGAAATCATAGTGAGAAGCGCTCGCTCTGGGCCAACCAGGGGTAAAATCAGGTTTTGGGCTTTAGCGGAGGTCGAGAAGGATGCGACAAAAGGCTTCTAGCTATATTTCTCTACTCTCTCGCTTTGTAAAAAATCATTGGACGGCTTATTCCGTTGCCCTTCTCGATGCAGATTCCTGAAATCATCGTGAGAAGCCCTGGCCCTGGGCAGTTTTGGGACAAAATAGTCCTCAAAATTTCATTCCTGTTCATTTTAACTCGCGTCGTTTTTGGTGAGGTAGAATCTCGTCTCGTTCAACTTTTTCAAGCCCGACTTTGAAAAACCAAGAGGAAATCCAAAAATGCATCTCTCGGCGGCGGGGGAAACCTAAAAACCAGACCCATCCTGCGAAAGGGCGCGAAAATTAGAACAGTGGAGTGAAAGGAAAGGGGAATAGAGGAAAGTGATGTACTCAGGAACATGGTTCTCTGAAAAACGGCAAATCATGCTTGGAACTCCGGATTTGGCCAGTCAGGTAGCTTTGCCTTGGGCATGCTGGCAGCGATTTTTGAGGAAATGAAAGTTGCTACCGGCATTTGCTAGCGGTTCTTACCAAAATTCAGCCATATTCACGATTTTCGAAGACCATGCCGACAAGCCAGAATCCCGACATCCAAAACACGCAAGCCAAAGAAAACTCAAAATTTTAGCCTGTCGATATTTCGAAGATCGGGCCTGTAGGAATCTTTGTTGTCGGTATTTTCAAAGTCGGGGCTCTGGACTGTCGGGATTTTTCGGCTCTCCTGAGGATTCTGACGGATACAGGTTTTCAAAATCGGTCTTTTGAATTTCGGTTTTTTTGCTGTCACTATTTCTACAGTTTCCCACCTCGGCGACCCCATTAATGAAAGCGGCAGCGCTACGCTTTTCCCACCCCCGGGTGATTGGCCGGAATTGGCTGGAAATGGATATGCCGCCGATGGCAGATTGAGGGTAGCAGGGAAGAGCTGCTATGTCTAAAGAAATGGGTTGCGCCACGGTGATGGTCGAGACGGTGGAACGGAACCCCGAAGGGGACAGGAGGATGGGGTTGAGGAGGTTGAGGCCCCCCTTTTTTTGCGTTATGGGTGCCAACCCCCCTACCCCCACAGCCTTCACTTTTTGCGTTGAAACACACACACAACGCCTTTGGGGCAGCCGCGCGTTGACACTCTGTGTTCCTATTTGGTGCCCCTTCAATGGCATTGTGGATGGCAGTTCCGCGCTGAAATAATGACGCTGGGGCGCGAATTTTATGCGAAATTTTATGCTGCTATATCCATAAAATATACTTGAACGTAACCGTATACTTGAAATTCCAGGCCATTTTTGTCTTAATCAGTCCAAACATTCAACATTTTCTGATAAAATATCGCTAAAAATTGTTAAATACGTAACTCCTGCTATAAGACCGTTCTCTCAATTCTTAAAATTCGATTTCGCTTGCTCGCTCTTTTAATCTGCAGTACCAATCACCGTATACCTTCCCTTTCTTTCCATTACTCCCTCCACCCCAAACACTACGCTGCATTCCTCGCAACGACCTTTCCGATTCCACATTAACCCCTGAACGACCGGATCCATGACCCTATACATTCATTACAGAACCCCCTGCCGCCCCGGTTTCATGCCATTTACAAACGAACGATGGTGCTGAAGTATCTACCATTCTTGCTGTTTTCGATTGCGCAAATAGTCTACGGTGTAGACGATGTATTACGGGAAATGCACGGGTTTCCGTGTCGATTCGGGAGTACGATGAGGTGGGGTGGGCTTAGGCTTGCATCTAGGCTTAAGCTTCGATTCAGTCTTAGCCCGGGGCTAGGACTGACTAGGCTTAGCTTTAGGTTTTGACTCTTATACCTTTGGCCTGCTAATTTCCAAACCCAACCGTTTCACCCGTCCAGACTATCTCGTGCCCTCCACGGCCTGCCACAGCGAACGAAGCCACCTTTCGAGTTCAAGTTCTTGGACAAAAACGGACGCCCAGCTCATTACTATCGCCCCGGCGAGAAGTATCTGGGTAAGCGAAACTGACGACTACGCTACGCACCAAAACACGCTCTATCAGTAATTTCCAGTCAGGGTCAACAGCTTTGTCCATCTACGAGGGCTTCTGCTGCAGCCAAGACTTGCCCATCCCACTGGGTACACGATTGGGTCGCTAAAGGGTGGCCATTTCGAGCCAACGCGCGATTGGAAGGAATTTGGTAGGGGAAGTTAAGCTTTTCAAGAAAATGTGGTTTTTTAGGGCTGAGATTCCAGAACTGCTCGTTTAATCGAGGCGATTCGGTTACGCATGCGAATAGCGAGAAGAAATTTATGTTTGAGGTGTATTGGGTGCCGGATTATGATATTGGGGATGTGCAGTTTATGTGAGTTTTGCTAGAGAGAGAGAGAGAAGAGACAGAGAGAGAGAGAGAGAGCGAGAGAGAGAGGGAGACCGAGCTTACTTTTTCAGGCTGACCTTAGCCACCGAGAATGATCTATTCTGGGAACGCTGGCGCCCGCGAAGCGGCTTCATCTCCCCAATCTCAAAAAGCCATGAGCGCTCACAAGTCAACGAGCGGCTATTTGTTGAGGAAACTGTTGAAGACGGTTTGGAAAGTTTCTTATAATAAAAATATACTTTAAGACAAAAGTATGCACATTCACGCGAATCCACCAGTTAATACCGACTCCATAAACGAAAATATGTTGTCAAGAGTCAAGAAATGGGAACGAGGAGCGGAGGGGAACGGTCTTTTTTCCGGAAAAAAAATTGAAAAGACCGTTTTTTAGCTGTTGAAGCCAGCTCGAAGAGCTCGGAGATGATCTCGGCTGTGACAGCGCCAAGCTGGGAGAAGCTTAGGAATGGTGAGCTACTTAAGCGTAGGTTTTAAGCTTCAGTTCAGGCTTACGCTCAGACTTAGCGTAAACTTCATTTTCCCAGCTCTCACAACCTCCCTAAAACTAAATTCAGGAACCCCCTTGACCGACCACTGGTTGAGCACGACCGAGAAAACGGAGCGTGAAGCCATCGCATCGACGTTGAGCACGAAATACCCGGGCGGGCTGCGGAAACGGCAATATCCCGCTCAATTACAGGTTTTAAAGGAGAATAGACATTTTAGTAAGTTTTTCAGCTAGACGATGCCGATCTCCGCTTTCTGAGCGCCAACTTACACTCGAAGAAAGTGGCCAGATCACGGCGGGACGTCACCAACATTACACTTGACTCGGCATATGGTATCAGTTTAGGCGTGGGCTTAGGCTTAGCTTGAGCTTAGACCTAGCTTGAGCTTAGGCTTAGGCTGAGGCTTAGGCTTAATCTTTTCGTTTTAGATTGTAAAACCACCGGATGCGCGAATGAAGGAATTTGCGAGGAGCTCGTCAACTTTGCGCAATGCAAATGCCCCGAGGGCTTTACGGGACGAAGGTGTGAAGGTCGGGCATGCTAGCAGAGATCATTTAAACCGGTCCGACCTTTAGAAGTGGATTACTGTACCTCAAATCCTTGTGCGCGAGGTGTATGCCTCAATGATGTGGCCAAGCAGAGGTTCACCTGCCAATGTGACGATGGATATGTGGGAAGTCGATGCGAGAGTGAGTGAGAGAGAGGGAGAAGAGACAGAAGGACAGAGAGACAAAGAGAGAGAGAGAGAAAGAGAAGAGAGAGAGAGAGAGAGAGAGAGAGAAAGAGAGAGAGAGAGAGAGAGAGAGAGAGAGAGCGAGAGAGAGAGAGCGAGAAAGAGAGAAACGGCAGAGAAAACATACGTAGAAGGGGCGGAAATCTACCAATACCTTTAAAAAGACAACCCTTTCAGCGCGCTGTCCGCGGGAGTTGTGCAAGCAGGGCGGAAACTGTACGCTACTGGCCAATGGACAGCTGGGATGTGTCTGCCCTAAAGGGACGGCGGGCTTCAACTGCGAGCGAGGTAGGAATCGAGAGGAGGCTTAGGCTTACTAGGGAAGTGCAAATAAAAAACCCAGCAAGCCGCTTAGCAAAAATATGGGTCTGATAGAGTCGGCGACTTTTGCGGGTGGGGCACTAAAAATTCATCTCTATTTTTTCGTAAGGTAAGCCTACACGCAGTCAATAATAACTAAAATGTTAAAAAAATCTATATTTCGGACTTCGAAACTTTGAAAAGTCTAAAGTTGTTGACTTTGACCAAAAAAGCAAAAAGTTTTGGATGATCGGGGATTCGAACCAGAGACCCTCCGCACCAGAGGCAGGCTAGTTAGCCACTACACCACTCGACGGGCGGGCAGCCCTCTTTGGGAGGGGCTCATAAGGAAGCGTGGATCAAGTGGTGCTAAACTTAAAATGCTCATAACTTTTTTGTATTAAGCGTTTAGCAAATTCTGATTGCAGTTTCGGAATCCCCGTCGCCGACTCTATCAGACCCATATTTTTGCTAAGCGGTTTGCTGGGTTTTTTATTTGCACTTCCCTAGTTAGGCTTAGGCTTAGACTTAAGCTTTCAATTTCAACTTCAATTTCAGAAATTAACGAATGCAATTGGCTCCGTTGCCAACACGCCAAGACGTGCATCGATAAATTTAACGACTACAAATGTATTTGCGAGGATGGGTGGATGGGCAAAGATTGTGACCGTAAGTCCGGGAAAAATTTGGTGTAATTCAGGCTTTCAGGCCCCTGCCAAGACGTCTACGGTACTTGTCGAATTTGGGAGCGGGATGGGGAATGTTTGCGGACTGCGGAAACCGGTCCTCTGACTTTCGAGGCTTTTTAATATTCGATATTTCAGATTTCTTTGAGTATAATTGTGCCGTTACTTGTAAACAATGCGTCTACAAGAATGAAACAGGTTTGTGAAGCTTATAAAGCGGCTAATATATCAATCTTAAAGAGCTTTCAATGTTTTTAGATCATTTTTTAATTGAATTTAGTAAAAACCAACCGCCCAATCCCTCATATTCTACTTCCATTGACGTGGGTGCTTGGCAAGTGGCGAGTGGTCGTTAAAGGTATGGAAATTGGCTATAAAACAACAAACTGCATGCTCTCTTAAAAGTTTCGATTCTCGTCAAAATTTCTCAAGAACTCATTTTTTAGGAAGAGCCGATCTTCCCTTCGATTTTGAATCGCCAGGCTATGAAGAAATCGTCACGTTTTCCGTCGCTGAAGGCCTGGTTTTTGGGACTCCAGCAATAAACTTCAGGTCGGTAAGCTAGCAAATATTCTTGGCTATTGAGAGGAGCATTACTTATTCCTTGAAATGGATTGGCAATTAGAACCTGTTTTTTTCTACTGATAAGGCGGAGAGCTACGTTACGCTCCTAATAACCGCTTTTATTAGCCTGGTGTCATTTGACGCGAAACGTAGCTATCCACACCTAATGGCTAACAGGTAAAGCTAGAGTCCACGTTTCGCTTGTTCATCCCCTTAAACCCGTGATTTTTCAGTAGCGTCGCGACGTCCCTCAACGACCCGACTGATCAGCACGTCTCCAACGGGTTCTTAACGATCCAGCAATACCCCGATGACATCGTAATTAGGAAGGCAGCGTTGATGTCGACGTCGAATCTAGGTTTTTGGCTTTTTGATCTCTTATATTTCTCGAATCTAGGGTACCACGCGATCGAAGAAGGCGAGCTGGAAGGAGGGGAAAATGGACATCACAAGATTCAATTTAAGGTATCGTTAACTTCCAGCTTTCTTAGCTTGATCCCTTCCAGAGTCGCTATCTAAAAGTGCACCCGGATCTGGAGGAGATATGGCCGGATAAGGTACGGTAAAACCGTTAAAATATGATTGTAGACCTCTAGACAAAACGCACATTCGAGCGGAAGGGGAAGAAGCTCTACCAGCGCATCGCCAAGGTCAAGGGCGCCAGGGGCAAAAAGTTTACAAAGATCTACACCCGCATTCAGGAGTTTTTATATTGAGATATTTGCTCGAGTATATAAGTGTATTGCTCATTATCCATTAATGCCGGGTCAGTGCGATGAGAATCGAATAAAGAGTTTTATGAGGTTTTGTGATCGTCAAAAGGTTAGGCTTAGGCTCTTTTAGGCCTAGGCTTGGCTTGCGTTAAGGCTTTGCTAGCTTAGCCAACTTCTACTTACCTACGTTTGAGCCTCAGACAAAGCGACGCCTACATGTCACCGTCCCTTTAAACCCCCAAATCAACCCCAGAAGCAGGCCCTCATATTTGCCCTGCCGCCCCAATATTCGTCGTGGGCATTGGTCAGCAAAATGCACTGATGGCTGGGGTGTGAACGGGATTATATTGAGCAGTAGGTGGGGGCCAACAAGCAGAGATGATGAGGGAAATGGAGCAAGCAAAAAGAGGGGAGATTCAAATGAATGCCGGGTGCAAACACTGGGGGAAGGGGGGCAAAGGAGAGGCAGCCAGCTGTCAGCCGGCCCAGGGCTTCTGATCACCTTCGTCTCGTGAAGTTTTTTTCATATCCTGCATTTGCAGAATCTATTTGGTTGCTTCGGCTTGGGCTTGGCTTTGGCTTATGATGCTTGGCTTATGCTTCGGCCTCGTCACACTGATTCTTGCATACCAGACCTAAAAACTCCTAGCGGCCCCAAATTAATCCGGATACGTCACCATCTTTGCATGGCAACGCCGGGAACCAAATCAGACACGCAGCCGAATCCCGGAAAAGATAAGACCAAAGGTCCCCTCCCCCATTCTAATACCACAATACAAATAATATAATAGTCAGCAATACCACACCCTTTTAAAAGGAATGTGCTCTTGAGGCGTGGATCCCGGAATTGAAGGCAAAAAATTCCAGTTTCTAGTTGAAATTAGTCGATCTACCAGGGTGGTTCCCCTATTCCGTGATGTTTGACGACTAGGGCTAAAGCGCCTTTTAAAAAGCGAAAAGCAAATATGGGGGAACATGTTTTCAGATTGGGTTATTGGCTGGCTACGGGCCAAAAATCGAGGAAAAATCTGTACCTACAAATGCGTTCCATTTAGAAGTACACAGCCGCTAGCTTAGACTCTTAGACTCAGCCTAGGCCTACGCTTAGGCTTAGCCTTAGGCGTCGGCTTAGGCTGAAGCTTATGCTCAGGCTCGGGCTCAGGTTTCGGCTCAAGCGTGGGTAAACAGATGAAATCTTCGTTTCTTGTTTTTTTTTTTTGAAAACCTCATAAAGCGATCCCATCTCCCTAAAATCGTAAATTTGCAGCAATATGGAATTTCATTAGAGTTCAGGCTCGAAACGCATTTGAGAACCACCGAGATTAGTCGATGGGAAGAGCCAAAACGGTGGTCGAAATATCAGCAAAAGTGATTCCGATTTATCACGGTCCCCCGTGGGGAGCCACACTATAAAAGGCCAGGGCTGCCGAGGGGAATTTCGGGGTTGGGGGTTAGCGAGCGTGTGGAAGGGGCGAGGAACTGGATGCTGAACTTGGTACGGTAGCATGAAGAATTGTAAAAATTAAGATTTTAGCAGTCTTTCAACGCTTTTTGAATAGGTAAAAACGCGGCGCTGTTTTCTGGTGTTTTTCGTTAAATTATTTGCTCAAGTAAGCTAATTTAGCCGAAGTTTTGAGATTTGACTTGAGTGTGGAAATTTTACACTTCAGGTAAATTGAATTTAAAAAACCTTCTAACCCAAAAATACCCTGGAATTTTGTCAAATTTTCCGAGGCCCTCCAAATTGCGCCTAGTCCGTCGAGAATAAGACTCTTACAGGCGCCGGCGGCCCGCTGCTCCTTTTTGGCGCGTGAAGCTGCTTAGGGTCGATCGGGACCAGGGCGAATGGACAGATAATGGCCCGGGTGTCTGGTTTTGCTATCGCTGTGGGGCTTCTTTTTGGTGTAAAAGTCCATTTTTAGGCGTTTGGTTTTTTTTCTGTTTCGAAGGCGCTTTTTTTGAAGGTTCTTAGAAGCCAGGTTTCTAAAATCCTTCGAGTTTTGGCCTCTTCGCATTACATTAGCAATCCAATTTTTCGAAAATTCGGACTAGATTTATTTTTTTCGGAAAACGAGCGTTTGCTCGCCATCAGGAGCTAAATTTTGAGCCAGAAAATTTTCCTGGTGAATGTCTAATTCTGAACTCAAGGCTCAAGGCTGTAGGCCTAACCCCACGATGTAGCTTAAGTTTAAGCCGGGTTTAAACTCTCAAAATTTCACTTTACTTTTGGCATCTAGCGCCCGATGAAATCCTTCCTGGTCGCTTAAAGAACCTCCTTTCGATGCCAAGCCTCATTTATTTAATTCTGAATGGCTGTCCATTCGAAATGAGTCCAAATGAGTGATTGGCTTTTGCTCTACTTCCCCCCGCGGCGCCTCCCCCAAAAATTTGATAACGCCCCTTCTTTTTTGGGAATAACTTTTCAGAACCCAGAATTGATTCGAGGCCAATTCTGCAGAATTTACACCGCTTTCGCCCTTTTTCCGGGTTCTCGTCGTAAACAGTTCAAAAGCGTTGTCAATCAATGTCGGCGATTTTGTTGGGGTCTCGCCCTCACCTCGCCGGCATACCACGAAAAGCGCAAAAATTACGCAAGCCTGGCGAGGCGGGGAAACCACGTGGGCTCGATAGTCTAGTTCGCACCGCCACTCAAAACAACCTATAAACCCGGTTTATGGTTGTATTCCGGAACTCTGACGCCATCCGACGAGTTGTGTCTTGATTTTATGGCGTAATCGATTGGGTTTTCTCAATTCTATGTTTGAATTTTTTCTAAATATCTCAAAACTTTAAACTATACGCTTACGATGATGTCTTGCCTAAAACTACGTTATTTACCTCTTGACAGTTGATTCATAAGTTTCTCCATATCGCGTGGCTGACTTTTGAGGGTTTAATTTGATGGCGTAACCGATTTTACCTTTGTATTTTTATATTTACTGCCTACTTAGATTTTTTACGGTGCATTCATGTATATTCTTTATTCCTTAATTTTTGCATTGAAAGTACATCCGACACCTATTCTTGAGCTTATTCCTTAATTTTCCATTCTTCTAAAATATCAAACTACATTTCAGTATATTCTTAGATTACTACCTACTTAAAACTACGTTCAACACCCCCGGACAGCTGCTTTGTTAATTTTTACATAGCTCTGTGATGTCTCTGGGGCACTGGGATGCCGACGAGCAGAGCGTTGTGAGTTTTTGCTTGCGATTTTATGCTAATTGTTCTCAAATACTAACTAGTAGTTAATAGTAAGAATGAGTGTTTTTACCTTTAAAGAGCACCTTCCTCAAAATGTCAATAGTTTTGACACGTTGCCATAAATCAGTTCTACAGCGACCCACGTTTTCGAGGGGTGATAAGGAAGGGGGCAAAATGCACAATCTTTCGGGTTTTGTCGAGGAGGCATTTACAGCAAGGGAACTAAAAAGTCTTAAAAAATCAGGGAAAACGGCTTCTGCCTCCCCTTTACAATTTAATTTTCAGAAAAAATTAAACGGGCACTATGACTTGCCGCAGGACTTCGAGCCGGCGCACAGGAATGGCGGCCACGGAGGGCATGGGATGAAGGAGGAGATTCCGGAAGCAGAATATTTGGATGAAGAGGTTGGTGGGAGAGCGAGAGAGAGAGAGAGAGAGAGAGAGAGAGAGGGAGAGAGGGAGAGAGAGATCCAAATCACCTTCTCGTTTTTAGGTAACCGGTGTAATGCGAATATTAGAAGTAATCCAACAAGGCATCGGCGGCTTCATGACGCGCCATCATAAAGCCATCTCAATCCTCGTGCTCCTCGCCTTTCTCGGGCTCTACCATGGATGGCTGAGTGGGTTATTATACAGAACTTTTATGCACTAACATGTAGAGGTTGTGGGGTCACAGACTCCAAATCGGCTCAAAATTGGTGGAAAAATCAAATAAAATACGGGGAACACGATGCGATAAAAATTATCTGCCAATGGGCACGTTTGTTTAATAAACTTTTGATTTTAAGATTTTGTATGGAAAACGACGCAGAATCGCGACCTGGATCGCCAAAACGGTTCGGCGCCGGGGAGGACTCTTGAAGACTTCCCAAGCGCCCCTTCCCATCGGATCGGTAGTGTAGGGGTAGGGTGCAAGGGTGACAGGCAGGGGTCGAGGGTTCGGATCCTGTCGTTATTTTTAATTTTTGCTTTTTGCTGTTTTCGCTTTTATTTTGCAGTGAGAGGGTCTAGAAAGGGTTTGCGAAAGTTTTTCGGTCCTTATAATCCCCAGGGTTTGCCTGGGCAGAAAAATAAAATTTCGAAAATTTTGAAAGTTTTTTCAAAAAGGTCTACCTACCTATCCCAGCTCGATGAAAACTAACGGAATAGTTAATAAATATTATTTTTTGAACCCATATTGTAAAAATAGAATTATTCCGGCAACCTGAAATCTCTCGGTGCTCCGATTTGAAGCGCCTAGGAGCCAGAACCACCTATTTTAAGCAGCTTCAGACACTCCCAGGATCCGGGGCTATAGGATAGGTCGTCAAATTTTCATGAAAAGTTTTTTTTCAGATCAATTTTTTTTCGGGTGTGGAAAGGTGTCTAGTGTCGTGGCTGCTATGAAAATTCCATCAAAACATTTTTTTCCCAGTCGGAAGGCCGATAAAGCAGCTAAAAGTGCATTTTCTGAGCACTTTTTCCTCTTAAAATCAAAAGTTTATTAAACAAAAGTGCCCATTGGCAGATAATTTTTATCGCATCGTGTTCCCCGTATTTTATTTGATTTTTCCACCAATTTTGAGCCGATTTGGAGTCTGTGACCCCACAACCTCTACATGTAAGCCGGTTTAGCGGCTTTCAGAAAAAGTTCCACGCAAAACCCCGCTTTTTCCAGTTGCCGCCATCGTGCACGACGCGAAGAAGGTCGAGCCGATGATTGTCATTACCGGTATTCTGTGGGCCGGTGTTATTTATTATCAGGTAGCTCGAAAAGCTTCATAATTTGATTGGAGTGTAGGTGATAAAACGGTTCTTCGGCGAGGCCATCTACAGGTCCGTGTTCGAGCCGGCCATTCACGTCGGCGGGAAGATATGGCAATTTATTGGATTTCAAATGTGAGTGCAGGAACTTTTCCTAACTTTGCCGGTTTCCTTAAATGTTTGAGTCGTACGCTCAAGCCTAAGCCTAGGCCAAACCTAGTAAGCCCAATCTTTAGCCTTTTCTACATGCTGATCCTCGGCCTTATCCTTGGATTCTTGGTGTGGGACACGTGGAAGGACCACAAGAGGTTGACCGGCCTGGGCGGGATGGCCTGCTTCATCGTGTTAATGTGGATACTGTCGAACAACCGGGCACGGGTACGGTAGATTGGGCAGATCATAGGAAACTGAGTTTACAGCTTACAGTCTTCTTTCTTTAGATCCGCTGGCGTCCGGTCATCTGGGGCTTTTTCTTGCAGTTTTGTCTTGGACTTTTGGTTTTGAGGTAGGCGAGAGCGAGAGAGAGAGAGAGAGAGAGAGCGAGAGAGAGAGCGAGAGAGAGAACAAATTGACCCCACCGTTTTAGGTGGGATTGGGGTAACCAAACCTTCAACCGCATCTCCAACCAAATCGTCAAATTCCTCGACTATACAAACAACGGAACTTCCTTCGTTTTTGGCTTCATCGCCGACCCTCCGAATATCTGCGACCCGAACAACCCATCAACAGCCATTTCCGGAGCTTTTGCTTTTACTGTAAGTCCTTGGAATCTTAAAACCAGCGGCAAAATCTCCACTTTCAGTCCCTTCAAGTGGTCGTTTACTTCGGGTCCATCGTCGCGTTGTTGTATTACTATGGTGTGATTCAGGTAAGGAGGGACGAAGTGGTGTTTGTAATGTCTTATAGTTTATCCTCAAAATCATGGCCTGGTTTATGACGATCACGCTGGGGACGACGGCCACGGAGAGTCTCAACGCTTGTGCCTGCATCTTTTTGGGACAGGTAAATCTTAGCAGTCGGCTTAGGTTTAGGCTTGGACTTAGGCTTAGGTTAGGCTTAGGCATGACCTTATCCTTTTACACAGGGGTTTGTAGTCTGAAGCCCCGCTCCTAATCAAGCCCTACCTCGAAAAGATGACGGCCTCGGAATTGCACGCCGTGATGACCAGCGGTTTTTCTTGTATAGCCGGTATGTTTTTGGGGATGTAGTTTGTAGCCTTATGATTTGCCTAAGGAACACGCATTAATGAAATACAAGAACTTCTATTTTTTTCCTTCTAGGTTCCCTCTTTGCGGCGTATATAGCGTTCGGGGCGTGTCCAACGTATCTGCTGTCCGCTACGGTGATGTCGGCATGCGGGTCGTTGGCCTGCTCAAAGATTTTGTATCCGGAGACTGAGGAGAGCAAGCTGAAGGACGTGTCGGATCTTGAGCTGCCGAAGGGGTAAGTTTGAAGGTTTCGAATCGAGGCTTGCTCTCTTTCTCTCTCCCTCGCTCTCTCTTATACAAAGCAATCCTTTCAGTGAAGAATCCAACCCCCTGGAGTGCATCTCCAACGGTGCCGTAGCCGCCGTGGAGCTAGTCCTAGCCATCGTGGCCAACCTGATCGTATTCTTGGCCCTCCTCGCCTTCATCGACAACATTTTCGACTATGCCGGCGAGGTCATTGGGTATTCTGGATGGAGTTTCCAGGTGCAGCTTTCACAATACCCAATTAATGCACGTTCCGGCCCTAAGAAGCACAACATTGAATTCAGAAAGCCCTCGGCTACGTGTTCTTCCCGTTGGCCTACGTGATGGGGGTGACAGAGAATTCGGATGAAACGCTTCGTGTCGCTCAGTTGATGGGGACGAAAACCGCGCTGAACGAGTTCATCGCCTACCAGAACCTCGGCACCATGGTGGCCAAGGGGGAGCTATCGGTGCGGAATTCCCTTGTTTCAGATCCAGATGCTCCTAACTGCAAAACCTCGAAAATCAAGAGAAATCGGCGAATTAACGAATGCCGTTTCAGCCCCGATCAGCCATGATTGCCACATATGCGCTGTGCGGGTTCTCCAACTTTTCTTCGATTGGCATCCAGCTAGGTGTGCTGGGTGGGATGTGTCCTCAACGGAAACAGGTACGAAATCACACACCTAAATTTAGCTGCTTTGCCACCAGGTGTTTGCTCGAGTCGTACTCCGGGCTCTGCTCGCCGGCTGTATCTCGTGCTTCTTCACGGCCTGCGTTGCAGGTGAGTACCTGGGTTTGGCACGTACACAGTATGCAGTAGTCCTTCTAAGAGAGTCTTTTTCCTTCTGAGTCGTTAGCGATACCTAAAGGAGAATGAGAGAGAGAGAGAGAGATAGAGAGTGAGAGAGAGAGATGTCTCTTTACGCCGACCTTAAGCGCTGTTGTGCTCCCTTTAAAGGAGCTAGGATAGCTCAGAATCGACGGCTAGCTTTGACTAGGCCTCGACAGCTACGGGCTAGATTATTAGCCTACCCAGTCCCTTTAAGTCGAAACAACCTGCACTTTCAGGAATCCTTGTCGAGAACCCAACTCATTGCGACCGAGCCGGAGGCAGCCAGGCCTGCTTCGACCCGAACAAGTATCTACCAACCGACGCCCCATCCACCACATCACTCTTCACATCCACAGCCGGCCATTTGGAGTTGTAGAAAAACTAGATCAAGATATCTATTGCCGCTACTTAAACTATTTCTCCCCTTCCCTTCCCTTTCATCGATCCCCCAATCTGGGTAGCCAGGTATACAATTGTAGCGCAAGCGCGCATAAAATTCCGCAACGCTCCGGCAACATCATTAGTGCTCTTTGCCATATATTTTTTTTACTTCTCATGCCCCAGCCCATAAAGGCAACTTTACGGGCAGCCGTTCTCCCGCCCAAAAACGAGCAGCCACTTCACAGGGTCACATTTGCCTTTTTCCGAATTTGTATATTGCTATTTTTAATTTTTTGAATTTGATTATGGTACCTTATTGTGCGTCAATTCATTGGAAAGAATAGATACTTTATTTGTGTTATTTTTGCTATGCAAAGAAGGGGCATTTTTGTGAATAAAAATTTCCATTGAGAAGACGAGAGGGGATGAGGTTTAGGCTTAGGCTTAGGCTTGGGTTTTGGCTTGGCTTAGGCATAAGCTTAGGCTTGGGCTGAGGCTTAGGCTAGCATAGGCTTCGGCTTAGGCTTATGCTTAGAAAAACTAACTTATCAACAATATTACCGTACTTTGATCATGATTCCCTGTTAACAACCTCACTCCCGGCTCCACAAATTTCGCTCGGACCCCTTCGAAATTCCCCAGGGAATTCCCCTTGAGGGGCGCTAACCAGCGGGGTGTGTATGGAGAGCGATATTTTGATTAGGGTCGAGGGGCGGGCATCGCTATGGCTACAGGGTAATGAGATCGGCTGGGGGGTAGTGGGGGTGGGGCAGGTGGAAAATCAGGTCGTCGAATAGAAATTGGCAGTGGCCGGGGGGTGAGGGCGGTTCCGGAACATTCCGTATAACCGATCGACGGGCAGGGCCATTTCGAGCCGGGCCGGCGGGGGTGGGTACCGTAACCCCGGATGGAGTTTGTCGCTTTTTCTGTTCCCAGTACTGCAGAGTTTTTCTTTCTCTGATGTTTTCATGAATCCTTTTTACCGTATATGGTGCTAGTTTAATATGGACTTTTATGTTTTCTGTCTCGACCGTTTTAAAGGGAATTGAAAGTGAAAATTTGAGAGATTCCTAGTAGTGGGCGTCGCCAGCAACGTGGTGCCCCTAAAGGTTGGTACAAGTGTTTCCGCTATGCAAATGAGTCTCGTAGTCGATGCTCAACGTCGTTTCGGAGATGAAGATGCGCTGCATATCTATCTCTCTCGCTCTCTCTCTCTCACTCTCTCTCTCTCTCTCTCTCGCTCTCTCTCACTCTCTTTCTTGCCTTTCCCGTCATACCTGTACTCCAGGACTTATAGTTTTCGAAGATCTCAGGATCCTCCCCATCCATTGCTTTATCTTTCTGTCGTTCGCTATTTTTCTCGCGCTTTCCTCTCTCTCTCTCTCACTCTCTCTCTCTCTCTCTCTCTCTCTCTCTCTCTCTCTCTCTCTCTCTCTCTTCTCGCGATCTGCCTCCCTCGAGCTTTCGCTCTCTCGCATCCTAGTTTTATTATTCCTTAGTTCGCGACGAATACTTCGATATTTCACAAAATTCGATCTCTCCCAACTACTCACCCGGCCACTATTTTTCACCAATCCCACATTTCCAACCCAATATATTCCCAGTATCCGAATACAAATCTCACGGCCGGCAAAACCCCGCTCCGTACAGCCAGTCGAGAATAATAGCTCCTCTTCACCCTCATTCCTTTTGTAGCGGCTGGGAAAAGCGGGGGTGGGTTATCGGGGTGTGTGGTGGTGATCGTGGGCCCTTGGGTCCCAAGCCTCTCACTCCCAGGATTACGGTAGGGGGGCCCTAATTGCTTCAACTGGGCCCTCTCGCCCCTCTCGGGCCATTCGGCATGTCGCCCTGGAGGCCCTTTTCATTAAAACGGTTCAATCTTGGGGGGTTTTGACGGTCTCTCTCTCACTCTCCCTCTCTCTCTCTCGTTGTCTCTCGCCTACTCGACACTGCTTTATGATGATCTTCTCGGGGATTGCGTGTTACAAATTGAAACAGCGACGCAGCATCGAAGGGAAGAATCGGGGTTGTTATCTCATAGAACTAGGGGATTAGATTAGGGCGGATTCCACAAGAATCTATGCTAGTTTACCCCTACCAAAAATCCCATAAGCCTTAAACCGAAACCTTAATTTTTGCTTGTTTTTCCGATCATCCTTCTATAGTCAATGATACTTCTGTTAACGCTGAAAAATCGCCTAACTTCAAAGGCATCCAATCCAATTCAGGCATCCAAATATTACGACATTCTCCAATTTGTCAGCGCCGCTACCCCCATTGGGGTGGAGCTCCTTTTAAGGCGGCGGATTAGGGGCTTTTCAAAAGGAAATGCAGTAAAAATACGGTGGGCTTTGTTCGGGACTTGGTGGCACGGGGAGCCGATAATCTTATTCTGGATCGTCGGATGATACGTCAAAAAATAATAGCCCATCATTTGGGGGTTATAGTCTGTAGTTCTGTGGTATAGGCGAGGTATTTTTTTAATTTGTCATAAGAATGTGGGCACGTCTAGGCCTAAGCACAAACCGAAACCTAAACCTAAGCCTCAGCTAAGCCTGAACCTCACTTTAAGCCTGCTAAACGCAGAGCAGAGACTATCCAGAAATACGATCTTACGCAATACTACGCATCGACACACTAATGTACGCAAAACAGAAAGCGAGGTGCCCTTTCCGCCCGGAATTCGTGACGTATTATTCTTGCATACATGACCAGGTAGTCGAGTGGTATCCGCAGAGGTCCCGGTGCGTATCTGGGCCTTCCCGTTGTCTACAGACCGATCTCGGATTACCTCATAATGGCGCACATGGCCCTCCTTTTCACCCGGCCACTCCCCTGGGGCGTGAATAGGTGTGTCCAGGAGTGGGTTCGTTTTTGGTCTTGGTCTAATGTGTGGCTTTGCTGTCGCTTTTGAATGTAAACCGTTCATCGTTAGGTATCGTGATGGTCGTACTGTAGCTTTTAGGCTTATGTTTATGGAGGCTTTGGTCAAACTTGGGCTTAGGCTGAAAGTATTCAGGGAGCTAATAAGGTAAGTTATTTTCCGCGTTAATCACTCGACCAAAGTCTCACCGGAAGCATTAGTCATCGCCGACCGAAGCGACACAAACAGTAAGGAATTCACCGGAAGGTCCGGAATTTGTTGAGGTTCAAACCACTTAAAGCCCATTTTCCAGATCCCCCGCGGCTTCCGACCGACCGACTACAAAAACCCCCGAGCAATACGAATCGAGGAGATGGGGAGAGAAGAGGACGATGATCCCACCTCTGTGATTTTATGATTTTGAGTTGATTTTGAGCGCGATAAATGGAATGAAATGTCCCCGGGCCCCTCAATAAGCCAGCACGTAAAAACCCCGAAGCACGCACTTTACTGTGTAAAGTGGTGGTGTAGAACATGGAGGGTAGCCCGAAGGCCAGCCGATTACAGTCGCGAAGCGGCTGTAATCGGCTGGTAATTTTACTAAAATAGCAAATTGAAAAATTGAAAGGATAATTTTGGGCTTTTCTTGGTTACTGACCTGGGCTGCTCTGTTCCGTCTGCGAATAAATTTAGTTTCACGGCGCCCTAATGGATCTGGAAAACAAACGAGTGACTGGCATTCCATTGCTTTGTCGCTAGCTGCGAGCAGCATCGAGGCACGTGATCGATTGAAGAAGCTATGTTGATTGAAGTGGGGATGAAGTATTCAAGGTGGGTTTCGAGACAAGGTGGAGCTCGGGACCTGATTGGTATAAGCTGGGGGAGCATGTATTACGAAAAAAATTCGTTTTGAAGTTCTAGTAGTTGTCGGGGAAGTATTGCTGATTGGAATTTTGGTTATACGTTGAAAAAGCGTTCAATTGAGTTTGTGGATAACCATACTGACCTGATGATGTGCCTTGCTGTTGCTGAAATTGTAGTGCTCCGCCATTTCCGTTCAGTCGTTGCATGTCCCTAATCTGATGCCAACAGTCTTCGGCTTGATGACCAAATTTGTTACAATAAGAGCAAGTGACCTGGTAGTTTCGTCCTTGGTATCCACGGCTACTGGGATATTGCTGGTGCGTCGTCATCCCACCACTAAACTGCGCTGGATCATTTTGTTGAGCTGAATAATTGTTAGAGTCATGATAGTTCGACGAAAAATTCGTCATGGCTTGAACTGTCGGAGCAAGAGTATTGTCCGTGGGTAATAAGCTAGCCGCTGAAACATCGGAAAGTAGGATTTCTACCTGCTTTGCTCTATTTACTGCCGCCTCGAATGTCGCCGGGTTGTCTTGTAGCGTCCAAAATCGCGTTGCTGGTCTGAGCTTAGAAATAAATGCTTCTAAAAGGGTGGTTTTATATACCTCTTCATGCTGATTTGCAGTAGCGATTCTTACCAATTTCATTAGGCGGTTTGCGAAGGCCTCGGCTGACTCACCGATTTCTTGTCGTGGAGGAGACCTTTTGGCGGGCTAAAAAGCGTTGCTGCGGCGACTCAAATTGATCTCTCAAATAGCCGATCAATTGTTGATATGACGCTCGGACTTCTTGTGGGGCTTCTTCAACCTTTTCGCGGGCGAATCCGTCTAAGTGTACAATTAAGAACTTCACCTTTTGGGCGTCGGTCGTGTTTGCATCCGTCCTTGTTGCCATAACATCTTCAAATCGACGGAGCCATAGGGAAAACGATAACTGACTGTCGGATCCAGAAAATGAGGAAATCGTATTTCCTCGGACTTCCAGAGCCATAACCCTGGGGAGATATGGATTAAATTGTTTTTCGATCATAAAATGACCACAGGGATTCGGGGTGTGAACCTGCGTGGGGTCTGCAATTTGGTTGTCTCCATGTCGGCGTTGTGCAGTGCCATTCAGGGTGTTCTTCTGCTGGGTGGGGGTATGTAACTTCGACAATTGAATTGCCAATCTCGACTTCGGCAGGCCGGGTGGGCCTGTTCCGCTCGTCGCCATCCGGGGTTATCCGTTTCGCGTCTAGAACAAAATTCATCTGGGAGCGACCCAGGCATCTCGAGAAAATAGAGGAATACATGCAGCAATTGTGCCTTTGTCACGTGACTAGTCCAAAAAGTACTTCGCGCCCGATTCGCGGAAATTTTGCAAATGCTTACATCGCGTCTGATTCGCGGAACTCTCAGAAAATACTTCGCGCTTTTCCGCGGCATTCAAGATAAAGGTCGACCTTACAAAAAATCTTTAACTTCGAGAATAGAATTCTCATTTCTTTGCACTTTAGGATCATGTGGCCACAATGATCCTACTGTCAGAACAGAAAAATAGCAAAAGAAATGTGAACAAGATGCAGCCGAAAAAGGCGCATAAAAATGAGCTCAAAGTTTAAAGTGGAGGTGGGGAGGGGACGGAATTCGCTGCTACCAGTAAAGTGCGTGCTTCGGGGTTTTTACGTGCTGGCTTATTGAGGGGCCCGGGGACATTTCATTCCATTTATCGCGCTCAAAATCAACTCAAAATCATAAAATCACAGAGGTGGGATCATCGTCCTCTTCTCTCCCCATCTCCTCGATTCGTATTGCTCGGGGGTTTTTGTAGTCGGTCGGTCGGAAGCCGCGGGGGATCTGGAAAATGGGCTTTAAGTGGTTTGAACCTCAACAAATTCCGGACCTTCCGGTGAATTCCTTACTGTTTGTGTCGCTTCGGTCGGCGATGACTAATGCTTCCGGTGAGACTTTGGTCGAGTGATTAACGCGGAAAATAACTTACCTTATTAGCTCCCTGAATACTTTACAAGGCTTGCCCTAGCCTTCGGCTTAGACTTGCGCTTCGTTTCGGCTTCGCTTAGGTTTAGGATCAGGCTTCGGCTTCGGCTTAGGCTTGGGTTTAGGCTTAAGCCTAGGCGTGGCAGAAAAAAACCGTCGTCCTCAGGCCAGGACCCGGTGCCCAACCTTTTGCGAGACCGACCTATTTTTCTAGAGCTCTACAGCAATGGTCCAAAAGCCCCACGATTCCCAAGAAATACATATCATCCCTCCACCCTTCCCTCCTCCCTCCCATATTCGTCTCCTCGATGTCCCCCCATAAACTTTGATTGGCTATCCGTGTCTGGGACGCGCCGGTGAAGCCGTCCTTCATCATTCTCGGGCAGCAAGCGTTACTCCCTGCCTTCCCGGTCCCTTTAAATGGCTCTCAATCGGCTTGCTCACATGTTTTGATCGCCACCTTGACTTTCATGCGAAACAATTAACTGTGAAACCACCTTCGAACCAACCTGTTGTGTGGGTTGAGGTGTTATTGAGAGGATGTGACTCTTAAAGGGACAGAGAAGTCGCCGCTACAGATACGCAACGCGTACGCCGCTTTCAAGAAGTCGGTTTCATGAAGCTTTGTGGTGTGGCCCAGCTCGTGGAAAAAGAGTTCTAAATTCTAAACAAGTCCCAGGGTTTAAAAATTGTTGAATATTAACGGTCTTGCAGAAAAAGCTTCTTAAAAACAACATGTTGTTAAGCCGACCCAAAAAAGGTAGAAAAAAAAACAAAAAAAGGTTGGTTTTTGGGCGCTTCTAATACCTTAAACTGTCGAGTATAAAGCTTATTACGTAAATACTCCGCTAAAAATCATACTGTTTAAGGCCGTTCGAGCATTACAAGTTGGATTTGCGATCAGAATTTCTAAATGGAGAATGTTGAAAGCTTAAGCCTAAGCTAAGCCTAGACCCGTTCTCCTCTAGAGCCCAATCTTCCAATTTCCAACTCCACTTTCCAATTACGCGAATACCGTCTCCAGATCAGCGCAGGTGCTTTGTGAGGCAACCCTTTTTGCGTGTCAGTAGGGCAGAGGATTTTGGATGGAGAGCCGCCGTGTATTCCCCGGGGTTATAATGGCATATTGTGGCCGAGACGGGGCAGCGCCGTCCACCGGAAATTCTCTAATGAGCCCCTTCCGATGGACGACGCTTTTCGCGACTAGGGATTTGACGGTTTGGCGTTAATTTTTAGATTTGTCGCCCGGTGGATCGGGGTTTATGGCTGACGTGCGTGCGTTAGTGCGTTTGGCTTTGTCCCGTTGAGGATCAACAAGCTGGCGCTGTTTTTTAGTTGATCATGAAGTTTTGAGATAGCTCATTCGATTGTGCTTCAAATACTAAACAAGTCTCACGTCCCAAAAACTAAAAGAAAAACTGGTTTTTGAGGAAATTCGCTCCGATTCTGCTCATTTTGACGGCCAAGGACAAGATGTTAGCCTCGTCTCCAAAAACCTTTTTTATCGTTGCGCAGTTTTTCAAAGATGGGACTTAGTCAGAATTTCAAGTTCTATCGAATCAGCTATTTAACAGCGCCACGCTATTATCACCGAAAAACTTCTACTTTTTCGAATCTAGGCATTTTCCAGTTTAAATTGGTTAATTTCCAAAGAAACGAGGAAAAAGACATCAAATAATGACATTCGCGATTGTAAGGTGATTATAGTAAGCGTAAATGAAACACGTAGTTATGTTAGCATCCACATCGAGTCAAACTATACGCGCTTGAGTGCATCCTAAAATCTACGCAAAACCCAATTTTGACCGAAACCCTGTATTGCACTGCAGGAATAGCAGCTTCTCATGCTTTTAATCACTCGTTTTAAACGATGCTTTATTTATTTCCACAGAAAACGGTTTCTATAGCCTCTACTTTTTCTTTCTTTAAAAAGCTAAAACTTACGATTTTCGGTCGGTCAATCGGTCAAAAGCTCGGGATCGACAATATCGCTCTAGGATGCTAAATGAATGTCATTTGTTTCGGGATGTAGTCGTTTTCGTGTATTTTCGCGTAGCGTTCGCAATACATTCCGCCAGTTGGAGGAAGCTATGTTTAGTTTTTGGGATTAGCAAAGATTTTTCGACTTTTTATAATGTGCATGTATTATTCTTCTAAAATCCAATTCTATCCTATCTCGGCTAGGATCCACCAGTTACCAGAACACCAGTGGCTAGATTTCGCAATATTTTCGGACATTCCCGAGGATTTTGAGGTTTCGCCATTAGCAAAAGCTTACTCTATGTTCTAAGATATATTCTGGCTAAACGGCAGTTCCATGATCACGGCTTACACGCTTTTACTTGCTTTTCTCAAGTTCTTGAAATTATTGGGTTTTGGTATTTGTAAAGTTTTTAAGGATCCTACGGTAAACAACTAACGTTCCAAACCTTTGTTGTTGTCTAATCGTTAATCCTAATCCCGGTTAGAACCCAATAGTTTGAAGTTTTTATGTTGTTTTTCTCGGAACTCTCGAGCCTTTTTCAACTGCTTTGAGCCTTCTCAGCCTTTGTAGTCTGTACTTTGACTCTTATACCTTTTGCGATCTCCATTATCACTCTAATAGCCCGATGAGGCTAGGTGGGTGCGGGCTTGGTCCCCGAGGGTGCTCTTCCCATTCGGTTGGCCTGGGGGTCTGAGGTGGTTGATTCGGGTATTCATAGCAGTAGCCCGGAGGGGCCCGTTGGGCGCTGCGTAACGCGTCGCGCCCGCGTTGCGGAGCCCTTTTGATCGATGCGGGCAGCAGTGCTGTGCCCCCCAGCCTGGGCCGAAACGCTGCCCCCCTTTTCGCGCGCGAATGTGTTGCATCTGACCCATCGTATTTCGTGTTGCCCATCGTTTGATGCGGCTTTTGCCCTTCTGTCAGACCCTCAAGCCCTTCCGGGCCTACCTTATTCATCTCGGCTTCGTCCTGCATCAAATCGCTGCTTTTCGTGCGATACTCGTTCCACCCTCGATCTTTATCCATTTTTGTTTTCTCTTCATTTATTCACCATTTAAACGCCCCTAACCCATTTCTTTCAGAAGCCACGTCCAGCTGGAGGCTGTCTTTCTGGGGAGCAACACATTTTTCGCGTGCGTGGGCTTGCCCTTCACCCCCTCCGACATCGTCCAGAAGACGCCCGGTGTGAGCGCGCTAGCGGCCGCACAGCATCTTCGGCCCGTCCACGTCATCTGAACGACGGCCACCAGCCGCCCCACCGCCAGCAACGATGAGCGAGCTCGACCAGTTGCGGCAGGAGTCCGAGCAGTTGAAGAGCCAGATTCGGGTACGTTAGCCTCGCTTTGATTTTATTGCAGTCGTTTTTCGAAAAACCAGCATATCTGCGTTTCGTTTCCACGTTATGTCCGCGACCTCCTGTTTCGTTGTTGGGTAGTTTTTTGAACCGTTTTGGATCAGATGAAATTGCGCCTAGTTCCTGGTTTTCCCTATGCTCGCGATCCCCGGGCATTTTTTTGTACGAGCTCACTCTTATTACGCAATTTCGTTCCCCGCTACCGAATGCTGGATGCGTGCGGTCAAGCATAAGCAGCAATTAGGCTATTTCCAAATCCGCGTCTGCGTCTTCAGGATAATTGCCCGTCTACCCCCTGGCAGGCTTGGCTTTGGCATTTCGCGCTCGTTCATTGCGAGGGTTCGCGGAATTTCGGGAATTTCGCTGGTGCTGGCGCGGTGTAGAAACAGGGGTTTTTTGGTTGATCGGTTTTTAGGTTGAAACCGGGGGGATGAAGAAAAGCCGTAGCTTGTATGCGATATTGGGCAGCGACCCATCATTTCGCCCCCATTTGTCCGGCTAACCCCATTTTCGCATTCTCATTTCACGGGTTAATTTCCCGGCGCATAATTCTCTTTCACGCATAAGCCGAGCCTTGTGGCGCCAACGAAAACGCTGCCTTTCCCAGCCCAATCCGGCCGCCGACAAATTGCCCCGATCCCCCGACGGGGCGCGCGCGCGTATCCAATTTGTTTATTCGCGGCCCAAGGCGGGCAGGGGGGCTCGATCGTATCTTAGGGTGTGCATTGGGCTGTGGGCCCGTTGCTGGCCCCTTCTTTGGCTCTCTATGGCTGGGCCCCATCGCGCATACCATGGCGGGCCCTGGGGCCCTCCCCGTCCTCGCCTCGGTGGCTGTGAGAAGGGATACGGGCCGGGCCATCGATCGGCCCCACCATCTGCGCTCTCCTCCTTTATAACGGGCACTCGTCGGGGTTTGAGGGGAGGGCTGTGGCCAGAGCCAGTTGGGGCCCCAGGCTGGGGGAATGGGGAGGGGACACCGAGTGAGAGGGCCCCGGGAGGAGGCCCAGAGGCATCCGGCTCCTAATGTGCCCCTTTCGCCGACGACGACCCACATACATACACGCAAACATACACACACGGCCACAGCCCCAGCCAGAAACATACGGAGGGCGCCGGTCTCTCGGGGGACACCGCCGTCGTGCCCTTCCCCCTCCCCGGACCTCAATTCCCTCACCCACACCACAGCCAAGCCGCCCCTCCTTCGATGCCCATTTCGAACACACAACCAAGAGGGGAGGGGAGGAGGAAACGGACGGGGAGCAGGAGAAGAGCCTCCCCATCCAGGGCAGCTACCATGAGAAGCACCGGCCATCCGAAAGGGGATGAATAAGTGATTGCGATAATGGCCGGGTGGCGGGAATGCCCCGGGGATGGCCTGTGCCCTGCATTGGAGCCTCAATGAGGAAAATGGGATTCGGATTTTTAAATTTTATGGAAGGTTATTTTCCAAAAGGCCCTGATGGAATATTGCTTTGGCTAATTTAGGGGGGAGGGATATTTATATTTTTAGTGTTCCCTAATACTAGGACCAGAACCCAGCAGATAAACGCTAAGAAAAGGACCTGGGTTTTGTCGCCCAGCTATAATTTTAATCCCTGATAGCGATCAAGCCCTTTTGTAGTCGTCAAAGGCTCATCATTACCTGCTTTTAAATGAGCGTACCGTTTCATCTTCTTCCACAAATGCATGGCGCCGAAAAATACCTTCTTTACCAGACTGCACGAAAAATACCCAGATTGCCAAGAAACGAAAAGCCCTGTGATGTTTGCCACATGGTCTGCGCCCACCATATAAACGATCCCTCCCTATCGACGGCGGCCCTTCTTCTTATTGGCCCTTGTTAACGCGATTCGTGTAGGACGGCCGCATAGAAGGGACTCGGAGGGCCACCGACTAGGGATGAAATTGGTGGATTGTCGCTTGGGGCATCCCAGCCCCTTTATTAGGCTCGTTATTCGCGCGGGGGGCAAGCGATAAGCAACAGGAAGCAGTACATGCGGGCTTTTTTGGGCTCTACGCGGAAATGGGGACTCGTTGAAAGTAATCGGGGGGTGGGGAGGGTTGGGGTAAGGAAGTAGCTTGGCAAAAAAACGTGTGATTTGTGGTTGGGAAAACGTGTTTATGCACGCAAAAAAAACTGGTAGCATGAGTATCGTCGTTTATGTAAAACCTTAACCTTTTTCTTTCAGGAAGCCAGAAAAGCTGCCAATGACACGACGCTCGCCTCCGTCGCCGCCAACCTCGACCCGATCGGGCGAATCCAGATGCGCACACGGCGTACCCTCCGGGGACACCTTGCAAAGGTCTGCGCAATTTTTGTGGGCATCTACGTTCTCTTTTAGATATATGCGATGCACTGGGCAAGTGATTCACGAAACCTCGTCTCGGCCTCACAAGACGGAAAATTGATCGTCTGGGACTCGTACACGACGAATAAGGTATGCGTGCTCTCTTGGGCGCCTAGTTGGTAAAAAACGGAAAAGAAGGATTTCGGACTGCAATTTTTGTGTGCAAATCGATAGGAACCGAATGTCTTTGGAAAACAACTTTCTTTTCCAGGTTCACGCCATCCCACTTCGTTCTTCCTGGGTGATGACCTGTGCGTACGCGCCGTCGGGAAGCTTTGTAGCCTGCGGTGGCCTTGACAATATCTGCTCAATTTATTCTCTGAAGGTAAGCCATTCCTTGCTGACTGCAAATCGCATTTTTTCAGACTCGGGAAGGCAATGTGAGGGTATCGCGTGAGCTGCCCGGGCATACTGGATATTTATCGTGCTGCCGATTCTTGGATGATAACCAGATTGTCACTTCGTCTGGAGATATGACTTGGTGAGTTTATTTCGGTGGTTTTTCTGGCTAGTACGATATGATACGATAGCTAATAGTCTAATCAATTATTGTAGCTAGCAAATCCTACCGCTCCTGATTTTCCTGATCTCGACAATCTTGCTAACATGTAGCTTTGTAGCGGTGCTACAAAAATCTCGGTTCCAAAAGCGTCGAGAGGCCTCTTTTTGAGTACGGGACGCAGAATAGGGGGCTGTCGTTTTGTTCTTCTCGACTTTCCCAGCCTAACCTACTTCAGATCGGCTCCCCCCAGGGCCCCCCTCTGGGAATAGCCCACCCGAAAGCCGTCTCCCCGCCCGTTTTCTTCTTTAGCTTGGAGGAGTCCGGAGGCACAACAAAACTTAGCCCTTGGTGTGGATTATGGGTTGTTGATTGAAGGGGATACGTTGCAGGGATATCCATTTACAAAAGATTTATTACCAATTTGAATATGACACCCAGTGAAGGAAGTTGCAGGGATAGCTTTATCTTACATGAGATTTTAAAATTTTGTTTAACACTTAACTTGAAGCTTTTTACAAGTTTTTTTTTCAGCGCACTTTGGGATATCGAGACGGGTCAACAATGCACTGCCTTCACGGGACACACCGGAGACGTAATGTCGCTCTCCCTGTCGCCCGACATGCGCACCTTCATTTCTGGTTTGTTTTTGCGCCCATTTTGATATTGACGAAAATCGCGCCTCTCCATTTTTGGCGTAAATATGGTGGCTGCGACGTCAATCCCCGCTCCTGGCCTGATTTCCCGGGGCGTCCACGTCTCCTGGGGCGGGAGGCGCCGTCCGTTGTATTTGCAGCTAATTAGCGTTATCGTGTGACCACTGCGGCATTAGCCTGAGGGCCCTCGCCACGCTGCGCCTAACAAAGCCCGCCGGTTACCATGGTGTATTATATTCTCGTTTGGGGAGAGTCGCGCCAGGCCACTGAGACCCACATCGGCGCCTAGAGGAGCGCGATTTGGAATCATCTCGATCTCGCTTCAATTTTTTTTCGAAAGACCTCGTGAACCGGACATAATTTTGAAGAAGGGCAGTGGAAGAATGATCACTTGGTGCTCACCGAATTCCCGGGTGTTGAAGCGCACGCGCGGGCATCATCTTCTTGTGTAATGAGCGCGCCTTTCAGAAACGGAACCCTTGGCATCAATACGCGCTCAAGAGCATTTAACGGACCCTATAAAATGCCCAAATTGAATTTTTAAGCAATCCCTAAAAATCGGGGGTTCAGCAAAGTAAATAAAATTAGAGTTAAACAAGAGAAACGTTCCTCACTGTCCCATTCCAGGTGCCTGCGACGCTTCGGCCAAGCTGTGGGACATTCGAGACGGAATGTGCAAGCAGACATTCCCCGGACACGAAAGTGACATTAATGCTGTCGCGGTGGGTGTTTCAGCATTTTTTCAAATCAGCCGTTCTGCCTCATTATAAAGCGTCATTCGTTGAATACGAATCATTTGTCGAAGTCATTAATGCTAGAATTTCAGTTCTTCCCCTCGGGCCACGCTTTTGCTACTGGCTCCGACGACGCAACTTGCCGGCTATTCGACATCCGCGCCGACCAGGAATTGGCCATGTACAGCCACGACAATATCATTTGCGGTAAATAGCGCTTCGTCGGCCCATTGTAATCCATTCCCATTCCAGGCATCACCTCAGTTGCCTTCTCCAAGTCGGGCCGTCTGCTCTTCGCCGGATACGACGACTTCAACTGCAACGTTTGGGACTCGATGCGGCAAGAACGAGCTGGTGCGTTTTCTTTGTTCTGCCCCGGGGAAGAAGATAAATTACCGGGGCGCCTACGTTCGTTTACTATGGCCGCCCGCGTATCCGGGTTCTAAAACGGACCCGGAGGGCCCCCGTTGCCTAAATGAGCGCCGAGATGGCCGGAAATTGATTCGCGGGCAGGGCGCACCCCCCGGGCCTTGGGGTAATTTTGGCAGCAGCGTATCCAAACGCACACAAGGCGTTTGGTGCTTAATGGACGCAACAATTTTGGCAGGAGCCCCGGTAGATATTTCGAGAAGGGCGCCGCCCCTGGGATCCCATTATTTACCCCACCGGGGGGAAGGGCAAGTTTGCTGGTGCTGGAAAGGTCGAAAGTTTAGCATTTTGGCGGATTCCGCTGACAGTATAGCTTCGGGATAGTTATGCAAGATGATTATTTAGGATTTCCATGGGTGAGCGGACTTCTATAGTAACGCAATGCGACTCTTTTTCTAGTCTCTTTGGTAAAATTTAGCCATTTTCCAGGGGAGAAGTCATTTGGAAAAATGCTTCGCGACTTGAAATTTTGGTAGATAAATCTATATTTTAAGTGTTTTATATATGTCTATTAGAAAAATCTTCCCCGTCCCCTGGAAACAGCAAAGAACCTTTGAAGAATGAACGATCCGAACGTGATCCAAATAAATGTCGAATGGCTTTTTGGGTTTTTAAAATCATATCTATTTTCAGGTGTGCTCGCCGGCCACGACAACCGCGTCTCGTGCTTGGGCGTTACGGAAGACGGAATGGCCGTGTGCACCGGTTCCTGGGACTCCTTCCTCAAGATCTGGAACTAGAAACCGCGGGTACGCATTGTCCAAGAGCAAAAAAAAGAGTCTTCGTCTGTCTGGTACCCCGTTCATCATCTACACAACGCCATTTTATATTTTCTCGGCTTTTCCATCCATTATGTATTTCGTGCACGTTGTGTTGTGCGTGTCGCGCCCGTGAGAAGCCCCCCGCCCTCATCATCGACACCATCACCCCCCGAATTCTTGTCCCCTCCGCCCGGCATATATACTGTCTGTGGTTGTGCAGCTGTTCCCATGTTTATACTACGTTGATATGCGTCAATAACCGAACACTTTTTTACATCTTGATTTGTGCTGCACCCCTCATAATAAAGGATGTGCGATTTGGTTGAGTGCTTCGCGGCAGCAAGAATGGAAATAACATTTATGTTGGGTGCCTCTCCTCAGTTTGGAACGGCTGTTCAGTTTGCTTGGCCGAATTTTTGATGTTCCATTTAACGCAAAACAGCCCGAGCTTGCTTATGACGGCAAGCTGAATTTGGTGTGCTGTGCTACGACTTTGCGTATTTTGTTAGGTGTGGTACGACTTGCTAACTCTGGATATGCTTCTTGTGCTGTGGTAGCTAGTGCTTAGAGTGTTTTACTTACGCTTTCAAGTTAAAATCACTGCTCTGCAATGTTTAGAAAAAAGAGCCCTTTACTCTGCGTAATTAGGTGTATACGTAGTAACGCTTGAAGATGCGCTCTAATAATAAACCAACTAATTAAACCATTACAGATGGTGCCCCCTCCCGAAGCGGTCAAAGCGCAAAGAAGCCTTCGTCTTCTGGCGCCCCGTCACATCACCACACATTTCCTGCCATCCATTGTTGCGCAACATTTCCCTCCCCCGTCTCCCCCTCGTCGATATTCAATCAGCACACCACGTAGTCACGCATATTCCATGCGCTCGCTGGCCCTGTCCTCTGGCAATCTGCTGGTCTCGAGAAATTTCGTATTTCGGTAATTCTGAGCCTACGCCTATTTCGAGGTTTTGCAAAAATTTCTCGAATCAGCCGATGTCCGTCGATTTGGGCACCACTCCCCCACAACATGCCGTCTGTCTTTGCCTAGGTGCGCGTGTTCGTCTCCCCAAATTGTGCCCTCGCAGATCGGCAACAACAGGTTGGTGGTAAATTGCCAACACTCCTCCGAGTTGCCCCCACCCTCCCCCAAAAAGCGCCAAAATCGGTTTGTCCCCCGAATTTGCTCTGGGGCAGCACGGATCGTGAAAAAAGGGAGTACGGTACCTTGGTACACCCTTTAAAACGCAAGCTCCCGGTTTTCACGGTCCGGAAAATGACGCCCCGGAAAACACGTTGTGCCCCCCACCCAGCCCCGTCGCAAATGCCCTGTATTGTGTGTGTTCTCGTCGTTCGACTTTCGATTTTCTCCGAATTTGCGCGTTCGTGGTGTTTTTCCCTTTTCGACTTTTTTCGCACTAATTAATTCTTGTAATTTCTATTCGCTTCATTTTGTGGTTTCGGCCTCCCGACTTGCTGTTTGAGGCCATGTCCGCTCAAACCCCGTCTGGAGTATTTATTATTCCCCTCTTCCCTTTTCTTCCCCTTCCCCCTCACAATGTCGCCGTCGACAGTCGTGGCCGTAGCCCCGGGCTCGCTTCAATTCGTAAAGTAATGTTTTTTCACTATCACAAACCAGACGACCCCTCTCGCTTCCCCCAATCCGACTATAGTTGCCGTGTGGAAATGGGGCCAGCGAGTTGCCGGAATTACAAAAACTACTACAAAACTTACAACCCCGTTTCTACACGATCAGCCAACGTTTTTCTAGGTGATAATTTTAAATGGCCGATCATATATCAAGTTTTTGGTCTCCCCCGTCTAAATAACGGTTGAGCGGGGGATGGTGGTGATGGAAAACGTCGAGCATCCCACGTGAAAACTCAAAAAATCCCACCATGCCATCGCCCCCGCCCAACCGACGGAACCCTCGTAAAGGTCGTATAATTGCCTCGTAATATTTCTAGTCGATATTCCCATCCACCCTCTCTCTCTCTCGCTGGTGTTGATCCACCGGCTGAAGCTGCAATCCACACATAACCCACTATCCTTGGCCCGCTGTTTCGCGAATTTGCCCGTCCGTCCGATAAACCGAGTACCCTCCCCGCGAAACTCACCGCAATTTTCTGAAGAAAATATCTCCCATATGCTCTGCCCAAATGTTGCACATTTTGCAATTTTAAGCCTGCTAAAGGTCTACGCGGCTGTGCTGGAGTGGGAATTTGGCTAGTTTAGTGTAGAGGTGGCAGGTATGGGCGTTGTACTCCCCGTATCGCCCTGACTTTACCAAGTTTTTGAAAATTATTTCAAAACCAAATTCCGCTCCAGCTGTCCCGTGCACCCTTAGCGAAGCCCCAAGAAGCTTGCGCCAACCGTTTGTCACGTTGATATACTTGATTTTCCCGTGGATATACGATCACACAACTTATTTATATGAGTCTTATCTACCCAGCACACGCATACGCGCGCACACACTCGTTTACCCCCATCCATCCCTACAATTACAACACAGCAATGCCGATTTTCTTTCTCACCACCTTTTTGCGGCCCACTCACCATTCGTAATTTTATTATTATATTTGGGCCTTCCTCCCCCGGATTCCCTGTCTCTCTCTCTTCATCCATCTCCCTCTCTCTCTCTCTTCTGTCTTCGATTATTTTTATGTAATTTTAATTGGTTATGTTATAAATTCATGCTTTATATGGCTCTATACAAAGAACACGAATAGTTTGGCTGACTTGGCAAGTGGTTAGGAATAATAGTCTTGATGCCGACGAAGGAGTTCGGCTATTTTTTCATACTTCATCTGGTTGGCCAGTTCTAGGGGGGTCTCGCCGTGCTAAATGATACATTTTTTTACTTTCTAACGGCACAGTGACCTTACTGTGCCACTATGATAAATACAAAAATTTACAAACCTTGTTCAACAAAACCGGATCGGCGCCCTCCTTCAGAAGCAACCGCACAATTTCGAGGTGGCCAAACAGTGAAGCGGCGTGTAGGGCCGACTCGCCATTGCCCAAAAGGCCCACATCGCCCAGGTCATGCTCCAGGAGCAGTTCAACCACCCTCCGATGCCCTTTATGGGAGGCTTTGAAGAGCCCGGTGGCACCGTCCCTCCGTGGTGTGTCGCGGGCCCCTAAAATTATAGAGTTGCTACGGTTTGACTCGTTGTTTTTCCATTTGTTCAGACGGAAAAAGAAAGCAACAATTCTGAAGACTGACCCCTGCGCGCCAACATATCCACAACCCGAGCTTCACCGCATTGCGAAGCGATCCACATCGGCGTCGCCCCGTCCTAAACCCTGAATTTAAAAAAGTTCAAATTCTCCCTCACTTGTCTTTGCCCATCGATGCGGCATCCCGCATCGAGCAACAGGCATACGGTACTATCGTGCCCATTCTGAGCGGCCAGGAATACCCCATCACTACCGTCGGCTAAGGTCGCGCTCCTGTCCGCCCCGCAGTTGAGCAACAACTGCACCGCCCAATCGAGCCCCCGCTCCGCGGCGCAGAGGAGCGCACTGCCTCCATCCTGCAAAGCTGGTCTTTAAAGAGGCTAGGAAGGCATAATGCGGATGTTCGTGGACGACCGAAACATCGGGCTACTACCTGAAAGTTTAAACAAATTGGTCCAGTCCCCAAAAATCCGAAAACAAAGAAATTTTTTTTTTTGGGAAAATTCGGCTTTTGGCGCCCAAGCGGTCATTTATCGCAATCCATAGACAAATCTCGGTATTAAAACAACTAGATTGATTAAAATCTACTGATTATTCCAGAAAAAATGACGTGTTGGTGCTCACCTTGGTCCTAAAATTCACGCTTGCCCCCTGACGTAGTAGCAGTTCTACAGATTCCTGGTCACCACTTTCCAAGGCGCACAGCAGTGCGGAGGAGCCGGCCTAGAAAATGTCACGTTTGCCAGTTTTCACAACTAACCACATTTCGTGCATTCACATCGGCACCCTCGGCCAGTAGAGCCTTTGCCGTTTCGGCGTGAGCTCCTCGGCAAGCAAGCATCAGTGGGGTTACTCCATCCTGCAAAAAAGGTATTAGAGCCCTAGAAGTAAGGAATGAAAGGTAGAGAAATCGGAATGTTTAGTAGATTTTATCGAGCTACAGCGGGGATCTGTCGTACAATCTCGGAAAAAGTGATAGGCTGCGTGTGGGCAGCACAATCAAAGGTTAGGGAGAAGCCGCGGGGGAAATGGCCCGTGACTTGACAAACAGATAGATTCTTGCCCGTGTACGGATCGAGGCATACGATCAATAAGATACCTCCGGCTAGCAAGTGGAATATTGGTAACAAAAAAATAAGCAATAACCTTTGTCGAAAAAAGTACAGGAATTTACTTAAAATAAAGGAATCTCTAATTCCAATTATACAAACCAAAATTTTGAAAGTTATGTGGCACTTTCGGCTGGTCTAGAGCCTTTCCCAGCACCAGATAAAATCACAAGGTCGATCGGCGGGAAAGGTGGTGAGAACCGTGCAAATTCGACAGCTGGCAATGCCGGAATGAATTCGGCACCGCCAGAAGGGGGGCAGAGAATAGAATTGAACCAGCTAACGTAACCACAGACCCACACACACAGCCAGCTGTCCATTATACAAACAATGCCGAGGATGGGGGGCATCTACAATGTACAACAAACAACAGGATGTCGGGGGGAAACCTCCGGGTCGGATTGTTTCTCATACGCAAGCATGACCCGGATTTTTTCCACTGGAGTGCCGAAGACCAGGAGGTTTTGAGGACCTAATTCCGCTTGAAACCCTTGAATAAAGGTGGCGTATATTTGGTAATAAAAGAGATTTAAAAACGTAAATAAGCTCACTTTGCAAGGCTAGTAGAGATATTTGTTAGGCTTGCCGAGGCTTAGGCTTGTCTGAATTTCGACATTATAATTTTCGACATTCTGAATTCCGACATTATAATTTTCGACATTTTGATAGCAAGTCCTTGCGAAAAGGTGTGGAAAAAACCTCAACCTCTACCTACTTTGTTTCTAGCTCCATAAAACAGCAATTGCCAATCCGCCATATCCCGCCGACCTTCCCAGTCCCTTTAATGACGTTCCCCAGGGGACAAGGGATCAACAATTCCCCCCGAATGAGTGGGGGGCTCGGGTGCACTAGCGAATGCAACGTTAACAAGGCGATAATTAGAGGGGGGTGGGCTGCCATTAATTTCCTGGGGTTGGTTGGCACATGGGCGAAATGAAACTCTACCTCTCCTCACTAACCTCGCCGCTCGCTAAGCTCGCCCTCAGCGGTGCGCGGGGGCTAATCCCTCCATTTCCATTCGCGGGGAAGGGTTTGTGAGTGTGAGACAGACAGACAGACAAACAGACTCTCTACCTCCACCCGTACCCCATTTGCATCTCAATTCCCGGACCCGGGGGACCGGCTCGAAACGCGGCCATTGGACGCGCGAGCCCTAGCCGGCGTCATTGTTATCGGGCTGAAAATTTAGTGAGCTAGGGTTTATATCCGTTCTAGACTAGGAAACCCTAGAGGAAAACAAGTTGAGGGGAAAGCCAGCAAAAAATCGCGTTGGTGAAAAATGGCGTCGCAGCCGGCACCCCCGTCTAGCCAATCAAACTTTATGGGAGGACATCGAGAAGACGAATATGGGAGAAATGGGCGGAGAAAACGGGGAAGCTGGTTTCACCGAAAATCCAGACAAAGTTGGGCTCTAAGAAAATACTTTTCGAGAAGCAAATCATTTCCGGACGCGCCTCTGGCGGGTGAGGATGTACATAGGCGGTCAGAAACAGAGGTGTGTGAGCCACTCGAGAATTTGTGGAGGGGATCTTTGGAGTGGACACTGCGGCCACTGGTTTAAAGGCATAATGGGCCAGAGTGCTGTTGCAAGGTGTAAAAACAAAAAGAAATGCCGGTCCTGCACGGGAAAGTTAAGGAATAGGCAATGAACAGCGCTGCATGCTGATCTTTTCGACCTTTGGCTAGCGGCTTGATTAAACGCCGACAGTTCGCCCAACTCAGAAAAGAGATGAAACGTAGGAAAACTTACCGCATTAGCACAATCCGGAAACGTCTTTCCTGTATCGAGCAGCACACGGACAAGGCGATGATCCCCCTTTTTGGCGGCCCGATGTAGAGCCGCATCGCTGGCAGACACCATCTGAAAAAAAAACATTTTTGATCGAATATCGTAGCCCAGCTCTAAAACGCACAAACGGTCGAAAATCTACCCATCGAAATCCCTGACTGTTTGCCGGGATAGAAGAAGAGGTGTCTGGGAGGAGAGAGCAAATATGCCTGGAAGGCATGAAGGGCCTGCCAGCCCCTCAACATCCATTATCATATATTCAACAGGGGTAGGGCGACTGCATAATCGGGTTGGGCACACTTTAGGACTACGCTAGGTAACAAATTACCAGTGCAAGGCGCTACGGAGAAAAATCTCGCTGCAGTTAGTATATGAGGGCCATCCATCGTGTGGTCTTGTTGACAGTGGATGGGCCGGGCAGCCCGTTTTTCCTCAAAGGCGCTCCCTTGATTCGTCTGTTTTCTCATGGCCTCACCCGGAATCCCGACCATCTGTAGGGCATAAGGTGGAGTAAAGACAGCTGATCTGCCGATGCGGTTTATCAAAATACGCTATTTACAGGATCATACGAGGGGTGTCGTGGAATTTCTAAAAGCAACGACTCCAGATTGTGCCGAATTGTTGGCTAATTAAAGTTCTTTGTAGAATCTGCCAAACGACAAGGTTCAAAGATTTGTGAAGCTTTTCAGTGCTAAAAAGCTCGTCATGGCCTATTTGGGTACCTACAAAATTTCGCGGATCTTCAAACCTTGAGCACTAAAACCAATTAACAAATCTTACTCAAAACAGAGGCTCTTTCAAATGAACTATCTCCCGCAACGCTTCTCCGAATTCCCTAAAATTCTGAAACTTTACATGCTGGGCCACATCGTAACACTCCTTTTCCCGGGAATTTTCGAAAATTGAAAAAACCAAGGTGATGATCGACCAGCAAGTTGTTCGTCTAACGCAGAAACCTCTCTTCGCCCCACTGTATATTTCACAAAATGAAAGATCAAAATCAGCGCCAAACAAAACGTGGCCCCGGAAAAAACGCGCTCCGCCGATGATGAGTCTTTGTTTTTAAAATTTTCTCGCTGCCGGCCATATGACGCGAGACAAGAAGCTGCCCGATCCACTCAATAACACCATCACACATTAATTCTCGCCCACCGTTCTCGTCGTGACGCCGCGAATTCCCATCGTCGTCGGCTATCGGAATATCGATGTGGCGTGCGAATCGAGGCCGGCGAAATGTCGATGGAGTGGCCGGGCACCCGGGCGAATCGCTTCCACTGCTCACATCTTCTTCTTCTTCTTCTTCTTCTTGCTCGCCTCCTTCTGATTCAGCCCCTATAAACTATCAGCCAAACGACGGCACGATAGAGCGCCCACCGGCCGCCATTGTCAACGAGGGCTGGGGGCGGAAGACGAGGTAGATTTTATTGCATTGGTGGCGGTGATTATTACGGGACAAACCTTGTACTCGCAGAGAACCGTATGGTTGTAGTAATCAACATACTGATAGAACAGATAAAATCGTATTTTCACTTGTTTTATACATAAACCGGTTGAAAATTGTACCCAAATCGCTTAAAAACCGGCAGACAGCTTTTGTAAGCAGATTCTATCATTTTTGATATCTTCAGACTCGGAGAAGAGCTTTTTCCCAAGAAGAAGGAAAATAAACAATCCCTCCACACCATGGACTTCCCGATTTGGCCATTCGGTTCGGTCGGTATTGTTTTCGTTTCTTTTTTTTTCAGCCTCGTAAAGCCTTCACAAAAAAATTCTGAAATCATCACCACCCCGATTTCAGGGTATGCATGGCCATTGGTCCCTGGATGGACAATATTTCGAGTACCGCCCACAGCAAGATGAACCACATATCCGGGATGAAGAGCCGGCCAACCACCACCACCAGCCCGCGTAAATATTTTCACCTTTTGTGCGACGACTTTTTTTCGATTTTCGATATTGGCTCCCGGCGGTGTGAGCTCCATTCATGATTTTAGAGGAGGGATGTCGATATCCATAAAAAATGTGTCTGGTTTGTGAGAAAGGTGGATCTAAATTCATTGATTGAGCTTAACCTAGACAGCCATAAAGCATAACCATTATCCTGTTTTCGCAGTCATCGTAGTATTACTAAAATCTACTTTAAAAATTTAAAACTTCTTTATTTTGGAGATTTTTGATCATCCTGCATATAGTCTTGATCAACACATCAAAAAATCGTCGAATGTTTTCACAATGCTTCCTAGTTTTTTATTAGAGTTAAAAAGGGCATAGCTTCTTTTTTATTCTTCAAGGGGAAGGTAGCTTCAACTCCTCCCCCGCTAACGAACTAGCTCTCAAAAGCTACCAGCCAGCTCAGATAGTACGGTAGTTTTAGATCTGCCATAACAAACATAATTTTGGCCTCGACTTTCTCGACAGTCTCACCAAACTCTTCTCATCCCCACGAATACCCCGGCCACTGGTTCTACTCCCGGAAGCATGCGTTAGGGGTTAGGGCGTGTGGGTGTGTGTGCATGTGTGTGTGCGTGTGTCTATGTCCGGCTTTGGGAGAGAGATCAGTGAAAAGAGAGAGAATGAGAGTACTGGTGATGGAGGGAGCGCGTGCTTGTGGAGGGCCTAGAGCATCGATCTGAGAGTCCCCTAGAGCTTCGGGCTCTCCTCAACGTCATCCTGAAGCATTCGCCCGGGGAATTCCCTAATTTTCTCGGGTGATGGGGGTTGTCTCGGACCAGCCAACAGCTTTCATTTTTCTTGTTATTTTTAATCTTCACTCAGCTTATTTAATAGCTTACGACATATAATTCATGACTTTTTGTTGATTTTTGGTAATTCTGTAGTAATTTTTCCTTTGCATTGCTCATTTTAAATCTACGATGATTGTTTTCATTGAAGAAAAGTGCCTACAGTTTCTTAAAATTCCCGAATTTTTGATTGACTATTTCTTCGAACCTTCAAAAATCCATTAATCCCCGACCTTTCAGCCCTTTCCAAGCAACAAACAAGCTTGTTTTCTAAAAAATGGATACACAGATGACCCAAATCTGACGCGAGCCATTGTATTCTTCCCTGATTCACTCCCGAGAAGACGAGGGAGTCGACGTGGGTCGGGGGAAAGAGAAACAATGAATCACGGACAGGTTCCACCTGTGTTCAAGTCGTTGATATAGTCCGTATGTACACCTTTTTCTAGAACTCTGTAGTAAGGCCTTATTTTCGATCGGTTGTATATAAATGAAACCAGCGGAAAAAGCCCGCTTCGCGGCCCTTTTCCACTGGACACCGTCCAGGAATCATGAATACGAATATCTTCTTTTTTCTAGCCTGCGGCGCAAGAGCCTGATTAAAGGACCCATGCTTTGGCCTCCGGCGCTAGTTACTGGTTTTCCTCCGAGATTTGGCCTGCGGCGCCAGAGCCAGCGTTGCGCTGGGATCTTCAAGCCTCCGGCGCCAGAGCCTGGACCAAGGGCCTTTTCTGTGGCCTGCGGCGCTAGAGCGAAAGTCAGGCCTAATCCTCGCACACCGAGAGCCTAGAATGATGTTCTGTTGATAAACCACCAAAAAGCAAAAAGTCATATTTCGCCAGGATTCGAACCCACGACCATTCACATGGTAGGCCGGACGCAAGACCACTACACCACGGGGGAGATGGGAACAGGCAGCGGGGAAGGCCTCTTCTGTCCTAGGGAGCCGGCAAAGAAATGGGCGCCCCAATGATTCCGGGAGGGAGGCCTACTGGTCACTTTACCAAATTCCATTTTTGAGTCTGAATACGCAAAAAATTTGTAAAGATAATAAGATGCGCGTGATCCCCACCATCGAATACATAAGTTGTCCAAATTACAGACCGAAATTCCGCCAGGGCTTCGAGTTATGGCCTGAACACCACGGCTTGTCGCCCACTTTGTTAAGGATTTTTTACATTTTTGCTTGTGAAATTGTAAAATGAAGGAATTTCGAAAAACCCAAAAAACCGTTTTTGGCGAATGTGTTTCTCCACCTCCATGCCAAAAATCAGCCGGACATTCGGCCTTACGGCCGAGAAACCGCCCGGACAGAAAACACACATACTTTTCTCGCTTATAGGATAGGATACTTCTCAACGTCAACATTCCCCCATCTAGTGACCGTTGAAGACAAATTGTCTTTCTTCTGGGTGCTCGCTATTTGGGTGGCGCCTTATTGGATTGTTGTGTGGCCGGCGGGGCGAAGGGTCAGTCGAAGGGCACCCCTCAACAATGGCTGATTGCTGAGAAGTAGGACACCTACGCATTACTCCTGTAGACACCCAATACCGCCCAGTTTTGCGAATTTGCTGTTTGGCGCTCGCTAAGCAGGACTGGTACTGGATTGCTATCGGGGGGACTAATTTTTGTCTTTCCGCTTATACCTACTGTTTGTTGATAAAGTTTACTGCATTTCCAAAGTGTTTTTGTAGTTTTTGGGTGCTACAAAGTTCTAAAACATGTCGAAAATTCAAATCTTAGATTTTTTCCATACATACGATTGGTATGAAGTTTTGATGGGTGTTTTTATATCTAAAAACTGAATAAAATATTATAAAAATGGTTTATATTTCATAATTATAGTGCGGTACGGATTATTTGGAAAAATTCGTCCCCCCGCTGATAGTCCAGTACCGCACGACTCCGTCGATTGCAATTCTTATAAATAAAATCACGCGAATAAGCGCGCGGCCAAACTATCAATCTAGGCACTAACAAAGCAACAAACCCCCCAACAAGCCCTTATCATTTCGTCTGCTGACCCGAAAGCCGCCGCCGGAAAACACGACCTCTAAAGGGCAGCCATGAATTCCGATTCTATTCACCGCTTCTGTTTTTCGCTTCCGTTTTTGCCGCCTTCCACCACTTTTACATTTTCGCAAGCCCCCACCCTACTCGAAAATTCACGTCATTAATTCTGGTGGTCTCCTGTGCTTCAGCAATAAATGTGGCTCTTATGAGGGCTGGGTGAGATGGCTAATTCGCTTATTCGCTCGCCCTCCCAGGGCCGGCCAGTCATTTTCGGCCTATTTGAAGGTCACCGCCGCTTGGCCGGACTCTCGCCCCACTCCCTTCCGAAAATCGTTCTGAATTGTGAAGTGGCACTTTTTGGGGCGAATCCCAGCTAAAAGAGCCGAGCCCTTCGCCATAATGCAACCAAAAAACCAATGGAAACTCCCCGCAAAACATAGCATCTTCAAGAAAGTGGTTCAGTTCGTTCGCCTCTTCAAACCGGATATACCTAATCCACCTCCTCGTTTGCGCCCGATATTTCCGTCGTGTTCCGCTGCGTTACACCCAACCGCTTCCTCCAGAAAGGCTGAAAATTGAGTTCAGTCCACATATTCCACCCTCGTTGTCCTTTACAATCAGACACGGGAATCGACTGAGAATCGAGACCTCGTTCCCCTCCCAATCACCCCCTCGCCCATAAATTGCTGCTGCCAACCAGCTGCATGCCAAAGTTGTCACGCGGCCTGATGGCGTAACAAAAGCCCGACGGGCGATCAACCCTTGTCTCTACGCGCCAAGCCCACCCGCGCGACAACTTTCCCCCTCCCTCCCTCCCCGCTTTTGCTTGTCGTTTTCTATTTGGTGCGCGACGCGCTCGCGTAAAGCTGCGTCTTTCTGTGTAAGGCAAGGGTGTCTGTGACCCCTCGGCCGGGCTTCTGCCAATGCCAAACCCGACCGGTTCCCACACCTCCCCTCACCTCCTGACTCCTCTTTGCCTCCACCCGCCGGTTTTGGATTCAAATTCTCATCGCGCCATACGATTTGAATGCTAGCGGCTGATTCAGCTAACTTGTAGATCTCAAAAGTTCTAAAAAATCCAGTCAGACAAATTCTGACCCAAAATCAACAGCGCCACCACAAATTTTAGCTAAATTACCCTCATTAACCATTCTTCTATTCCCATCCTCCGACCGCCATCTATTCCCTTCATCTTCCACCTCGCGTTCCAATCGAGATGACCCCCCAGTCAGCCATTTATAGCGATTTGTCCCTATCTATCCCCAGCCCGCCATCAACCACTACAATCCCCATCTTATGCCTTTTTCTTGTCTTTCCACCCCCAGCATCACCGCCGATTTCATCAATTCCATTACGCCGTCGATGTCTGCTCTCAAGTGTCTTGCCGAAAATGACGACTTTCTAGTGGCGCTAGTGGGCTTTGGACCTTTGGCTTTGGTGGGTACGGGTTCATTGTCTTTGTTCTGAAAAGGAGTCGTTTTTACGTGATAATGAATTTTTGGCTGGCAAAATTGGCGCATTCTGAGCGATAACTGTATTGAAAAAAATAATTCTTCTGAGAGCGCCAATTTTGACAATTTTTTGCTCGAGCCTAAGGAAATTTGACCTTTGAGATGCTTTTTCTGGAGCTTAGCTTAGGTCAGCAGCTTTTGAGTAAAAGACACTTCTCGAGGATTCCAAGCTCTACCGAATGAGCTACGTCACTTTACAACATTCCAGGATCACCTAAAACGGCTCCATGTTGAAAATGACATCCAGAAAAGCTTCAAAATTTCGAAAACGAACGAACGGTCACTTACTTTCATAGTTCAAACCGCCAGTAGCTTCATTGCTGCTCCCACCGAATCGTAATTTGCCAAACTACTTTCGGGTCTGTTTGCGCGCTGACCCCCAGCGTCCGGCGTATGTGTGTGACGAGTTTGGAGACCCTCGCCACACCACCACCATCCATTCGCTTTAGGTGAAGGGAAGGGAGGAAGGGTGGACAGGTCCAGTTCCCGAACACACACAAACAACGAGACGATTATTCCCCCGCCTCAGCAATTGGGACAAATCTGTACGCCCCGGAGTCGACGGAACGTAGACGAATCTACCCTTTTTCGACACTGTACTCTTAAAAAAATTCGCAGATGAAAAATGGTCTCAAGCTTTTTACATGAGGCGCCATTGTTGCCGTGCAACCGTGCCGACGCAGACCGCCCCGCGGACAATGCCCGCGAATTTTTGCGAATTTGGGGGAATCCCCTGGCCGACCGGACGCGCTTTGTTGGTGTGACTGGCCGAACGCCGGGGGACGGCTTTTGATAGCTCTCTCGCCCCTTTTGGGGCGCATCACCTATTTTGATCGTACAGTTTACGCGCCAAACAACTATGAAATATGCGATCATGTGATGAGTAAATTCAGCTTTACAATGGCTGCAGTGGCGGGCGACTAGAATTGACTTTTCATATACTTTTTGGTACTGGAATGTTAGCGGGGGGTTAGGGGGTTCAGAAATTTTTCCTAGTTCTCTTGTACGGCCCTATATAAAATGTACAGCATTTTTACAGCTGTTTACAATGTTTTTAGATACAAAAATATCCTAAAAACTGATACTAATTTTCGAAATGTTTGACTTTGGGTGTACTTTTTTGGCATTCAAAAACTACTAAAAACCTTATAAAACTCCACTATTGGCTATTAAAAGGCAGGTATAGATCCAAAAACGAAAATTAGTTTTTCCACCTGCCAAAAGTCCAGTGCCCAACTTTCTTTGACTATTCGTTATTATACTTTGAGTTTCCCTTAACTAAAACTCTGCATTTGCATTGAAAACTTATCAGGCGCATCATGTCTATTCTCGTATTCGGAGCGTCTCGCGTTTCACGTCCCAAAGTACGTTGATCTAGGCGTCCACGTACGATCATGCGCCTGTCAGCTGGGTCCTCTCTCTCTTCCACGATTGCCCGCCTTTTCACGGGGGACCAGTAGGATCGCTAGTCGAGTTGACCCTGCGCGAATTTCCAGGGCAATGAGTGGGGCGAATGAAAAGACAAGGTCACCGCCGCCCATATGACTTCGCTTTATCAGCCCGCCCTTGATAACCGTGCCGCCGACAATGGGAAGAACCCGTTATTTTTTCGCGGCTGAACACTCAGCGTCTCGCCACTTTTAGATCGGCTCCAGGTTCGCAACTTTGCACGAGCGTTTTGGCTTTAGCTTAAATTTGCCCCACTTTCGCTCTTCTGGGGAAATTTCCGAATGCGGATGCGTCTCTGGGCCGTTGAACCCCTCTCCGATTTCCCTCCCCGCCGGGGCGATTCTTTGCAGTTTTTCTGCGGGGGGAACGGCTCCAGTTTGGACGCCGAATCGGGGGAGGGACTCTCGATGACCTCGTATCCCACTTCCTTGCATTTCCTGCTTTGAACATCTTCGATAGGATTTTGACTCGCCCAGCTTGAGCTTTACCGCATCGATCGGCTTTTGCTGATCAATCAGCTGGCTTTCCCCGCGCAGCACTCGCTCACTGAACACTCAAAAAAAACCACGGGCACATTTGTGTTGAATGGCTGTATATCAGAGTGACAAGGGCTGCTGCTGCTGCTGGGACCGGCCTGGAAGAACTGGACTATCCCTAGGCCGACACCCAAGCACTCAAGCCTCGGTCGGCCCGTTTCGGCTGACTGTTCATCGATTGACGCAGCTGACTGACTCACCGAATGCTTGGCAAATTTATCTGGGCTTCCAATTAAATTGCTATTAATAAAATAATTTAAATTTACTATACTTTTGCTCTATGATAATGTTTTTCATTAGTGCGGCAAGCACCTATAGACGCGCAACGCCTATCGGCGAGCCTTGCGGCTATTTCGCGGCCTTTCTTCCCCTTTCAAGGTGCCCGATAGGTCACTGGCAGATTTATTCTGCTGTTTTTTACCCCGCGTTCCCTCAATTTTATTTATTCTGTCCACACCGCGTTTCTCATCCTTCCATTTCGTTTTCACCCCCTCCATCGCCGCAATTGTGAGCGCGCCCAGCTGTGGCTCGTCTGTTCCCCAAGTTTTTGCTCATTTTTCGACTACTTTGTGGATGCCTCTCGCGGGACTACAGCTGCGTGTGCATGTCGCTTCCGTCCCTCTCGCCTACAGCAAATACAGCCACGACTGGTCTGCCGCACCCCTATCCATTCCATTTTCTCGTTCTTCTATTCTTACTACACACCAGGAAGCTTTTTGTTACTTATTGGCCCCAATATTGCTTTCGAAAAATCCGGTGTGCCAAGCCTTCAAGTGCCCCTCGATGGCAGTAAAAACTCGGCCAGCTGCGCTTTGCTACGCTCCACTTTTTTATTTTCTATTTGCCCACCCACTCGCGTGAACGCCTTGCCGTATTTTTGAACTAGCTGACTTGAGCCTGATCTAGATTTCAGTTATTTTCTGCGCTCGGGGTCTCACGGCTCATTCTTGCGATCACATTTCAAGCAGCTGATCACCCGGATCAATGGCTCTCCTTCACGTGAGCGTTGTGGGCCGGCATTACAGCGGCGCTCGTTTACAAATTTCCGCCTGCCCCGGTGATCAGAGGCTCGGAATTGAAATATCCCTAGGTATTCATCAGATTATTTGGCGGTGACGCTCCAGCCTCCCCATCTCCACCTAGCCATCCGGTTCTCGTGCTGCCAAAAGCCGGCACTTTCGCTTGCCTATCCACGGTCGCGGATCATTTCCCCCTCCACGATATGTATTCGCTTAGGTGTTTTGGGTTTTCCATAGGCGATTTACCTAGATTTAAAAACTTTTGATTCCTATACATCAACCAATTTGTTTTTTAGCTTCCCAAATTGCTCACGAATTTCTTCCAATACGTTTCCTTGAACCTAGACGTCTCCTCAAATGGTTTTGGGGCCCTGGACACATGATTTGTTTTGCCCCGTTGGTCCTATATAAACCTTCCAGGTACTCCTATTACACATCCGACCACTCATATCGCGCGTGTGCTCATACGCCCCTTGTTTATAAACTGGCCCGCTAGAAAAGCGTCTACTCGATGCGCCTGCCCACACGGCTCGTTGATTTGTCATTTGGCGTAGTATTTTACTTTCCTCCGACGGTTGGACTTGCTAGAAATTTTATGGCGCCAATTAATGTTTTGATTTCCCAAAACATTGTTTTTTGACTGACAAGGCTTTTCGTGACCCGGGATTTATCACCTCGGCAAGCCCGTGATTTACACATGACCTCGCACACAATCCACTCAACCAATCCCACTTGGCGCTGGGCCGTGTCCCGATTGTTGGGGGGATACAGGCAGATCCATATGTCCGATGCTGAGTCATTGAAGCGCGCTCGCCAGGTGGTCGCCACCGCCACTGGTAATATGCCTTTGTTTGTCTGTTCATCCATTCGACTCCCGCTATGTTCTTGCTCTTGCCAGTTTCAATATATTTTTCTCGGTTTCATCATTTATATCACGATATAATATTTCCTTTTCCAGAATGGCGCAAAAGATGAAAGAGTCGCCGGTGGACGGAGAACAGACGGCGGTCGACGGCAAGCAACCAGGTTCTCCGAAGAGTCGATTGGCAATGTTGAAGCGTTCATCGGCAAAGAAATGTGAGCAATTTATCGATCGGCTTTTCCTGTCTTATAAGCTATTTTTGCCTTGCTAACCATTAAAAGCGACTTTATGACGCCCTTTTCTAATCATTATCTTTAGCTAACGCCAGCCAAGACCCGTTCCGTTTTCAAGGGCAAGGTGTCCAGTACAAGGGAAAATTGATCGGCATCCGCGACGTGGAAGGTCAGTTTATTTGATTTTTTTCCTCACTGTTTTCGTGTAGGAGCCCGCGGCGATGTCATGTGTGCGGAGGCTATGCGCCAGGCCAAGGCCGCGGTGAAAGCCGCCGGCACCCACAAGCAGCGCATCATTCTCTACATCAACATCGAAGGCATCAAGATTGTCGATGAAAAGAGCCAGGCGACCCTCTACAACTTCCCGGTGTCCCGAATTTCATTCATCGCCCGCGACACCACGGATGCTCGGGCATTCGGCTTCGTTTTTGGTGAAGCTGCCGGCAGCTACAAGTTCTATGGCATCAAGACAGCTCAGGCAAGCTTTTGAAAATTAGGTTGATTAAGTCTTTGGGATGAACTAATGGGTATTTTGCAGACGGCCGACCACGCCGTGCTCTCCATCCGAGACATGTTTCAAATCGTCTTCGAAATGAAGAAAAAACAAATTGAACAGGTCAAAAAGAACGCCGAAGGGGATCACCAGGTTAGGATTTTGACCCATTCATGCCTTACTTTATTGTTTCAGGTGAACCAGGAGGGCGTGCGTTCGGAGAATGGTGTTCTGGTTGCCGATCTTCTCGATCTCGAGACTGAATGTCAAAATATTGAGCAGGGGCTCAATCAGCTGGCCAACATTCCGGTGGTTCCTGGAGATGAGTGGCCCGGGGAACAGCATCCTCCCAATGGAGCATTTGCTGACCCGTTCGGCGCCGCGCCGTTCGTCAACCAGACTCCACAGCGTGTCGACCCGTTTGCTGACAGCTTCAACTCGACGAGCCAGGTATGTTGAGCCGGTCTTCGGCTTCTTTTCTTGATCTGGGTATTTTTTTCGCAAATATTCAGCTTTTTTCAGTCTCAGCAATTCGGCTCGGCTCAATCGACTCAACATAATTCTGTTTTCCACACACCTTACACGTCGCCAGGGCAAGCCGCCGCCTTCCAGCAGATTCCGCTGCAACAGCAATGGGGGATGCAGCAAGTGGTTCCGCCGATGACCGCTCCGATTCCGACATTCTCGGTGGGTCCTTTTTGATACATTTTTTACGATGCGTGACCGCATTTTTAAAATCATTTTTCTATTTTTTGTTTAGACGACGAACCCGTTTGCTGACCTGGCCACCTCGTCCGATCCCTTCGACATGAACGGCGTGCGAGGGCCAAATGGGGCCCCCGTCGGCAGTTTCCAATCGCAATCTTCCGTGAACTGGGGCGTTAACGAGAACACGGCGCCGCTCCAGCCACAGCCATTCGCCAATTTTGATAGGTATGCTGTTTTCTTATCAACTGAATAATATGTTTTCTTCTAGCCTCGGCAACGATTCGCGCAAGTTGTCCTTTGACGGCCCACGAAAAGTGACGTCCCTGGAAGACGCCTTCTCTAAGCTGGTGGACATGGACTCGCTCGTCGGAGGCCGACCAAACGAGGCCAAGAAGAACCCCTTTGAACATATCATCAACCCGCCGAAGGTACGTTTACTGCAGCTGTGTTCTTACAAGAAGTAGTTTCTCGGTGATGATGGGATTTGCGAGGCAATATAGAAAAATATAGAAAATAGAAAGGGTTGTGTAAATACTGAAATTCGGAACAATTTTTTCTTTCAAACGCTTTTGACCGATAACAGCCAAGTTTTGCAAAGTTCAAATTTTGTTAGGTGGGGGTCAAAAATGAGCAACGCTGAGCCAAAATGGTCCGTCAGGTGGCAGTTATCGTTCAGTTCTTTTCATTACTTGACAGGTTAGGATTTGAAGTTATATCCAATGAGCTCTATAACATCGTGAAGTCCATTGACACCTAAAAATGACTTCTTGTTAATCTTATTATTCGGGTCCTCCTTTATTATCATCCTTTTGCAGTTGCCCTTGAACGCTTTGGGGCCGGCTCCTCCGCTTCCGTCTCGCCCGGTCGTCGCCGCGGCTCCGTTCCCTGCGCAAAACGCCGACCCATTCTCAGACGCTTTCTTCCGCTAAGGAACTCTTTCACGGGTCTCTCAACTTACCTACCAACATCTCTTCCCCCCAACAGCCCCCCAACGAAACCGGTCAATCACTTTATTAGCGCCCCTTTTGCATAATTTGTGATGTTCTTTCCTTGTGATTTTGAATTACAGTTTCTTGTGATTTTGAGCAGAATGCTTTGTGAATTGCATAAGAATAAATTGATATGATGGAAATGGAGTCTGGGGTTGACACAGTGACGTCTTCCGGTACCACAATTTGACGGGTGGTCAGCGAACTAACTAGGCTTTTGGCCGCGCTCGCATTTGTGGAAATGCATGCGGTGGAGCAGACACGTATCACATTCAGGAGTTATTTGTGTGCGCGCGCAGGTGCCAACCGTTTTGAGGTGACAGCGCGCAGCCCTGACGCGCGTGCTCCGCGCGCCGAGGGACCGGTCTCGGCTGCTATGCCTCTGGGGTCGGCCCTCAATCGACTCGCGCCCCCGGCTCATGCGTGTGTGTGCTACTTCGCCACATCCAACCTGTCGTAAGCCCTCTGTTTGGATTAAAAAGTTTTTATGCCTTTGTTACGCTCAATCCCTTTACCCAATCCTTCGAATAGGTAGCTTCAAGCTGCTTATTCAATCTCCAGGTTTCAACGTTGCCATCCTAAGGGTCATTCTATTGTCCTTGGTAGTTTTCCATTCTTTGTGGTGAGTCACTTTCTTCAAGAAACACTTTTCTCAACTTATTTTTGCGCTTTCGGCTCCTCGCGCTTGTCGGCGGGATCCGTTAATCGTAGGGGCGCCACCGAGCTGGGATTACCCCACTACTAGACCCCCCTAAAGCCGATTTTCCTCTACCTCGCCCGGCTACTTATCCACCCTTTTTTGGCGGTACTTGGTTTGCGGTGACATTATGTAATTGAAATCGAGTGCGTAGACTTTTTCATTAATTGAAACATGTCACGAAACACGGGGTATTTTCGCGCGCATGGGGGGTGGGGAGGGGCGTGGCCTAGTGGTCTAAGGCGCCGGTCCAAGGGACAGGTGGGGGGTGCTGGTTCGATCCCTCCCGGGGAAAGAAACATGATCCCGTTTTGCTTTTTTCACGAAAAGGTGCGCAAGAGCATCAACATCCTTGCTATACACACCCCAGTAACGAGAACTGCCGAATTTACCCAAGTTGACGCTACACATTGAAATCGAGGGATTATGACTACTTCTGGCTCGTTTAACTTATTTTTTACCAGGAATTGCCTGAAGCTGTTTAGGTTTGCCCCTGAAAACAATTGCAGGCAAATTGGGGTGTTGTACCGGTTGATTCCGGAAGGTCTGGAAAATCGAGTCTTCGGCTCTTCGGCGTTTTGACATCCAGCACCTTGTAAGTAGCAAATTTGTCATTGACCATCATCCGTCAGCCAAACTAAACCAAAAAAGCGGAAATACTAAGTCTAAATTCTAAGAAAAACGCTTCGCACAATTTCCAGATTTTCAGTCCTGGGTCCAATTAAACGGCTTTCAAGTCAATGTTGTGCCTCGCGATCGTCCTTATTTTGCTACCAAAATGTAGCTGGGATCCTTCTCTATCGATAGTGAGGTGGAGAATTGATCAAAGTTTCTAGAAAAAAAGTTATAAGCCTTAGAAGTAGTAAAATTTGGCAACTTTTCGGGCCCCTCTCTGGGGTTAATATGGGGTTCTGTGCGCGCAGCCGATCCACCTGTCGCTTGGACTGCTACGTTATCCCGTGCGCGCCTCGCCATAGAAAAAAACCCCGTGGAAACTTTCTGTCTGATATTTTTGAGCCAACGTTTCCAATTTTGATATTAGCGCTAATTTGCGATACAAATTGGTGTACGGAGCCTACCCGGAAGCCAGAATTTTTTTTAAAAAGATACGGTTGAAAAGCGTTGCAAACATTGAAAGATTTGCGGCCGATTTTAAGCTATCAACAAAAAAATGGCCACCACCCGCTTTTTCCTAGCGCCCCCCGTAGCGAGCCGAAAACGCGCGCGCCGCAGTGTGTGAGAGCCATGTTTTCCGCGTTTTCCGCCTGTTTGCCGCTAAGCGGTGCGCGTGCGCATGATGATTGAGGGGCTGATGTGATATCGTGTTTGCTGGTGGTGGTGGTGGCCATGGGGGCCCCCTCCGATAGTGAGGGGCGACTGTGTGTTCGTGGTGGTGGACCCGTTCGCCCCCCCCCGTTAGCAGGCAGCAACCACCCATCCGTGCCAAGCAGCACTTTTCATGCCCGGGCCTGTCTTGAGCCGGGATGCCGGGTGGTGTGGGTGCCCTATTCGCGCCGAGGTGCCAGATCAAGAATCGGGCACACGCCCGGTTTGATCGTGACGCTTTGCCGTGATTCCACTCCCGGCCCACGCTTTTCCCGTCATTACCTCTTCATCTTGGAGCCGTAAGGAACTTTAGGAATTCCTTGGCTTGATCGTGGCTCAAATTCACATTTTTTTTTAAACAAACCCCTTTCATTCAGAGGATATCATTCGGATTTCTGTCCCTCACAACACACAATTCTCTGTAAAACTCCTTCTTCCATACAATTTCCATATCTTTCAATGTACGACCCGATACACATAACGGTTTATTACAATGGGCTGCGCTTTGTCTAACGATAGGGTTACACAACGGGCCAAGAATAGAGGCTTTTCTGAGTGGTGGTGGTGGGGCTCGTCTTCAGGTGTTGCTGCTGTTGCGGCGGCTTCTACTCGGCCTTGATGGGCACGGTGAGCTTCTGCGGCGCGGCGACGCCCTTGAACGCGTCCTGCGGGGTGGCGGCGTCGGCGGGGGCATCGCCGTATTCGATCACCAGCTTGTCCTCTTTGGGAGGGCCGGCGAGGCGGGTGACCTCAACGGGGGCCTGGCCGCCGGGGTCGACGAACCCGAAGACGGGCTGCAGGCGGTACTCGGTGTTGTTCGACGATTTCACCTGCGAATTGGGATAATTTAGGTGAGATTTCAATGGATACCTTGAAGACGACCTTGGCGGCTCCGGCGTTGGCCAGGGTGTGGGTGGTCTTGCCGCCGGCGGCGGGCACGGCTCCAGCTGGCGGATCGACGGTCAGGGTGGACATCTTCGCACTGTTGTCGGCTTGAAGAAGTTATGCTTTTCCTAGGATTCGCTCCAGATTATGTACTCGGACACCTAACCAAATTGCGGAGGATTTCCGGGATTTTGAATAAGATTGTATCCTAGGATTCAAAGCTTTGCTTCAATTTTGGGAGCTTGGGCTTGATCGGGCGAATGAACTTCCATACGCTCAATTTGTCGGATTTTAATAGCCCGTTCCAGCCGTCTTTTAGCATTTCTCAGCAGCGAAACCCTACAAATTTTTTATGGAAAAATATCGATTTTTTTGACCAAAATTTTAAGTCTTTGAGATTGTCTAAGTTTTTAGGCAGTTTTTCTTCCTGGAATAGGCTAATTATTGCCACCACCATTAAAATACTTTCGATACCGAAATTAAATATGGACTTCTAGGACCCCCCGATAATGCAAAAGAGCCCGATCTTTCTAACTTCCTCAGCCGATCACCCCGATCCCCGGGATGTTCAGCAGCAATTAGGCGTAACAAAAACCAGCGTCAAAAACCGCTGCCTCACTCTTGCCCCCTGCACTATTTGCCCTGGGCCCAATTCGGTTGATGGAAAAACGAAGGAACGCGCAGCGCAGACCCGGGGTCGGGGGCAGAAATTTGAGCCGGCTGAGAATTCGGGATGACGGAGCCTAGAGGGACCCCCACACACGGCCCTCTCTCTACCTCCAGCAATTTCGGATCCACTTGAGTCACGCTTTTCTGAATGGCATTGATCAGAGTCGGGGGGATTTCGTCAGATTTCTAGCGGTCCAGTTACGGTAGAATCGAGCCAGGTATTTCAGTGCTTGTGCAGTTGAGGGGGGGGGGTGAGGCTGGCTTGTCGGTAAGAGGTTACGCGACGCTCCCGTAAAGCTAGGTGGCCGTATAAGCGAGATTATGCTCAGCTTTATCTTTGTTAAGTTTAATCTCCAGCTCGGAACCTCGAGCTCAATTTTAATTTTCAATACGACTCCAAAAATGCGCTTGGAATGTCGTGTATTAAAAGGCCGGGCTCTTCTCATGTGCACTAGCTTCTTTACCGCAATTTCCTCAAAAACCCTTCTCACGCTCTACAGTGATCACACACTACAACTTTTTTCGCTTTTTTCAACCATTTTCGATTTCAAGAAAATGGCCTCCGGGGCTCATCCCTCCTCCTGATCCGCCTCATCCGCTCATCCCCGCCCCCCTCCATCAAGTCACCAGCCCTCATTTTTCCTTGTTTGGCTCCTGCAGTTTCTCATTCCGGACTACTGTAGTCATTTCTCAATTTTATAGAACAACTTTTACTTTTTATAAAATCTTTTTATGAATTTATTTCAGAGATGCGGTGGTTGTTCTTCTGCGGGTTGTTTGGTAGGAATTAAACCATTTTTACACATGACAAGATCTTAAAATAGGTTTTGCACTTCAAATCGTAGAAACCGATAATCAATCTTTTGCAGCTCTGGCGTTAGGAAGTCTGGATGGGCCCTCCGAATCGGTGCCCAACGATCAGCCGATGCCCGACGTGGCTGCAGGTGGGTGATTTTCACATCCTACCGTATCCTTTGATCAGTAATAATATTTTTATAAGTAAGGAGCTAGGTTTAAAAGAAGTTATAAATCCATTTTTCAGCTCAAGAAGACGCCGAAGAAGCGAATGTGACGGCTGACGCGGTCCAGGAGACGACAACGGTCGATGAGACGGGAGCCCTTGCCGAGAACGTTTCGGAAATCGCGACTCTAGCGGTTACCACAGCCAGCACGACTGTCAAGGTTGGTTTTAAGGCTTAATTTAGTGTAAAAATATGAAAAACGTAACAAAAATACTTTAAATTTGAAGATTATTTCGACGACTCCTATGCAAATGGCGCCGACCAGTGACAACGTCGACCCGGCGCTTCACCGTGATCAGCCGGCTCAGCCTAGCGGTATGTTAGAGTTAGCATTAACGTAGGGCTGTCTACGCCTCCGCCTATGCATAAGCCCAAGTCTCAGGATAATTCTATGCTCCATTTTCAGATACCATCGCTACCGAATCGTCCGAAGACGTGCAAAACCCGGAAATCGCCAGCTCTTCCCTACGCCACCTATTTATTTCATTCCCGGCCCTCGTTGCCTTTCTGCTCTTCTAGACTCTAAATCTTGACCTTTTCCTCACAAAAACAGTATTTTACCACGCGATCCTACCATTGAAACAAAAAAATCCCCCAAAAACGGTGCTCACCCCGCGTGCATCAGAATATCGACACTATGGTAGCTAATTCTTGTCTTTTCTCTCTTTAAGCATCGCTTAAAATGTAGTTGTACATATCCGATTACACACGCCCCGATCATTCCTGGATTGAACACCCTTCGAAGCTAGTCAATATGCTATTTTAATGGAATAAAGAATACAAAAATGGTGAGTTTACTGTGGCCTGGCACCGAAAAAATAGCGAATAGGCCAACGAAATCAATCAAAGTTCTAAATGAAGAACTGTGAAATTTTCATAAAAAATACAACATATCGATTTTTGGCCCAGAATTCAAATTTTCCGAGTTTTTTAGATAGTTTTCCACCTGAAATATAGCTAATTTTTATTAAAAACACTATAAAACAGTTGCTATTACTAGGCATTTCCGGACGTGTAGTAAAAAAAATTATGCCCCCTCGGTAATGTGAAAGAGCCCAAAAAATAGTAAAATCTCGGCTGCTGTCAAATAAACAACCTCTTTCTTCTCTCGCCATAGCAGCACATTGTTTTTGGGGTTGAGATGAAGCCGCTGCGGGTGTGATGTGTTTATGGGTTTTGTTGGGTGTGGGCGCGAGTGTCCTTGGTAGATTCTTTGTTCTCTGTACATAGTTTCCGAAAACTAGGCCAAAAAGCATAAAACTCATCGGACACCCGCTCGGGTTGTGCGGTCGGTCGGCATTTGACGCTCTGGGCTCAAAGAGCCCTCCCAGGGCCGTCGTCATCGTGGTCTTGTGGTGTAGTGGTTATCACGTCTGCTTCACACGCAGAAGGTCGCCGGTTCGATCCCGGCCAAGACCTATCTTTTTGCTTTTTGGGGAAATCAGGGCAAAACTGATGCATTTTTGTCTTCAATGCCTTCATGATTGTTATAAAGATGGTTTTTTGTCCAATATCTTGCCTTCTTGCCCTAATTTTCGAAAATGGCTATTTGGCGTAATTTGGGCCGGTTTCCTTTCGTTTTCAAGTAAAAGTGATCTTTCAAATTTGAGTTTTTCATAAAATTCTTGGCTTCTTAGTTCTTAAATTTGCTGTTGCGTCGTCAGTAAGAATACGACCTTTTTCTTGACGAAATGGAATAATCGAAGGTCAACACTGAGGTTTTTCCTAATACAGGGTGTCCCAAAAAAAAGCACCCCCCTCTAGCGGCGCGCAGACGTGTCCGATTCGCGCCGTTTAGGTATCTAACGAAAGCTCTGGACAAGGCGAGAAAACATGAAGGGTTCATTTTCTTTATTATGTATTTTTATTGGCGAATTTTACCTCCAAATTCCATGAAAACGGCAGATTTACGCGAGATCCGCATGCTAATTGCGAAATTCCTATTGAAAAGATACCTGTTTTTTAGAAAAATGCTGAATATCGGACAAATCAGAAGAAATCTTAGAAAATGAAGCCCGCTTGTTTTCTCGCCTTTTCGCGGGCGTTCGAATGGTATAAAAATCATCCTGCTCTGAGCTTACCACGGACCGCTAGAGGGGGGTGCTTTTTTTTTGGGACACCCAGTAGAAAATTCTCAGACGCAAAACACCCCTGTTTCCTCCGTTCCCAAAACCGATTTGATCATTTGATCTCACGTTTCATATTTATCTCCCCAATCTCGAGTGTTTCCCGAAATGTCCCTCTCCCCCGAAAACAGGGATCCCGCTGACTTCCAAAATCTCCGCCACCCCAAAAAGAAGAGATCCGCTATTGTGGCCGAGAAAAAGTGGCGACGGCACGGGTTTTCATTTCCCATCCCATTCCACGCACTGATCGTATCGATATTGGACGTGTGTGATGTTTTTCGATATCACCTTTCTTTTGTGAAAAGATGCCTGCGGGGGGTGATGCAGGAGTATTGCTTCGTTGGTCTCCGATGGTATTCCCCTCGCGGGTGCCGCTGTACCCATTTCCACGCGAAGAGTCTATTCTCGCGAGGTCAACCTCTTGTCCGTCATCATATCACATTTTTTTAGGGAACTCGATTTCAGATTTTTAGGCAAATTGTCGAGAATCTAGTCTCAAGAAATCTTTTTTTCTAAAAAACAAAAGCTGTTTTTCGAAAGCCGAAGAAATATTATCGAAAAGTCATATTCTCGAGCACCACTTTATTCTAAAATCTGAATTTCGAAAAACCTGTACCCAGCTACCACTAGAAAAAGCGCCGCTGAAAAATTGCAGGGCGAAATTTTAAAAATTCGAGTTCCGAAAAAAGACTTTCAATATCCATTTCGACAAAATGGTTCTCGGGAATATTGAATTTCGAAATCCGATCGCCCAACTTTATTTGCACAGATTCTTTGTCGCTTTTTAATTTTTAAAATACAAAATCAACTTGAAGCTATTTTTCTAGATCATGGGGTACGGTAGCGACATGAAGCTGCTGCTTCTCCCATTCCTGTTAGTTAGATGTGGTCATGGTAAGCAAAAACGCGAAAATTAAAGATCCTTTAAGGCAATGATCACGAAATTCTGCAGAAAGAGATGCTGATGAAGCGGGCCTGTGAGGTGAATTCAAGACTGTCGATTTGTGGAGGTAGGAGAACAACTGCTTGATACTTGGCACATCCCACATCGATTTATTTCAAAAGAATTTTAAGCTCGATTTTCAGATGGAACCTTGGAACTTCCGCCTCCACTCCTCCCGATACCACCTCCCGTACCAGCCATGGCCCGTCGGAGAGATGTTCCGGTGGAGAAGCCCCAGGACAAACCGGCAATCCTCGTCGTGAAGCCCACAGGCCCGCGAGTTGATCCGGTAATTGGTTCAGCTCTTCGTCAAATATTTTTTAGTCTGAACGCCCTCAAGTCGGCATCGACGATCGGGAAGATCGGACCCATATCCACATCCGGCCCCAGCTGGCTGCGTATGAGAGAGCGGTGTGTTAAAGGGATATGGACAGGACGTGTCGACAATTGTCATGGTTCTACAATTCTACAAAATTGAAAAAATCGAAGATGTTACACTATGCAAAAAAACGAGAGAGTGAGAGAGAGCGCCTAAGCAAGCGCTAGAGAGAAAGAGAGAGAGAGAGAGATCGGGAGAGATAGTAGAGTAGCTTGTCGACGCGTCGCAGGTTTCTTCTTCATTGTCCTGGGTTTCATCCTGAACCCCTTGAAATCGACTAACTCTTTCAGCAACACCCCGAACGCCAATTGACCGTCAAGCAGGCCATCGAGCTGCAACGACGCTGCAAAAAAATTGCCCCGATGGCCCAGGCGGTAAACTTTGGAGGGTGTGAAAGTTATCGAATCTGCCTTTTTAGAATTGCGTGAAAACCAAGACGATCGAGGCGAATCGCGGCCGCTGCCAAGCCTACTTTAGAGATTGTGCCCCATTCTTGCCGAAAGAGTCAGAGATTGGTGACATGGCTCAATCGTGGTCTTCCGGGGTAAGAGTTTGTGTGGTGAGCTGGCTCGCTCCCCCGCTAATAGGCCAGTACTGAATGCTGTACACGTCGCAATGAAGCCCCCCTTGAATAAACCTAATATCAGGAGTTTAGGTAAATCTAAACCTGGGCTCATGGAATGTGAAAGGTATCCCCTACTATCCCGTGAACGAAGAAGGCGCTATTGGCTCTGGCCATCTTGTCGGGATCCCATTCGGATCGTGGGGCGGAGGATTCAATCAGAACATTGGAGTACGGTAGGTGGGCACTGGACAGCATCTAGTCTGCTATTTTAGTGACTACGTCTCGCTGCAGCAAGAAGCCGGCGCAAACTGGCAGGAAGGGAAGTATGGGTATAAGAATGGGTGGTCAGTGCCATTGGTTCAGGTGGGATTGATTTTGAAAGTGGGAGCCCCACCGCACGATCTCTAAAAATGTCGACTTTTATAATGGCGAAATTCATAATGCCGAAATGTCGAAAAATATCACAATGTCAACATTTTGGCCTATTTGGTAGCAACGTATACAGGGTGTCCCAAAAAATACGACCCATCTGGCATTTCGCCGTGTTACTTCCAATCGGTCCCAAATTTGGACCAGAGGTGTATCAGACCCTAAATAACAACAATCCTGACTTACAGCCCCATAGCTACAGTAGTTTGAAAGTTATAACGAAAATACGGTTTTTCCCGGAATTCTGAACAGTTTTATCGGCTATCTTTTTGGACTTTGCATCGATTTGCATCGACTTCCGGCTGCGAATCCCTAATTTCGCTTAAGATCTTGGGTAATTTTGCGTTGTAAAAACGCTTAAATCGAAGCTTATTTAATTAATTTTACTCTGGAAAAAATTTCTTACGGTAAAGAAGGCCTACCGGAACATTTTCACTTAATGTCTAGGGGTCTAATTCCACGAAAACCCTATGAAAAATGGAAAATAAAGTTTGTTTTTGCTATAACTCGAGAACGGCTGTAGCTACCGGGCTATAAGTCAGGATTGTTGTTATTTAGGGTCTGATACACCTCTGGTCCAAATTTGGGACCGATTGGATGTAACACGGCGAAATGCCAGATGGGTCGTTTTTTTTGGGACACCCTGTATGCTGAAGCGGGGGATCGAAGACGGAGCGTTTTAGAGCCTCGGCGTTGAGGGCGGACAGCACAACGTTGTCGCCGTCCCGCTTGATAAGGAGCACATCGGAGAAGTGAACATCGACAACGGGTATGGGGTGGGTTATGACTTCAAAATGCTAGATTCTAAAGATACTTTCACCGGCCATAATTGCTACAAAACCTACTTTCTCAGGTGGGCGGCTACTACGCGGGCAACGATCACGTCGGGGTCAACCGGCGACGCGGAGACGTTCAACACATCCAGGGCTACGGTGCCCCATTTGCCCACGCGGGCTTCATGACCGGCCAGGCGTTGACATTCCCCTCCGTCGATACATGGGTCAATGCACTTGGCTAAGGGCCAGGCAAATCGTTTTGCTATTTTGTCTGCTAATGATTTAACTGCCTTGTAAGATGTATTTTCTGTTTGCCAACTTGACGCTTCAAACCTCGAAACAGATCTCAAGCCCTTTCTCCTAGATAACTGCATCTCTAGTCCTACTCTGCATTTAATTTCATCCCTATTTTTTATTCCCTCATCGATTATGCGAGTGCTGAAAATAAATAGCTCAAAATAAAGGCAAAACCAGAACAAACAATGCCGTTTTGAAAGCAAGAGAACCCAGAGTACACCAGACAACTAACTACGCGCATGAGACATGCATCCTCTGCCTGCCTCAGCCGGTCATTTTCCACTGGTGAGCGAGACTGACCCCCGGATGGATCACGAAATATCACAATAAGCTTAAAATATCTATTTATTTTGTAAAAATGGATGCCATGCCGTCAATGGACGATCTTTTGGACGAAGCCGAGGTTTGTTAAAAGCTCCCGAAAGTCACCACAAAATTTAAAACGCCCAAAAATATCATTCAGGATGAGATCCGAAGCCCGAACACAACCTACCATTCCGCTTTTTCCTCGTTTTCTCCATTTCAAAAGGCGGATGAGTCGCTAAGTCCAACCTACAGTGGAAACCGGACACCAGAGGAGGGGGACCCGGAATTTGAAGGCATTGAGAGTAAGCAGAACCTTATTTTTAAAGGTACACGTCTGGGCAGTGTCAGTAGTATGCCAATGAAACGTATTTCAGAAGAACGCCCAGAATCTGGCACGCCAAGGACAATTCGAGCTCGGACTTTCCAGCAATCAGAACAAATTAAAGAAATGGTGATTGAGTTGTTGGAACGAACCCAGGTGACTCGACTGATTGAAAAAAAAACTTAAGGAAAAACCTTACAGGACGTCGAAGAAGAGCTTGTTATCGAGACGCCCGGCGCAAGGGATCTGGTGGAATCACCCAGCCCAGGCCCAAGCTTGAGCCCGGAGCCGGAAGATTCAGAAGAAAATATAAATCCGGAGGGTGTGGACGCTACAGTGGAGTCTAAAATACCTCTTGAAACAGTGGAAACCCCTCGGAAAAGGGTTTGTGTAAACCAAATAAACCTTCATTTAGTTTTCAGAATTTGCTGTTCACCACAGCCAGCAAAAATGACGCTCCCAACGAGGAAGATGAGTTCGAGGAAGCCCTTCGGTATTTAGGGATAGAGGAAAAAGATGAAGGAGCCGAGGAAACGGATGCTTCGCAACCACTAGCTACAGCTAGCTCTCAAAAAGAAGCCTTTGGTGATTATGCTGATGTGCCAGCCGTTCAGGTTGCTGCTCCGGAAATGTAGGTTCTAACCTTTTTTTAGAAACTAGCCTATTTTAGCATTATAAGCCGGGCTGAAGACGATGAAGAATGTTCGATGGTATTGGAATCGTCGGAAAAAGTAGGGCTTTAGCAGATGAACTTTTTTGGAACGACAGCTCTCAAGCCACCTAAACCACATTCATTCAGGAATACATCTCCACTTGGGCTCGCGGCTTCGTCGAAAATCTAATCGACACCTCGATCAACAATTTTACGAAACTCGGTAATTGTCAAAAATCGCCAGAAGTACGAGCTATCGAGGAATTGGTGGATGAGATGGTGTCATTGGCACTCACCGAAGTGACCGGGAAACGAAATTCAATTGGAGAGCCGGCCACGCCTAATAGAGGAAACCGAAAAAGAAGCGAAGATCCCGGCGATTCGGCTCCACCGGAAAAGGTTTCAAAGCCAACGGACCCCGCCTTTGACTTCGGGTGTTTAAAGGAAACCGAAAACGAAACATTTGAGACCACCCCTTCCTCAAGCTTGCAAAAGAATATTTTTGGTTTCCCCGAAAAGACCTCTCCCAAAAAGCCTCAACCCCAAAATGAGGAAGCTGCGGAGAAGTGGAGGACGGAAAAGCCCTTGGAACTCGAGAAACCTAAGAAAAACAAGCAATCAAAACGGGTGCTTACCTTCGGATTCCCGGAAGAGATTCCCGATACGGATATCATTGTGGTTGAGGATTTCGTAGAAGAAGTTCCAAAAGAAAATGAAAAGGAAGAGAGAGCTCAGACAGATAATTCGGGATCTGCTGAAACATCAGAGCTAAAAATTGAAACAAAGGTCGAGAAAAGCACTGATGACATTAAAGAAACTATTTTGGCGATGGAGGCTGGACATGGGGTGGTACAGGATAAAGAAAGAGACGAAGCCATGGCAGAAGGCTCAGAAAACCAGGAAGAGGAGCAGGAAGAGGAGGAAGAGGCACACGCTGAACAAGCGATTGAGGTAGCTGAAGGTGAGCGCATAAAATCAACTTTTTAAAAATGGAATTTTAGCCCCCAGCTCACCCACACATAGTGCAGAAGCCATGCCGACCGTACGGGGACGTTTTGAGGTTTGTCTCAAAGCCTCAATCAATGTAAAAAGCTTTTCAGTCCTTTCAGAAAATTCATTGATCTAACCACTTTTTTGCTTGGTGTGGGTCGGTTGTTTTTGTATTATTCACGGGGCGTATTCTCGGGCACACGCGCTCGTTTCCGTTCCATTAGCCAGTCACCGATCGATTTTCGGGCAGCCGTAAATAAGAAAATAGCTAATAATAATTCCCAGGCCTGAAATTATGGCTATTCAAGTTAGCTGGGCACGCGGAACGGTTAGTATTGATTTTGTGCTCGGAAATTACTAATACTAGTGTACTTGAAGTTCTTTTTATGCCGCCGTTTGATAGCCTTCTGCATTAATGACAAGTCTAAAACGGAACTGGCGGTTGTTTTTGAAAGTGGCTCATTTCCCAATGCCTCGATTCCAGGACCAAGTAATCGCCGTCGTCCATGATTTGGACCAGGAATCCGATCGGATGCTGTTGACGGAAAGTGAACTTTTGTTGGGAAAGGTGAGTATAAGAAATTTTTTTCAAGTCTTTCCAGGTCAAACCGTTCTGGATCCCCGATGCTGACTGTATCGTCTGCATGCTATGCTCGGCAAAATTTACACTACTAGTCAGGTAAGAATCAAAATATTTCGCTTTTTTTGGGAAGTTATAAAAATCCGAATTTTTCCAGACGTCACCACTGTCGTGCTTGCGGACGGGTGCTCTGTGCGGCTTGCTGCAACGAGAAGGCATCATTGGCATATTTGGGTGATGACGAGAAGAAAAATAAGGTTTGCATCGAATTATCTGTAAACAATTATTGTTTTCTTTCAGCAACGCGTCTGCCAACCCTGCTTGTCAATGCTCGACCGGATTAAGGCGTACGAGGACCGACAAGAATTGTTAGGCATCTAAAATTTATTGACTTTCTTGTTTAGAGTCGAATTCGAAGAGAATCCATCAACCACGAGGACGCGATCCGTGCTAAAGTCTAGACCGATCGACGTGGAGGGCGTTGAAGAAGGCGATGGGATTGGACCTAGTACATCCTCCTTACCGAATTCATGCCCTGAAGGCATGAGTGTGGAGAGGAAACGATCCGTTGTCTTTAGGTCCGTGAACCTCGTTTATTTACAAGCTCAATAACATTTTAGAGACGGCAGCAGACCGGGCGAGCACAGCGGTGACGCCACCGAGCAAACGGTTCTCAAAGCTAAAAAGGTTCCGATTTCTTGTCAGGAATTGACGAGCATTTTAGAAATCTGGCCGTAAACGTGTGCACGTGACGCAGAAATTGGCATCAATAAAGGTACGCAAATGAATGGGCTGCAACGTTGTTTAGATCGAAGAAGAGATGGCTTCCTATTTGCCAGCGGAATGGAGTGGTCCATTCATCGTGCGAAACGCTGATGGTACGGTCACGCGGCAAACAAACGACGAATTAAGTAAGCTGCATCCATTAATAAGCACCTTTAGAAGAACTTTAAAGGTTTTTTTTATGAAAATACGATTCGTTTAGTTGAACGCCTGAAGCAAAAATCATCAGTGGAGGTTTTCTTGAAGCGTAATCTGCAATGCGTTGTACAGTTTGCTGATCGTAAGTTAATTTTTGATTTAGCGATTCGCTGATCGACGGCGTTTTACATGGAAACCTTTCCAGACCCAACAAAGCCGGATACAGAAATCTGCGGGGTCTCGTCGAAGGGTTTCTTTGCGATTGGGGTTGATGAGGTTTGTGAGGATTTCATAATTTATATTGTTACTATTTAGATTGTTTATATCTGGGAGCTCAACGAGGAGCCCATCGACTATTCAGTTCCGTTGGGCGTCTTGGCAAGATTTGCCGAGGTAGGACTCGTTTGATTAAAATTGTAATTTTTTTGTTTTCGATGTTTGAGTCTTGTTTGGAGGATGGTGGTTCCGGAATTCGGCCCATGACCGGGCGCCTTCCCGCTCTTCATTCCTGCTCCGATCCCACACAATCGTCACAATGTGCCACCCATATACTCTTCTACCGGCCCAGTCGTAAGGTAAGAATTGCTTGGCCTTTCCTTGAACAATATTATGACCTTCAGGAAGCAAAGACGATCAGCATCACGTGGCCTCAGAGCCCATACGTCATCGGCATCTCCATTCATCCAGATGAGCTCGTCTGGGCCCTCGCCCACCCAAATCGACTCCTCTTGCGAATGGGACTTGACCAGAGCTGTGAGTCGCACTTTTTGTTATGAAAGACCATAGCACCCTTTGAATTTGGTGATAATATTCCAAATCTCGTTTAGGGTACCCATACCCAGTCATCAACGGCGTTGGCCTACTACCGGTTTTCGGCAAAAATACCAACAATACCGTCATCAAGGTATTATTTTGGATTTTTTGGTCACTGATTTCTAGATGTTCACCGATTTCCGGGAATGGGCCTTCAGAATGGAGCAGATTTCTGGAAGTTCGGTGGTGCTCAAGGGCACCGAGACATCTATCCGAATTCCTCGAGTTGCCAGGGAACAGGTCGGGTTTTTGGAGACGGCGTAGTAGATTCCAAATTTTAGATAAAGACGCTAGTGCAAGGGAATGCGCGAATGATGGCTTGGCAGTGTGGGTTGGCCTCAGAAGCGGATAGTCAGCTCGTTTGTGTTGATGATGGAGGTCTGCTAACGACTCAACTACTTGCCCGCGGCCACACGAGAGCTGGTACGTTTTCTAAGGAGTTAATTCTAGAGAAAATTTAATTTATTGAAAGCTTAATAGTGGTTTTTGATTTAGTGACCGGTGCGTCATTTGTCATTTTCGACTCGGGACTGAAATCTGCTGATGACGTCTTTCAGGTATCGTTTTTATATATATTTTTTATTTACCATCGTTAGATAACAATCGTGGAAGATGGAGTGACAATCCGAATGAGCGGCGACTCCCTAGAAAAGCTGGCAGACGCGCTGAAAGTAGGCGAGGTTGGTAGCTACAAAAAGCCTTCATAAAACAGCCAATTCTAGGATTGGGAAGCCATCTCGCCAAAAGGAGCTGGCGTCGTGCGTGTTCAATGGGTTGATGCGGAATATTTCTTGAACGACGACTCTGTCTCGAATCTCGTCTCACCGATAGACGGACGATATATGGGTGGCCATTTCCAGTATGGGCTGTCGCTGACACGCGCCCTTTCCACATCGATTCAGGTATGAACATTTGCAAAAAGAAGGATCAAAAGGCCGTCTGTCTTCGTAGCGCCCGTAAATGCACATTTTCAGGTGTGTGCATGCCCGGAGTACGCCGTGCGCCTCTCACACGTGTTCCACGTCGGCGACGACCGTATCGCCCCGGACGACGAGGCCAAGGTGTTCAGTGTCGCTGAGATGTTGGCGCGTGAGGCCACGAAGCACCTCGATTCTTTTGTGCAGCCACTGACTTCGATCGGCCAAATGTGAGTTTTCCTTCAACCTTAGGTTCTTGATATTTAGAACTAAAAAGAAGAAATCGTTCCTCAAACGCGTTTCCTATAGAGCTTCCTATAACTCACGAGGCTTTCAGGAGCGTAGCGATCCGTTTGGAAGTATGCGACCAAGACGTCTCGATGGACATTGCTCCTTGGGAAGGCCTCGAGCAGCAGCGCGATCAATATGTGTCATCAATGGATCAGGTGGGGACCGCCTCGTCTTAAAATACCTTACAAGTTTGCTTCTAGGAGCAAAACAGTAGCTTTTTACAAACGTGAATTCTTACAGCTGGTCCCGATCCTCTACGGACTCCTCGAATACATCCCCGGCGGCCTCAACCTCGAAATTCACCTCGCAATCGTCTCTGCCCGCGACCCATTCGAAAACTGATCATCGAAATTGACGGATTACATTTTTAGAGCATCGAAAATTTTCAGTTTGTTAGTAATTTGTTAGCATCCGGCTTCCCGTCCAATAAAATGCCAAATCATACTTACCCCGTTGTGATTTCTAGCCCTCCTGTGATCGACGTGTGCTATTTTTTTGCTCTCTTGTATTTGAACGGTTATAAATAAAATTTTATTATTCTCGGAGCAGTACAGATTCATATGTTTTTCGCCTTTTATTTAATTGATCGAACCGAATCCTACTATATATAAAAAAATAGTGTGTGTGTGTGTGTGTGTGTGTGTCTGTGTAGATTTGCATCCACTTCCGGATGTATGTTCCACTCATAACGGGTCAGGGAAGAGGCTTTACGGCATGTTTGATACGTCAATAGGTGCGTAATGGACTGGAGATGACTGCCGACCTATTAGCTTTTTGAAAATTTAGTGTTTTCAACATTAAATCAAGGTTTTTGTGAAAGTACCTTAGTTAGGCAAAATTTGCATGCGCCGGAAGTGGATATCGCCTATAAAATCAAGCCACAGAAGAGATTTCTCATTTTTGGCAGAATCGGCAGAATATGCAAAGTCTTTCTTGCCATTGAGCCTAGACAGGGCCCAGGGTTGAAAACCCGCGAAGCGGCTTTTTAACCCTGGTGATAGATATAATTTTTGAAAGCTTGATCAACTTTATCGGTATCAATTATTACTACTAGTAGTATACACGATACCTTTAAAGCAAAAAATTCCACAGGGGGAATTCTTATGGAATCTTAGGCACGCTCTGCGCCTCTCCTTTTTTCGGGGTCACTAATTGCTGACTGATACCACCTTTTTTGGCTGTCAAACTTGTGACCTTTCTTCCATCCTCGCGAACACACACTTCCGCCAAAAATACTCGAGCTTTTAGGGCTCGACCATCCGTTGTATGTCCAAGATTTCAAAGCCCTCTGATGATTCGCTCGCTGATGATGTCACTCAAGCTGGCCCCGACTCCCAAAAGCGCAGCACCCGCGAAATTGCCGATGAGGTCCGCCGGAAGTATGGAGATCGAATGGACGAGGTTTGCTTTTTGTTTTTCCTGCAAACGTATTTCTTTTAGATCAACCAGGCCCTCAACAAACAACTCTCCCGGATCACTGGCGGCGAGGAGAGCGCGTCCAAGGAAGCCATCTCGTTGAGGTTTTTTGTATATTTTTCTCAAAATATGGCTCATTTTCAGCCTCGAGTTGGCTGACACTTATTTCGAGATACTAAACATCGATGTGGAATATTCTTATCGCGAAAATATTGAAACGCAATTGTTTCGCCAAGCGTTTTACCGACTAATCAACGCGCTGAGGACAGGTATTTTATGTTTGAAGTTAATACTTGTTTCTTTACAGCTGCTGGGTTAAAGAGAGCGACCTCCAGGGCGTTTACGAAATGGCTTCAGCAATTTCTATCGCAGGTAAGCCCTTTATTTGGCCCGTATAGGTTTTTTTAGGGATTGGCATTTTACAAGCGACTTATCGGAAGTTATGAGAAGGAATACAAGCTGTCGATCTCCAAATCACTATTTTGGAAGGGTGGATTGCCAGCCGACGATTTGCGAGCCGCGCATGATGGAATATTTCCAGGGCAGGAATATACAGCCAAACAAAAGGTTGGTTCTCTTTTGATCTGATGCCGTAGTAAGCAAATGTTTAGCGTATTCTTCGATCGCTATCCCGTCATTTTCTCGCGCTTGGAAACCTGAATCGCTATGTTGCTGGCGGGGAGGAGAATGATTCGTATTCTAGAGCGAAGGCGTAAGATTTGGTTCTTTGATTGAATTTGTGTTTAGTTGCTACCTGCGAGCCGTCCAATTCTGGCCTGAGACCGGGCACGCATACAATCAGCTGGCGATTCTATCTGTCGCCAACGTAAGCAATGAAATATATTATTAAATTTTGTTTAGAAAAGGCTGCTCGACGAAATGTTTTTCTCGATGCGAGCCCTCAGTTGCTTGCATCCATTCGAAGCTACTGATGAGCGAATGAATCAGCGGTAGATTGCTGGATTTTTTGATAGTTTTTGTTTAGACTCAGCGAGGTGTTGTTAAAAATTGAAGAGCATGAGGAGGCGATGAACAAGCAGTTGGGCCGGATCAAAAGCGAGGTGAATATGATTTGATCGGATCAAATTGAATCGCAAAATTTAGGCCGAGATCGCCTTCCAAAAAGATCGCTCGGTTGAGATCTGGGTCCGAGATGATGGGCACGGCGATCGAAAAGACGAGGACGATGAGAGCGCGGAAAATCTGTTGCAGCTCGTTCGGAACCTCCCCACCGCTACGGTAAATTATTTTTGGCCTTTTCTGTATTTTTAGTTATCCGAGAGATTCGTTCAATACGCCCTCGCCGTCGCGACAATGTTGCTGCAAAAGCTCAGCCTCGAGAATTTCCTTTCGGTTTGCGCTAGTTAAACGAGTTTTCATCCGTTTAGGTCTCGACTCGGATGCTCGTACATTTGATTGTGGCCCTTGAACAGCCGGGGTCCCCGCTAACCGCGCTCCAACTCTCCCAAGTCACCGCGATTTTCATCTATGTCTTGGTGAACTGTGAGAGCAAATGTGAGTTTTGGAAACGTTAGAATTTTGATAATTCTATTTCAATTCAGGCGCCGAAACGATCACCGTACCGCATCAGCTATCCGTCCAATTCATCATCACATACCTGGGTGTCTTGCTACAACCACTATCCGGCTGCAATGTCGCTCAAATCGTCAAGTGGCTCTCCGAAAACGAAGAAGCACCGCGCCCTGTAAATTTGCTCTGATATGATAGCTAAAATCTTCCAGGTTCGAGTCCCGATGCCGTCAGTCTTTTTGCTTGCCCAATTTTTCTCGAATCCAATCGGGCGTAAGATTCTCGGATCTTCTAATACGGTACCTTGAAGGTCTATTTAATTTGCGCTTTCCCAGCTCGAGCCACTGTCGCCGATGCCTTTCCTCGATGCTTGGTCCAACTTGGCGAACGCGGCAAACTTGTTCCAGGATCGCAAGATTCGTCGCATTCTCTATCCTTCAGATTCCGGTACAAGGTTGCTTACATATTGAAGTGTTTTTAGGAAAAATAGCGGTCTACATGCCTGAGCTTTTTCTTGTCGCGTCATTCTGCGATGTCTTTCCCCATCCACCTAAGATCACCGAGGTCGCCGGCCGACAGGGAGATGGCACGGTAGATTTTCTTTTTATCCCCTAATAACGTTTGCCACAGGATCTGATCGCTCTTCATGCTCGGCTGGCCTCTGTGGCGCAGCTTGCACATATTTTTGTCGAGTTGGGTACGTCATCCCTCGACTATGACGCGAGCAATAAGGAGTAGGTTTTATTACGTTAATTTTTGGATATTATTTTTGACAGATTTTTCATACCGACACCTGCCGCTGAGATCGAAGAAGCGGGCCCGGGCCTTATTCTTGAAAGAAGACGGTCCAGCGAATCAAAGAGCACGCGTGAGCAGTTGACCAGCTACGAGCACAAGCTACGAAATACGTTTATCGTCGTCAAACCGACCCAGGTTTCAATTTCTGGCTTTATCTGATAATTCAGGCTCTTAGATTGTCCCTGACACGAACGCGTTTGTTGATCATCTGCAGTGGATCGAAAAGATAATCAATTCGGGGAGATACACGCTGCTCATCCCTACAGTTGGTAAGCCGCATCGATCCGCTTTTAAACGTAAAGCGGGCGTCTTTTCAGTTATTCAAGAACTTTCTGGACTTTCTCTGGCTGTCAAAGAAGTCACCTCGCGAACTCAAGCTCTCTACGTCAATGCACAAGCCAAGAAAGCCGTGCGATGGATTGAGGTTTGGGTTCTCCATTTCCCAATTGAATTGTAAATTTTCAGGGACTCTACAAGACTCGTCCCAAGAATGTTGGCCTACTGACGAAACAGGGGGTGCGGATCCAGTTGATGAGCACCACCGAAGAGAAGCAGCCCTCGGAGACTTATCAGGTGTGTACAGATTGCAGACTAGTACTTCAAATTTGTGAAATGGAAGAATTACATTAAAAAATGTGAAATCCTAGATCAACGACGACCTGATTGTCGAATCGTGTGCGTTGTTTGCTGAGGATCTCTTCATGCCACCCTTCAATGCGGAAAAGGTATGCTGGATTTGAATTCTGAAGATTTTCTATATTTTAGTTACGTGACCAGATACCGAAAGGGGCTCACATCGAGAGTCGCGGCGTCGTGTTGCTCACTGACGATCGCGGTATGCACATCAAAGCGTCGATCCGTGGGATCCCTTCCCGAAAAATTATGTCTTTTATCAAATGGAGCGGACTGGTCGGTTGAGTGCAATGGGAATTTCGGCCTGTAAGTGTGTTTCGAAGCACCCGCAAATTCATCTTTCTTCCAGATGTCGCTGACCGGACAGAAGCGCTTTGATTAAAGCCAAGATCACCGTCCGCCCAAGAATTTTTTAAGCGTATCTTATTCGTTTTTCATTGTGTTTTCTGTTTTGTGATTAAAACTGTGAAATAAACAAAGCTTGGATATCTGAGTGTCGTTAGAGTTAAAATTCTTGAGGTCACGAAGCCTTGAATTCATTTCTACGACGGGACGTTGCAGCTTTCTGTAGCAATTTTGGATATTTATAGTTGTTTTTTAAGGATGAATATATTCCCGTCGGGTCTAGTCACTGTGATGGATGACGCGGTTCAAACAGGACACGTGCTCCTTCTACACGTCCTTCGACAAGTCGTCACCGATCGCCAGAAGATGATCGTCTTGAGCCGAGCGATCCGCCAACGGGATCTCCTCGACCTGTGCACACGATATGGCATTCGACACGTCCCGGGCCAAATTGTTGTTGTGGCAGATTCACAATTATACGTGGAGCGAGAGGTGAGGGTTTTTTATAAAAACGAATATCGTTTTTACAGGATGAACTTCCTGGCTGCTCGAATTATTTCCTGGACGAGCTCTCGCTCTGCCAAGAAGCCTATGGTCTCGAAACTCGGCCACTCGTCAGTCACATACTCTCCTTATGCCAACGAGCCAAACAAGCGTCTGAAGGTAGCTTCCGGGTCTTAAGTTTTAAATACCACGGTTTTTAGGCGATTATAAATGGAACGTGTTCGTGTCGACAGGCGCCCCTTGCCCAGCTTTCCGAATTCTCGCCGCCAATTCAGCTGTGGACTTGCGCGTCGAGGATCACGCCGACATACTGCGGGGCACGAATTGCAAGGTGACCGTAGAGACGCGGGAATCTCAGCGACTATTGGCTTTTCGCGTAACGGAGCGCAATATAACCGTCGTATGATTTTGTGATTAAAAATTAAAAGTGTATATTATGTCAGGTATCGTTGCTTTGAAGGGATATTTTTCATGTTGTTTCCCGTTTCCTGTTTTTAACCCTTTCTCTCCGGTGCCTTTCACAAATACATTATTTATCGCGATAAAATAATCCTTTCCAATAAGCATTCAATGTAAAAATACACAATACTGCAAAGATAGATTCAATGGGGGCGTAGGTCACCGATTGGCGTGTGCGCGCAAGGCAATACAATTTAGCGACCGAAACTAGACGGGAAAATAGGTAGCATTCTCCAAAAATCTTTCCGCGGCTTTTCCTAGTCCCGGAAAATACAACGGTATGGGCTTGACCTGGAATCGCGAATTCCCTTTTACTTTGAAGATTATCGTTTTTCTAAAGGCAAATCGCGTTTCGTGGATCAACAAGATTTGGAGAATCGACCGGCTTTTCAATCCATGACCGGATGAAATAGAAGAGGAAGGAAAGGAGAAAAGAAGGGGATATTAGAAGATAAACATTTGGAAGTAGATACCCGTTTGAACAGCAATGAGTAGGTCAAGATGAATGCGAGCTTATATCGGCATACTTGGCACCGGGCCGTCCTTATCGTCAAAGCCGTACTGCGAGGCGAGGCGCACGCTCTTCAGCTGCGATTCCACCTTGTGCAGGTCCGCCAGGATTTGCTGATCTCGTTCTCGCATAAGTGTCTGAAAGTTGACAATGGCATTTAAGCCGATACTTACGCAAAATAATAACGGATTGATACGAAAAGACTATTTTTTATGTGAAAAAGGTAAAATTAAGCTTATCTCGCTCCGCTTTGGCTTACCATTTCTCGGCGCAACTGCTCGAACACGTTGTTCCAGTCACCGTTGACGGGCACCTGGGCAAAGCCCGAATCGTCGTGGCTTGTCTCCAGCTTCGACGAAGCCGTGGAGTGCGAGCTGGACGAGGTGGGAGACGATGACGAGGCCCCCACCGAGTCCATCGACTCGTCGGGAGTGGACGAGCTAAATAGCAGTGTTTTAAATTCGCCCGAACTATTTTTGAGACTTCCCGGCCCCTTTAGTTGGTGCTTTAACCTACCGATCGTCGACACCACTATCCGGCTGGCTGTCGGCATACTTGGGGAAGTGGAGGGACGTGGATAGGTTCAGCTCGTTGCGATAGGTGTCCATCGGGCTACGGTAGTTTGAGCAATAGGTGGAGAATGTGTAAGGATCATCGCAGTCGTCCGAGGCAAAACGCGACGGCTCGCGATAGCTCGAGCTAAATAAATGGACTGATATTTAATTGTATCAGAGTACTACAAGTCGGGCTTAGGCCTAGGCTCCCTACTAGGCTCGAGCCTGAATTAAGAGCCAAGGAACACCCACGAAATGTATTGATTTTTACCTAAAGTCATAGTAGCTCTGGCCGAGCTGGCTGACGTCCGGGGCGGTGATGTTCGGCACCGACTGCTTCTTCGGCAGCGTGGCCGTCGAGTAGATCTTTTTGAAGAATTTTTTCGTGGCTCGGAGGAATCTGGAATTGATTGGTTTTGGACTTTGTGCTTGAAAAATGAACGGGTTCGTGAAAAAGGTTTTTCATTTACTTGCTGAACTCGATGGCTTACTTGACGTTTCCGGGTTGATTGCTGTTCGGATCGGATCGCGTGAACGGGGACCGCATCTCGACGGGTTGGACGCGGAGCGCTGCGTCGGCTCCTAGAAATTGGGTTTATTGAAAGGTGGTATTGTGGTTTGAATGGTTATATTTAGCCCATGAATTAAGTTTTTGCTGGATTTTAAACATTTTTAAAATCTTGTGAACTTTAATGGTGGATTTTATACATTCTAAAAACCTATTAAACTTTAAGTTTTGGGCTTTTTAAAGGTATCTGATGCTTTAAAATGAAACTTTGCTATGGTTAAAAGTGTAAACCATTTTAAACAAACCTCGTCCACAGCCGTTGATTTTGGATTCAAAAATTAGATCCAAAGCCAGGCAACACGATTAGTTTTATTTACCCGCAAAACAAACCTCGGTCAACAAAGGAATAGCTGCGAATAAAGGGCAACCGAATCCGCCGGGGCATGCGAAAACTGGCGCGGAATTTGACAATGTCCATTTTTAGGGGAGGAGAAGCCTGGCGGGGAGAAGTGGCACAGGGGATTGTGAATAGAATTTGTGGCCGGATGGGGAGGAGAACACTGAATGGCTGATGCGCGTCTGCTCTCCCATCCGGCACAAAAAGCCCTGGGGGTATGTGTTGGTTAGCACCTGCATAGGGGAATGACTTTGATGTTAGGCGCGAGATAATGAAAAGCATTAATGGGGTGTTGATACGGAAGTTTGGTGGGCGGGATAGGGGGTTGGAGTTTTGAAATTTGAAAAAGATTCCGTCAGGCTACATTTTTTTGAATATTCGAATACGAAACTTTGGCATTATCGGGGGGGGGGCGAACTTTTTTGTACAAGCCTGAAACACCTAGTAAGTTAATAGAAAGTGTTTTAATAGTGTTTTAGTAATCCATAACTATATTTCCCCTAGAAAAACTATCCAAAAACTATCAAAAATTGTTGAAAAAGTCGAACTTTTAGTCGAAAAATCGATATATTTTTTATTTTTTTAACAATAATTTATAAAGTTTACACGTTTACAAACAGTGAAAAAAAATCATTTAGAAACACCTCCACAATTTATATTGGAAAAATTAGATTCGACGAAAAAAGTTGGTAAGCCCCCCGATAATGCGAAAGAACCTCGAATGTGATTATCTACATCTCAGCGATTGTCCTAGGTATTGCCTTCGAACTAAAGTAAGACTAAAATGTCTGCGTTAGAATGTCTTACCGTGGGATAAAAATAGTAAAAGTCACTTTAAAGTTGCTTACCGGCACTTTGGCTTCGGTGTACACGGGCCACTGGGGGTTGTTGCGAACGCGAGATTCGGCTCTTTGACGCCCCGGCGGGCCACACGGCCGTCGAGTAGGGATCTGGAATTTCAGTGTATTATAGAAGACATCCCAGTTTCTTGTAGAGCTTTGCTGTTACCACATTAATTTAGGTGATGCATTAAAATATAGGAACAGATTGGCATACCCTTTTCAATAACGGGGATAAAAACGTATTGCGCTATTGTTGAAAGATATTGGGTAAGATATAGGATGAACAAGAAGTAATACAATAATATGCTAAATATTACCGTAAGTGGTTGCGAACTGTGGCTAGACCTCAAACCCACCCCATCAGTTGACCCCGTTACATAATGGACGCGTGAATTTGGACAATATGGGGGGCGTCAAGGTCGCCGTAGGAGTCGAGCCTAGCGGGAGGCGTTTATAGGAAAGTGCCGGAAATTGGCTTAACGGGCTTGGTAAGTAAGGAAATTGCATGGAAAGCTTTGCTGACCAAGTGAATTTGGCTTACAATAAGGCAGCCGTAGGCTTGACGGTGTACCTTTGACAACTGTTACGCAGGGAAACAGTGGTAATGAATTGAAATTTGAGCGACTGGAATCGCAAATATTCCAAACCACTACAAAATGCACGCGCGGATGCTGGCAGCTGGGTGCCACGATAGCCAGGGTGGCCATGGTGCCGTTGGAGGGTCCACCCCCGAATACGCACACCCTTTAAGGGTTTTTCGATCCGGATCTTGAGGGAAGAGAGAGAGAGAGAGAGAGAGAGAGAGAGAGTGAGAGAGAGAGGGAGAGAGAGAGACGGGCAGAGAATGAGAGCGAAAGCCCCCGATGTTTACCCTGCATTTGCATGCGAATCGGCCGGCCGGCCATAAGGGCCAGCCGCCGCTGAGCCATCGGCAACACAATCCCCCCTCACATATCACAGGGCACACACAAATACGCCGGCTTTTCACCCGCCAGTTTGGAGGCCGTTCTGAAGCCGGCCTTTAGAGGAATCTTCAACATTTGAAACGCTTAGTACTATTAACGACGGAGTACAGTAGAGATGCCCAGAGGCGCCTAACGTACTATTTTTCTGGGAGATCTGGGCTTAGAAAAGAAAGAACCGGTTGAGAAACTCATTGATTTTCCAGCGCCATTCAAAAATGAAGGCATATGAGCTGAATTGGTCACTTCATCTCTCTCCCTCTCTCTCGCGCTCTCTCGCCCTCGTTATCTCACTCGCGCTCATTCTTCTTAAGAATTTTGAAAATGTTGCTAAATTAGAAAGGTAGCAGAAGATTACAGTAACGAAAAGCTGGCAGCAGATGTATAGAAAATTCTTCTCTTCCAAGCCTTTTAAGTACACTAACCCCAAAACCAGCCGGGTTTTGGCACATATTTGCTAGTGATTGGCCCCCTTCTAGGGCCCAGCAACCCAGGTGTAAACAAAATTTAGTCGGAAAACCGGCCCAAGAGGGCAATAAATGTGAAGACAATTGAACTGAAGATTTACTGGTTCCAAAAGGTCCAATACCTCCTAGCTGGACCGCCAGACGAAACCATGCCCAGCGCAGTGGGCGTAAATTGTCTGGCCGTTGTGTGCCCGGTGGATTACAGGGCTTTTTTTAGCAGCTGCTGGTGGTAGCTGCAGCAGTGCCCGGGGAAAAGCGCGGTAAACAGAAATCAACGTAAAAATTGTGGCAGACGCCGATTTTGAACGGATTGTTTGGGATAGTTTGTTCCCATGTAGTCATTGTGAGGGGTGATCGCGAACGAATGGCCTATTTTAAAGGGACTGGCAAGCCAGGGAATTGATTCATTGGGCAAGGAAAAAGGAGGAAGCTGAATTTCGCTACATAATTAAAAAGATTTGCCTTGACTTGTTGCAAAATTTACTGATTATCATTATTCTAGAGTTTAAGCTAAGTTGCGGCTATAATTCGGACATGAAAAAAATTATGCATGCTAAAATGTTGAAATTCGCCACATGCTAAAATTCGGAGACAACGACACTGGCGAGAAGCCTTAAAAATACCTTAAAACAGCTGCTTAAAAATGGTTTCAAAAAGATGAGAGCGGCAAGGGCAAAGCGTGACGACCAAACAAGTGGCCTCGACCGGGCAAGGGGCACGATGGAAACGTCACGGTCCATAAGCCTCTCTTCTACCCGCCATCGCCCCCTGGAACCTGAATCGGCATAAGTTGCCGGGGTCAAAATGGCCCACTAAACAGTCTCTAGCTCTCTCTCTCTCTCTCTCTCTCTCTCTCTCTCCATTTCCATGACCCTCTAATCTGGTTATCAGGTATTCGGTCGGGTTTTCGAACTTGATGAAGCTGGCTAGAATGTCCAGTCATCAATTTTTGCGAATTCTAGTTTCGGATGCCAGATAGAGAGAGAGCGAGATAGAGAGAGAGAGAGAGAGAGAGAGAGAGAGAGAGAGAGAGGGAGAGAGAGAGAGGGAGAGAGAAAGTGTGAGTGAGAGAGCGAGTGAGAGTGAGAGAGATAACTATAGAAAATACAGGATGCCGTACGATAAAAAAATTGTAGTTTAAATTTTGGTGACTTGTAGTGTCGGCTTTTTTCCAATTCAAAAACCTAGGACCAACGGCAAAAATGCAAATACACGCACGCCGCTGATTCATCCAAAAAAATTGATCACGTGTTCCATGGAGGGCCCACTTCAATGGGGGCCGCCAACTAGTCCCCGGCCCCCCGATCATCCGACGCACAAACAAATTTGCATACGGCGCTCGGGGCGGGCGCTTCAATTTTTTGGTCTGGCCAATTGTTCTGACTGCTAAAGGGATGTGGAAGCTTGGAAAATTAGGCTTAGGCATGGTTTAGGCTTAGGCTTTTGAAATGAACTTAAGTTTGGCTTAGGCTGAGGCTTAGGTTTGGGCTTAGGCTTAGGTAATCGTCGTAGGATGTCGCGGGAAACGTATAGTTTTTGAGGGGCGAAATGTGTCGTAAAGTGGTGTAACCCAAACCTTCAACCCCCTTTTCACCACCCGGATGGCTGTCGCATCCCCCCGCAGGCAGTGAAATCGTTTTTTTTAGGATCTAAGAGGTTGGGGTGGTATAGTAATGTCTTATGATTAGCTGGAAAGGCGAATTTGAAAGCTCTGACTAGTCCTGAAAAGTCACAGCTTTTCATGGCAGCTGCGTCTCCCTAGAAAATTGAGCCGATTTTTCTCTCCTTTTTTCTTGTGGCGGTTTTTCGCCAGCGAGTCGCCTAGCTAGTGAGCTCGACAGCTCGTTTTTCGGCTATTATTGGCAAGAAAGGGTGAAACTTTCGGAAATAGGCCTAACTAAGATTGTTAGGAATGTTAGGAATTTCACGAATACCGTAGATCAGCCCAAATAGCAAGCGGGGAGTCGCTAAAAAAAGTGTGGAAGCCGTCTGGCGCGATTCGAGTAAAGTTGATGGGGCGGCCGCCGGGGGCCACTCGACAATTCTTTTTTGATCTGTTAGGAGAAGCCGCCCGCAGCACCAGGAGTCTTCTGCTGGTCAATCATCGGGTCAGAAGTGGGCGCAAAAAATTTCACACCACAAATCGGCGTCAGGACGCTAGGAAAGCGGCTTTTCCTTGCACTTGAGGGGTGGAAAAGGTCAAAAAGAATTAAAAAATTCGGTAAAAAAGGTCTGTAATTTTCTATGATTCGAGGTATGCTTAATGTAACATCCAGTTTTTGATGGTATTTTTATAAACTTTATCTATTTATAAGACCTGGAAACGGCTTCTGAATTTCAATTTTTTTCGAAAATCGCCAATGTTTGATCGAAAAATCGATGTTTTGAATTTTTTAGCAAATAATTTCTGACGGGTTTACGTTTTGGAATAGTAAAAAATGGAAAAACCGGACTTTAAGGCAAAGTTTACAAAGCAAATTTTTTCGAAGATTGTACTGACCAAACTATACTACAACACCTAGCAAAACACTTGCCGTTTGAGAAACAACACCCAAAACAACATCTTAAAGGTACCGGGAAGACAAGCCCCAAAAATCACGGCCGCTAATTGGGTACGTGTGGTGCGGGTGGGCCTTATTTTTAGCCCCAACGAACCACTCGTGTGGCCAGCAAAAAGGGATTAGAATCGGCTGGCACCGGGCCATCCCCCTGCTCTATCCCCCAAAACGAGAACATCTGGCGCACACTTTTCGCAACGGGCCATTGGGGAAGAGGGCCCTGGAGGACCCACTTGGTTAGGGCCCACATGGCCACTGGGGGCACAGAGATAGAGGAGAAACACAGGGAAGCCCCATTAGCTGCAAATACACTCTAAACAACTCTCTAAACAACAAAGCTGGCGGCTGGGGGTGGTTTTGAAGGGATGGTGACATGTGGGTTTGAGCTTAAGCTCCGGATTAGGCATATGTATAGGCTTAGTTTTAAGCTTAGGCTTATGCTTAGGCTTAGGCAAAGGCTTACGCGGTACTGGATTGTTAGCGGGGGAACCAGTTTTCCCAGTTGTCGCGTACGGTCCTAAAACGAAATACAATAAATTTCTATAGCATTTTACAACGTTTTTTTAATAAGCAACTTTAAAAAACAGCAAAATTTTCGAACATTTTGATTTTTTGTCAAAAATTGACATTTAAAAAATGTCAAAATTTTAGCATTTAAAAAGATTTATGTAGCTTTTTGGCGATTAGAAGTTACCACAGAACTCTATCAACAAATTTGTATTGTCAACAGGTGGAAAACAACAGTCCCTGCTAAACCCCCCCCCCCCCGGCTAACAGTCCAGTACCGCTTATGTTTAGGGTTATGCCTTAATGACTTCTTAAAGTCCGAAAATGCTTCAATAACCATCGCAAAACGCTAGAATTAAAGCTTCCGGCCGGGCCGAAAAAGCTGGGCCGTAGCAGATTGGCGGGCGGTCCACTCATCGGCTATCGTCAATCGGAATCCATCCCACCTATCCCGTTCGGAGGCGCGGATCGGGGGAAAAGCTGTCAAGAAGCGGGAAGTCTCGGGGGGTCCAATCGTCGAAAAAAGTGGATATATTGACAGCCAGGGGGGATGGGCAAACACCCAAATACGCTTGACCGGTGGCAAGGCTAGACATAGCGGAAAAAGAAAAAAGTTATGTCCAGCGATTAATGGAATTCCAGCCATAATTCAGACATCAAAAATACCGAAATCCATAATCCCGACAAATTCGTGCGCAATATGGCATGTCGGTATTTTGGCTGTCGTTATGTTTGTCGGGATTTTGGAGGTCCGGCTTCTAGGGTTTTCCTAGTTCGCAGATCGGCTTTGAATGTCCCTAGCTTCGCTTTAAATTTAAATAAACCCACCGGGCGCGTACGGCAATTCAAGCCATTCAGAAGCCATGCCGAGAAACAGTCCCGTAAACAGTCAACTTTCGAGAATAGCCTACCCGAGTATACTCGATAGTCTCTGTCCCCCTCCCTCCATTCCCTCCATTTCGGATTCGTTGTCTATTTACACGATGGCTCAAGTTGTCCCCTCTTCTGTGGGTAGTACAGAGAGCTACACTACTAGCTAACGGGGCCCCCCAAAGCATGAGGGACCCAAACAACAGACATTGTCCACGCGGTTGTCAGATATTGAAGGAGGGTGAGAAAATGGGGCTTGGACTTTGCTTTGGCTTAGACTTAGGCGTTGCGTAGGCCGAGGCTTCGCTTTGGCTTAGGCCTCGCTTAGGCTTAGGCTTCGGCTTGAGCTCAGTTTTTTGGACGTAGGCTTTGGTTTAAGCTTTGACATGGGCTTATGCTTGGGCTTGGCTTAAATTGCGCTTTTTCCATATCCCTAGGCTTCTTTTATGTGGAGAAGCTTGGTCTAGGGCTGGGCGCAGGCTTAGGTTAAGCTTAAAGCTGTTCCTAGCCGGCAGCTCAGCTTGGGCTTAAGCCTGGGCTTCAATTTCAGCTTTGGATTCGCTTCCCAGAAATTTGAAAATAAGCAGCAGATGGAATCTTTTTGCATGCGTTTGAGTTTACGTATCAAAATGAAGCCCATTCCCCGGTTTCTGGCCTGCCATAGCCCTTTAAACCTACAGAACGCGCCGAATGACACTGAAAATCCTTTACCTAACTCACCTTCTTCGTCGGCCATCGACTCCCAATCAAAAGTCAAATACGGAATCCCGGGCCAGGGTCCAATATCGAGGCACCGACGACGGTAGTTTGGCCGGGGCGAGTCGCGAGTTTTTCGAGTGGGCTAGAGAGTGCGGGCTGGAGGTGGAGGGGCTGGAGATATGAAGAGCAACGACCGTTTCGAGGGCCCTCTTTCGTTTGGTGGCCACACCGTCTGCCGAGATGGGGCCCGGTGGTGGAAAAACGGTATTTCCTGCCGGGGGCTGGTGGAGGGGCTTCTTCCCAGATCTTTAGAGATGTGGGGCGGAAAATTGCGGGATTTGACGAGGGGCTTGTGGAATTTGGGCTTAGAATTGTTGAAAGCTGAGTTACTTTGGGCAAGTTGCCAATAGTATCTATTAGTGCATATAGCAAAAATATTGGCGTCAATAGTATCGGCACGTAATAGCTAGACCCGTAAGGTCGAGAAATCTAGAACTGTTTAGCGGAAAATTGCGGAATTTGGGAGACAATCTTTGAACTCAGATCTTTATGTCAAGTTCACCTGAATTATAGCAGCACTTGAAAAATATTTCTAGATTTTAATAGCCAAAAATGCTGGCAATAGCATCGGTACGTAGTAGGTTGCCCCGGAAGGTCAGCCGAGTTATGCGATTGGGCTTACTGCAATGGTAAGCCTTGCAAGGGTGGAGCGCGAGAGATTGAGAGGGCCCAGAGATACAGAGATAGATGTGGCGACCAGATAGCCGATCCCTTTAGCCCATCCCTCTTTACCCGTCCCTTTATACCCCGAGGGCATTCTGGACCCCCTCACCCTTATCGTGCCATCCAATCGGGTAGCCCATCCCCGGGCCATGCTTCGCTTGAAAAATGAGCCGCCCCAGGCTATAGGACGAGCACCAATTAGCCGGGTTACTTGATACCACTTGAGAGGTGGATGGGAGAAGATACTCAAGGGGTAGAGGCTTTTAAAGGGACTGGAAAGGAGAGGTTTTCCCAAAGAGGAGTCTATTTAAATGTTCAATCAAAAAAACTATAGCCAAGATAATTGAAATGGAATTCAGGGGCTCCCAAAAAATTGGCTACTCAGCTCCGCGCTGGGTTCTTTGAATATTCTAGCGACGAGCCCCGGGCACAGTGGCCCTGAGGCCCTCACAAACAAGTAAATTGGCCGTATTTCAAGGCTTTGGGAAAGGGGCGAAAGCACCATTTAGAAGCGAGGGCTGGGTTACGGTAGCCGCGTTTCCAAAATTATTTTGTCATCGACAAGTTATATAGGCTTTGGCTTAGGCTTAGGCTTAAGCTGCGGCTTTCGCTTGGGCTGAAGCTTGCAAAACAGTCCTTTCGCTTACAACTCCCAAATGCGTTTTTAAAAAAAATTGATGACCCAAAATTTGAACAACACCCAAGACCTTGAGAGGCGAAATGGCGATGCATAGATTCGGGTGACGGTGCTCAATCAAGGCCCACAAAAACACCGAGAGGGAATGGGGGCCAATTTGGGGCCCAAGGGCAATGGCGTGGCCCTGGAGGGGTCTGTGGATACGCCCAGAAACAAATTGCGGTCGGTCGGGGTGGGAGAGAGAGAAAGCGTAAGAAAAGAGAGATAGAAAGATGTCGACCGCCTTCTGCTTTCAGAAATAAATTAAGTGAGGGGGCGGAACGGAGGGTGAGAGAATGGGAATTGGATCTGATGGGGCTCAAAAAAACGAGCTATTTGAATATGGGGCAGGCTTCAGGATGAAGCCTAGGTTAAGGCCAGCTAGCCTAGAACTTTAAGGAATCAGACGCACGAAACAAATCAAGCGATAGTTGAGGCTTAGGCTTGCGTTTGGCTTGGCTTAGGCTTAACCCACTCGTACAAAAGCGCCACCGTTTCCCCCTCGACGACCGGTGTATCTGTGTCTATGGGTGTGTTTAGTACACGCGCGTAGTTGGCTGGACATAAAAGGGCCGGGAGGTGGGGGGAGGCGGATCGGACGGTGAAATGTGGGAAACGGCTCATCAAATGACATCCCCGCAGCCTCGCGGCTTCTCAAATAGCCGCACGCGGCCGAGGAAAACCCGTACTGTGCAGAGGTGTCAAATGGAATTGGGGTGGAAATTGAGGCGGGCATCAAATCACGTGGAAATGTTCAGGTCACTTTAAAACTAATTCTGGATGGTTTCTAAATCTTTCTCTCGCTCGATTTATCTCTCTCTCTCTCTCTCGCTCTCTCTCGCTGCATCCGAAATTACGCCAAAACCACGAGAATGTTGAAGTTTTGATGATGCAAGGCAAACGAGCAAAGTTTCTTCGAAGAGCCGAACGAGCAGAAAATACCAAAAAACGTGAAGAGAAAAAATTCCAGCCAGACGCCCCGATTCCAAAGTTTAGAACCACCCATTTTTCTTGCAGCCCTTGCCCTTCAAAAAGGCGTCCCACTATACTAGGGGGATTAGTGGCGGTTGGGGCACCGCGGGGGCAAAAGTCGTAACATTGCTCGGCAAGCACGGCAAGCTCGAATCCTATATCGCGCTCCACCTACCGTAGATCGGACCCTCGCTGTGCTTCCGGCCCAGGTAGGCGACGTACTCGCTGCTGCTGTAGCAGTCCTTTGGCTGGAAATGGAATTTTGGAACTGTGAAAAGAATTCTGCCATAGAAAGTGTTGCTAATCGACCAATTTTGGCTTCCCAATCCTTTCAAAAGCTCAAAAAAGCTTTATGTAGGCGCTATCTGAATTTAGAGTGATTTGACTTTGAGTTATCGTTAGTAAAGATCGAAATTCAAGGAAACTACAATTTTTTTGACTCGTCAATTCCTTGAAACACGCCAAAAATCGCGTTCTTAAAATCCCGAGCTCACCCTAGCCTCCATAATGATACGATGCATGGCGTCCGATGAATACGACGTTTCCGTGTTTTTCAACGGCGAAAACAGGAGCGGCTGTGAATTTTTGTGTCCAATGCGAGATAGATTCGGGCTGCTCTCCCCCATCTTCTTCAGCTTCACGTCGAGAAAACGGGCGCTGCTGGCTGAGAGGGCGTCTCCGCTACGGGACTTTCCTGCAAATCGCCGCTTTTTAAGGGAATGGATCGCTTTACAGGCTCGTACAGCCAAAAATAGAACTAACAGGGATTTTTGTGGAATTTTTTAAGAATTTACGATCGCTAGTGATAGATTTTTAGGCCGGAATTCGAATGCTTGTTATCAGGTCGTCTCTACCGGTTTTTTTTGCCCAAAAGAGAGCTATCAGAGATCGTTGGAGAGTTTTTGAAGAAAATATCTCTATCGATAATATTTCTATCGCTAGATTTTTAAGCGCAAGTTAAAGTAATTTTTTATGAATTTGTTGACGCGGACCAGCTAGCATGGATTATAAGAGAATATCAATAGTAACTAAACCTCTTACGTTGATTTAAATTGATTAAGAAATCCAGAATCGTACATTTTGGCCCGAAAAAATTAAGAAATGCCCCCCCCCGCGCCCTTATCAAAATGTTAGGTCAGAAAATAAACCGTGTTTACACGGTCAAGCCGCAGCACCCACCAAACAGAAATAATGCAAGAAATTACGTTGATAATTGGAGTGGAAACTGTAGCTTTAAAGAGACATTCAAGGCATGTCCATGGAGTTTGTAGCTTTGCTCTAGATATTTTCAAAAACATCGAATCCATGTCTTAGGCTTGATTTTTCCTCTAGGATTAAAAATTAGAAAATTACTGTACCTCCGCGTGTGACGGCGATAGTATTGTAGTGTCCTCGATGCGACGGATCGACGAGGCGGCTGAAAAATGGGAATATATCGAGTTTTGCATTACTCTGAGCTGGAGACTATATATAACAATACTAGGAGATATAAAAATTCATAGAAAAACGGAAATGGTTATTTTAAAGAATTTTTGAGCATAAGGCTTTCAAAAGCTCCCCAAAAACCTTATGCTCATTTCTCTGACCGAGGCCTGTAGTCCGCAATTAGTTATCGAGGGAGGGGATGGGGCTGAGGTGGTGCTCAAAAAAATTGGCATCTTGCCCCGAGGCGCCGTTAAGAAAGACATTCGCGCCTGGTGAGAGAGAGAGAGAGCGAGAGAGAGAGAGCGAGGTTCCTTTTTGGGCCTGCGTACAAAAAACACATAAAGACAGCGGCGGGGCAGCAGGTCGGTCGTGGTTTTTGCATGAGAGCGCATTTTTTAGGGGAAATCGGGGGGTTGTGTGGGGGGAATGGCCTTGTAAGGAGGGGTAGAAGGAGGGGAAAATGAAGTGCAGAAGGTTCGAAAAAAGGAAGAGGACGGTCAGAATCGGGGTTCTTTGTCTGTGTCCGATTTGGTCGGGTCGGGGGTGAAGATGGTGAATCTGATTTTGGTAGGAAAAATCTCCCGGAAAGGTGTTGAACATTTTAAAGGGGGTGTGACAGTTCGTTTTCTTGAAATAGACAATCCGCAAATTTAGAAAATCTAGCCTGACAAAGCCAGAGAAAACAGCAGTGATTCTTTGAGTTTTCCATCTTCTAAAATGTCACATGGCCTTTTTCGTAGTCTCGAAAAACACGAGCTAGCAGAAATTCCTTGGCCAGGATTCAGAACCGGTGTGAAAGAAATTTTGGCGAAAATACCGAAAACCGGAATCTAAACGACCAGAATCCCGACAAACGGATCCACGACATAAAAACACCGACAGCAAAAACTTTGACCAAAATCGGGGCTTCGACTGCCGGCATGATGGCGGCGGCCATTTTGGTTGGCGCATTTTTTTTGTCGGTATTCTGAATGTCGGTATTTTGCGTTTTGCGTATTTTTAATCTAGCTAGGAGCTTCAAACAAGTAAATATGTCTCCAGAATCTATTCAACACCCTAAAAACAGCCAGAAATACAGTAGCCAAGCGATGACTCAGAGCTACACAGGGGACAATTGCGTGAAAAATTGTAGGGGGTGGCCCCTGATGCGGCATGGTTGAAAGCAAAAGGGGGAAGAAGCCCGGTGGCCCCCTGGCCGAATCGGTCTAATTTGTCTGGGCTCTCAAGACCACGATGTTGGCATCTGGACGACATTTTGTGGCAAGAGAGAGACTGGGATAGCGAGCGAGAGAGAGAAAGAGAGAGAGAGAGCGAGTGAAAAAGCGAGAGCGAGAGAGAGAGAGAAAGAGAGATAGATAGGCTAAAAAAGCGATCCAGTAGGGGACAAATGGGCCTCCAAGAGATGAAGCTGAATTATTAAGGGCGGAGAATTCGCTGAGAACTTCCTTGAAATTGGGTCCTTTAAACGAAGCGCGGCAGCTGAAAAAATAGCTGCAAAGTAGGGCAAGCTTTAAAAGCCAGCCTTCCGGGTCACGCGAACTTTTAAAGGCAGTGCGACAGGCCAGAAAAGCTTTTAAAGCCCGCCTGCTTGGGACTTAATCCAACCTTTAAAAAGTGAGATAGAAATGGCAAACATAATTTACGTCACCCCCCAAATAGCAATAATATAAAAATAAGCGTGCCATAACCCCGTTGGGGGTACAGCTGGTTAATTAGGGCCCAGACTAGCGGCCCGGGCTAGATGGCCCCCTCCCCTAGTGGGGTGTAAATTTTAGGGGCACTCGCCCGTTTTTCATCCCGTTTCGCGCCGTTCAAAAATTGGGTGTGCTATTGGGGGATGACGGCTGTTCTGGGCTAGCAAACGTGAAGCTGAAGCCTACGAGGAAAAATCGGGCTGAGATTTGCATATTTTGGGGAAAGAGAAATAGCGAGAGAGAGCGAGAGAGAGAGAGAGAGAGAGAGAGAGAGAGAGAAAGAGAGTATGCATAAATTAGACTTAAGCTCACGTTTGGGCTTATACTTCGGCTTCGTTTAGGCCTTAGTTTGAGCTTACGTTTAGGCTTCGTTTAAACTTCGGTTAAATTATGCTTGGGCTCAGGCTTAGGCCTAGGCTTAGGCTTAGGTTAGGCTTATGCATATGCATATGCTTAGGCTTAGTTAGCTTAAGCTTAGGTTAGGCTTATGCATATGCTCAGGCTTAGTTAGCTTAGGCCTAGGTTCGGCTTAGACGTAAGCTTGGGTTATATCTAAGCTTCCTTACAAAAACTACAGACCCAAAATGCCGTTTGTCATACTCAAAACGGGTAACGTGCCCCCGAGGACATTCCACAATGGTGCACCACTTTCCATTTCGCCCGCATTGGACAGCAGCCCTTGGGAGGGTGCATAATAGGATGCAGAAAATGCCCTTGCCCGGCGAGTTGGAGCCCCCCTTTTTCGAGGCATCTATAGGAATCATCAAGGATTTCCCTGGCTCCCCGACTTGCAGACAGGGTAATTGCCCCAAAATCTGGTGCCGTCCGGCCGTGCCGTTTTTGCGCCCGACATACACGCGCGCCCCTCTGCTCGGCTCCACAATTTTGGCCATTTAGCTGGGGGTTTTGGTCAGGGATTGAGAGAGAACGTCAGAGAGACAGAGAGAGAGCAGAGAGAGAGAGAGAGAGAGAGAGAGAGAGAGAGCGAGATGGTGGCCTTGTATTCGAAAAAAAACGGGAAAAAATTGCTCCGGTTGCCTCCGCAATTTGCCTACGATTGTGGGGGAATTTTGAGTTTTGTTCTAGGGGGAACAAAGAATAAATAACAACGTATTAAAGGGACTGAGAAGGCAGAAATGAGCTACATTTTTGATAGTAGCGTAGTGCACTTGCTAATTTTTTTTGAAAATTGGTATTGTTGTACGTTTCACTGGCTCCGAAAGTTACTAGGTTGAAGGGCAAGCTTAGACTACAAAAAGTGCTAAAAAAGCTATAATTCGAAACCATCGGAAAATTTTTTTAAATGGACTGGAAAAGCAGCTCAAGCCGAGGCTTAGGCTTAGGCTTAAAATGAGGCTTAGGCTTCGGTTAGGCGTAGGCTTGGGCTAAGGCTTAGGAGATTTCGGATTCTGACCCCAGAAACAAATTTACAGTATCCAAAAACCACCACTAACAAAACGGACCCCACAATACAAACTTGGCAGTGTGACCCGTTGAGGGTAGAGGTGTCAATGGTATTGTAAAGGAGTGGAAAGTAAGAGTCGAGACCCGAGAAGAAAGCACTTGACTTGTTGAGTCGAGACCCCCAGGAGGGGGGAGGGTAGCTTTGATCAGTGAATGCCGTGCTCCACTCGACAATCGGGAGAATCATGAAATATACACAGAAAAGAAAGGGTATTCTCTATGCTCTTCCCATACCAAGCTTCAGAAGACGAGGCGAGGGAAATTGGCGAACGCACGCATCGACGCCCAATAACTTTCACGCGAGCCCCACCCTCGCATCGAAGCATAGCCCCCCCCCCGCATTTCTTTGCATCCCCTTCAGACACCCCAAAAAGTTATGCACGACCCGGATTTCGATGTGGCTATATGTATAGTGAAAGGTGAGGGAGGCTAAATGATGCCCTATCGCCTCCCGGGCTTTAAACGGTGGAAAGCCGTCGAGAAAAAATTTATAATTGGTTTTTCCCAAAAATTTTGGAATTACCGCGTTTAAAAGACCAAATTGCTTAAATTTACGTCCAAATCTGTTTGTTATACCTTTTAAACATCTTAAAATTTGTTTGGATTGAAAAACCCGAAATTAACGATTTAATAACGACGGGAGTCAGTTAGACGAGAGCAGTTAAAAATATGCCAACTTTTAATTTTTTGATCTCCTAAGTTCGGTTTTCAAATTCATTAAATGAAATCCTCAATTTTAAAAAAATTGGCATAATTGGGTTAGCTTCGAAATTTTGACGAAAAGATTACTGTACTTCTCCTTGGCTCCTAGCCAATAAATTCGCAAAAATCATGTAAGAGTTTTCCAAAATCCTCGTGGCTCCAAATTTCTCCTTTTCCGGGCCCTCCGAACCGTACACATTTCGAAATTCCGTCAACTATCCCTGGAATTCGGCGGCGAAACTAATAGCGGTCGGGGCGGATTGAATGCCCGCCAGGGGTTTGTGCTTTCCGTTTGTGTGTGTAATGAAAACATGAATCCCGTGAGCCATCCCCCCTACCAGCCACTCTCGGACACTGACACCTGGGGGGAGGATGGAGGGCTACATTGCATTCCGACATGTTTGCCGGCGGCAGATATTATAAATCTCAGGTTTGGGGTTGAATCGACGATAGAAATTTCTGTTCTTAAAACGAGAGAGAGAGAGAGAGAGAGAGAGAGAGAGAGGGAGATAGAGTGAGAGAGAGTGAGAGAGAGAGAGAGAGAGAGAGAGAGAGAGAGAAAGAGAGACCAAAATCGCGACAGCCATAATCCCGACAGCTAAAATCCCGACAGCTAAAACCCCGACAGGCAAAATCCCGACATCCGACAAAACGACGGCCAAAATCCCAAGAGCCAAAATCGCGACATTCAAATTATTTATGTCCAGTCAGAGAGAAACATAGAGACATAGAGAAAGAAAGAATATTCCAAATATAGGTTTTAGTGGGTGCACCCATAAATGCCGACAACAATCAAAAAGGCGAGCCGGACGTGTGAGACGCTGTGACAACGGCAGAGAGGTGTCCAGAGGAATCGGGGGCTACGTGAAGAGAGGGAGGAAAAGACCAGTTGTCGCACCCCACCCAACAATATATATAAAAGGCAACAATCCAGTTGTCACCCTCCCCACCCACTGCTTGCACCCACCATTGCACCCCCACAAAAACGGCTGCAAATATCGAGAATGAGGAGCAATTTTTTGGGGGTGGGCCCCGCCAAAACAACATTTGTTTGTGGGCGATTATCGAGATACGGTAGGTAGACAAATGGACATAAAAAAAAGAAAGTTTGGCTTAGGATTCTGGGTTTCTGGGCTGAGCTTCAGGCTTCTGCTTCAGGCTTCTCGTTCGAAGCTTTAAGATTATTTCTTGGACGGGCTTCGATCGCGGGATTGGAGGAGCTCGGGCTTAGGAACCGTACGGGCTTAGCAGGCACGGGCTTGGCTTAGGCATAGGCTTATGCTCACCTTGGTTGGTTTGGCTTCCGCTTGAGATCGGGTCTGGGTTTAGGCTTAGGCTTCGCTTACAGCTTTAGCACTTCAGTTTAGGACTAGCACAAGCTTAGGCTTAAATCTAGCTTACAAGTCCTGTTAGGCTTAAGATTAGGATAAGCTTCGGCTCGGGCTTTGGCTTATGATTAGCATAGGCTTATACTTCGGCTTCAAACAGGCCTACAAAACCTCGACCACCTTTTCCCCTTTTCAAAAATAACCTATGCGAACCCCATAGCCAGCAGCCCATTCCATAAAATGCCTATAGACGGGCAGGATGGGCACAAAAGCGAAGTGCCGTTCAGGGGACGAGGCAGCCCCGCGAAGCCGGGCCAATCCCCCCACCAGCCTCGATTGGATAGGCACAAAAAGTAGCCCCGCGATCACATTATGCTCCGCTAAAACGGAGGAAGGGCCAGCCGGGGGGAGGAGCACGTTTTAGGGGGCGATCGCCAAAGTTTTAATCGAAACGACAAAAACGGGTTTGGTGGAACGGGGATTGAATGAATGGGGGAAAGGAATGACTTGCTTAGGCCTTTGGCTTTAGGCTTAGGCTGAGGCTTAGGCTCAGGTTAAGCTTCAGCTTAGGCTAAGACTTGCCCTAGGCTTAAGCTTAGGCTTGCGGCACTGCGCTCAGCAGATTCTCAATACTTGCCCCTCTTATGCGTTGTGCTAGTGGGCCAGGTGGGTGGCGAGTAGGACCTGCCTTCAGTTGGTGAGTTAAAAACCGAAAAACGAAAAAATTAGAATTACAGCTCGTACAGTCGCAGCCGAATCGTAGCCTCCAACGAATTCTCCCCCATAAAGCGAGAGGCGCCCCGATTTTGGGTGGTGGGTGACCGCCCGGGGGATAGAAACCGGTAATTGCTTTGCCCTGGGGGCACAATTCTGTAGCCCCAGGCTACAAAAGGGCCGAATGGTTGTGGGATTGGTGTGGGGAGGGTGGAGTAGCGAAGTATGATACCTTAGAAACTTTGAGATGCAGAGAGAGAGAGAGAGAGAGAGAGAGAGAGAGAGAGAGAGAGAGAGAGAGAAGAGCGAGAGAGAGCGAGAGAGACAGAGGGAGAGAGATGCATAGGTGTTCTTCTACCCGAATACTTTAAGCAACTTAAAATTGGCAATGGTCCGAGTGATACGATCCATGGATTGATAATGCCGTTGGTGGTCGCTGGGTGGGGGCTGGGTCACCAATATTTGATCCCCCCATTCCGCCCGGCTTTTATTGCAAAGAGTTGAGGATGGCATGAGGCATAAAGGGATGCCCCCATCATAAACTTTGTCATGGGGAAATGGCACCGGCCGCACCATCAACATACAGTCCTTTGGACGGCCATAAAATGGCGCTTTAAAGGGCACGTTCAGGGACGTTTTTTTGGAAAAAAGCAAAGATTTTTGCCGCGGCCGGTCGAACCCGGGCCCCCCACTCGGGAGGCGCGGATGGATACCAGTCAGCCACAGCTACAACCTGGCGAGGGTTCGCGGGGCGCCCCACGCTGCAAAGGAGGGGAATGGCCTGTCACAGCACGGGCAGGCCGTGCGCGCGGTCCCTACGTCCATAGGGTGTACACGTTGGGGCGAGTACACGGCCCCTTCCTGAACGTGCGCGGTCTAAGGGCCTAGCAAGGCAAAAGCTGCTGAACCTATTCGACCCAAAAATCGAGCAGATCAAAGCACAAAGTGGGCCGTATTTTTGGGAACTGGGCCGGGTGGATTTGGCCGAAATCTGGGCCCTCCGCACAAAAAGTGAAGAGGGCGGAAAGGTGGGGGGCTAGAGGGACACGTGTCGTTTGACTGATTGGGGCCTTAGCGGTAGAGATGGTTGTTCGAGACCTAAGGGCATCATGGCCGCGGGGGAGACTTGTCTGTCACTAGGGATGATAAGCAATTAGCACATGGGACAGGAGCTGGGTTGAGAAACCGGAGGAAAAGCAAGCTGGCTGCGTTCATTGAGGAAATTGTATCTGAGAGAAGCAAGAGAAATTTTTAAATTCCGAATTTTCGCAGTATCGCATTTCAGAATGCCGTATTTTAATAATGCCGAATTGCGTATGTCGAAATTCATTCGAAAAGCGCTTGGTAAAACCTCTTATTTAATTTTGTCGTAAATTAGCGTGCTAATTTTTATCCATCTAACCAAATGAGTTTGAAAATTCTAATTTTTTTCCAAATCAAAAAAATAACATTTTGATTTATAATGAAAATTCAGCATTCTGTCGGAAAGTGAGAGAGAAAAGCCGAAAAGAGGAATAATTAACAGGATAAATTCTTTAACCCAGAAATTTTAGTCTCCAAATGTTTTTTTGCCAACCGAAGAAAGCGTGTGCCAATCGTTTGCCGGTGGGTGGTGTCAGCTGTTTGGTGCCCCGGAATTTCGGAAGAAGCCGCAAATTTCCAGGGCTCACAACAAAACGGTGGGCGACAGACACGAAATGGGACGACCACTTATCGCTTCCGCAAAATATGGGCACTTTGACCTGGGGGGAAACTTGAGAATGGTAGGGGGCAGAAAAAGAGGATGGCTTCTTCTGAAAAGCCGACCCTTACACTGTTGGCACAACAAAAAGGCAGCTAGGTAAGGGGCAAGTGAAAAGTTAATGGAAAGAATATTGTAACGGGGCTTTGGATAGATAAATGCCAATCTGGGATGTTTTTGTTCAAAATTTAAGAGTCCCTAATTTCGACATTCAGAATTTCAACGTCTCATAATGCCGAAATGCCATAATTTCGATGATTTGGCATATTAATTGAAGGGTTTTTTCAGGGAGAGAGAAGGTGAGTGAGAGAGAGGGAGAGAGCAAGAAAGATAGGGAGAGATAGATTAAGGGTTAATTTATTTCTCTTTAAATTACAAATTTCTAATTTTACGAAAGATTTAAGACAAAGCGCTCGGTCCTTGGCTGCTCTCACTCACTCACTCACTCACTCACTCACTCCCTCACCCTCTCTCTCTCTCCCGCTCTCTCGCTCTCTCCCTTTCTCTCTGTTCATTAAATTCTCCAAATTCCCCCAGTTCACCCGCAATCTATTCTTCGCCATGTTGTATTGTCCAGGGCGGGGGGTTACGGTGGTGAAAAGTGTCTTTCAGGGGGCAAGGGTGGAAAGAGGATCGTCTCGGATTGCGGGTTGAATGGGGGCCAGGGTGCCCGTCCGGCACTCGAGATGTCCGTGACGTGGCCCCAGATGGCCATCAGCTAATTTTTTGGAATGCAAAAGAGATTCGATTCGAATTTATTGGACTCACCACGCTTTTGCAAAGCTCTCCTTTTTGCGTAATAAAACGCCCTTGATGCCGCGGGGTCGATGGGATGATGATGATGTGGAGGATATTGGAAGCGTGGACGCATGATATGACATTTTCTAAGGAGAGGAAAGTCTTGGAGCGGAGAAAAATCATGAAAACATTCAATTGGGTTCGAAAGAGCGAAAAATTCAAGAAAACCCTCAGAAGAGCTATAATTTCGGAACTCGAATTATATACCTGTTCAGGCCGTTTTCAAGGTTCAAAAAAATTGTAAAATAGAATTTAACATTATGGACAGATAATAAAAAAAATTTTGTAACATCAAAATTTTTAACCATTATGCCTTCTTTGGGAAAAAATACGGTAGTTTTAACACCATAAAGCAAATAAAACGAAAGATTATCGATGCGTATTTAAAAAAAACAATTAATAAATTATCGGATTTGAAGTGAATTCCTAGAAAAGACAATATGAAGAATTTTCAAAAAGTCTGTCAAGCTTTTACAAAGAAAACTCCTCCCATAAGATCCTCCTATAAGAAAAATTTAGAAGCCAAAAAACTCAAAATAAAGTAAAATTTTGGCATTAAAGCGGTCTGAATTTTGCTTATTTACAAAAACCAAGACCAAATGACCGCATGCGCTCCCTACAAAAAAGAGGATCGCGGACGCGCAATGCTTATGTGCCGCCTGTGCGCGCGTGCATTTTTGGAGGACCTCGGCAAAAGGTGGTTGGGGCCCAAGGTGGCCAGGGCCCAGCCATGGACGCTGAACCAGATTTGCTTGAGAAAAGGGACCTAAAGCACGGGGGATGGGTCACTTCTCAAAGAGTGGGGGGCCCCGACAAAGGGAATGGACGCGAACGGGTCGGTAACGGGGTCTTTTGACTAATGGGCTTTTTGTACGCACTCGAGAACGCCCCACGCCCTTTTGGGGTTTAGGAAATGGGCTGAGTTTGGTAGAAACGTCAGCCTAACTGTAAAGTGTTTTTACTCAGGCTGGCGTTTTGGAATGGGACCAAGACTATGTTGTCCAGAATTTTTTGCTTTCCGAATCCGTTTTCCAAATTGCCCCTTCCGAAGCCCCCTGCCCACTTGGCAACATGGTGCATTGGCAAGTTGTTCGCTTGCCAAGCACAGGGCCGCGGTTCGAATCCCGCTTTTTACTCAAAAACAGATAATTTTTTTTGCATAAAATCGTAATTTGATCTCTAAAACCGTTACCGACCCAGTTTTAACGTTGAAGATGAAGACAACTTAAAAATAACGCAAAAAAATCCGGATTTTGAAACTTTTTATCGTATAAATGTCAAATAACTTTTTAATTAAAAGTCGGCAGCAGCTTTGGAAATCAGATTCGAAATCAGCGCAAAATTCTGGACAAGATAGTCTTGGTCCCATCCCAAAACGCCAGCCTGAGTAAAAACACCTTACAGTAAGCTTCGGCTCAAACTGAGCTGCTTTTTAAAAACGAAAATGGCGAAAACCAGGCGACAAATGACACTATGAAGAAGCCGGAAATACCGAGAGTGTCCGAGGCGATTGGGTGGTCAATAACGGATCCTCTCGATGCAAATATATCCGCCCGGCAACTTTGGATATGAGGGGATCGGCTCTCGAAAATATTTGCACGACACCCAGCCACACCTAGCCACCCCCCAATTCACGTCGAGGAAATGAATGGAATTGGATGAGTCATGGTCGAAAATGTTAGAGTAATGCAAGAGAGAATGCGTGAGAGAGAGGGAGAGGGAGTGAGAGATGGCCTAGTGCTTTCAAAAGACTCAATTCCACTGTCAACCTCCCTTTAAAACATCTTACAGAACGGTTAAAAAAATAGAAAATGAGAGAGAGGGGAGAGAGAGAGAGCAATTAAACAAATGAGGATCACTAACCTCGTTGTTGTGTCCTCAATTTTGTCTAGATTCGTCGAACTCTTCTGAAAGACCCTCGCCGCAGCTCCTGGCTGCCACGTCCCGAAAGCCACACTACGGTATTGCTTCCTAAAACTTGGAAAAATTTATTTATGAGTTTCATTCCGGTTTTCAAACCTCGAGTTGTACCACCCTCCATTTCCATTGTCCATCTTAAAAAAATGCAAATTATTGCTTGGTGCGCTTTGAAGAGACAGTTGAGGAGCAGAAGAGGTCTCGCTTTCCCTAAAAATATAATGGAAAATGAAACAAAAATTGTCGAAATTCATAGCACATCAGAAGTAGCCGAAAACATCACTAAAGTCCTCTCAAAAGGGCTAGCAGATTTTTATCGGCCCCTGGGAAAAAGGGCTAGGCTTAAAAAAGTGCGGGGAAGCAAGAGCTCAAAAAGGCGCCGACAACCCGAGATATGGATAAATCAAAAGGGTCGGGGTGGAGGAGGAGGAGAGGATTTTCTTCGGATGGGGAGGAAGAGTTTTTGGGAGGATGAAAAGGTGGGGGAGGCCTAGAGTTCAGCTAGGAAGCTAGCAGAGAAGATTAGGGAATATCTACGCATGGATTAATGGATGGTGACAGCTTGAAGAGAGAGAGAGAGATAGAGAGAGAGAGAGAGAAGTGACAAATAGTGAAAAACCAGATATTTCGCTGTCCCTTTAACCCCCGCAACTACAACATTGAAAAAACTGCACGAGCCGCACAGCTGAACCCTTAGGGATCAGCCGGGCCCCCGAAATACGAGCCGTTGAGGGTGGAACACTTTCAAGAAAAAGCAAAAGAAGCAATGCCATCGAAAAACGTCAGAAAGCCTGGGCCGGAGACAATGGAATGCCGCTGCATAAACAGTCGAGTATTGGAGTGGTAGTAAAATTCGATTTTCTTGCGGTTATGGACTAGGAAAGCGGCAAAAACTGGCCGAGCTTCAAGCTTAGGCTTAGGCTTTGGCTTTGCTTAGGCTTTGCTTAGGCTGTGCTTAGGCTTTGCTTAGGCTTTGCTTAGGCTTTGCTTAGGCTTTGCTTAGGCTTAGGGTCAAGGCCGAAGCAAGCTCAAAAAACGGCCGGATTCAAGTTTTGGATTTCTCGCCGGGCCACCGGCTTCATGCCGCCGTTAGCCCCACCGGGGGAGTGCGGCTCATAAAGTGCGGGACCGGAAATAAGAGCTGCAGGAGGGATGGGCAGATGGTGCTCTGGAAGAGAGAGAGAGAGAGAGAGAGAGAGAGAGAGACAATGCACATGGGCAAAAGCCACCATCTGCACCTAAAACAGCCACCAGTGAATCTCGAGCGACGAGAGAATACGGGTTGACGGATGGAAATTTGAAAATTATGGGATTGAACATTTAAGATGGGCAGCGTGGCAGAAATAGCTTGTGAAAATCGTTTCTGAATAAAATTGGGATCCTAAGCCGATGCCGATGCGTGGGGCCGAAACCTAGATCTGGAAAAAGAGGGTAGACGAGAGAGAGAGAGAGAGAGGGAGAGAGATATTAGAGCGTTTTTCGACGTTGTTGATCCCTGGCCATAACTCGAACAACACTCGGTTTTCAAGGGTTTTTGACGCGTCCCACAGATAAAAATAGCTAAAAATCTGCGTAGAGGTCTAGGTTCCAAATCTCTCCGTCATTAGTATACAAACGTCTGGTATATAGCGTATTCCGGAAACAGAGGGAACAGCCGGCTGGGAGAGTCTGTTAAAAAGCTCTGACCCGCCATGTCGCCAGCAGGCCAGCCAAAAACGGAAACTGAAAAAAAAACAGTATACAGATTTTTAGATGCCTTCTCATTAACTCAAGATTGTATAAAATTAAATATATAAAATTCCCTGGCAAATTCCGTAAATCAGCAACAAACGATTCTAAAGTCCGTGTGAGTAACTAGAAGAGAGGGGTTGACTTAGTAGAGTGGGGGATTTGAGAGGGCCACCAGATTGAGGAGGAGGTCCAATTCCACTTTTTGTCTTTCGGGCCCACCGCCGGGTCCTCTATTTGCAGAAATCCCTCACACAGTCATCGGGGGGGACTCCCCCGTGTTTTATCGGTACTCGAATCGTTGAGGAGGGCACTCCAGCTAACGATTACGCTAGGTAAAGAGCTGGAAGATGCTAGGGGGAAATGTGGTAGAGTTTCTCTCTCCTGCTCCTTCTCTCACTCTCACTCTCTCACTATCACCCTCTCTCGCGCTAAGACTCAGGACAGCAGAGTTCAAATTCAAGACCAAAGGTTGTACCCGTAAAGATAAAAGCACAAAACTGGGCCTGAGTCTCGATGGCCAAACCGCGGCCACTCGACTCCTTCCAAACCAGTATGCCCCCCGAATCGTCTCGCGGTAACGGATTCGAGTGGATAAATAAATATCGCAATGCCTGCCCATTGCTAGGGCACACTGCAAAATCCCAAAGGGAGAGAGCGAGAAAGAGCGACAGTCGCAGAGAGAGAGAGAGCAAGTCGGTATCAAAAATTTAAAGAATTAAGTGCAACAATTGATAAAAAACTTATTGTTCTCCTAAGGGAAACGATGCACCAGGATCTTTTTTCGTAATTTAGGCTGCTTTTTTCGGACGAAAAATGGGATCTGTTGAAGTGCGAGGGTGTGCACGGGAGGGTGCCGCGACGACGGCAGCTCAGATTTCATGGGAATCGCCCATTTTTGGCACCAAATTATTGGTCATTGGAAAGAAAATGAGCGAGAGAGAGAAGGAGCGAGAGAGAGAGAGAGAGAGAGAGAGAGAGAGAGAGAAAAAGAGATTTAATTGCTTGGTAAAAGGTGAGGAAAATGCTAAAAATTTGGCGGAAGCTAGGGGGTGTTGAACGAGGGCAAGCCCCAGACTACCCGTTTCCCAAATATGAATATGCAAATAGTCATCACACCCGGAAAACTCTCTCTCACACTCACTCTCGCTTCCTCTCTGTCGCCTCACTGCGTTGTTTCGAGAATTTCGAGGAGTAAGCCCTGGGGGACCAAGTGTAGGGCCTTTGAAGGGTTCATTTTTAGGTCGAAACTTGTGAGGGGGAGAGAAACAGGGAGAGGAGAGAGAGAGCGAGAGAGAGAGAAAGAGAGAGAGAAAGAGAGAGATAGAGAGAGAGAAAGAGAGCGAGAGAACGAGAGAGAGAGAGAGCGGAGAGCGGAGAGAGTAAGAAAAGAATGGCTTCTACTTTCAAAATCCCTTTAATTCCCATAATCGGCTGCAAGACCAAAAAAATTTACGTAAAAAAGCGAAAGCGCCACCTGCAGGAGCGGCGCCTCGTGGCTTTTCGTCGCTTTCAAGGATCTGTTAAGCAACCGCGGAGCATGGATATGCCCTGAGGATATAGGAGACACTCCATATATGGTGGTGTGCAAGCATGAGAGGCTCTGTTTGTCTGTCTGCATGTTTGTCTGTCTGCAATCCACTCGAAAAGTGTCCATTCTCACTGGAGGACCCCCGATTCCAGCCGGGGGGGGGGGGGTTGCATGGTTTCAGGGCAGTAAATTTGGAGTTTAGCGGAAAATACATGTTTAGCTTAGGCCAGACTTAAGTTTAGGCTTAGGCTTGGGCTTGAGCTTAGGAAACCGGAAAACAAAGCAGAAAAAACAAGGCTTTAAGCTGAAAAGTAGCGTGAGCCCTGAGTGGTGTAAAGACTATTAGCTGGCGGCAAGATTGATGGAAATAGATCAAAGAGGCACTAGGGAGGGCCTGCTAGCTCTCTCTCTCTCGCTCTCTCTCTCTCTCTCTCGCACGCTCGCTTCATCCCACCCACAACACAGCTTTCCCCCGCATATTTTGACGACAGGTGTCCAGCCCTGTCAAAAGGTTCCCATGCATTACTATGTACAATGGCAGCTGTGAAAAGATTGCGAATATTTTGAAAATAAGCCTGGCGTTGAAAAAAATACCTTTAAATTAATTTAAATGAAAAAATCACTTGCCAATGGCCAAGCCAAGCGCCATCTTTGGGCTAGTGCAATTTCCTAGAGTGCCCATCGGCACTAGCGGGCAAATCGCGCGGGCCGTTCCTCAAAATCGGGGCCAATTTCCATCGAGTCGAGGCGCGCAGAATTGTATTGTTGCCAGAACACTCGACATTTGCCGTCGGGTGTAGTGCGTTGACCTCGGATCCATACCGGGGAATTCCCGAAACCCGGGATTATCCGCTTCTCCGGACCGACAGGATGAAAACTGGTGGATTAAAAAAAGAGGATAATGTCATCTAGAGGCGAGAAACCATGACCTCGTCTTAGGCTTGGGCTTAGGCTCAAACTTAGGCTTAGGCATGGCTTAGGTCTAGGCTTAGGCTTAGTTATAGGCATAGGCTTAGGCTTACGCACCCCAAAACCTCCGAAGCCGACACTCGAAAACAAATATTCGTGGCCAGTAAGTGATCAAAAGTGCCTCCTCTTCCCCCTCAATCAGATGTGTACTGTGAAATGGCGCGTGTCGTAGTTGTGCCCTACTATTAGAGAAGAAAGCGGCTTTTCCCTCTCATTCTCCTCTCTCCTCGCCATTTCCCCGGCCATCTCCCCCATTCCCGGGCCAACAAGAAATGGTAGAACCTGTAGCCGCAACCGCCCATTTTTTCGCTTGTATGCAAAACACGGAGCTCGGGGATATGGTACTCGTGATAAGTGGCTAACGAAAAAAATAAGATAAAATACAGAGGCGCTTTTGTGAAGAAGTTTTCCAGGGCGAGCGCTTTTCACTGTGGTTTCCGCAATCCGCATATACAACTGCACCGGAATATGTCTTGTTTTGATTTTTCGAAAGCGAGAGAATGGAGAGACAGCGAGAGAAACAAATTGTCGTTTCTGACAACTCGCCTCAGCTCCCGTAAATATTTCGAATTCTTCGGGTGCCAATGAGGAGTCGCGTCCTCCATATCTGGAAGTGCATCCCGGGTCGTAAAAAGGCCTGTCATTCCTTCCGAGATACACCAAAAAACAGCCCGCCGTCACTTACCAATAAAGTCTCGGGCGATTTGCATCCCGGGTGTCATGGAGTATTGCCTCGGGGTAGTAGCTTTGTTCTTGATCGCTCTACGTCTCTCTTTTTGCGATCCCTCTCGCTCTCTCTCTCTCTCTCTCGCTCTCTCTCTCTTTCTCTCTCTCTCTCACTCTCTCTCTCTTTCTTTCTTTCTTTCGCACTCCCCTCTATTGTCTTCCATAGATCGACGTCCTCAGCCGTTCCATTATTGGCTTGATTGACGATCCCATCTGGGCTTTCATAGATCTCCTTTTTGTTTTTTTTTTGCCGTAGGGGATCTATCTGACGCCAGCTATTTTACTGTCAATCGTAGGCCATTGTCGGGCAGGCTAGCAGTGATTCTTTGGGCGGTTTTTGTTATTTTTTTGAGGAGTTGTCTTTTCGGCCTCAGCTCCGTTCAGGAACTTTCTGAACGCCTTCTCCAGTGCTTTCCTTTTTTTTCTAAATAAAAAGATTTTTAGGTTTTTGATTAGCAGCTGCTTGAAAAACTGCAAGGAAACCAATTTTTATCATTTTACAGAGGAAACGGGTTTTATAAGGCTAAAAGAGTTCCTGAATTCCCTGAGATCTAACAAAAATCCCTAAAAAAGGCTTTTCCAGCCTTGTCATCAGCCATCAATCCCGTTCTCGTCTATAGGCGCCATCTGTTCTATTTGACCAAAAGGGTGGCGAGTGCCCCGGGGGCATTTCCCCCCAACCATCCCCCATTCTAATTGGTCCTATTAGCGCCAAAATCTCCGCCCCAGCGCCCGAATGCGCAATGGCCAATCGCCAGATCGCACCTTTTCGAGTAGCCCCTCCCGCATGTCCTGCGGCTCATTAAAACGTGCTAATTGGCTGGGGGTCGCTCGTTTATGCTAATTGATTTGGGCTGCCACCTCTGGGATTGGGCAAATGTTGGGATTTGGAGGAGGTAGATTATAGCTCTTCTTTGGGTTATGATTTTATTTCTTTTGCGAAGAGGGTGCTTCTGCTTCAAAAATATTTTCCGAAATCTTTCACGTGGGGCCCTCGCGCTTAGTTCGGGTTCGGCTTAGCTTTAGGCTTGGCTTAGGCTTAGGTTTGGTTTTTTTTAGGTTGCGTTTATTCTCTCTTTCCCGGTCTGCTAGTGAACCAGGCGGGTGTCGAGTCTGTGATGCGCTTGGACCGGAGATTTTGCAGACGTAAGGCCTAGGCTTAGGCTTAGGCTCAGGTTATGCTTAGGCCATGAAAGCTGCCCGTCCCCGCCTGAAAATCCTTGCTTCTAAGCTTCTCCGTTTCGTCATTTCGCATTTCCCCAATTTTGCAATATATCATATGCTGACACCCGGCCGGGAGCGCATTTTAAGATTGGAAAAATTCAATTTTGGCCGTATGACTCAGGGCCTATGTGCCAATTTCGACATCTAGTTTCGCCATCTACTTTTAGCGGTGCATACTATTAGTTGTGACTGCTGGGGGTGAAGCAGAAGTAGAAGAAGAAGAAGAAGAAGAAGAAGAAGAAGAAGAAGAAGAAGAAGAAGTATTAGTCACTACACTCCACAATTTCTACACGCTTCCTCCCCTCGACGACTCTCATTTCCCTAATGTCACTCATTGCCGAGTCAATTTCGGCATCCTCGAGCCCAAGCCTTTGGTAGACTTGCATCATAATGCTCGGAAAATTCCTAAAAAATCTCTGCTAGCTTGCCTATTTTAAACAATGGTTTTCATTCTTTTTTTTCATATATTCATGCGAAAAAAATTTAAACAAGCTCTCTGAATTCTGTATTTTTCTGAAAAGTTTACAAAGTTAAAGCCGGTTTTATTCATTTTTGGGGGTAATTTGCATAATGTGAAAAAAATACAAATTTCCTCATTCTTGCGAGTTGTGTGTGTTGGGGGGCGGTCCGAAGGACCCGAGCTACCGGAAAGTAAAATTTCTCATGCAAACGCACCATTCCAGCGCCCAAGGCCCGCGAAGCGGGTTTTGGGCGTTGGTCAACTATAATAATTTTGCTGTGGTGTCCGTCCGTCTGTCTGTCCGAAGCCGAATTCAACTCAAAGGGGAAAGGAGCTAGAGCTTAGCGCTCTGCGGATTCGGATAGAGCGTGGTCGGAAACCCCCAAACTGATAAAAAAATTACGAAAAAGTTTTCGTTTAAATTATTAAATTTAACTTTGAAAGTTTTTTCCTTAGTAAAAGGGGACGGAGGTTGGGGTGATTTGGACATAGTGAGCCAGGTCGCGCGCGTTTTGGCGAGGGGAGGGAGCGCAGGGATAGCCCGAAGTCCAGCCGCTTGCAGCGGCGAAGCCGCTGGAAGCGGCTGGTTATTATATATTTACGACATTTCTTGCAGAAAAATTGCGATATCACCCAGGGGCAGAGCGGTTGAAAATGGCCGCGTAATTGCTGTCGCGGGCCATAATGCCATAATACTGCCCAAATAATGCCGATAATCACCCGCGGGGGCAGTACTACGCCTAAATACGGCCATTTCCCGGGCCCTTTGCCGCTCTTTGGGCCCTTGCGGGGCCCAAATTAGCATGCGAAGCCATAAATAATTGTAAGCGGCCGGAGAACCGGGGGCCTCCGGGGACCCAACCATTTTCCGCACCTTGCCAATACACAGAGTCCACCGATTGACACGTCGCCGCTATTACGCATCGAAAACGGGAGTGTGGGTTACGGTAGCCGTAGTTCCGGTCTAGACCGGATTACGGTCGGGTGCGGTGTTGTATAGTGGAGAGACAGCGAATTTCCGGATTTTGTAAATTGGGGCTATTTCGAGAAAACGTGGCTTGGATCTATCAAACGGATTGCGAAGATGGTAGTTTACTTTTCTTCCTTTCTCTCTCTCTCGCTCTCTCTCTATTTCGCTCTGTCTCTCTCCCTTTCTCTCGCTCTGTCTCTCTCTCGCTCTGTCTCTCTCTCTCCCTCTCTCTCTCTCTATCTCTCCCTCCCCTTCTTCGTTCAGAATTCGTGTTTTGGTGTTGTCATTATTGTCCCCCGCTTGCTATTTGTCGCTTTCCGCCGCCCGTGCTTGATTTATCCTCCTTCACCCAATTAGACGTCAACCTCACCAGAGCCTTACCATGTTCACCCCACTTACGACGCATTTCCGCGCCTGTACTACCGACACTTAAAGTTTTAGTACCACTTAAATTTTGGAGCTTTGGCATTAATGCTTCTGATGCCGAAAATAGCCATTAACGGAAACGGATTCCGTTGAGCAGCATGCCAATCACGAGCTGAAATTCCGAAACCATCCGGGCACCCGATAAGCCGATTTTCTTGGAACCTTGAAATTTCGCGGCTTGTTAATCCTGTTAAATCTAATCCGCATACCCGCCCAATAAATTTAGCTCTGCGGAAAGCGGATGAGGCAGATTTCAGCCTCACGTAGCGTGTCGTCTTTTGCGTTCGCGGTCCGGTATGTCTGAACACTTTACTTGAGCTTAGCCTTGGGTTAACATTAGGCTTAGGGTTTTGGGCTACGCGATGGGCTAAGGTAGGGTTGTGCATAGGCTTAGGCATAGGCTTGGGCTTTTTTTTTCCTTAGGCTTTGGCTTGGATTTGGGGCTTAGGCTCAGGCTTAGGCTTAGGCAAACGTTTTGACGTTTTTATGCTACTCATCCGTTGCCTGGCGCACTTTGACTTACGTCCCTTTAAAGGGGCGAAATTGGCCACGGCCCCCTGCTGTGATTCCTGTCAAATAGCCAGATGCCGCCGCAACGCGACCGCGACGCATGAATACCTGTCCCTGTTTGGACGCGAAAACGCTTGAATTTAAAAATTCTGATACTATTTTTGGGATCCTCAACGAATTTTGATCATTCCAGACTTTTAAATTATGAAAATTGACCAGAGAATCACCGAGATCGAGAGATTGGGTGCCTAACAAGGCATTACGACATGTAATCGCCGCGCACTCAAAAAGACGTTCTCGCCCCAAAAAGAATTTCGCTTTTCTAAAATATTTTACGTTTTTTCGCAATCAAATCACTTTTCTGGCACTCCTCGGCAGCGACCCTTTCGTTTTTTGACAAGTAGGTTCAATCCCCGCGCGCACGAATTTTGACTTTCGAGCCCCTTTAAAGTATTTCGGAGCCAAATTTTTCAAATTCCAAAACCCAAAAACCGTGACTGTTTTGCCGGTGGAACGTACACGTGCCCGCGAATCACAATTTTAATTGCCACCCCGGCACTTTTGCAACGTTTCGCCCCCCATTTTCACGCCGTCTTTTTTTTGCGGTCACCAAAATAATAGGCTAGAAAATGCGAGCGTTTTTTTGCGTTGGGGGCAACCCACAAATGCGATCCCCCCACAATTAAAATGGGACGCCGCCGAAAAAATGGATGGGCGCCCATTTTTGTGATGAAGAGCCAGCAGTCAGCGGTTATAAACTGCAGTATTCAAGGGAAAAAGATGGGTTACTTTGACTAACTGAGGATTGCTATAGTATTCTTTAAGTCCAAGCCGAAGTTTAAGCCTAACAAGGAAACGTTTTGAGCGGGACATTGGCATGGGACCAAGCCTATCTTGTGCAGAATTTTACGCTGATTCCGAATATGGTAACCGTTTTTGCGGAATAGCCATTTCTCGAAAGTTATGAACGCTTTGAACCTCAGATCCGCCCAAAATCGGCTACTTTCGATAGTCATAAAAGGCTTCGGAATAGGTTGCAGACAAAACCAGATCATGCATTTTGTTCAGAAAAAATTCTCTATAAAATAAGCTACTTAACTCAAAAATGTTGGTACTTGAAATTTTTTGTAAAATTATTGGCCTCCCAATTTATCAAATCTTTCCAACTTTTCGATGATTTTGGAGAAGATGGTACCATGAATAGAGAATTTTTTTCTGAACAAGATGCACTATCTGGTTTTGTCTAAAACCTATTCTGAAGCCTTTTATGACTATCGGAAGTTGCCGATTTTGGACTGTTTTGGGGTTCAAAGCGTTCATAACTTTCGAGAAATGGCTATTCCACAAAAACGGTTGCCATATTCGGAATCAGCGTAAATTCTGCACAAGATAGGCTTGGTCCCATGCCAAAGTCCCGACGACACTCAAAAACGTCTCCTTGGAAGCCTAAGCCTAAGCCTACGACATATACTGCAAATTCCCTTTTTCTGCAAAACCCGCATCACCTTGAGGTTCGAAAATTGCATACCCCCTAATATCTCTCCGCCCAGGCGTTTATTTGACACTTTTCGGGCAACCACACGAATTCCACGACACCCCCATCCACATCCCCCCAAGGCTAAATTGGTCGGCCAATCGCTTTTGCCATGCACACACACAAATTAAACCAGACTCACAGCCGCGGCCCTCAGATGCGCGAATTAAAATCCGCCCGGCAGATCTCGTCCTGAGGTGGGAATTGGAGAATTTTCCAATTTTCCGAATGTTGCGTTGCGTTCTGGAGGGGCATCCAGGAAGTAGTGGAAGTGGAATTCGGATAGATCTTTGCTGTACGAGCATCCTAAAGGGATAGAAAAGTCGGAAGTGGTCCGTTTTTGCGAGATTTGCTATCTATCCATTTCTCTCCATCGCTCTATCTCACTCTCTCTCTCTCTCTCTCTCTCCTCACTCTCTCTCTCCTCTCTCTCTCTCTCTCTCTCGCTCTCTCTTTCCTCCAAAACTGACAGCTAGTACCTTTTGTTTTCTTCAAGTTCAGCCTTTCAAAAATCCGCTAGACATTCTTGAGTCCTATAATTCATTCATTCTGTAATTCCAGAACTAGACTCCTTACTTTTTTCCCAGCTGGAGGCACGCATTACCGTGAGTACCTACCCAGAGTACCCAACCTTTGAGTCTCAAACATACCCGCTTTTTTTCCAGATCTGACAAATCACGACCTGGCATCTGCCGAGCTTTTGGGACCGAGCCAAATCCAAAATATCATCACTGAAAAGGTCCAATAAAGGTGAACAATTTCGACGGGGTGTCATATTGCGTGGTGGGAATTGGCGTTAATTGGAGTCGGTCAGCGAAGCCTATATATTGCCAGGCGTCGGCTCGTAATCCGCATTTTGGGGTTGTCGGGATTTTTCAAGAGTACAGTAGGCTGAAAAGTGGGGATTTTTTCGTATTCGTGGTGTGTTTTCGAAAGCTCTATTCTTTCTCTCTCTCTATCTCTCTCGCTTCTCACTTGCTCCATAGTTGTGTTTTCTTTGTTTTTTTTTGCAATTTAAGTCAGCGAGATTTTCTCTATATCGCTCTCTCGCTCTCTCTCCCTCACTCTCTCCCTCCCTCCTTCTCTCTATACCGTAACCATTCTTTCGCCTCCATTTGCGGCTCTCCCCGAATCTTTGGCCAATCTCCCCCCCTCCACCCCCAAGAGGACCCAAAAAGAACGGGGGCCCTCCTCCTTTGAAAGGTCCCCTCCCTCTCCGGATGCTAATTAGCTTCCCGCAATAATTAATTCGCACACACATCTCCCTTCCCTTTCTTCTCCTCTTCTTGCCATCGGATTGCGTCCATCACCATCCAGCCCCAAATTAGGCCCCGAATTTCGCGAGGCTGGAAAAATGTGAAGGTTTGGCCGGTGGAATTTTGGTGGTTGAATGTTGCGATAAATGGAGCTTGGGGTTAGGCTTAGACTGGTTAGTCTTGTTAGTCTTGGCATAGGCATAGGCTTAGGCTTAGGCTTTGCGGCTTGCCACATGTTTCAAGCGCGCCGGCGACTTAGCGAGGATTAGCTAAGCCTGAAAAAAAAGCCGTTACCGTAGTACCCGTGCCTGAATTGCGTACCTAAAATTTCTCGGTCCCAGAAAAACGGCCCACGCCAGAAATAGCTGCTGTGGAATTTGGTGTCGCCCGGAATGGATTGCACCCAATTTCGAGGCATCGGCCAAATGATTGGGGGGGGGGGGGGGCGGAATTGGGACCTACGTCTATAAACCAGTCAGCCCGGGAGGACGGAATTAATTTCTGGAGTTGGGTCTGTATTGTATGGAATCAGGCCTCTTGGATCGTTTTCTCTGCATCTTCTAAAGGGGTCTAACTCAAGCCTATCCCCAAAGCTAAGCCTAAGCTTGAGCTTAAGTCTAAGCTTGACCTAAGCCTGAGCCGAAGCCTCAACCTAATCATCAACCTAAGCCTCAGCCTAAGCCTGAGCTTCGGCCCAAGCATAAGCCTAAGCCTAAGCCTAAAAAGTTGCCTTTTAAAGACGATTACGGCCCGGATTGTTGCAAAGAGAAACCTTACCGTATTCCTTAGGAAAGGTCAACAACAGCAAACGCTTGCCTTTCACATCCCTTTAAAACCCCCAATTCTTGACGCAACTTTGAATATATGATATGTGTACATCTATATCTGTCTATTTATCTTTTGGTATGTGTGGATTGGATGGTGACGGAATCTAAAGGAAGGCCATCCAGAGCCCGTCCCTTGAAAGGAGCCCCTTCTAGGGCCCCCAAGACTCAATTAGGACCGCCTTCACACACACACATGGACAGAGAGACCGACAAACACACAAACAGACATCCCTCCCCTTCCCCCTTGCTAACCACCGCTGCCACATTCACCACCGCCGGAACCTTGGCAGCACCCTTTTTAAAAGCCGCCTGGCTCCTTTCATAAGTATGCCAAGGTTTCCTAAAGAATATCTGCTAGCCTGTCTGATACCGGGCTTTTAAAAAAAAATTCAGATTTTATAGAAGTTTCTGAAAGTGCAGTTCGCCAGCTTAATTTTTCCTAAAGGCTCTCTGCGTGAATGGCCTGATATCAGGTCCCATAAAGCAAGTTTCCGCTTGTCAAATGGACTCTGCTAGCCTCCCTGGGCTATTTCCTCAAAGAATTTCTGCTAGTCTTCTTCTTTTGTCTGCTAATGCCTAACGAAAAATTTTAGAAGCTAGGTCGGCTTTCTAAATTTTTTCACAGCCCCCCGCAAAGATTCTCTGCTAGCCTACTGGCGTTGTAGAATTTTTTATTAGTGCGTTGAGCAAAACATTATGCAGGACCTTCTACATAGAATTCATTTATCGTTGGAACGACGCCAAGAAGATGAGGTGTCCGGGAACGGCAAAGAGGAAAGGAAAGACTCGACAAAGAGACTCTTCGGGGGTGTAATCCTACTTCTTTAGTATTTCAAAGGAGAAGAAGCCTTAGGGTTTCCTCATTAGGGCCCAGATTCGAGGAGGTCCCTCTCTCTCTCTCTCTCTCAATTCCCATCCCCTTTAGAATGGCCCAATCAGGCCTGGGCCCTAAGGACCCTAATTCCGTGGAGGAGGGCCCTCCCCTTCCCCCCGTCTCCCCGTTTCTTTGTGGCTCGTTTCAGTTTTTCTGAACGCCCGTTGCATACGAAATTACGGTGGGCCATATTTTGGGGCGTAATTATTGTGGTATTTCGGGTCCTTCGGATATTTTGGCAGGCAAGCGGTTGACCGACCGGAGAAGGGTGATCTAGCAGAGATTCTTGGGGAGTTATCGATGGGCTCAAGAGCAAGCTAGCAGAGGTTTTTAGAGAATTTCTTAAGGGAATCTAGCAGCGAGTTTTTAGGAATTTAGTCTGGAAAGACAATGAAAACTAGCGGAGGGTTTAGGGGAATTTTAAAAGCGACTAGCACGGAATGATCATCTATGGATGGAAGCTAGCAAAGCCCATTGAGGAATCCCTCCCAGAACGACCAATGTTTATTCAGTTCCTGGTTATGAACATCTCTCCTCTCTCACGTCAAAAATAACCCCGGTGGTGTGGCCGTCAGAAGTAGCCACTTAATCCCGTCAGCTCTCGCCGGGCGCGAGTCGCTTAATTCCTCCCTCACCTTTTCTTCTATTCTATTCTGCATCCCATTCCACTCGGCTCCTCTCGACAGCGGCCAAAAATGGGCTGGGAAGGCGGGGAATTTTTCCGGGAAATTGCCCCCCGGGGCTGAGCAGTTGACTAGGGCAAACCACAATATGTGCGGGCTGCGATAAACTGAACGTTTCTATGGGTATTCTAAAGGTGTGGGCTTGGCTTAGGCTTAGGCTTAGGCTTTGGCGTAGGCCTTGTGCTTAGGCTTGGGCTTAGCTTAGTTCTAGGCTTAGGCTTAACTTGGCTTAGGCTTACGTATGCGGTGCCTTTCACTGATTCCTCTTTAACGCCTTCCCGTGCCCAAAATCACCATTTTCTACATTTTCCGTTCTTTTTGGAGCCCAACCTCTTTAGTCGGCCCTGCCGCCTCTGTGTGTGATGCTAATTAGCTTGTGGCCAATGTATTCGTGTCCTACCCCCCGAAAATGCGAAATGTGGGCTCATGATGGCCTGAAAAGGCATTTTGCTCTGGGTTCCATGGCCCCTATGTATATACACGACGCGGCTAAGGCAGTTCCTGGTTGGGCCGGAGTTGTTGCATGGTTTTTGGCTTTTTAAAGGGACGGGCAAGGTTGTTTTAGGCTTTTCTATCTGGTCGACAGCCGGTATTTCAGAAAATATACCGTAACCCTTATTGCTCAAAAAATTAAATTGCTTTCAGATCGGCATTTAGGGCCATTTATGGGTTATTACAGAGTATTCTGTGGCGAGGGCCCGTTTTGTTTTTCGCTGCTCTCTCTTTCTCTCTCTCACTTCACTCTTACTGGCTTCATTTCTGGTTGATTGGCTTTGTCGGGGCGTGCGGGGGGGTCCGTTTACGGGCCCCTGCCCCCCTCTTGGGCCCTTAAGCCCGTAAATGGGCCAATTTTCATTACTTTTGGCGGTGGCCACTCCCGGAGCGGCCATTTCCGCTCCTTTTGCCTATTATCCCCCGACCACCGCCCCCACAAGCATATGTGTGCGCTGACTTTTGGAGTGTCGCGGGAAAAAGTGCTAGTTGGATGGGGTTGGTACTATATAGGAATTGGAGCTGTAATTTGGGTACCGTAACTCATGATAAAAGTCGTAGTCGATTAAAATTAACATGGTTTAAAAACATTCTGCGTTATAAACCTAAAATCTACTTTCTTAGCTAGGCTACTGTAGGCGTAAGTAGTTCACTAAAGTTGCTTTGGTCGTTTTATACCGTAACCCAACTTAAAATATAGATTATACCTCTATTTAAAATATCATGATTTATAAGTATTCTGAGAATTTTTAACTCATGCATTTCTCAACAATTTTCCAAGTTTCCACGTTAAAACACACTCATTTCAGGCTACCGTACCCCGGGATGATCACCCTCGGGAGCAGTGCATTCAAGCCATACTATCGTGAGGGGACCCTCGTCGACCCAGCAGCCGATGCACCACAAAAGGTCCGTTTCCCCCCTTTCGTCTGCACCCATTTTTTGGCCACTTGGCAAGTGCCCAACCGCGAAAAATTGCCCTAATAAGCGTTGTGGGCCCAGATGCTCAACATTGTCGTGTCGACGGTCGCTTATTTGGGCAATTTTATCAGTAGTCTAGGGCGAGAGGGAGGGGAATTAGAGAAAGAGAAGGAGAAATTGTTCTTTTCCAGTCGGCCAGCGAGTCGCCGGAGAACCCGATGGACCTCATCGCGCAGTTGAGCCTGCTCGCTAACTTGAAGGTGAGAGTTTATGGTTTATTGCTTTTCGCTTAAGCCTGAGCCTAAGCCGAAACCTAGGTCTAAGCCTAGCCTAAGCCGAAGCATAAGCCTAAAGCAGCCTAATGATACCTTTCTGCAGAGCCAGCTGGACGCCCAATCCCTGACCCTGCCTGGCCTCGGCGATCTTCAAGAAACCATGCAGAACGCGGCCTCGAATATCCTACAGCAGGTATCACCTTAAATTCACGTCGCTGGAAAAACTTGAACCTTAGTTTGGCCTCTCCTCCCAACTACCGCCGATCCCGACCACCTTGGCGTCGATTGAGCAGCTACTGGGCGGACAGCCACCTGTTCCGGTGGTAAGGCATTTTTTGGAAGACCTGCAGAGATTCGTGAGGAAAATCAACCTTGACCATCATTTCCAGACGCTAGCCCCCACGGTCCCGTCCACCTCTCAACCTCCGCCACCTCAACCTGCCGCTCCGCTGGCTGCGCCTCTTTCGGCTGCGACTCCCGTGTCCGCTTCCGCGGATGAGGGTACCAAGAATAAGCGGAAACGGACGACCTTCACTAACGCGCAGCAGGTCAAGCTCGAGATGGTCAGTTTTTACGTTTTTTTCAGATTTGTTATTAGTAGGTTTATGCTTAGGCTTAGGTTTAGTTTTAGTTTTAGGTTTAGAGGCTTACGCTAGAGTAATGCCGAGGCTTATGCTTACTGTAAAGTGTTTTTACTCAACTTGGAGTTTCGATTCGGGACCAAGCGCATCTTGTACAGAATTTTTCGCTGATTCCGAATATGTTTTCCAAATTTGCTACGGACCGTTATTCTGAAAGTTATACGGCCATTATTACCCTAGTTTTCACCAAAATGAAGGTATCGTTATAGTTTTCGATTTTCTTCATTAATTTCAACGTTAAAATTGACCAGGCGTTGGCTCGACAAGCATCCTACAGCTCAAAACAAGCATTTTAGATAAAAATGAGATTTTTATGCAAAAAGCAAAAGAAATGAGGCAGGGCGGGGGTTCGAACCGCCGCCCTGCGCTTGGCAAGCGAGTACTTTGCCAATGCACCATGGTGCCAACTGGGTAGGGTGCTGTCAGAGGGTACTTCAGGGCCCCTGGTAAACCATAGCCCCAAACAAGGAATAGTGGGCCAGCGTCTGAATTTTTGGCATTTTTCAGCCTAATTGTTACCAAAAATGATTTTTTAAATAAAAGTCCGTAGCAAATTTGGAAAACATATTCGGAATCAGCAAAAAATTCTGCACATGATGCGCTTGGTCCCGAATCGAAACTCCAAGTTGAGTAAAAACACTTTACAGTTAGACTTAGGCTTAGGCGTAGGCTTGGGATTAGGCTTTGCTTAGGCCCTCATCCATTATTTTGACCTCCATTCCCACTGTTCCCATCTTAAAAACATCCACAGAAAACTCCAGAAACCCCCAAAAAAACGCAAAAGAATGGCCCCCAATTCTGGCCCGAGTCCTAATTGTATTTGGGGCCAATGCCCTTCTTGTGCTTCTTCTCCTTCCCGTCGAGGGTCTCCAAATGGCCGGCGGCAATACATGGGTTGTTTTCTTTTTTCGCTCTTTATCTCTAGCCCCTCTCCCAAATGCCCATTCTCTCGCCGGTGCGGGGGTTGCATTCGCTGAAAGCATTGCAATTGCGGCGGCTTCTGGCTAAATGTGCCTTTGTGGCCCCGCCGGGGGAGCACCAGCCCCGGAAAAGTCCACTTTTTAGGGGAAGTGGGTGGGATAGTTTAAAGGGGGGTGGAAGGTAGAGGGGTTAAAAAGACTTATAGGGGAGCTACGTGCATTATCTCAATTATATACTTATGCGTGGATTTTTCCGCCTTCGCAATGCGCAGCACACAGTCTATCGCGTTCAATGTCGCCTGATCACTCGTTCTGCGTCGCTCGGTCTCACGTTGCGCGCCAGTCGCTCTTGCGCTGCGTGTCGCGCACAGACGCGCGAAGTTTTTCGGAAATTTACGCAAGCACTCCATCATCATTTACCCATTTCGTCAACCCGCGCAATATCGCTCTTCTCCTTGGTCCTCTAAGATTTGCTCAAAAAAGGAATTTGAAGTGAGAGAAGGGGAAAAGGAAATGCAATGATATTAGCCCCCGTCCAGCACCCCGCCGCGAAATGCCCACTCAACCGCCCCGTGCACCGCATTTCCGATTTACGGCCCGAATAGGGGCCAGATTTCACTCGAGAAATTCGGGGGAACCCAGATTTCCGCATATACACGAAATAAGCGCTTCGGGACTGGCTTCGGTGAAATTCCAAAATTCCGCAATAAATTATGCTAGCTTGGCTGGCCTTTCCCCAAGAGTCTCTGCTAGCATGCCCTAAGTTTTTGGTTTTGAGAAACAAATAAAGTAGCGCTAAAGTATCCAAAATCATACAAAATTCCCTAATAAACTCTGCTCGCTTGCCCAGGTCCCAATAATTGCCTTTCGAAAGTCTGGCTCCCTAGCAATCTCTGCTAGCTTGCTTACCGTTTTCCTAAGAACCTCTGGTGGCTTGCGCTCAGCTCAAAATCTTCCCCCAAAGGCCTCAAAACTCGCGCAAACTCCCTAAGCATCTCTGCTAGTATGCCAGCCCTTTGCCTCGGCTGGCTTACCCCAGCAAAGCCACACAAAGGCCAAAATTTCCCAAAAATCTCCGTTAGCTTGCCCTTCCCTTTAATCCCATCTATCCTCAAAAATGTTGCTGCTCTCCGGTAAATTTGAGCTGTAGGCGGCAACATTGCCCTTAAAAAGTCTCGGGTCTCGTCGCCCCTTTTTTCCGCGGGAATCCAATTAGCGTTGTGTGTATGGATATGTAGCCCCGTCATGGCGGGTTGTCATCTACCTTCTCTTCACATTCTACGCCACTAATAGATATATGCCACTAATAGAAGGAGAGGCTCAATTTAGGGGGTGGAAGAGCAATACTCTGCTCATGACAGCCCAATCGCTGCTCGCCTCCCCCAATTTGTCGGGGAGGCGAGCGGAAAAACGTGACTCCATACTAATAAAGCCAATTTGGATATGGGGGAGGATGAGTATTCTCAGAAATAGGGAGAAGTAGTTGGGAATTCGCCAAAGTGGTTGGTTTTATAGTCCTTTTGAATAGATTTTAGATTTTTTGAATTTTGTGAGTAAGGAGAGGGACAGAGATAAGCGACAGAGACAGAAAGAGAGAGAGAGAGAGAGAGAGAGAGAGAGAGGGACAGAAAGAGGGACAGAGACAGACAGAGAGAGAGAGAGAGAGAGAGAGAGAGAGAGAGAGAGAGAGAGAAAGCGGAGGGAAAGGAACAGAACAGAGAAAGAGAGCGAGAGAGAGAGAGTGCGACACCTTGAGAAAAATAGAGAGAGCTATAGAGAAAACTAGAAAGATGTTAATTCAGGCTCAGTATCTCCCCCTTATAGTGCCATAGTTCTTCACCTCCTCCCCACCCTACCGATCGTACTTCTTCATTCTGTTTGCTATAGCGTGGGGGGAAGAGTTGGCCGCTGATGGGCCACATTTTCAATTAGATGACCTGCCAGCAGCGGGGGAATGGAACGGGTGTCACTTCCCCCACTCGCCTTTTTCCAAAAAAAAAGTAAATTAGAAGCGGTTCGGTGATTGGGGGCTGCCGGCATTCGCCATCGGATAGTGGCAGTAGTAGTGCGGTGGAAAGAGGGCGAAAAATAGGGATGGAAAATTCAGCAAAAAACAAGCAGAAGGGGGACTGAAAGAAAATATGCAAATTTCAGGAGTACAACCAAGACCAATACATGCCGAGGTCGAGGAGATTGGCCGTTGCGGATTCTTTGCGGCTTACGGAAAGTCAGGTGAGGGCGAGATAGAACAAGAGAATAGAGAGAGAGAGAGGGAGAGAGAGAGAGAGAGAGAGAGAGAGAGAGAGAGGAGAGAGAAAGGAGAGAGGGAAGAAAGTGATAGAGAGGGAGAGAGAGAGAGAGAGAGAGAGAGAGAGAGAGAGAGAGAGGGATAAAGAAGTTTTAACATCGCAAGATCCGTAAAACCTAAATTTTTTCAGGTGAAAACTTGGTTCCAAAATCGACGTGCAAAAGACAAGAAGACCAGTCGTGTCAAGTATGTTTTTAAGATATAGCTTTTTCAAAGCTCTCGAAGCTTAGGCCTTACTTATTTTTTTCAGTGAATCCGCGGCAGCAGCTGGAGTGCAACACTCTCGATCCAGCGACATTCCCTCCCCACCTAGGCTGAAGCCGTCCCCTCCAACATCTGCCAACCTTCCAATGCCAATCGTCCTTCCCCCATCATCTGTATCAACATCAACAACCTCGACCTCCTTACCATCATCCTCAATCTCGGCTTCACTTCCGCCTCTCCCACCTCCTCCGACCCTTCAGCCCATCTCCATCCCGGCCATTACCAGTCCGGAAGCTATTTTTGCGTCTACGGTAGGTGGTAGTGTGAAATATGATAGAAATACGTTGAGCCAAAATATAATACCTCTACTAAACTAGCTGAACTAACTTTTAGGTCTCCACCCCGACATCACTGTCCCATACCCCACTCCCGCTGCCGCCACTACCGTCATTCCCCGTATCACGCCAAAATGAGTTAGTTTTTAATATTTTACGATTCACCACCAACATTTGCAGCTTCCTTCCCCAAATCCCGGACCTGACGGCTTTCCCGTATAATCATCTGAATGGACTGCATCCGATCAATCTGGGACAGATCCAGGTCGGGCTATGCGACTTTGGCAGTTTGACGGCCGGCACGCCAAAGACGAACGAGGTTTGTTAAAAGGGGAATTTCGGCTTTGTTAGACTTAGGCTTAGGCTTCGGCTTAGGCTTAGGCTTGGGCTTATCACGCTTACAATTAGGCTTAGGCTTATCAGGCTTGGGATTAGGCTTAGGCCTGGCTCAAATTGGTAAGCCCTTTGCTTCCTCAGCTCGGGTTTTTAACAGCTTTTGGTATCTACCCTCTCACATTATCTGTTTTTAGCCGAACTTCCCGAGCGACCTCTACCGAGCATTCGGCTATCAAGACACCCGAACGACGCCACTCCAAAATTTCGGATTTGGGAGTCTCGAGCCCCTGCTGCTCCCTGGCGGCCTCGATCCGTTGAAGCCTCCCCAGTTGCTCAGCTCTCAATTATCGTACTCGTCGACCCCTTCGGCAACTGCCGTCACCCCTCCCATGCACCAGGGAAATTAAAGAATTAAAGTCGTTCGGGGGATCTATTGCCGGTTCTGGAGCGTCAGCAGGAGAAAAGCGTCTCCATAGCCAGTCCATCATGTAAAGATTTTCGAAAAACATTGGATTCTATTTATTTTTATTTGTTTGTCCTTTCGATCGCTAGCAACGAATTTCTATCACAACATTTCCGGTTTTCTCTTTTTCAAGGTTTATGTCTTTTGTGGCCAGCTTTAATTCATTACTATATTTTGTATAATCTATTACTATTTTTACATTTATTAATTAAAAACGCCCTTCCTCTCTGATCTCGCTAGCCAATAGCAAATCTATTTTCCGTTGAGTCGCGCATGATATGTATTTGATTAAGTTTTCTGTTTTCCGTTCTTTTTGTATGCATAAAATACTTCTATATACCTAGCATAGCAATGAAACAATCGCAAATTCTTCTATTACCAACCGCTACCGTCAAGAGCGCAAAAAAAATCGAGGAGCAAATTGCTTTTTGGCCGCGTCGAGAGTATAAACTCGTACAGCTCGTAAATGGGCTATTGAGAGATGCCATCAGGCCCCCTCTTCAAGCATATTATTCCGGCAGCACCCGAAATCCAATCCAACCCCCTGGCCCCGGCGGCCATTTTTGAGGGAGGCGGATCCGGGGAGCTCGAGAAAAGCGGCGGCTTGCATTTCGTATCAAGAGGTCAATTTCTCGACCAATTCTAGACATTTCTGGATTTTGTCTTTCCAGACGAGGCTTAGGCTAAGGCATAGGCTTAGGCTTGGGATCAGGCTTAGGCTTCGGCTTACGCCTAGACTTAGGAATAGTCTTCGGTTTACTCCTAGCTTTTAGGCCTAGGCTTCGGCTTAGGCTTAGGCTCAGGCTTAGGTGACGCTAAGCACCTTGAATTTAACTTTTTTGCTGTCTAGTTTTTATGAAATTCAATCCATTTTACAGTATGACCACCCGACTGCTGGTGATTTGTGCACTAATGGCTCTTCTGATTTTCCTTGCCGAAGCCGGGCCATTCGATCATGGGCCGACGGTGGGTGTCAATTAAGCTTAGAGACATCCATGCTTGAAAACTTAGGTTCTAATTTTTTTGTATATTTCTCGATTTCTAAGTATTATTCCCTCGAGGAAGATTCAATTTAAGAACAGCCATGCTGCTATATATAGCTTTAAATGCAAGTAAAAATAGATGGACATGATTTCTAAAGTCTCTACATTGATGCGCCGATCCATTTCCAGTGCAAATTCAACCACGATTGTCCGCCGGGCGTCCGCTGCGCCCACATGTCGCACGGCTTCTACTGCGAGCGTCCGAATTGAGCCGTTAGGTCGACGAATTTATATAAAAGCACTTCCATATAACTTCCATATGCTTTTTTAATAAATTTACCAATATTTATGCGACACTAATCAATCGACATTAAGAGATCATCACCGCTGGTGGGGTGAAAATGAACAAAGGCAATGTCGATTACCCGAAGAAAAAGGATTGTTGCTGGTTGTTGAAGCCGCCCTGCTTCATCATCTTGTAGCTGCCCCACGAGTTGGAGGAGGAGGCGCTGAAGCCAGGGAATCCACCTCCGCCCATTCCGCCTCCCCATCCTCCTCCCATTCCGCCTGGATATCCCCAGCCACCACCGCCTGGCCATCCACCCATTCCACCCCAGCCGTATTGACGTCGGACACGAGCGTGGGGAGAAGACCTGAAATTTTAGGGGGATTACGAGATCGGTTACGTTAGGCTTAGGATTAACCAAGGCTTAGGCTTAGGCTTAAGCGTAGGCTTAGGCTGAGGCTTAGCCTGAGGGCTTAGGGTCAAGCTTAGAAGGATGATCGGCCCGTGTTTGGTGCTCCCGAAAACCCGGAGGCCAGCAATTTTTTATTTACAGATTTGACCAGCTATTTAATAGAAAGTATACTTATAATGTTTTGCGAAAATTTCGCTAAAAATCTCGTAATAATCAATTTACAAAACTTCGAAAAACACACGAAATTTCTTCCTTTTTGAAATACGAATGCCTATCGAAAAATCTGTTTTAAAATTGTGAAAGGAAAATTTGGAGTTTCTAGATTCAGGGTTGGTGGAAACAAAGGGCCACCCAAAGACAGACCCCTCTGGAGCGTGTCGACCCTCCAGAATCGGCACCGCGATTGCACAACCGAGTAGACAAACAGTGATTAGAATCCGGAGCAGCTGCATTATCAGGGGGAATGTTTCAGAAGAATTGGCTTCTAATGCCCCCGGTATTCGATACAGCTTTATACAGAAAAACTCGCCGTCTACTCGGCCAACGTTGGGGACCGAATTGGACGAACTGTCTGTGCCCCACCAAGTCGATCTTGTCGCCCTAAAAACGGACCGGTCCACGGTGTAACAAATTTTGGGGTGACTTGTGCTGATGCGTCATCCGTTTTTAAGGAACTCATGGACCCGGAAAATGTGGAAAATACTGTAAAAACATGGAAAATACTGAAGAAAATAATTTATCACATGAAGACCAAGGAGCAATTAAAGCTGGCAAGATGTTGTTCGGGAAGAGGCGTTGTTTTTGGTTTTATGGAGTCTCATCAACTTTCACGCCATCTTCTTTTTGGATCTAAAAAATTGGATCAATGTATCCTTATGGTTAAATAAATAGCATTAAGGTTAAAAGTAAGTAAGCTTTAGGTTTAGAAAGTTAAAAAAAATTGCGCATACGCTGCGGGGCGATGCGGACACGTGGCGGAGCGTACGAAATTTATAGGTACGCGCCGCGTGCGATGCGTAAGCATCACGCGGCGGTGCGTTTCGTACGCGTCGCTTTGCGTACGTTGTTTACAAACTACCTGGGGACACAGTGCGTCGCGTTGCGTACGTATGTTACATGCGCGTTGTGTAGCATCAAAATTTACGTTGAAAACAGAGGTGCGCTGCGTACGCATTGGGTTGTTTACGCCAAGCATAGCGTAGCGTTGCGTATCACTCTTTATGCGTATATCCATAGCCCAAATATCCATAGCCTTGCCCCTTAAAAATGTCTAAAAACGAACATCCGTGATCGCGCTCTTCCCAGCTCGGTAGATGTCCTTGAGGTGGGGCACCACTTCGGCTTCCGCAAATTCCTTTGCCGCCACAGCTTTCTGACGGAATTTGCTTTGTTTCGGAATTCTTTCAAAGGCTAACCTCCTTGATCCAGGTCATATATCGTTTGTGGAATTCGGGATCCTTGGCCGTCGCCTTGGCCTCGTCGAACTTCTCGCGAATCGTGGGCGCAGCTTCGCCACGCCACCACTCGCCCAACTGAATTTGGGATGTATTATAATTTACTTGATTTTGAGCTATAGTTAACACTCGTAGTATTGAACACTGCTTACACTTGTGAACGCGTTGGCAATCTTGTCATTCGCGCTGTCCCACCAGTCTGCTTGGGCGGGCACGACGGCAAGGAGTACAACGAGCAGAAGGAGGGCCGTTCTCATCTACAGCTGATTTAGGCATTTACATCGAAGCGAAGTTTTCAGAAAACTCGAAATAAAACCAGAGAGTTCTAAAAAATTAAAGAATTTATAGAAAGCCTAATGCCGGGGGAATCAGTGCCTCATGCCACGGAATCAGAAGCTGACTGTTCAACCGATGACAAATTTATTTAGAGGGTAAGCGAGAAAGAAAGCGAGAGAGAGAGAGAGAGAGAGAGAGAGAGAGCGACGCAACAAACGGAAACGCAAGCAAAAAGCAGTATCCGCGTGACTCACCCAGGAAAAGACCTTGAATAGCGCCCTGTGGGTAGACAGTCCCCCTTCAAACTGCTCCAAAAACTCCTACAACGGGGCTGGGAACTCGTTTTGTGTAGTGTTTGCGGTCGGAAAGTCAGGGAGGATTCTATAGAAGACCCTTTTTACAAGCTAGGAACGATTTTTTGCTTTTTTGCAAAGACCTCAGCTTATTTTTGAGCTAGTTGGCCCGGAAATTCTTTTATAACCATGCCGATGGCTAAATTTGGAGGACAAGAAACGCGAAAGGAACATGAGATCCGAAAAGTACGGCCGAAGACTGTGGAAGACCGATTGGGATTGGCTGGGGCCACTTGGCAAGGTTTCGAGTGAGTGGACGAGAGGAACGGAGGAAAGCCCCTTCCGTATTTGTCCAACAAATCGTCACAAAAGGAAGGCTGGCCCACTGAAAGGGTTTTTTGAATAGGCTTAAGATTTGGGATATGATTGGCCTGGGATGGGCTTAGTCTAGAAAAATCGTTTTATCATAATTTTTGTACTAGGTATGATCCGGATTTTACGCGTTCTAAAGATACAAAAACGGCAGTAAGTAGAAACCATCTAATAAATTTGTAAAATGCAACGCTACTCCTCAGTAAAATACCAAAGAAATTTTTCTAAATTTTTCAACAGAACGGGCACCTCTCGGTGATATGCAGAAAATGGCGTGTCAGATATGTTTTGGCGGGCCGATGGCGCGATAGCCTCCGGTGTTTCGAAATTCAAAAGCCTCTTTGTAAAAAAGGCCGATCTGCATACGCACAGCCGATTTTCGACCCTGTCAGGTGTAGAAGCCGCGGAAAAATCGATAAATGACCGAAGGTAGGGTACAGATCTGCAGCGTTCCAAGACATCCGATAGTTTATGGCTGGACACGAGGGGGCAAGCGCAATAAATGCCCTGTGGCTATCCATGGGGGCCATCTGTTGCTCATCCAGATGTCATCTTGGCACCGGATTTTGCTGCCGTAACTGGATGATGTTTGATATGTTAAAGAGTGGTAACGACGAGAACCGACCCCCTTCTCTCGGTTGGGTCCTTAAAGCTAGCCAGATGCCAAAATACGCGCGCGTTTTCTGTAGCGCGCGCGACCGCGACGACATAGCGAATCCATAGACATACCTTGTCCATACCTTTAATATGATCTGCGGATCGAAAATCAGTAGGGAAACCTATCGAAAGTCTTAAAATCTAATAATCTATAGTAGGAAAAGGTTAATTTCTGCCCTAGGTAATTTTGTTTTTGCTATTTTTACTTTGTCTTCTTTTTTTATTGATTTTCTTTGCTCGTGTTTAGCAAATTGAAGCCAGAATATATTTTCTCAAGAGAATGTGATGCCCCTCACCCCCTAGACGCCTGAATGGCACATGGAATCCCGAATTAGATGCGGAAAATTGAAAACACGTCATAGAATTGTTAGTTTGGAAGCAAAAACATCTCGAAAAACATGTATTCGGTTTATTGCACGCCAAAAAATCAAGTCGATCTTAGTTTTCACAGGGTGTCCACAGGGTTCTGTCGGAATACCGGGCCACTTAAAATCCATATTCCTCGGGCTGGCTGTTGTAGTAGCGCTTGTCGAACCTAAAAGAAATTCCGGCTCAGAACCACACAAATCTTTATGAATATTTAAGCTGGGAAAATCTAAAAAAAATTCAAAATTTATGCTTACCGCCCGTTGAAGCGATTCGTCCGTTGGTACTTGGCGAGCAAGTTGTAAAAGTCGGGGGCAAAACGCCTAAAAATTGAGACTTTCTTAAGGAACTCCGAGGCTATTTTTTGTAGTTTATCGTTAGCGCAATCAGCCAAATTTTGTAAAAGGTTTGTTTTAAATTATGGTAACATATTAATATTTTTAAAACTAGGTTTTTCTCTTAAAAAAACCTCTATTGACTACACACTTTTCCCGAAGTGAAGCCCCAAACGCCATGGCAATCATCGAGACCAAGATGGTGAGCAGCAACGTGAATTTCATCCCTGAAATTGGTATATTTTTTACATGAACCTTGCTTTAAATGTTACAAAAATTAAATAGAGGAAAATTTAGAGAAATTATATAAAATGGAGGAGTTAGAAAATTATAAATTTCTGAGAATTTTATTGATTGCTCTTTTCATGTCATTTCAGATAGTTTTTCGTTTTATTTAAATTCTAAAAATTTCGGTAACTGAATATGACTGAGCCAAACAAAAAACGTTGATATCTCAAAGGGCCCACTTTACGATTTGGCGGGCCCTAATCCCTGGGCGACAAGTTAAAAGCCCCCACTCGCCCAGAAAGCGGTTGACTTCTAATGGAATTTGGCAAGCGGTGGAACATTATTCAGGGAGCAAATGGGTGGTGATAGCAGTAAATAGCGGATTTCAGACGATCAGTCATCGTCTCGCAGATTTGTAGTCAAATGAGGTGGAATTAGTCATTTTTTACGTCCAGGAAAAAGGAAAGAAAAAGGTGAGCTGCAAGTCACCCCTCAGGGCTTCGAAAAAGTTAATAGGCAATTCCGGAAAAGTGAACTTCCATTCCGGGGTGGGCGTCAACTGGAAAAGACCGGAAAGTTGCGGCCAAAAGCCGGGGGGTGGGGTAATTTTCGAGCGGGAGGTATAGGCACGAGATAACTTCAAAGAACCCTTTTTGGAGCCTGAAAATTTAGAAGAATAGAACGTGAAAATGAGCTCGAGCTCCCCACCATCTGATCGAGGGGTATCAGTGTCAGGCTCGCGTTGCGGGGGCTTGGCCCCTAAATTGTGCCCCATTGTGGCGGGGTGTTGATGCGTGAGTGTGCCTTCTGTCTTCCGGAAACTGAAGTTGTTCCACCCGCGTGTTAAACCCGAAAAAAAACAAAACTGTTCTTTGGGGGTTGAGGAGAGGGTGGATGGGTATTTTTAGGGGGGTGGCGTCATCTTTTCATCTTTCCGGCGTTTTTCAGTTAGAGGAAGTAAAAGACAAAAAAAAAATAATTCGCATTAAAATAAATTTACAGTAGAGAGTGCGCGGCTGGAAGTGTCGGGAAAGCAAGCAGAGATTCTTGAGGAAATTTGCCAGCCAAAAACCATCATTCTCATTTTTGAAGCACCAGGATGCAGGGAAGAATCGAATAGATCCGAAATGCAACACCTTCCAAACCCTAAAACCTCTGGATCTGTCAGAAACACAGACGTCCCGCGTCCTCTGTTCAAAACAGAGAAACGAGTCTCGAATGTTTCAACGAAACATTCCGGAACAAAACCCCCAGAAAAAGGCTGGAAAAAGAGTATTGTGAATGGGCGGAAACACGGACGGGCGCCCGGCCGAAACGCGACTGAAAAATTTATGATAATCAATGGGATGGGGGAGACCTTTAGGTTGGATGACCAATTCCTAGGGCCGCCTAATTGAGTTATGGGGAATTTCGGAGTGAAATTATACCGCTGCGGGTCCCACGACGATTTGCCATGGCATGGGAGGGTAAGAGGGGTGGTGGAACGGGTACGGTAGACCTGGGGGGGGGGGTGTTTTTTATGGTGACGTATTTTTATAGGGGGACATGGGAATGGAGTGGTTGGAAGCGGAAAACAAGAGTCTGGATCGAAGAGACCGGGAGCTGGTTCGTTAGCGGGGGGAGGGAGACTTAACTATAAATTTTTCCTTTGTTACGCCTGACAATCGCCGCCGCCCCCCCCCCGTTAAGGCACTAGAGCCAGGGCGGAACGTGCGAGGATTTTAGAGTAACGTATTAAAGCTTAGGAAACGATGCACGAACTTAAGCTTAAGTTTCGCTTGCCGTCAGGCTTAGGCTCGGGCTTAGGCTTAGGGTAGGCTTAGGCTTAGGCTATACTTAGTCGCTTAGACTTGGTCCTGATCTCCGTCGCCCCACCCCAAAGCCACTAGATGTAAACTTCCGGAAATAGCCGTGATTCGTAGCCATCTCCCCTCCCCATCGCACACAAAGTATTCAACAGGCAGAATATGGCCAACAGCAATTCGTCGTCAATGGCTCGGCTCCAATGTATTAGTAATAATTATTCGAGGCCCGAGCGCGAGATCAGGCCACATAACAAAGCTTGCAGCGACGAACGGCTGATGCGTCACAATTTGAACGGGACTAGCAAGGGACAACTAGCGATTTTATTGCGGATCTATGGTGTACAAATTGCTCTAAAAACCGCCTAGAAGCCAAAGTAGTGCTTTCCAGTAACCTACCTCGCTTTTGCTCCCAAACACCGGAACTCACGTCAGTTTTGAACAAAATGAAGCCGTGAATCACCTCTCACTCTCTCGGTGTCTCTAGCTCTCTCGCTCTCTCACTCTCTCTCTCTCTCGCTCTTTCTCTCTCTGCTGTAGCTCCAGGGTAGAGCTCATCTCGAGGGGAGTATCACCTCGGAAAAAACATATGATGATGTTGGAATCAGAGAGGGAAGAAGGAGGGCGGGGGTTGAGGTGTCTGGTTGATGATGGGTCGAGGAGAAGCTAGTTTCTTGTCCCCTTTTCAGATCAGTCTCTACCGCACGGCTCTTGCTCACCCCTTTCAAATCACATCTCAGCCATGCGCCCGCGGGAGCTCGCCCTCCTCGCTACAATAATACAGGTTTCTTATGGACTTTTACATTTTGTGCCCAGGCGTGAACGTGGGGGTCAGGCTTAGGCTTAAGCTTAAGTTTGGACTGGCACTGTGACTTAAAAATAGACTTATTCTTAAGCTGATGTGACTTCAACAAGTGTCATTCGCGCTCACGCAAGGCTAGACCCAGTCAAAAAAAGGTCGATTTCCTTCCTAGGCCCTTTAACGGAAATCGAAACATAGGGAAACATGTCTGCACTAGCTTAAGAGGTCAAGTCACGCTAATCTTAATAATTCCAGGTATCCTTGGGCCAAGCGTTGGTCCCAAATCACGTATCGCTGAACGAGAAGCGGAAGCACATCGATGTCGATACGGCTTGGCTTGATAAGAAGCAGCAAGAGGTGCAGAGGGTGGGTCAAAAACGCTATGCCTTAGTTTCTACGGCTATCTTTGATAGATGTGCTACAGTATACCGAAAATTTTGAAAACCATTTTGTCTTTTTTTTTCTTTACGGCGCATTTTTATTTTGTCGATTTATTCCTATGAAACATGCCGAAAACCGAAGTTATAGTGTATTAAGATTTCGGCGAAATGAAGCTTCGGCATTCTAATAATCGAAAAAATGTACCCGGCCCCCTTTAATGTCTTTTTCCACCCTCCCGTCTCCACCAATTTCCACCTATTGCCATCCGACGCGGTAGAAAGTAGCCAAGCGGAACGGATCGATTCATTGCTCATTTCCCCGTTGTGAGCATCATCATCAGCCGCCTTGTCTTGTGTATCAATTGTCTCTCTCGCTCTCTCTCTCTCTCTCTCTCTCTCTCTCTCTCTCTCTCTCTGTCTCTCTTCTTCCATGACAGTCTGTCGATTTGTCATCTCCCGTGATTCCCGTTTTCTCGACAGTGCCCTGAGTGAGCGTCTTCCACCCAGGCTTCGCTTTTTGACCGGATCTTCCTCTCCTCTCCCCTTCAGCTGAAGGGTGTGACCTTTGACAGCAGCCACTTTCTCAAGCTGGTTTTTCGAGATCGGACGTGTTGATCGCACGACAGCGACTCTTTTAAGCCTTTCAGGTGTTGTAAACTCCTTCTATATATAATTTCAAACCTGAGGGCCCTAACTTTGAATTTTTTTATTGATCTTCTTCATATTATATGTCACAGTCCCAAGAGAATCACATTTTCCAGGTTTCCCTCGATGCCTCGAACAAGGAGAAAGTAATCCTGCAGCTTCTCAACAATAATAAGGTATCAGACTTTCAAATTTAGAATTTTTCAAGCAATTTTTAGGACTTATCGGCATCGGCTTCGGGAAACGTGGCCGCTGCCGAGACTTCCGACGGACATCGTGCTCAGGTTCAAAAGATTGGCGACAAGGGAGGGATCGCCACAGCGGATGGGCATAAGTACGTAGCTTCAGAGCCGGATTCCCTAAAAATTTTGCGGGCGCGACGCCGTAAAACGGTGTCCAAATTCACTGCCATCATTGAATATATCTGTAAAATTCCCAGGGCCCAACTACGCCAAAAAGATGACGACGAGGGGAAGCACGCGCTTCTGAAGGCCGACGGAAAATACGAGTTGGACACGATTGCAAAGGGGGATCTGAAGACCGTTCAGGTTCCATTCGAGGCGTCTTTCTGGACCTCTTTTAGGGCACTGAATTCGAGGCCCGGAACGATCGGTTCAACTTTAAAGTCGACCCCGCGCACCATGACAATCATACCGGGGATGGTACTGTGGCGTTTAAGGATTTGGTGAGTTTTTCGGATAGGTAAAGCATAACAAATATCCTAAGCCTTTAAATTACGTCCCGAAATCTCGTATTACAGAATAGTTTGGGCACAAATATCAAACAACGTTGAAAATGGGGTTATTGAAAAAAATAGTTTTTGATATTTTCAATATGACAAAATCTCTTTTAGCGTCATTCGATAGAGCGCCTTAAATATACCAAAAGATTTAGTTTCCGCATGAAATAGCGTAATTTAAAATGGTCAAAAGGAAACAATAAAGATATGATTAGATCGATCAACTAGCAAGCCACGAATCTAACGTTATTGATCTATATTTTATTGATATGCATGTTTCGCAATACTTAGGCTATATAATATCAAGTATAACATCACATTACATTCCAGGAAAAAGGAAAACAAGGCACCTACGCCTACACGATCGCACAAAATGGCAAGAAAACCGACGCGACGCTATCGGCGGGTGACGTCGGACCGGTCGGAGAGTTTGCACAGAGTCTCTTTGGCAGAAGAAGCGAAAAGTATCACTGTACAGGTATTACATTCTGATAGACCTGTATTAAAACCAAAAATTTACCTCTATTTTATCATCGGGGTTTCAGCTGAAACGCCCGGCATCTCGCAGTGCTACGATGCTCAGGGGAAGTCGGTCGGAAAGGTGCTGTTTTTTAAATTCTTTTTAATACTATAAAAACTGTCTTAATGTAATAATTGATGCATATAATCTTTATAAGTTTAGGTAGTTGCTGATAAAACCGGAAATACCGTCATTTACAACGACAAGGACGTCCCAATCGGGACCGGGTCGGTGAGGCAGCTGGGCCCAAGGAGCTTTGAGGTGGCTTAAAAAATTCTAGAGGGTGTTCTATGTTATTTTCATTGGTTTCGCTAGTAAGGATCACATATATAAGCATCGAGATTTTATAGAATTTTTATTTAACCCTTTTCAGGCCGTCATCAGCAAAAATCTGTTCATCGCCCGGCTGAAAGACGCTCGAACGGCGCCCTGTTGCAAGGTTTGGAAACATATGCTAATTTTCGTAGTTCTATAAATAATCTATATGTGATGATAATCTCAATATATTTTCTTTTATAGCTTTATTTTAAACGTTCAGGAGGTGAGCGGGCACGAGTGTGTGGCCCCGATAAAGCTAGCCAACCCGCAATTCAGCCACCCCTCCCAGCGAGATGTGAGCTATTTTTCGACCGGAATACAGTATCTGACAACTAGAGGATGAAACTTTATTGAGGGTAACTAATAATTTCAGGGGGACGGTACTGTACATTTGACGTGGCCGGACTGCTTCGACATGAGCATCGACGTCACATTGCCGCCAGGTATCAGATCTCAAAGGGGGTGTTACGGGAGAAATTTCTGATGCAGACTTTCTAGAACTCACAAGGAGACGTTTTTGAGTGTCGTCGGGATATTGGCATGGGACGAAGCCTATTTGGTGCAGAATTTTACGCTGATTCCGAATATGGTAACCGTTTTTGCGGAATAGCCATTTCTCGAAAGTTATGAACGATTTAAACCTCAAAACAGTCCAAAATCGGCTACTTTCGATAGTCATAAAAAGCTTCGGAATAGGTTTTAGACAAAACTTGATAGTGCATCTTGTTCAGAAAAAATTCTCTATAAAATAAGCTACTTAACTCAAAAATGCTGGAATTTTGAAAATTTTTCCAATTTTCAATATTTTGAAAAGATGGTACAATTTATAGAAATTTTTTTCTGAACTGGAATTTTGAAAATATTCGGAATCAGCATAAAATTCTGCACAAGATAGCTGGTCCCGTGCCAAAGTCCCGACGACACTCAAAAACGTCTCCTTGTCAGAAAACTTTGTATTTGTTGAACTTTACAAAAGGCGTTTTAAAAAATTCGCATCATACTACTATTCTGCCTTATCTGCACCGAAATTTTTTTAGGTATCCACATCAACAAACTGGCAATGAAGCTCGATGTGTCGATTCAACCGATCGGCAAGTTGCGCTGCATGGACGTGGCGACGTGTGGTCGTGAATGCTATTATTGCGATTGGTGCAAGCCGTCGAGGTAGATTAAATTCAGCACCTCAACCCAACCAAAAAAAAACATCCAGAAAGTTGAAACTCCTCGAAAACACTGATGGGAACCTGTGCCGAGCGACGGCGGAGCGTACATATCGATTGACTACCCGGATGTGCCCGCCCCCAGAAGACCCCAACTTCACCATGTGCTCCACGTTTACAAAGTAATTTCTATGAAAATATTTTTTATAAAATTCGAAAAGCTCTTTTGTTATCTGCCTCTAACTTCAGATCCGTCTGGCAAAAGGACTATTGGCAGAAGGAGGGCGCCGTCGATGTTTGGATGAAATTCTATGAGCGAGGCCCGACAAGACCAGAGGTATCGCTCAGGCAAAAAAAATTAATTCCATCACCTGTGTTTTAGTTGGAGAAGGAATTCTTTGCGCAAATCGACAATCCCCTACTTGGCAAGGCGTTCAAGCTGGCCATCATCGCTGAATGGCTCGCTGCTAACTCGCTGGATGTAAGTTAATAGGGGTTGAAAGGCTTAGGCTTGGCTTGGGTAGGCTTAGGCTTAGACTTGGGTTTTAGGCTTAGGTTAGGTTAGGCTTAGGCTTAGGCTTGGGTTTTAGGCTTAGGCTTAGGCTTAGGTTAGGCTTAGGCTTAGGCTTGGGTTTTAGGCTTAGGCTTAGGCTTCCGCTTACCCCTGTGCAAACTGTGGGTGGACGAAGTTTTGTTCGTGTGTTTGAGGCCTGCATCAGCGGAGTTTTTTTGTGTTAGTGCCGTTCGTGCGTTGGCTGTCTTAGGCTTAGGCATCTACCTCGGACTTTCAGTCCTTCTCCTCATGATAATCGTGTTACAGCAAGGCAGTTACACCCCCACCAACTCCGAACTGCTCGAATACTGGGTGAGCAAGCGCGACCCAGACAGGTTGTTGGCTTGCCAGCATGGAGGTAGGGTTTCAGAGCTTTGATCCTTCTAAAGCACGTGCAGGCACGATCCACCCCAAAAAATTACTTTTGCAGTTGTTGACTATGAAATCGAGGGCGCTAAGGTGAAGACGAACCTCCTTTTCGAGGCGGCCACTACGGCAAATGATGTGGGTTTTTAGCAGATAAGACTATGATTCAGTACTCCTCAATTCAACGCTTCGTAGTCCATTTGTAATCATTAATCTTCGATTTTTGAGGAATAATTTTCCAGATCCCCAACATCTTCAAGGACAAGAAGTGCCAGAAATTCGAGAAACTCCAGGAAGAGCGATTCCAGGTCTGTTTTTTTATCATGTAGGGATGATTTGATGTCGTAAAAATCGGAATTCTTGACATATTATTCATTGACATTGACATTAATTCCATTAATGCCTAATCACGATTTCCAGAGCGAAGCCTCCGACTTCAAACGTCGTGGCGGCGGTGGGCTGCTCAGCGGGCTCGGCTCGTTTTTCCAGTCGGCCAATGCTTTTGCACAGGGCTAATTATTGATGTTAAAACACTGTATTTATCGTATAAAATCCCCCACCGTATTCTTTGTCTGCCTAGAAAGCGCTCCGATAGCTCAAAACGTCGTAATAAATTCAAAATTTCCGGCTTCATCACCAAGGACTGGCCCTTCAATTAGCAAAATTACTTCGAACCGCGCTGGCTGCTTTTTGCTCCTATTACCGTAGTCCAATTTTAATACATTTTCTACGAGAAGGATAAGAAAAGAATCTTCTAAGGAATACCTCAAATTTTCAATTTCTCAATCTTCTGGAGCACTTTTTAGGGCGGGCCCCCATTTTCCCGGCATTCAATCTGGCGTCGATTCAAAGGCGCCCCACTTTTTGCCCTCGTTCTCCGGCGTTCAATTCCGAAAATTCCGTAAAAAAGACGTGTTGTCGTGGTCGTCGTTGCCGGTGTCCCTGCCTCTTCTTGCTTTTTTTGCGATCCCTATTTGGTGCTCATATTTCCGAGGGGGGATGAGGGCATCTCGGCCTCTCCCTTTCGGCTGAAGCCTGTGGATGGCAGGTGTGTGTATGTTTGCCCTTCCTGCCACTACGCTCTCATTAGTGTTATATTCATCCTCACCCCGTTTAGCCCCACAACCATATTTTGCTGACAATCCACACCTGTAATTTCAGCAAATTCCGGGATAAGACTTTTATTTACATGCCCTAATCGGGCTCTAATAGAATAGGGCCCTAAAGATACTTAGCAGGTTAGATAGACGCAGCATCTTTCAAAGTACACCTTAAATGCGGCTTGTTTCCAGTATCGTGTTAAAACTAAAAAAGTATTATTTAAAAAAGTCGTTACCTCAAAATTACTGTAGGCACCGTAATTATAAACACCGTACTGCATTAACAAAAATAAACAATTTTCCAACATTTTTCGCGGTAGATTAATCCTTTGGCGCTTGAAGACTACGAACACACCCAAAGACGTTTCGGCGTACTCAAAGGTACTGTGGCGTAGTGTAATTCGTCGCCTGCTTTTCTCAAGAGACTACAAAGTGAGGCAAAAATAAATCTAGTGAAATCTATGCAAAATCCCGGAATTTTCGATAATATTTCTGATCTTTGGTGACTATCAGATTTCTAGAAAACTAAATTAATCATTGACACCCGATTTTCTCCCCCTATTCGATTCCTTCAATGAAACAGGTGCTTTTCTAGGCGGTTGTGTGTATATATTCCGCTACGATACGACTTACCCTAGCCCCGGCGAATAATTTCTGAAATATAATAATGTGTTGTGGTTGTTGTTCCGTTTCTTTCCTCTTGCCCCTTTTCCCTCCTGCGCGTCCCCGGGCCACCTGGCGATTAGCCGGGTCGATTTTGCAGCCCTACACACCTCACTATTAAATATTTCTCACCTTGATTACCCTATTTTTATAAGATTAATTTATTTCTATCCCTTTTCTATTTCCATTTCTATCACCAGTGCCATTTTCGACCCCAGAATCGCCTAGGTAGCCCCGGGAGCTTGTGCCTGAGCAATACATGCACCCGAATGTCTTTGAGCGTTTTTTATTTTTATTTTTTTGATTTGTTTGAATATTCACACCCTAACGTGCTTTCAAACCCTCGCCAATAATTCCGCAACGATGCGTGCTACTTTCCCATATTTATTCTGCCTTTTATCCGATGCCCTTTTTTCTTAATAAACGTTCATTTGTGTCCAGAATGTTGTTCACTGTCGAGAATCGAGGTTTTTGGGGGGTGAAAAGTGGTTGGAAAAACGGTTGCAGCTGTTTTGGATTTATCTGATGGTTTCAACAGGGTGTTTGCAACATCTGCTTTGTGTTTGGCATGTTGTCTAGGCGATGCTTTGGATTTTTAAACTCTTGAAATTCTAAGAAATTTAAACTTAGTAAAATTGAACTGAAATTTTTTTGACAAATAGTATGTCGAATTTGAGTTGCGGCCCGAGGAAGAAAAATAAATAACACTTTGAATCGCGCCGAAATCGAAAATTTCCTCACTCAGCCATTTTTAGGTTCTTAATCTCTTAAAATTTGCAAAAAAACATTTCATAAATGATCATAAAATCATGATCTCTTAAAAATAAGTTTCTGGCGATTTAACACACTTTTAAGACGTTTCAAATACTCCAATTGCGGTCCGAGGAGAAAAATAAATTCCAACATTTCACGAAAATTCCCAACCAACCATACCCAAAAATAATCACTTTTTGATGGCCGTTCCCTGCGGGACCCGGGCTCAAACCTTCAAAGCTTCCCCACCGCTTCTCCTCGTCGTTTTAGAGAATTTATTGGGAAAGAGAATTTTGCTGCTGGCGGGCCCGGGATTACCTCCTACACCCCTGAAACGCCCAAATCCACAAAGAAATATGCCACAAAAAGACTGGCACGCCATCAATAAGCCGCCCAAAAAAATGTGAGTTTTCTTCTGGCTATCGGCGGACAAGCTGTCGGAAAAAAGGTATTTTTCAAGCTTTTAAGCTTTCTAAAATGCTGCGTTATTTGGTCTCTTGGGTGATAATCTCGACAACGAAAATCCCGGCATATTCTTGACTTTAATTTGAATGTCGCTCCCTTTTAATCAGGACTACTAAGGAAAAAGGGTTCCTTACAATTAGAAACCTTCCCTCTACAAATGCCCAGCTTTCCTCAAAAATCTCTGCTAGATCGCCCGCCAGCCTAATGACAGCTCCGCGTGTCAGTTTCAGCCCATTTTACCAAAAAAAAGCTCTTGCCAACTCCTTTGGCCTTCAATTCCAGCCCCCGCCATCATCACCTAAACAGTTGCCTCCCCCTCCAGGACCCCCGTATAAATGAGTTGCGGTGCTGTTTTTTGAGCGACAAGTTAGTGAGATGGCGGCGAGAGGTGCTAAGTTGAGTACTCGACAAGCGGACCCTCATTCCCATCCACGACATACTCAACCAAAAAAAGAGGTGAGAAAGCTGTCGCCGGTGGCCAGGGGAAGCCGACGCCGCAGGGGGTGGGACTTGCTTACTCGCTCTCTCGGTCTCTATTTTTTGCGCTGCCTGCTAGGCCAGCCGTAAAATCGTCCTACCCCGCATTTGTATATTTTCCATTTGCCATAATTAATAATTGCAATATTAATAATCGTAACGTCAAGCCTCCTGGTCAGCTCGGTACTGGACTCTTAGCGGGGGAGGACTTCTGCCCGTGGGATCGTTTTTCTCCAGTAACCCCGCGCGGCCCTATAACAAAATGTGAGTCTTTTACAATGTTTTTCGATACAAAAGCCCATAAAATATATACAAAATCTCGAAATTGTTCGATTTTGGTCAAAAATGCACGAAAAATAGCGGAAATAGGTCAGGAATTTTAATTTTTCCTAATTTTTTTGATATTGTTATGTTTTCCTGGGAAGCAAAAACTACGAAAAACAACATAAAAATATCTTGCATCACTTTTTGCGAGTCGAATAAGTGAAAGCCAAAAAATTACGAAGATAAGCGAAGTAATCAAGATAGTCCCCCCGCTAACAGTCCAGTACCTCCAGCTCTTTGAAGAAAATCTACAACCGGAAATCGACGACAGATCGGGGCCTCGGACGGTGACGAGCCCCCAATTTCCCGGGTCTTTCCGGCCCCCCTCCTCGGTTTCCCGAATGACATTAGCGGACCTTATTCGGCAATTTGCAACTCATTTCTTCATGTTTTACCTCTGCCCCGAGCCTCATTCCGAGTTTTCCTTAATCACGATCTCTTGCAAATTCCGCAAGCTTTTTTGCCACATTCCAAACCTGATTGGAACCATTTAGTTCCTCAAAATTTTCCGGATTTCCAGCAATAGCACCCATCAACACGGCGGGTCAGTACGGGCTCCCCGGCGGCGCCATGGAGCGCGATCTGCGCATCAAGGTAGTCCAGAAATAAATCTAAATAGTTTTTAAAAAATCGTGTATAAAATTTCCAGGCGTTCATGGAGGAGTATTCACGGCTAATGTCACTTTTCGACGACATAATGACGATGAAGAACGCGATGCTGCGGCTCGAAATCTACATGGTCATCATGGTGTGCCAGATTGCGTGCGGTGTCATGGTTAGTATTTTGTAGCCGACCGGGAACTATTTAAAGTTACTGCAAAAATGGCGTAAGGTGGCAGGAAAATGACACAATTCTTAACCAATTTCTTATAAGCTGTTAGCAATCAAAAACTACTAAAGCGCTCTAAACGACACTATATTTTATCACCAGGGCACAGTGTAGACTGATGGAAAAAGTCACATCCCCCCCCCCCCGTTAAAAGAGAAGCTCCGAAAACCCGAAATTTCAGAATCTCGAGAATTTCATAGGTCCTAAAGATTCCATTTGTGTAATTCCCTGAAACTCTTAAAGTTGCTTCAGCCTATAAAAAGTTCGATACGCAGAAAGTACGAGATTCTGACTATTGAGATTCCGATAAGCTACCCAGCAATACTCGTAACTTCTCGTTTTGTCGATTCCATTGGTAATCCAGTCTCTAAAAACGTTCAGCAGCGACACTTTGGCGGGCTGGTCACTCTGTTGACTCAACCTGCCAAAGCTTTCAGCCGCCTTCACGGGGAAGAGCCGCGCAAAAATTGCTATTAAATTTCCCCCGGGCACTTGGCCCGGCGCTTCCTGGCGGGACGGGGCGACAAGTCTTCCTCTCCTCCAGCCCAACATATACACTCATTTTGGGCAAACGACGCCTAGCTGAAGCCGGCGGATCGGATTGCTGACCCCATTAGGGCTGCAACTCAAAGTTACAAGCGTATACGTGGCTTTGGGTGCTAGTTACAAATTAGGGGCGTTTTTCCAAGGTATCCAAATTTTCCATTAAATACAACAAGAGTTTTGCACTGTTTTCACTACCTATAATAGATTTTCTATTATAATTTTCCACTGATTTTATGATTGTTTTATATCTGAAAACTACATAAAATCCAAACATGATTTATATTTCGTTATAGGGCCGCACCGGATTACTTGGAAAAATTTGGTTTCCCCTGTTGATAACCTGCCACCCCGCTAACAGCCCAGTACTCACGAAAACGTAACAAAGCTTTCACCTCATTCCTCGCACTTGCCTATAAGGGGGAAACACGTGTAATTGGCTGATTGACGGCCAGCTACTACCCCGAGGGCGCCAAGCTCCCCTTAGAATATGGGCCCCCACCAAATGGCCGGCGAATTGACGCGGCGCTTTCGCCAAACAAAAATGTTGGCCCGAAAAAGCTTCTCAGTCGCCCCGAAAAGCCATTCAATTTGCCTAATTGCCGAGCGAAAGTCCGTCGGTCCTCGCTTCAATACTGCAACATTTTTGCGGCTGAATTCCTAAAAAATGAGAGATTAAAAGCGGTGGATTAGGCGTAATTCGCCGGATTAATGCCCAAAAGGGTACTTTGCAATTATTGAGGGGGGGGGGCTAGTTTTCTCCTATAATTATAAATGCGTCTAGCTAATACAAAATATTTTCATAGTGTTGGCCATAAAAAGTATCCATATTTGAAGCGGAAAACAATTGACAACATTTAGAAAATGTCAAAATTTAATTTATTTCGAAAAAAGGCCATGGTTGGTCAAATAATCCGCTATTTTTCGGCTTTCTGAGTAATTTTTTAAAATTTTTACGTGCGAAACCGCCAAAAAAAACAGAGTTAGTCCGAGCAAGCCTTTTTTTATTAGGACGATTTCCCATCATTACCGTTACCAATTCCCAGTTTTTGGACACATTCTTGTTTTCTCACACCATACTCACATTTTTCGTTTCTCCTCCTCGGCCTATGGACGATTCCCATATTCGAGTGGGCCAGACAAATGGCTAAAAAGCGGGGAGGCCGCTGCCCGGGGAGACTAGCCTAAGCCAGCCAGCCAACACTGGCATTTGCTTGAAAACAGAATTCCAAAAATAATGGCTAACGGAAAAAAGGGGAGAAGGGGTAAGCGGGAGAAACCTTTCTAAAAACCAATCTGAAACCACAGGGAAAACACCGCAGAAAACGGGTACTGAGTTGTTACAACTTGTTAGAAGGGGGCTGACAGGGTATCAGAATGTTTTCAAAAAAATTAAAAATTAGAATTTTTGATCACTTAGATACATTTTTCGCCAAAAAATCAAAAAATTCGAAAATGCTAAAGATGTTACCAATTTCTCTACTTCAAAGCATCGCAAAGCTATATTAATGGTTCATATGCCATTATTGGGATCCTACAGTGAGGTAGGCTAAAGCCCCCCGCTAAGCCTAAGCCACCATAAAGCAGACCATTTCAGGCAGCGGGTATCTTCCTACTTTGCCGGATGTACCATTCGCGTAAGAATCATGGTGAATACCATGTTGAGCATCGCTTCGAGAGACCGTCATGTGCGTGCAGTTCTCCATCACCGACACCTCTAAAACCGACTGTCGACATTCCATCGCTCGTCAAAAAACCGGTGTAACGGCCCGGAATTTTCAGTTATCTTCACATTTTTCTTATCATCTTGCCATCCACTTTTTAAAGGGATACAGACGACATTGGTCAGCCCATTACGCGAGGAAAAGGGAGTGTTCTGTTAACTGTCGCCTCTCCCATGTTGGCTATTTGCCAAAGAGTCGATCCCTCCCTCCTACAGGGGATCACTTTGCTGTCTTATACTAACCTTTAAATGTCGCCCCCCCCCCCCTTTGCCATGCGACCTTTTTAGACAAATTAAAACCTTACGGGTATTCCTTTGATCTTTCCAATCGGTTTTAAATTGCTAGTCACGCTAAATAAAATATTTCTAGTAGATTTTATGGCTATTCACGAGATATTTCCTCAACTAACCAACAACAATGTTTATTCAGTGCATGCAACAAATTGAAAGGGGTGCATAGCTCGTTTCTTGAGCGTTGCTACACGTTCGTCCATGCGATTCAGTAGGCGCCAACATGCGAAGTAACTAAAGAAAAATTGATTCCTAAAAATTTCGGTACTGGACTATTAGCAGGGAGAAACGAATTTCTGTTTCCGCCTAGATCCATCCGGTAACAATAAAACGTCGTCATTGATTGCTAGAAATTTCCAAAAAAAACAACATTTTAAACCTAGTTTAAAATTCGAAAATTGACCTTGTTGTGGTCCTTTTCATAAATTTTTGACCAAAAATCAAAAAATTGTTGTCTTTTAGAACCTTCTCACACTCAAAAACTATGTAGAATGCTATCAAAAGGGTTTGTATTTTGTTCTAGGCCCGTACAGAATTACGAGGAAATTAGTTTTCCCCCTGGTAATAGCCCAGCACCGAAATTTCAACGCTTGTGAGGCCACTAAATCTCGGGGAAAGCTAAACATTGTCGTGTGTTTTCGCTTGTGTATTGATTTATCTTATAAAAAATTTATTCAATGGCAAAGTAAAAACACCGGTGTAAAAACCCAAAAAAGGCAAAATGCGACTAATGGAAACACAGGAAGGTCCGGCTCACTTTTTTTTCTTTACAGCCAGCTCTAGACCGTCCATATATTTGCGCTCGAGGCCGTACGTCTTCATCAACAGCTCGCTAATAAATCCGACCTGAAAATCGCCAGTTGAAAGGTTTGAAATAGGATGAATACCTGGTTTCCCTGAACCACGATTTGTAGGCCTTCGCTCAGAGGTGATTCGGCCGTTGCCGCGCTAGCTGCTACCGCAACCTAAACAAGCTACAGTAACTTCGAATAGCACATAACACACCTGTGTCGTATGCGCTATTTCCTTTGCGTCCAACCCAAAAGCTGACAAATTGTTGACGATTGTCACCTTCTTTTGACCGCTTCTTGTTTCAAGCTAGAAACATCCTACCTTATATAATTTGGTCGCGTATCTTTGTGTGTGTGTGTGTGTGGATGTCACTTTCGAGGCCCGATTTGAGGGCCTTCCCGTGTCCAAAATGCCTTAATTCTCCGTCACCCGGGGGAATCGACCCTCCTCTTTCCGATGGCGCTTTCAGAATCCCGATAAAATACAAGTTAACAAAGTTAAAGCCGGTTTTATTGATTTTTGGGGGTCGGAGGCTAATTTGCATAATGTGAAAAATACAAATTTCCTCATTCTTGCCAGTTGCACTCGCGAGTTTGGTCGTCTCTTTGGATCTGCCTCTCGATGCCTTTCCTTCCCTGCCCCGGGCAGTCCTCTTGAGGCATAAAACGGGTGTTTGGCGCGTGCTACCAAGCATTGCATGGTGTAGTGGTTAGCGTTTCGCCGTGCTAATCTAACCATCGGAGGTTCGATCCTCGGACATTTTAGTTGTTTTGCTTTTTGCTCGGAAAGCGCGTTTCGGAGTGGATTTCTGTGTAAGGACGTTATTATGAAGTTAGTCACTCAAGCCGCAGCCTATAGAATGAAGCTACCCGCTCAAGCATGCGCTGCAGGCAAGGAATCAAGCTAACTGCTCAAGCTAGCGCCGCAGGCTTTATAACGAAGCCAGCCGCTCAGCTAGCGCCGCAGGCTTTAGAACGAAGCCAGCCGCTCAAGCTAGCGCCGCAGGCTTTAGAACGAAGCCAGCCGCTCAAGCTAGCGCCGCAGGCTTTATAACAAGCCAGCCGCTCAAGCTAGCGCCGCAGGCTTTATAACGAAGCCAGCCGCTCAAGCTAGCGCCGCAGGCTTTAGAACGAAGCCAGCCGCTCAAGCTAGCGCCGCAGGCTTTAGAACGAAGCCAGCCGCTCAAGCTAGCGCCGCAGGCTTTATAACGAAGCCAGCCGCTCAAGCTAGCGCCGCAGGCTTTAGAACGAAGCCAGCCGCTCAAGCTAGCGCCGCAGGCTTTAGAACAAGCCAGCCGCTCAGCTAGCGCGCAGGCTTTAGAACGAAGCCAGCCGCTCAAGCTAGCGCCGCAGGCTTTAGAACGAAGCCAGCCGCTCAAGCTGTCGCCAAAGGCCAAAAAAGGAGGCTAATCCCTCAAGCTTGGGCCGCAGGATGAGGTAGCGACCTAGCCGATCAAACATGCTTTTAACTGTTGTGGAAGGGTGCTCGATTCATAGGGCCTAGACGGGGTCCAGCGGGGGAGAGTCGCGAAGCGGCTCCTCCCCCGCTGGTTTATATATAAGAAATCGATATGAAAATCAAACCTTGAAGACGACTGTCGGCATCTTTAGCTTCTTGACCATCTCTCGCCCATCCGGCAACGTCATTACGAAAGTTTTTGTCATTCGGATTTGAATCTAGGAATCTCTAACTGTTGACAAAATTTCTGACCCACTTTCTGAAGCAAAGTATTCCAATCGGTCTTTTCGTTGGCCACTGTCGAAATCGAGCTCAACAACGGGTCCAGCTTCACCATCTTTCCATCATTCAAGTTCTGAAAAGACAATTATCGACAAATACAAGTAGAATAACTTCTTTCTTGACATAGCGAGTGACAAGGTCCTTGATCTCATAAGGTTGCACCAGTTCTCCTCGCGACCATTTGCTTCCGGTGGCGTTTAATAGGGGCATCTGGAGAATCCAGTATTCGGGGAGAAATGCTCACCATAGGCTCGGTGACAGCAAGAAACTCGGCGATAAAGATTTTCTTATTGGCTTGACCACCTGTCGCCTCTTCATCTCTAATCCTCTCATCCGTAATTTTGAATCGCGTGAGCCTCGGGTGTTCCCAGTTAATCTAAGACTCATTTTTGGATTGGAATAGTCGACCCACCTCCGTAATAACATCAACGCCTTTTCCCTTTGAATTAATCGTTAGAATAGGCCTTTCATCTTTCTTATTTATTTCAGTCAGGAAAGTGCCGAATTTCTTGTATTTGCTCTTCTTGACGTCCAGTCTGGAATTGATAGCAACAGTTAGGTAAACCAATAAAAACTAACCTCTTACCTTCCGGCAAGCACTTCAAGACACACGTCGAATAGAATTGGCCGACGTCCACTGGGAGGGCAGCCGATTTTCCGAGTCGATACCGTAGGCCGGCTAAGAAACAACGTTCCAACTAAGATTCGACTTTACAAACGTGAAAGGAAATTACCAATTCCTCAACCGGCTCGGTGTCCACTGGCCCGGCTTCTTGCTCGCCGACGTTTTCCTCTACTGCTGCTCTGGGTTCTAAAAAATTAGTATTATCTTGAAGCATCCCAACCTTGAGCAGCCGCCTCGTCCGATACGTGAAGCTCTTCAACGTCCTGCTGCAATCCTTCCACAAGCCCGATTCCCATTTGACGCTGGAAGACATCGGGCTCGAGGATTGGGGGCTGGTTGCGCGGGCCCATCTCCCTAATGATCTTTCGCAAAAACCTAGCTAAATTTTACCAAAGATGGTCATGAAAAGTGTGCAAAATCTGTACTCCTTTGCCCTGCATTCGAGCCGATTGCATTGCCGTCGATGAGAGCAGGGCGATGCCAATTGCAAATGGGCCACGAACCTGACGATTATATTTTCATTGATTTTTCATTTTTTAGTTTAATACCTATTCCGCTCAGTTTCTAAAAGCCCACCTTGCGCTGCTTGTCCAAGACGGCAACTCCAATCGGCGTTCCTTTCTCAAAGTAAGGCATTTGAAAAGCTTCGTTTATGATAACACCTGAAACAACAAAAAATTAAGTTCACAAACTAGACTGACATACCGGGTAGCATCAAATCCGCTCCATTTTCCAGAAACGAAAAAGCTTGCTGCGGAATCACAAGAATAGGACAACAGCCTGGATCATTCCAAGCCTCGTACAACGTCGGTACCATCATGCCCGCTGGATTATCATCGAAGAACAGTGGAACCTTAAAGAATTTTATAATCAAAAAATATCCTCGCTTTATCAAATGTGTAGACGTTGAGCAATGAATCGTCGGCGGTCGTGAGTCTGACATGCGCGATTGCGGCTTTCTTAGGCACATTCTCCGCTGTCTTTTCGTGCAGCCGCTTGACAAGCTTCCGTCTAAATTCTTTGTACATTGCTTTATAAAAATCAAACCCGTCAGAATTTCTCAAATTCGTATTTGACTTCACGGTGAATGGTTTTCGAAACATTGTGGAATAGCTGTCACCCAACTAAAATTCGCCTAAGATTAAATACTATTTTATTAACTTACAAACAAAGCTTAGGACCAGAGTATCAGAAATAATAATGTTAGCATTAGAAAATAGCTAATATTAGAATATAACAATAGCGTGCGTAATCGAATGGGTCTCGGCACGGGTGCATTGTCGAGCAGCGGACGGGCACGTCCCACAAAACCGGGCGAATTCCATGGTGATGTAAGTGGAAATGGTTAAAACTATTACAAAACTTGGAAAGAAGTTTTACAAAACCTTGAAAACATCACTGAAATTAAATAGTTAATTATATACTTTTTAGGATGGTCGAGACAGTTTCCAACAGCATACTTCATGCTATTGGAAACTGTCTTATTTCTTTTCATACGTTTTTTTTCCTTTTGTATAAATTCAACATCATTTTTTAGAAATTTCTCTGGTGTCGATTTTGCAATGAACACCGACATCGATGACACGGTTAAGCGACTCATGGCTCAAAAGAACACCACTGGCGTCGTAATCATGGATTATTCAGGTATTTTTGAGACTTTCAACCTTCATAGCCTATTTTCAGGCCGAGCAATACGTTCAACACTAGAAGAAGAAGCCACTGCTCAATACTGCCAAGCCATCCACCAACTGACGGACAAGTCGAAAGGCGTAGTACGGGACCTGGATGGAACGTAGGTTTCCATTTTTGTTTCGTACAACGTTTGGTTTCAGCAACGACCTCACGTTCCTTCGCCTTAGAACAAAGAAGAACGAGATCCTCGTCGCGCCTGATAAGGACTACTTGATGGCCGTTATCCAAACCTTGAGCGCCAATGCATAATACCTTCAGATCAACTTTTACGTGTATTTACTCCCCAGCTTTTTCGTTGTGTGACTGTTCTGTGTGATAAAGCTTTACAATTTCTATCGCCCACTTTAAAATGTAATGGTTATAGACCATCAGAGAATTTTCAAATTTTTTTTTAGCTTTTGAGAGCGTAAGTTATAATTTGCTTCAGTTTGGGATGTCGTGGTTATTCGGGGTGAATAAAACGCCGCAGCCAACGGCCGAGGACTTCCTCGCAGCCCAACCAGCTCAACCCGGTAGTGATCCGAACAGCCCAAAGGATGGCAAGGGGCAGAGCCAAGCGCAGGTATGTTGGAATCCGGTATCAATATTACGTTTTCAGGGTCAACGAATGGCCTATTCTTTTGACTCGACGGCTTTGGAGCGAGCGGCCAAAGCCGCTCGCGATCTGGAGCGCTTTCCAAATGCTAAGGAGGCTCTCGAGCTCAGCCGGATGCAAGAAGTCACTCGTCAAAAAGAGGTTGAACAGCAAACCAAGGTTGTCAAACATTTCAGACGTTGATCGTATATGCTTTTAGCAAGTTGAAGCCCAAATTCAAGCCATGAAGGCCGACCAGACGCGCGTGGCTGAAGAAGAGCGCAGAAAGACACTCGGTGAAGAGACGAAACACGCCAGAGCCGTAATTTTTGCTAACGATCCTGAGCCTTCATATTTAGAGAGCCGATTATCAAGATCAATTGTCGCGCAAACGTGCGGAAGAGGAGATGGCGATGAAAGCGCGCCTCCAGGAGGAGAGCCTCCGCAAGCAAGAGGAAAGCATCAAGAAGCAAGAGGCTTTGAGAAAAGGTGATTGCCGCCTTCGTTGATTTATTGATTTTTTAGCTACCATCGAGCATGAGCTCGCCCTCAAGCACAAGTACGAGCTGGAGAAGATTGACGCTGAAGTTCATGTAAGGCGTTTATTATTTTTTCATGGCATTTTCTTGTAGGCGAAAGCCAAAGCTGCACGCGAAAATCGGGATGTGAACCTCGAGCAATTGCGAGTGCATGAAGAGGAAAACAGGAAGACCATCATGGAAAAGATCAAGTGAGTTTCCTTTTTCGTGGCAAATATTGCACCATTGGCGGTGATGGGCGTTATTTTGTATTTTTTTTTCAGGACCGGGGGTGCAGTCGTTGGTGCTGGTTTGAACAATTTCCTCAATGACAAGTCGAAGATCACTGCTGCGGTATGTTTTATAGTATTCATTAATGCGTGACTCAATTCTTATTATGTGATAATATCTACTGAGCACATAACTCTGCTTTTTAGGTCGGCGGGCTCACGGCTGTCGCCATTGGCTGGTATGCGGCGAAGCGTGGAACTGGTGTTGCGGCTCGTTATGCGGAGGCACGTTTGGGCAAGCCGAGCCTCGTCCGTGAAACTAGCCGGTGAGCTTTGCGTATTTTTCTAAGTTTTTACCAGGGTCACACCGTTGGAGACGCTCAAGCATCCAATCAAAACATTCCAAACAATCTTCCGCAAGCGCCACGATCCGCTGAAGGGAGTCGTTCTATCGGTATCTTTTTACTTGTTAGGTCCGCCGGTGTTTAAAGTCATCTCCTTTTCACATAATTTTTACATTTAGCCTGACCTCGAGCGTCGGCTACGCGATATTGCTATCACTACGACGAACACTCGTCGCAACAACGGGTTGTTTAGGAACGTACTTTTCTACGGGCCGCCTGGCACTGGTGAGACTTTTTTTTGCGAGCTAATAGCGTATTTAGGAAAAACTCTATTTGCTAAATCACTTGCTCAACATTCGGGTCTCGACTATGCTGTTTTAACGGGTGGTGACATTGCTCCGATGGGTCGTGACGGCGTTTCTGCTATTCACAAAGTGTTTGACTGGGCGCAGAGCAGCCGTAAAGGGTGAGTAATGGCGTAATAATCTCCTTGACGTTTTTTAAGGTTGGTCGTCTTTATCGATGAAGCCGACGCCTTCCTGCAGAAACGTAGCAAGGAGGGCATGAGCGAGGATACCCGAGCCGCCCTCAACGCCTTCCTCTTTAGGACTGGTGAACAGAGCCGTCGGTTAGTTTGGGAAATTGAGACCCATTCCGTTTATAGTTTCATGCTTGTCGTCGCTTCAAATCAGCCGGAACAGTTTGATTGGGCTGTCAATGATCGGTGAGCTTTTATGATACCTTCTTTATTTCTTTTTTTTTAATTTCGTTCTTATATTTACAGTTCTAACCTTTATCTTTAGTCTCGATCAGTTGATCGAGTTCACCTTGCCCGGTCGGGAAGAGCGCGAACGCATCCTGCTTCAGTACTTCAACCAACACATTGCCGAGCCGGCCACTTCCGGATCTAGGGGCCAAAGGTTCGGTTCGAGGACTGATCCTAATCCGGTTTAGGCTGAAGCTGGCTGATTTCGATTGGGTGGGCAAGTGCGCTGATGTTTCGCACATCACGAAGGGCATGAGCAATTGAGCAAGCTGGTAATTGGCTGGCAGGTGAGCTGATTTCCAGCATTTACTTTGAGCGGTTGTTCTTGCGAGTCGCCACGATACTTTTTTTAGGCATCCGCTTACGCCAGCGAGGATGGCATCCTGACCGCGGAAATGATTGATCGCAACACCAAGGACGCGATCCGTCAGCACCAGCACAAGGTATTGGCATTGTTTTTCATTTTAATTTGAGCGTTTTGCTTCTTTGCTTCCGAAACACTACGCTAATCATAAATTTAGATGGACTGGCTGGAGAAGGAGCAACTTGATGCCCGCCACCAGAAGATCAAGTTCGGCACGCAAGGCAAGCGCGAGACGGCCGTCTAAAGACACGCGGTCCCGGACCAAATTCACCATATTCACCATATACTCGTCCTACCCTCATCAGCATTGATCTTTTGTTTGTTGTATTGTGTTTTAGAGCTTTATTTTTGTTTAGCCGTAGAACATTTGTTATAGAATAATAGGCCCCCATCGTTCCTTTGTTGTGTTTGGCGTGATCACCGTTTTGTTGTCCCTGTGCCCACCCATTTTTGCTCATTTCCTTCAGAAAAGTCCTTTTGCTCCGATCGGTTGCCAAATAAAAATTTTACGCAGACTTGCCCCAAGCAAAAGCACGTGCAGCTTGCAATTTTGCTTTCGAAATACGACGGTTTTAGGCTCGCATAAACAGTATCGGCCGGCAAGCCAGCGACCCTGCTTCCCCCGGGTTTATTGAATCCCAACAAAGGGTGGTTCCGAAATGGGGATCGGATCGGCCGTGTGAGCCTGGGACGATATTGGGGGAAGAAGACTGGGCCAATCCCGGGTCGGCCTGGCAGCTGGCACGGAACCACAGCCTGACCGCAAATTCTAGGCAATAAGGCCGGGCGGGCATTTGAGACCTTCAATTGGAGCTGCCATCTGGTTACTGTAGCGTGTTTTTGGACGCGAAGGGCCAAAGCATGCAACTCCGGGTTATTCGACCCAGGGAAATGGCGATATTCTGATTTGCGCGAATCCGCTCTACCTTGTTTTACCTTATCTTCTGGAAGCACTTTTTGGGTAATGCGGTGCTTGTTGAATTTGGCTTACAGATCACTCAAAAGGCGGCTACTGCCCCTTCCAGTCCTTCTGCTTCTCGTGGTTGTGGGCCCTCAGCGGGCTCTAATCCTTGGGGGGCAGGCTGTCTCCCCTGAGGGGCTGCCCTGCCTCTGCCTGCCCTACCCACACATCGATTCTAGATCCCCAGAGCAGTACTAGGCCCGGTGTGGCCATGGCCTGGGTTGATTGAGACTCAAGGAGTCATCCACTTTCATCCCGAGCCGCCGTACCTCAAGCCCCTTTGGGTTAATAGGCAATTTCGCGGTCATGTTATGTCTTAAGAAAAGATTCTTTTTACTTTTCAAGCTTGGCTTGCTATTTGAGCTAGACGGGGCCAGGGTTGAAAAGCCGCGAAGCTTTTTCAACCCAGGTCTAGTATATTTATAGTGTTTTTAGTAGTAACACCGGAAGTACAAGAATCAGTGATAACTGCCAAATTTCATTGGGTAATTGGTTACCCAGAACTCGATCCAACATCGCGCTCATCCATTGTTGTCCCCAGAGGTTCGATTAAAACTGCCTGGCTCTCTCTTGTTGCGCACAGCTGGCCTTTCGGGGGTGGAGTGTTGCCCGGGGCCTGGAACCTAGCCTGGCAGGATTAGGACCAAGAAAGGGGAGCCTTGCCAATACCCTGAAACCCTTCACCAGTCCCCCGGGATACGCCCAGAACTGGGCTCCGGACTGCTTGAGGACCTCGGAGTCGGTCCTATACCGTAATCCGACCTCTTTTATTTTTTGTAACGTTGGATTGGCTGCTTCGCCTTTGGCTTTGCGTTACCGTAAAACATAAAAAGCCTAAGCGATTGTGGAACCCTAAAGATCTCGAATTTTCAAAATCTTGACTTTTCAGCTTATCTACTGCATAAGCTGTCCTAACTTCTTAGCATCTGGGCTCTCTATATGTAGTCTAGAGAATTTCGAGTTTCTCAAAAGTCCAATCCTGGAAATTTCAATATACTGAGTTTCCAGGTTCTAAACGCTTTCAGGCTTCTGGTATAAATTCTTTTATCAAAAACCCTAGAAACTCTATCCGAATACTGCTGTATCTGAATGGCCCCTGCTCTGCGCTTGGGGTTACACTAGCCCCAGTTAGTGTAGGCTAGGGGCAGGGGTCAGCAGACCTTCCACATCCATCCGGGGCTACGATGGCCAGGGCCATCTGTCCCTTCTCTCTATTCCCCCCTCAGGGCTTCACAGTGGCCACAATCCCCCTGGCACAGCATGCCTCGGCTCAGACAGCCCCCCACTTTCACTTACTTACACACCCGGCCAGCCCTAGGCGCAGGCTTGGCTTGGCTTAGGCTTAGGATTAGGAGTTTAGGCTTAGGATTAGGAGTTTAGGCTTAGGATTTAGGCTTAGGCTTAGGATTTAGGCTTAGGCTTAGGCTACCGCCTCCCCGCCTCTGCAAATTGACCGTTTTGGCCCCTCCTATCCGTTTTGTTATTGGTCCAGATGGGTGACTAGTGGGGGGACGAGCTTCTAGGCTAGCCTACGCCTAAGCCTAAGCTTCTAAACTGTTATTTTTGCTGAAATCAAGACCTCCGAATTGGCTGAACCACGGAAAGATTTTGTTCAAACGCGCAATTCCCTGCATATTTGCCATAACGTGTAGCGCGTCTACCGCTTCGCCGCCATGTCTGGGTTCGCGTTACGTGTCGCGGCATGGACAGAATTCAAAGGGAAACTCACGGTCGCCGCAGTTCAATTGATAATTTAATTCTGAACAGCCAGCAACCGCTTTTTGCAGAACGGCTTTCCCAGAGTTTCTAAAGGTCAAAAAACTAAATACAGCAACCCTCGGTTTTCTATTTTCTTCGGCTTCATCTTTTGATAATTGTGTGCCCTCCTGGCTCAGCAGGCCTTGCCCATTGCCCCCCAATCGATGTCGTGTGTGTTGTTGAGGCCTGACGGATGCCTGGGGGGCATTTGCCAGTCCAGGGTCCCATTTGGTCCTTTCTTTCCATCTAGCAAGGTCTGCACTTACAAAGAATATCTTTATTTTTAGTCTCAGAATTTTAGGCTTCGTTTATGCTAAATCCGTAAAGAGGCATAGTTTATTCGATAGAGCGGCAAATCCCGGAAAACGCCCAAAAACTGCTGCATATTGCCGTTTCCGAGAAAAGTAGCGCTTAGGGGGTCAATCCTACACCTTTTTCGCTCACCCTTTCCAAATTGCAATCTCTGGGTGCTTTTTCACTATCGGGGGGGGTCTATCAGGGACATAACATTTTTTGATTAGTCGTAAGATGTCCAGTAACGAACGGTAATCTTTTTAATAAAGTTTATAGAAAAAGTGAACGATTTAACTACCAACAATCGTGCGGTCCTATTATCCAACGATGTGTCATTGCGCAGAATACTTTATGAGAGGCTAGCTCCGATTTCCCATTATCAATCACTTCCACCTACCACCTCCACGGCCCCGTTTCACACCCAATAAATTTGCCACCGGCACAGTCCATACTTTATAACACCTCCAGGTGCTAATGCACTTGGGGGGGCAGTCCGAAATTGGTAGTAAGGAGTTACGAGACGCTCCGCTTAAGCTACTTGGGTTTCGGCTGAGCGCAGGCTTAACTTAGCTTTAACTAAGCTTAGCTTAAGCTTAGGCTTAAGCTGAAGCCCAAGCTAAGCTTAACTTAAGCTTTAAATTGCCTCCGGTGGTCAAAATGGGGAATTTTTAAAAGCAGGCTTTGTTTGTGAAGCAAGCCTAGGCTTAGGCTTGGCTTAGCTTTTTTGTTGTGGTCAAAACATGCTCTTTTCGTACCTCCAGTCCCCCAGATGTGTCTCATTGAAATTCGACAAAATACCTTTATCCCCCACCCCTACTCGTACGAGTTTAGTATTCAATACATCCCTCTTTTCGTTGACTTCTACCCTAAATACCTCTACCAACTCCTTTCAGCCATGACCGCCCCACGCTTCGTCATTGGCGTGCTGTCCTCAGATGCCGACATCATGCAAATCTATTCCGCGTTGGTGGGTACTTGGTACTAGACTGGTAGCGGGGGGGGGCTATCTACAATGCTTTTAGTAGTGTTTCAGTTGGAAACAGCCAAAATATAGAGAAATCTAGGTCGACATACAAGCCAGAATTCATAGGTTTATCAAAAAAATTTTGGTACTTTGAAATTTTTGACAAATTTCATCCATTTTGAGCAAAAATAAAACAAGTTCGATAAATTTGAGGATTTTTAGAAACTTTCCGGGGTTAAAGACGCCGTAAAAGGCTATGTAGATACCTTTTCAAATCACTCAATAAAATTCCAGATGATGGGCGGATGCTCGGAGATCTCGTTCGTCAAGGAACTGAAATCGTCGTTGTTGTGCAAGGCACAGGCTTGTGAAGCTGCTGAGCCCCAAACCAAGCTCGATGCGTATGAGCGTAACGACCCAAACCGCCGGAAGCGAAAGAGACCGCAACCAGTAAGGGTATGTAGATTTTTTTCTTACCAGCTATATGCGTTTTTAAGGAGCACTCCCCCTCATCCTCACCATCATCTTCTGGAGGTATGCCTGGGTCGATGATGGCTCCATCGCCCGACGCGAATCTGTCGCTCGTCCTGAATGGAATTGTCAATGGTGATATGATGATCAAGGAGGAGCCGCAACAACTATTCCACACCGATACGGTCCGATTTCAGAGCGCTTTCGCATTTTCGGTTCTAATTTTCCTAATTTTCCCCCGTAAGTCCAGAAATGCCTAGGGACGTAATAGTAAGTATTTTAAAGCGTTTTTCATAAAACTTATACATGTCTCAAGTGCTAAAACTATCTAAAAACTATAAGAAACTGAAGGCTCGTCAAAACCGACCTATTTTGTCCGAAAAATCTATATTCTTCGCATTTTTAATCAAATTAATCAACAGAAAAAGTCAAGGATTATTTAATTCGATAATGCGTAAGCACCTTCGACTTATTTAGGAGCCCGGACACTCGCCATTGGTATCAGAGGTATTGGAAGGCGCTCCCCTACTCCTCAGCCAGGTTTTTGGAATGGGAAATTCCCATGGACGAGAGGTAATATCAATAATACGCTATATCGTATACCTCACTGCTATTTAGATCATGCTCGACGAGAATGAAGATGATGCTCTAAATGCCGGCGAAGAGGCGTTCGACATGTCAGGCCGAAAGAAAGGGCCGGTCGTAGAATGCATGGTGAGTCGGTTTTCCTATGATCCAAGGTTTTTTCCTTTTAAGAAATGCCAGAGCAAAATCATCATGCAGCAAACGCGTTCCCTTTTCCGACACATTATGACGCACGCCTCGCAGGTAACCAAAAAAATTCGCTTTTCTCGCGAAAAAAAAATAAATAAACGTAAAACAGTAAAGAAAATAAATAAACGGATAAACAGTGATATTTCTAGGAGCCCTATCGCTGCTCAGAATGTCTACAAAGTAGCGCCAACTCGTTCAACCTCCGCACCCACATCTATAGAAAGCACGAAGGGAACGCCGAGATTCTACCCAATCGGTTGGTTTCAAAGCAAAATAAGTATAGTTGTCGAGGCTTTGTCAAGCAAGCAAAATTCATATTATTTCAGCACATCCGAATTAGAAGCAGAGTGGCGCGAACTGGCTAAAGAATGCTTCCCGCGCCAGCAAAATCGAATCGACAGGTAGGCGACGGACGCTTTCAGAAAAATCACGAAAATCGTCGCTATTTAGGTGCATCTCCTACTTTGTGCACTCCAGCGAAACGTTGCCGCTCAACCCCGGGCGCTCAAAGGAGAACAAAATGCCATAAGCACAAAAATTGTGATCGAATGCCTTCCAACATGCCTTTTCTTGTTCAACACGTATTGCCCAATTTGCACCATTTTTGTGCGTTTCTTACCACCCAACAACCTCCAACCAGTCATTCCCCTTGCCATAAGCCCCTACGATCACTATTTTTAGTGTTATCCTAGGACCCGCCGATCTCACCCTTTGTCTGATCTCGGTTTTTCGGTGTCCCTTTAAAAGGCTACCTGTTAACCTATAAATTTTTCCAAAAGCCCAAACAGCTTGCCAGTACTCGTATTCCTTGAATTAAGGTTATTCGCGTCGATAAACTCTATCAAAAATTATAATTTTTACTGCTCTGCAACTACAGTCTTGTCCTAAATTACAGTCAATACATTGCGTAACCGAATGCGAAAAAGCAAACAAATCATCCGTTTTCTTCAAGTTTTCCTCTTTTCTCTTTTTTTGCCACAATTTCCCGTTTTATTTTGCTGTTTAGATGGCGTTCCCCATCAACGACGTTGTGGTGGAGGTGGTGGCGTCGTTAGACGGAGGCCGGCAAGAATTCACCGAAGAATACCGCTGCACGCTCCTTCTCGACTTCGACCTGGGCTCATTGTCAGTGCAAGAAGATGGCAAATCATCCAAGGTACACCATCAAACGCCTTGTTTCAGTTTCAGATTACCTACTCGGCGATCGACTTTGTGCTGCCCGGGCGCGGTGATATCCGTCAGGGGATTGCTCTAAAAAGGTATGATTTTCTGACTGCCGTTTTTCTAGATCCCGCCAATTTTTCGCAGTTTCTCTTTTTCAGAGCGGCCGGCGTTGAGAGCTATGTGGTGCGCTTCACAATCCGCCACCCAGATGAAGATACGCTTGAGACAATTTATGTGACGCTGGAGAGCATGAAATGGGGTAAGAATCCTCTGATTTTTATGACTTTATCTATCTGGCAGGCAACAACGTGATGGAACTCGATGACGATGATGGTGATGTCGCTGTTGTTCCGCACGAGTCGTCCGACGGCGAGCACACGGATTCGTTTGGGCCGTACGTTATTTTTCTTTCTTTTCCATCTCAGTTTTAGGGAAGGTCCGACACGTGCTCAGGTTGCCGTTCTAACGCAGCCCGCTGCCAATGCGCGTCGAATTTTGCCCGGCAAACCCTCGAATGCCGCTGCCTTGCCCACCGTTATTGGTGGTCCGAGCAAGAAGCTCAAAACTTTGTTAGTTTTTTGGGTTTTTCTTATAACAATAACGTGATAACCAGATTGGCCGAGGCAGAACGACGAAAGCTAGTGAATGGAGGCCCTATGCGCAACTTTGGCATCCCCGGAACTGGTAAACATTTTTTGCGAAATTATTCGCTTTTTAGGCCCGCAGGCGGGACCTTCCGGGAACGACGCGCCAAAGCTCGCCGACACTGATCCATTCCAGATTGCGAAATACCTGGTATCTAAATAGTTTTTGGAAGGAATCTATTTTAGAATTCGTCGCCCGGAGTTGCGAGCCATTCGATTAGAGGGCGAGGAGGAAGGGGACGAGGACGCTACCAAGGACTCACTGAACTCATCAGACAGCAGCAATTAGAGCAGTCCACCTCAGCGGCAGTCGCAATGAACGGAGCCAGCCAAAACAATGAGTAAGCTTGGGAACTGGCGTGATAATCTCCTTTTCAGCGGCAAAACGCTGGCAGACATTCTCAACACTGTGGCCGCCACCACATACGTGGATCAGTCGACTCAAACGGATCGCCCGCTAACCCCGAATCATTTCGGAACGGCCATCTCTACACAAACGGATCCCTAGATCCCCTCACCACAATAACCCAACGTTTGATCTCATTTTTGCTTTGCTGGCCACCTGTTCCCAATTAAACGCAAATTTTTTATTGCATATTCAATTCCGCACTATCACAACTTGTTTTTGGGTAGCGATTTCGTGTGATTGCCAGTGGCCACCTTCTTTCCGGTTTCTTTCACATACAAGTCCGCCCGGCTGAATGCCATCGATTTACCTGCGCGCTTTCTGATTAATAAATAATGAATACCAAACCCGCTTTCATCACTTCCACGTCCATCACGATTGTCTCGCCAACGTTAGCGCTTCCGAGGAAACTGAAAATCATGATTATGATACTTAACTTAATGGGCTGACCCACCTGACGTGCAGATCTACAGAGACACCGTCGTCACGTCCGAGCGTCCGTAGAGCGGTGTTTGTTGCTATAATTTAATTGAATTTCCATGCATTTATTACCGATGTCGACTAACGTGGCCGTACAACCACCATGGAGGGTGCCAAAAGCGTTCGTCATTTCGTCGCTGACGTCAAATTCGATCTTCACCTTGCCTTGGTCGGCGGAGATGACGCGCATCTAGACAGGCTTTTGGCCTTTTTGGCCGACTCACCGCGCCAGCCGTTTTCATAAAGCTCTTCGTTTGGCCATAGCCCTTGTAGAGGTTGGAGAGCATCTCGACGCACTTCTTGCCGGCCATCTGGTATCTCTGCACGCCGTTTCGGGTTAATATCGTAAACAAAATAAGGCAATCGGGACTAGCGAGATAAATGTGTCATGCGGTACTTCAGAATAATTTATGCTAAATCTGAGCGAGGCAAATATGAAGGCAGCTCGTTAGATCATGGGCAAAGCTTTCGTGTGCAGGCCAGTGGCGATTTGCTTGTCAGTGTCTTTGATGAAGAGCGAGGCCTTGGTGAACGCGGTGGTGCGGCCTGGAAAGAGAGCGCTAGAGTCATATGATGAAACAGTTCCCGTAGAGAAGACAGCAGACTTTTTGAGGAGATCGCTAATGCAAATGATGACTGACCGGCTTTGATAATCTCCGCATCCAAGACCACGGTTTCGCCGAGCTTCGCCGCACCGAGATAACTGAATTTCAAATTGATGCCTTGAACTGTGCGAACCTGACGTGCAAGTCGACGGAGACGCCAGGCGCAGCCCTCTCGGTGGCCAAGAGGGCGGTTGTCGTAGCTAAACGTTTGGTTTGCCGGACAGTTTTTCAGGTCAGGTATATGCCAGGCCTAACCACGTACCAATATCGATGAGTGTCGCTGTATACCCGCCGTGCAGGGTCCCGAACGGGTTCGTCATGTTCTTCTCGACGTCAAACTCCAGACGCACCTTGCCCTCGCTCACTGAAGTGACACGGCACTAAAGCTGGTTTAATTTTCAAGACACAATACCGCTCCGGCCACTCGCTGGAAGGATTCGGCGCCTTGATAGCTTTTGTAGAGTTTTGTGAGGAGATCGGTGTACTTCTTGGAGGCCATCTAAGAATCTTATATTATGATGGTGAGCTGACTTTGAGGATTCGGAGGCAATTATGAGTGGAATTCGAAGATAATTTATATTCATCATCACAAAATTTGACTATTTTTTGACGCGCATCCAATTTAATTCATAATCTAAAACTTTTGTAACTAGTTTCCCGGCTAATAAGGTCAGTACATCCGCTTGTAAGGGCTCAATGAAACGCGTTGTTATCTTGCCGGCTAATTAAATTATTTTAGAAGGTTTTCGTCAAGGCGTTTAGGCAGAGATCTTATCTTTGTTCCATTTTCCTGATACTTTTTGTAGATCAACTACGCGAGGCGCCTAAAGGCACGGATTAACCCATCGTGTCTCATTCCAACTGTATATTTGTTTTGCGGATGCTCGGCAACATCCTGCTTTGATTTGATTCCTTGTTCTTTGACTTCTGCCTAAGTTTTTAGCTAGACTATCTAATTGGCAATTTTTAGGATGGTACGACTCTATCGTGGCAGCCGAATCACTGAAATGCTCGAGGCCAAAAAACAAGTTGATGATCAAATGTCGATCGTCGATCGCACGGATTGGTGAGGGTGAACAAGTTTTTTTTTGGATTTGCGTTTTAGGTACGTTCCCCGCGAGTCGTTGCTGAGCGAGCGAGCAGCCGAATTGTTTTATCTGTCATTCTTCGACACTTCCACACAGCGCTTTCTTGATGATTCCTTCACGGCTAGCAATTCGATGTGTTTGCAGGTTTGTTGGATTTTTATCAAGCATACATAGCTTTTTAAATTTAGACGTGGTATGCATTGGCGTCGACTTTGTTGTCGTTGTTCGTAACAAAGACCTCCTCGAATGGGTTGCTGAATCGCGGTGGGATGCACATCTTCTCATCAGAGCAGCTTCGCGAATTCTTGGGGCTGCCCGTCGAGTGGAATAGGCGCGGCAAGGCGGTTGGTGTTTATGCTAGCTCTAGATCAATGCCGAGATAAAGATTTTATTCCTATTTGGATGGTTCAATCTGCTCATTTCAGGTGCTCGATCTCGGCGCGGGCGATGGTGGTGTGACAGCACGAACGGCCGAATTCTACGAACACGTCTACGCGACCGAAATGTCAACGGTATGCTTGGGTTTCCGGTAAAATCTCTTTTTAGGTGATGCAGTATCGATTACGCCAACGAGGCTACACGGTTCTTGATGTCAGCGAGTGGCAAAAGACCGGAAGATCGTTTGACCTCATTACGGTGCTGAACTTGTTGGACCGGTATGTGTTATTTTCTAAATAAAGGGAAAAAGACTTGAAAACTGAGAGGATGATTGGATTTCAGACACTACGACCCATTGTTACTGCTTTCCGAGCTGCACGATGTAGCACTACGAAACGGCTGCCCGGTTTTGATGGCCATCGTGTTGCCAATACGGCAATATGTCGAATTTCATCCTAACAACTCGACGACAAGACCAGGTACGTGCGTAACCGCCGTAGAATTTTAAATTTCCTTGTTTTTAGATAACTGGATACCCGTGAAAGGTCGCACGTTCGAGGAACATGTCGGTTCGCTGATCGAGAAGGTCTTTGAGCCTGCGGGGTTCGAGGTTAGTGTCTAGCCGCTTGTAAAATTTTATCGACGGAGCCGCTAATTTCATGTACCTAGGTGACACGATGGACGAAAATGCCGTATCTCTGCGAGGGTGATCATCAACGGGTAAAATAAATGTATTAGCTAAAATTGGTAATTTCCAGCCCTACTACGTATTGTTTGATGCGCTGTTCCTGCTCAAAGCAGTCCCGAAAACCGACACCGGCCACAACCAGAACCACCGAGTTACGGAAGTCGCAGAACCACATATCGAATTGTAAGACATAAAAACTTTACCGTTACGGGTCACAATTGGTTGTGATAGTATTTTCATTTCTGCTCATGCAAAGACGTCCTAATAAAGTTATCACAGCATTCGATGAATAGAGCAAGGCAACACGAAGGATTTTACCCAGTTTCTGATAACAAAGAAAACCGTAGACATGTGAAAAAGCTAGAGAACCACACCCGAGATATAACAAAAGCCTAATCATGCAAAAATAAATAAATTTGTTAAAATAGTTCAGCCTGGATGGTATATTCTTGGTCCAGTCCAAGATAACAGTCGGAGATCAGGAAGAACGTGATGTTGATGCGGCCCCTGAAAATGCTATTTATATGCCGGAAACTTGGGCATACTTCTGATCCGGTGTTTTCAGCTCCATTCTGGTGACTCGCCGAGGCGTGGGTGAAGCCGTGAAATGCGAGGCAAGCGAACGGCCAGTGTCCTTGTCGCCGAATAGACACACCCATCCCGCCGACTTCTCCTTTGGCCACACGGGCAAACAGGCATCAGCGTTGAACTGAACCAAGGGTGGAATAATCAAAATCGATGAGGTTACCCTATTCGGTCCCAGCGCCTCAATTTCGAGCCTCACACGACATGCGGTGCTCCTCGGAAGGCGGACAACTTTGCTTAGATCCTGAGAAAAGTTAAGAAACCGATGATAATCTACTTTGAACGAAAGGCTCGTCTCCTGGCCGCCGTGGATGAAGGTGAGGCCATTGACGCGGACGACGGGGAGACGACATGCCGATGTGATAATCTAGAAAAGAAATCGGCTTGAATTTCGACACTGCGATCCTTACATCATTGACACGGCCCTCCGGAACGGTGGTCTTGTCGATGACCTCTCGTCTGACACGTCGACAAACATCATCTGTGCCCTTCGCCTTCTCAATGCCCCACCAGTCGTGCAATTCCGGTATCGTGCAACCGTTTGGTCTAAAAAATTTTTATGTAATGTTGACGTGATAAGGTCCCCTGTCAGAATCTCGAATTTTCAAAATCTCGAAAATCATTACCCAAGCGCCTCGGCGTCATCGGGGCTAAGGTGCGGGAGTACGAGAAGCGGATGATCGTCCCACCATCGACCGGTATGGCACATCTGCGCCAACACGGACACCCCGAGTGCCGGATGCAACCAGCCCCGCAACAGGCAAACGTCGCGCATCGCCTAAAACCATCTCGGTTCCGCTAAAAAGGCAATACCTGCAAAATACGGATGCTGGAATCGACGACAGTCCTTTGATCCGTCCGGTAATCGGTTTGAAGGTCCATTCGAGAGAAGTAGGCCTAAAATTCGCGATGTTACCTATCGTCAAATATATCCTAGCTCCGATAAGCAAGCGCCTAGCTAACCTGGAACAAGATGTGCGCCTTTATGTGGGGGGAGTCCATAGCATCTGGAGGAAGCTTCAGGCGAATTCGCCGAGCCAATTGAGCGTTGATCTGATCCTCATTGTGTCGCACCGGGATCTCGGCATATTCAGGAGCATCCTGAAATCGGAAATGCTACTCGTGGGCAAGGAAACCAACCGTTAAAACTTTTAGGAGCGCTTCGATGGAGCTATCCGGGCGGAGGGCCTTCAGGAAGAAGCGGATCGTCATATGCTCCAAGTAATAAATGGAAGAGAGGCGGCCGAAGCTTGTCGGTGACAGCGTATCGTCTTCCTAAACAGAGGCCTTTTTTCTTTCCGGGGCAGAAACTATAGTTTTCAACCCTTGAACAAAACAAATTCGAAATACCCAACCTCGTTGATCGTGATACAGCTGCTCTCCAGCAACTCGGCGATGATCTCATCGACAATTTGAGATAAAAACCGACAAATGGCCGTCTCGTTCATCTCTTCGATGCCGTAGTAGCTTCAAAGTATTGTAACTCCCCCAGAAAAACATACTTAGGATTCGCGAAGAGTCGGCGATAAAAATAAGTGCCAGCCAGGTACTCCATGATGCTCTGCTTCGATGTGATGGTGCCCGCGTTGATCTCAGCATTTACGTGATTCGCCAATGCCGGGTAGAGGCTAAACCAAACATTTAGATAAATCGATCCTCAAATTTACCTGCTCTCCACGGGGAACGGTTCGTAGAGGAAGCGCTTGTAGAAATGTTTCTTGACGTCTTGTACGTAGATGACGGCAACGGCAGTGTCGTCAAATTGCGGTCGTCCGGCACGGCCCATCATTTGCAGCACGTCTGAAAGCTACATACGAAAAACTATCAAGGGCTGACCAGTGACCGGGAAGTCGACATATTTGCCCTTCTTGCCATCGAAGAATTCGGTGCCCTTGACGATGACGAGGTGGGCAGGCATGTTGATGCCCCAAGCGAGGGTGGCTGTTGCCACGAGTACTTGGATCTTCTTGTCGACGAATAGCTGTAAAATCCGTAAGTTTCTTTGTTTGTGTTTACCAATGGTTGTTATCTTTTCTAACCGTAGAGGCGTAGAAAATTTCATTAAAAAACTCATCCAAATCGAAAAATTTTTTACTAAAAAGACTAACAAAATACGCCTTAGGTCGTTACTATGCAAATAGCGATTTCTCGCAAAAAATTCCTATGCCCTTCCCACGGCAACATCAAAAGATCAATTTTCCCAAAACCAAGCTCTACCTGCTCGACAAGTGCCCTCTCATGCGGCTGCAAGCCGGCGTGGTGCATTCCGATGCCGAATGGGAGTGTCAATTTCAGGTTCTCATCGCGCACCGTCTGCATCAACGCCTCCAGTTCGTCCATCGACATCTTCAGCCACTGGCGCGGGTCCGAGCTCACAACGAGCATTGAGATGAAGGCCAACGCGGTCAGGCGCGTTTGACGACGTGAGGCGACGAACACGATCACCGGCTTCAGGGGGGAGTAGCTGAGGATGGCTGGAAAGAAAATAACAGTTAAAAGTATTATGCGCACATTTTAGAAATCAAAAGTTTTTCAGAAAATTAGTATTTTGGTAAAAATGCATGAAAAATGGACAACTCTCCATTTCTGAAAACGTTTTATAACTTTTAGCAGGCGGAAATTCCCAAGAACGCTAGATCGCTGCTGTTTGCTTTACCCTGCAAACGAACTAATTGTACGTACCTTTGAAGGCCGGTTTATTCATTAGAGCCATGCGCGGGCAGTAGTGTTGGCCGGGGAATCCAGAAATATGGACGTTGATCGGTACTGGGCGGACCGAAGGCCGGAAATTGAAGAGCCCCCACTAAAGAATATGTTTAAAAAGATGACTATAGAACCTCAGGAATTCCCATCCATTCACCGACATCACCCGCATTGGCCAACGCCGTTGACAGACCGAGAAGTCGAGCCGGCGATTCGCGCATCATCGACTTTCTCGTCAGATATTTCATCCTTGAACCGGAATGAAAAATGGGAGGCTAGGCAGATACCTGGTGACGATCGCCTCCAGCACATGGCCACGGTCTACGCCAAGTAAATGAATCTCGTCGATGACAATGAGTCCCACTTGCCGAACGTATTCCCTCGTTGCCCAGGACCTGCAAGCTTGCTTCAAAGGTATTATCAAAGCAACCTCGTCACGCCGTCCCATTTTTCCGGCGTCGTAATCAAAATCGGGGCCGCATTTAGCGTAGCCACATCCGGCGTGTAGTCACCCGACAGTTCCAATACTCTAGAAGTACTTTTTCCGGCGCCGAACAGAAAATCAAACTTGTAGCCGCGGCTCTCAAATTTCTTTTTCCAATCCGAGACCCGCTCGCGAACAAGGGCTTTCAGCGGGGCGACGTAGACGCACTAGAAAAGAAAGGTTTTGCACAAGCTTCAGCATATTGCGGACCTTCTTCCCAGGATATTTTTGCAACAACCGGAACAGGGCCAACTCGGCGCAGACGGTTTTTCCGGATCCAGTCGGAGCGCCCACCAGACACGATTCGTCCGTCATGTAGAGCGGGTAGAAGATCTGTAAAGAGGAAAAGTAGCGAGCATAGCAAAAACGTACTTGTGTTTGGATCGGGTTGAAGTAGTCGAAGGGATAGATCGACTCGAAATCCGGATTTCGAAGGGCTGTGATTGGCAGCGGGTCGAGTGGTAGCAGGTCTGGAAACGGGCAGTTCGTTTTAATCCATAGTTTACCCATGGCTTTAATTTTAAAACAGACCTGTATGACCCGTATAACTCGTGGGCAACACGCAATTGTGCATGCTCAGCGCCAGTGTTGTGTCCTCGGTCACGAAATAATCGCTGGCGATGCGCAGCTGGTAGTTGTTGGAGAGTTCACGGTCCCGGATGGGCACGGTAAAGACGAGCTCCTGCGGGGTCGCCGATCGGACCTGGGAAAGCGGAACTTGTGAAACAAATGGGAATCTTTCATCATTTGGAAAATCAGCATCTGGAAAGCTCATTGGATTCGATCTCGAAGGTTCCATAGGGCGTAGGGGGGTTTCAGCATAAAAAGCTCCAATTCTGGATGCAGTTTGACGTATTGTAAATTTCGAGATAAGACACTTTCAGGAATTTCAAGATGAATCGACCAGCCCTCACCTTCTTGCTGTTGAAGCTGATGCGCTCGTGGTGAAGGATCATATTCTCGTCGATATTCTCCAGGGTCACCCAAAATGATTGCGCCGAATTCTTGCCGTGCACGCGGTCGTTCCATTCGAAAGCCGGGGTGACGGTGGCGCGAAGTTGCACGATTGTGCTAAAAAATTTGGAAAATGAACCGCAAAAGCATACTTTGTAATCGGCTGAATGACAGCTGAGCAGTCGAGTCGCGGCAAATTGTGAATTGCGTCGTATAGCTGAAAATAATATGATCTACGGCGCTCCGATTCGCACACACCTTCTGCCCATCCACTGAGAACATATAGCCGAGTTCCTTGACGGACAAGTCGAAAAGCTGCTGCTCGGACAATCTCCGTCGTTCCACCTTTTCAACCGTTTGGATTCCCAGGATGCCGAGTTCGATCAGTTGGCTACAATGGCTTAAAAATTAGCGTGGGAATCGATACCGTAGTCCCGACTGGTTGGGTGGCATCCGTTTTTCTAAGCATTTGCTCATGTGCAGGAAAGAGTTGGTGGCCTGAAATAGTAAAACGTAAAATAGTAAAAATAGCAAAATGCGCTTTGCCGAGGGTAACTTTCAAATGTCGAAATCCATAATGCCGACATTTCAAAATGTCGCAATCTAGATCAACAAATTTCTCGGGATAAAAACCCAAACCCCGCGCCAAAAAGACGACGTAAAATTTAGAATTTAGCCATTCTGAAATTTCGACATTATGATAAAAGATCTCTGGTCCAACAGTAATAAAACCACCAACGTTAGCCCATCCGCGGCGCAACGAGATCTCGAAAAACGCCCGAGCCAGCCGAGTTGCATTCTGCTGCACGTAGAGCGCCTCCGATGCTAGGGAGAAAGACTTGATGAAGCAGCGGGAGATGAAGCACTGAAAAAAAATCGATCAAAAAGCCTATGAAAAAAATATACCTGTAGCAAACAGTTGACCTTTCCGGGGATGCTCGCCAGTCCGCCGCCGCGAATTGGCAGAAAACATCCGGAGGCCGTCATTTCCTCCAGGTCGATCATCTCTTCTTCCCGAACCTAAAATAATTGGTTACAGGTGGTAGCGGAAAGGCTAACCTTCAATTGAGCAAACTCGGTCGCCTGCGCAACAAGCCCGACGACCATATCATCAGGCATGAATTTCTGGAAGGTGACCGGCTGGCCACTTCCATTCAGCATCTCAATCGTCTCGTACTTGATGTAGAACTGTGAGGCAATTCTTCCCAAATCACAAGCCGACAAGAACCCATTCCTAAAAATAGATAGCATGCTTTGAAAAATCAGCTTACAGCGAGTCGAAACGGATCATCTGCTGTGTGTCCAATTGGGAAGCAATATCCTGCACCTTCTGTGTCATTGTATCGCGGAGATTGGGATCCTGGCAAAATTATGATTGGATGCCGCGAATGGGCAAACCTTTGTCATGACATTGTGCGGCAGTCCGTAAGCGATCGGGTTTATCCGCGCCCGAATATGGTAGTAGGTATAGGAAAGCCATTCAACAGCCTCGTCCACGGTTGAAACAGTGCCTAGAATTGATGCGTACGCACAAGACATACTGATGTTACCTAGCGCAATTTCAGCGTTCAGATTGTCGTGGATGCGTTTGAAAAACTGGCTCTCTATGGGCGCTTGACGAATCAACATTCCCAGGTATTTGTCGAGCGTTTTCTGCTGGGTGATGATGATGCCGTGTCCTAAAAAGTGGATCAAATTCGATAAATATCGCCACCTTCGTTCTCGAATTGCGGCCGTCCGGCACGCCCGAAAATTTGTTGCACGTCAAGCACGCCCAAATCGGTGAAAGCTCCTTTCTCCGAATCGAATACATCAGTTCCCTACAATAATTAAAATTACGCTAAATGCCAAAAACGCACGCGAATCACAACAGCGTGTGCTGGCAAGTTGACTCCCCAGGCCAGCGTCGAGGTACAGAACAAGACCTGAATTTTGTTGCGATACTTTAATACCCCAATTCTTACTTGAATATACCCCTGCGCAAACATTTTCTCCATCAACAATCGATCGCTACGCTGGAGACCAGCGTGATGGATACCCATTCCTATAGAGGGAAATTTGTTTTTTTTAACGCAACATCCAACGAACCGTATTGGAAATTAGAGAAAAGCAGCCCATTCCTTGAGGCTTGAACAGTCTTCTTCGCGGCAATGTAGCCCTTTGTGGCGACGGAAGGGGGAAGAAAACGTTCCAAATCACCCTAGGTTAAAAGGATTAACAGAAGGAAATCGTGAATACTACCACATTGACAGCAGCCAGCTCGCGGAAGCGCTGAGCCAGGGTGGCAGTCGCGTTTCGGGCATGGACGAAGACGAGCACTTGGTGTCCGCGTCGTACAAAGTCGAGTACCTGAAATCAGGATAATTACGATATGATATGATTAAAACAAACCTCCTTGTAGCAAATCTCGTCCATTTGGTCGCGTTGCTCTCGCATACCGCCAATCTGTTTTTTCACACCGATGAATCTAAAAAGGCCGGTTCAATATTTGATGCTAACGATTATGAGGATTTTGCTACAATCGGCATTATAGCCCGTGAAATTCGTCAAGTACAAACTTTTGTGATAGTGGCACCGGCCGGAAACGCCCGTCAAAGAAGAAGAGGCCCTTGTAGGGGTTGACGCGCAAGAAAGAGGCCACATCAATGTAATTCGGCAGCGTGGCAGATAGGCCGACGATACGGATTCCGGATTGCGTCATTTCCACCTGGAAATAGCTGAAACTGAAACTGACCTGAAACTTGCCTGGCGCAAGGTCCTCGCAACAATCGTCTCGATAACCGGTCCACGATCGTCGTGTAGAAGATGAACCTAGAGACAAGAATTAATAAGTTCGTCAACAAAACACCTCGTCAATGATCAGCAGCTTAACAAATGACGTCAGTGTATCGTCGCCGGCTTTGCGCGTCACGACATCCCATTTTTCTGGGGTTAGCACCAGCATCTATGAAAAGTGCGGTCGATGTTATTCGAATGCTTTCTTAAATACCTGCGTCTCCGCTTGTTCCTTCTTTGTCAGCTGCGTATCTCCAGTCAATTCGCGAACCTAGGAAAATTATATAGAAAGAGGAATTCTTCCTACCTTTAGACCCAAAGGAGCCAATCGTTTCCCGAAGCTCTCCGTCATTTCCGTGGCCAGCGCTTTCATAGGAGCAATATAGATCATTTTAAAGTCATCCTTCATGATCGTCCCGTCGGGCTTCCGATGCTGATGGATTGTATTGAGAATGGCGAGCATCGCAATGTTCGTCTTGCCGGCACCAGTCGGCGCGCAGATCAGCAAGTTTTCTCGGGTCTTGTACGCCTGCTCGAAGACGATCGACTGGATCACGTTCAGCTTCTCGAAGCCTTTGAACCCGAGTTGGCCGAGCTAAAAAGAGAAAAAAATTAGGCAAGGGGTGCTGAATAACCTCGTCCATATCTTTGACATAGATATGATGCACATCTTGTATCATATCCCGCTGCATCGCCGGCACGAGCACCTCCTCGTGATTTTTGTGGGAACGGCGTTCGGAGCCTTCGGGAAGCGCATACTATAAGAAAATAAAGTTACAAAGCCAAAAAAAATGCCTTCAATCCGTTAATCATAACGAGAGCGGACTGTGAATCCCTTTGAGAGTCGAAGACGAATGGATACACTTCCTTCGGCTGCTGCCCAGCCACGATTGTCGGGCCCCATTTCAGCAATGCCAATTCTCGTTGCCTACAACTTTTTAATTCCTGCAAAAGAAAATAAAACCTTTCTCGCAACTGTTCTTTTTGCGCCAATTCCAGCTCCAACAGCTCATCTTCACCGAACGCATTTTGGATCCGAGACATTTCACGTTTATTTCGCTTTTGCTCTCGTCGAATCTCCTAAAAAATGAAATGGAAGAGGCTAAAGAGAAAATTATAGGTAATCTTCTAACACTTACCTTCTTTAGTTCAGCCTGGCTTGATGACTGGACGACGATTGATTGGCCGACATTTGGATTTTCCGGAGCCTTCTAAAAATCAGCAATTGTGCGCAATCATTTGAGACAAACCGACTCGGCCATTCTGCTGTTTTTATAGATTTCGAGTTTCGCCCGCTTTGCTTGCTGCCGCAGCTCGTCGCGGAACTCGAGGATTTGCCCGACGAGTTCAAATTGTTCGAAGCCCAGCAGTTCGATGAGCTGAAACACAAAAAGAGGTTGAACTCTATTTTCGAGATACCTCCTCTTGCAACTGATCCACGGTTTTCGGACCTTCAATGAGTTCAAGCAGTGCCTTGGCCATCGTCGCGCCCTCATCAAAGAGATCGCGGACAGATTGGAGTATTTCGCCCAGTCGAATCCCCGAATTCGACTCAGAGGTGCCCGGCTCCGCGTCAGCGAAAACTTCTTCGGGTGCTTGCACTTCCAGCTTTTGGTCTCCATTTTCGTGCGAGTTGAAATGCGTCAAACTTTTGCGTCCCTCTATTAAGATAGCTTTGGTGTCGAGCCTGCAAATAATTCTTAGCTATCACGCGCTAAAAACCCACTCTTTTGGGGTCGTCGCCAAATCGGAAAAAGACATATCTTCGACCTTCAATCTCTGTGCGGTTTCCCGGATCTTCTCTTTAGTTTGGCTGAGTCCAGGGAGCGCCTAAAACGTCAAGTCTACCCATTTTCGAAGAACGTCATACCTTAGAAGGTTCATTCGTGGCATCAGCAGGGCCAGAAGCGTGCGCAAGGTTCCAGCAGATTGACGTCGCCTCATGCCACGCCTTGATTCCAACCAGCGAACGGATGTGGGAGCATGCTAAACTGAGGGTCATCTTCAGCTACAATTAATACATACTTTGCGCTAACAATCGCACGATCTCCGGGTCCTTGCTGAGTCCGGCGTTGGCCTATAACGCTCTGACTTTGCACGATAATACGTCGTTTCCTAGACTTGCAAAACCCCTAAGCACCAAATTTGTTCATAACAACTGAGAAAAGCCTACATTCAACTCTTCTGTCTCGTTTGGCGTGCCGGTTGTATTCTTGAAGATATGGACAGCGACGAGGACATAGTAGTCCGGGTCGCCTAATCCTAAAACAGCACGAACTCAAAGTCTGGAAAAATGGCAAACCTAACGCCTGGACGAAATTCTCCAGCAAATCCAGGCTTTCCCAGAGGACTCTACGGCGTTGCGGTTCATTCGGCCGAACAGACAGTAGAAGATCTCTGCGGAAACGAGAATACGGGTCTAGAGTCTCGTTTCCTGTCTAAAAAGGGGAAAAGCGCATTCTAAAGAAAGCTAACACCTACATCGTCGTCCTTTCCCTTCTCCGGCACGACAAAGCTTTGTAACCGGCTTAAGTGGACGTCATGTGCTTTTTTACCTAAAGTTATCATATGCGCAGAAAATTCGAGGGACTACTGCTTTCACTCAACGGAAACTTTTCGGCTTCTTCACCCGAGCCTTCTCGTCTAGAAGCCATAGGGTGATTCTGAAAAAAAACATTAAATGCTGAAACCAAGACAGGCCAAACAAGGTAAGTGAATTGAGGATGTCTTTTGCATAGGACGTATTTTGCAGAGTGCTTTCCACAGAGCGTGGGTTTTGCAGAGGGTGTTTTTTACGGGCAGCCGGCGAAAGAAGAAAAATCTTTCGATGAGAGCCCAGTCTAACCCAATTTATTTTTTTACGTTCTCCAACATTGCACAAGAAGGTAAAGAAGCTCGGGCCACAAACTACCATCGCCACCCGCGCTTTTGAACACAGTTAGCCAACAAAATTTGGCAAGTAGCAAACTCCATCCCATAATATGGGCGGCAGTCAAGAACCGGGAATGTTTCGTCTAAAAAGGGCTACGCTGCTGCTCCAAACTGAACCCTTGCTAACACTGCAAACTTGGTAAGAGTAGTTGTATAGGTAATAGTAAGAGTATAGGTTGGGTAAGGAAGCACGAGTACCGTATTTTAGGTACCCGGCTTGAATTTATCAAAGCAAAAAAGAATAATTTAATTCCCAATCGAAAATACAATAAGAAACTATTTTTTCTAAGTTTTAAACCACTTTTCAAAAATTGGGCATACGTTTGGTAAGAAAGCACGAGTACCGTATTTTAGGTACCACGTCTCTCTTGCGTGTCCTCCCTAATAGTCGGCACCCCGTGGAAGAAGCAAAAACTGAGATAAGTTTATAAATATAAGCGAGAAAATTTATAAATACGTAAATTGGTGTCCAGGAGAAATCAGAGTGAAAAAGAAATAAAAAAATCAAATATTAAAATTAAAAATTAAAAAAATCAATTATTAACAAAAATTAGGAGAAATGACGATATATTGGGCCTATAGGGCGTGGGAGCCGGACATCTGCCGGCTTGAGGGCGCTACCTAAGCGACCATCTATCTGCTGTCTCATCTTTCATTTCCCCAGAGTTCTTTGCTAGAATGCCGCGAAAAACCCAATCTCTCTGCCACAATTGAGCTTTTTCCGTCAAGCTACTATGACGTCAAATCCCCAAGCTAACCTTGGTAACCCAACAATCGTTCTATAGATTGGATATAATGCATCAAAGAATTGTCTGGTTCTTTTGCGACCAAGAAAGGGCAAAAATGCGTGGGATAATGCGTGTTGTAGGTATGATAAATCCCTTTATTGCCGCTCAAACGTTACACGCTTCAAGTAATTTATTGGCACCCGCGTACGACTTCTCGTTGCGCAAATCCTAAAAGATTAGCCACCAAAGAGTATAAACTTACCGTTATGATTCTCGACACCCGCTTTCTCAGTTCGACGCTTTTACGACATCTTTGCAGGAGGCCACGGCACAAAAGGAATAACTGCAAACATCAAAATATTGCAACGTTCTTTCTTTTTCTATATCTTTTTAAAAACTCACCTGTTCATCAGCCACATAGTCGGTCCGTGCGACAAGATGCTCGAGCAACATGGCAGCGATCAGAGGGGTCGGCTCCCGCATCAACATTGGGATTAGGCGGTCGAGAGTGTGCGATGCGAGATCGCCGATGCTTTCCCTAAATAGGTCCTAGTCAGAAATTCTTTAAAAGGTATCACCTAAACTCGTCACTCGCGCCATATAACTCATCGTTTGACTGGACACTCGGAAATCTGAAATACACAAATAGTCATAGCGCAGAATCGAGAACCTCGTCGGATATTCGGCTTGACCGGCGGCCCAGAGAAAATCCAAGCAATGGACGAGGCTGGCACCATGTTCCACTGGTGTCGACTCCCAATTTCGCCTAAATTATTCGTCGAATTCGTGATAGATGGCCTACCGGTCGATCACTGCCAACATTGCGCTGAAGAGATACAACGGCGGTTTATCGGGGTTGTCCGGAACGTGTACCAGGAACGCCAATAAATGCGTTAACCTGAAATGGGCCGCGTGTAGGTGTGTTTTTCCACGTTTCTGAACCCACTTTGCCACAAAATGTGCCGCATCGGCTTCGGAATCCATCAGCGATTCGATGCAGATGCGGAGCAGGGCGTCGGTCTTCAAAATTTGCGTGGTTATGTAGGTATGCAATGTTTTCAGCCAAACCTGAGGCAGCGAATTAGCGTAAAGCGCTAGGTGAGCTGCTTGAAGAGCTTGCTCAAACTGTTCGTCTGCCATCGGGAGGGACGGGATTGTGATTTGAAGGTTGGCAACGCAAGCACTAAAATATTTATTAAGTAAGTTTACTTTACTCACCGCATCAAGTTGGCTTTTGCCTGCCCGCTTTTCATATGAGCCAATACCTGGAGGCCGAGTGTTTGGAATAGTTGGACGATGTGCTGAAAAAAAACGTGGTTCTTGTCTACAGACTCTGCATATACCTGTATAGCACCATCCATTTCAGCCAGTGAAGCACGGCATGATACCAGCCATTGCAGGCCTCTTTCTGGATCTTCAGAGAACGAAAAACTAAAATTTGCGGGGTCAAAGGGCTAGCAATAAACTTTCAAACCGGTCAAGGACCTGGCAGACGAGCGCCGTTCTCCGCTCTTTTTCTTCCTCCTCGTCGTACAAAAACGTTGCGAGTCGGGCGGTTATTTCGCAGATCTGTCAACGCATGCCGTATTTAATCAGTTAATAGCGTCGAATACCTTGCTAGCCAACTTTAGATCCTTGCACGATCCAATAGCATTGTTCGCCACAAAAGCTTCAAGAATCGCTGTCGCGGCCGCAGAAGAATGGGGGTCGTCCCTGGAATAGACCTTTAAACGTTACTGTTTGATCTCCACCTCAATATATCCATAATCTTGGTGAACGAATCGAGGCGTAGCAGCTTCATCGCGTCGCTTTTCCGGTGGCCAGCCATGCAACGTACGATCACCAGCAGCTGATCGGCGTGTTCGTCGGGGTGCTGAAAGCGAAATAAGAAAAGAAAGCAGCCTCACCCGCTCCGTTTTCAGTCTTCTCAATAAAAAGGCGCAGACCGCGTCTAGCTCGTCCAGCGAGAAATAGCGCGCCGTGAACGCTGCCCAGATAGCCGAGCATTGGGCTAATTCAGATGTGGATTGAAGCCTGTAATTGGTTGCAGAAAAAGCGCCTTCTCTAACCTGACGATTGCCTTCCACATATTCTTGAGCAGAACCGGACGAGCTTCTTCCGGTACCTCGGTTTCGGCGAGTCGCTCTCCAAATGCAGAAATTTCCTTAGCACTCGCGCCCTCGTTTAGAATCTAAATAATCTTTCGAAAGAAACGCGCAAAACCCACAATTTTCAGCGCCTCTATTGCATGGTTGCCCAGGTATTTTGGCTGAACAGCCTTTAAGAAACAGGGCAGGATGAAGAAACGCTTGTCCGTTTGTCTAAAATAATATTTCTAATAATATAAAAAAATAGTGTTTGTGTGTTTGTGTGTGTGTGTGTGCCACTTTGCATCCACTTCCGTCTGTCTGTCCGGAGGATATCTCGATAGGGGATGAAGTTACGGGTATGTTTGACACGTCATTAGGTGCGCAATCGTCTTGAGATGACTGCACACATATCAAATTTTACAAAATCAGCCATTTTCGACATTAAATTTAAGTTTTTGTGAAAGCTCCTTTGTTAGGAATAATTAGCATAGACCGGAAGTTGGGATTCGGCTATATATACGGTCAGAAGAGGTTGTTTTTCATTTTTGTCATTTGAATTCAGGACAATTATGCAAAGTGAACGATAAAATGGGGTTAGACGGGACCAGGGTTGAAAAGTTGCGAAGCGACTTTTCAACCCTGGTAATATTTCTAAAAAACGATGAAAATCATACACGCAATATTCCCAGAGAGGCGCTAAATCACCATAAGTATGGGCGTCGTAGGAGACGCATTGGATGATCCATTCGGCAGCTGGCCACATTAACTCCGACTGAAAAGAACTGCGGTTTACGCATTGAAAGCTGGGAAACCCACTGGCTGTTGCCCGAATGTCTGCATCCAATCGTTAAGTACACGCCAATGGGGGGCACGATCAGCTGGGTCTGGAATTGAGGCTTATCTGTGGTTGTGGCTCTAACTTACCGCATAACATGGAAATCTTCGAAACATACGCTCGAGCATAGGCGGCCGGCAGCGGTTGCAATATTCGCCCAGCGCCGGCGGCTAACCGATGCAAATTCTCGCGAATTCCTGTCGGGTCGAAGAAGCGCTTTGTGCGCACCAGACTTGCCTCCACTGAAATAATGCGTTCAAGGTGAATTTTAAAACCGGCCAAGAACACCTGACCAATCTCCATACCGTAAAGTCGAGGTACAACCTCGCGGATGTCTTCAAGCTTCGAGAACCAATGCTTCGCCTTTTCGCGCGTCTTCTCGAGCACGTCATCAGCGGAAAAATTGGCAGCAAGCCGCAATTTTCCCGCAGCTTCTCGCTCCTACGTTTGCGTATTACTTAATTTTTTATCACAGACTTGATCAGCTTTTTCTTTCAATCGATCATAGACGAGGGTGCCGAATAGATCGAGAACATCCGTCGCCAGCACCCAATGCGATGGGAACAACGAAGGTGGATTTGGGGCGCTCAGGGCTCGCGAAAGTTCCGTTACTAGCTAAAAAAAACCAAGTTTATTAGACTTGAAGTTGATGTTAAATGTTATCGAACCGACCCTCAATGCCTCGACACGTTTGCTATTTGTCCAGGCGAGCACCAGCATTTCCTTCAACTCGTTGACGTTCTGTACAAATTCATGTGCGGACAAGTCGACCAATTTCTTTAGCCCAGACATGTCCTCAAGGATTTCGAGCCTGAAATAGTATCAGTATCATAAGCGTACTAAATCCTACGAACCGATGCGCCGTTCGATCGTGGACGCGAACCTGAGCACGCTGCGGGATGGATTCGTCATTTTTCAGCGAGTGTGGGCTTTGAATTGATGATTTTTCACTAGTGCCAAATTTTTCCAGGATTAGGCTTCTCTTTTTCTTAAAGGAAGAATTATGGGGTCGAATTGATCGCCTACCCGCCACGGATCCATGTTAGGCAAATCGACGTCGTGGTAGAGAATGTCAGATTTCTTCATTTCTAATGTGTTTACCAGTTCCACCTAAATAATTTAAATGGGACGGTGTATAGACTGGTATGAGGTGCTTGGAGACTGACCTCTCGTTTGCCTCGGCTCATAATCGGCACTGCCGGAATCGGTTTTGCCTCCGGCACAAGCAGCTCTTCCTCGTCATAGGTTACTCCTAAAGTGACAACCTCCTAGGTGTCTTATTCCAAACCCAGTGGATCGAAAAAATCCGATTGTGAGCGACTTTTTATGGGTCCTGCTTCAGGTTCGGTCAAGTTTGGAGGTTTTATCACCTTTTTCGGGGAATTCGGGGCCAATGGATGATTTAGGACCTGAAATTGAGCAACAGTGGTCATTCATGGGAACTATTTGTATTACATAAACTTTTAAGCTATTTCATGTTTTCTGATTTTCTCTTCATGCGGGGCAAATCCTTACCGATATAGCGTCAGGGAAAACAGAAGTCGACTCAATACCGTAGCGGGGTATCCATGGTGGTACATCAGAATCCGCGGCGGGCATCTACCAAAATTTACTTGATTAAAATGTGAATAATAAACAATTGTTTTCCATCGTGTCGCTCTTCAAAAGAGCCATTCCGTAAAACTACTATCGCCAGTGCAATGAATTACGCCATGAATATCAACCTGTCGTTTCCGAAGGGATTTCGTTTCGAAGATTTATCTTCAAAAATCAACAGACAAGCTTACAACAAAACTAACAATGGGATAACATGCCTATGCAACAGTAATAACAAATTTGGGGCGCAAAACAACGTCGGAAATAACAACAACAAAAGTGAAACTAAAGGATTAGGTGGTGAATGCTTGGTTTAGCTCGGCGCCAAATTTCATCTGTAGCAGCCGCACGATCTTGTCACATTGATCAGCCACATTCTTGTTCTCATCTGAAAATAGCGTTGCGGAGTGACACAACTATTAGCCCACCTTCAAGCAACTCCGAAATAAACGGCATAACCATCGGCAAGTGCGGGGCAATGGAATCGCCAATTTTGTCGAAGAGCCGTTCGACCATCAGCAGTGTACGGTAGCGAATCTGGAAAATGATGCTATAGGCGATCGGACGAGGACGACAAAATGTAGCAAGGCAACAACCTTTGGCTTGCGGCTCCTCGTTTTCTGAAAGATCTCGTTGAGCATGTTGGCAAACTTGTTCGGATGCGCATCAGAGACCTGAAGATTCGGGGTATATTCTGGGTAGCAAGGGGGGGGGGGTTTAAGCAGGGAAAACCTATTTTTGCTCACGAATCCTATACGAATTCTACGCATTTTTTAGATAAAAAAACTCCTAAAAGCCTATAAAAACTTATATTTTGAGTTACGTTCTAGCAATCAAAAACTACTAAAAACTCTATGAACATGACTATATATTATCAAAAGGTAGATAAAGGTGAAAAGACAAAACCTATTCCCCCTGCTAACAGTCCAGTACTTCCAGGGTAAGCATATCTCAAAATCCCGGAAAATGTAAATAATACCTGGTAAATAGCGTCAGCCAAATGAGGCACACAGCGGGCCTCGTGCCCAGCGCATTTCGAATTTTCCAACTCGGCGACGAGCGGCTGGATGACAAGATCGGCGCGCTCCCTGTGATAATAAACGGGCGTTCCAAATCTATACGTACTCGGTGAAGAATTCGCGGTGTTTGGCGCAGCTTCTGATCAGATCAATGGACTGGATGAGGGCGAGGTCGCATTCCAAGCCCTCGATTGATTCCTTGCCACCGTGGAGGAAAAGTTGCGCAGAGTCTGCAAAAAATGATGAAGCCGTGGAAAATTCATAGTGCAAGATGATGCATTAGAACCTCACCCGTTGTCGCAGTGTTGCAGGTGCGCAAGACACGAGCAGATAATTCGATCAACCGCCCAAAGTACGGGATCGCGAGCGTGTTGAACGACTCATAGAAACTAGATACAGGCATGATCACGCCGAATTCAAGGACTTACTGATTGGCCAAGTGCAGCAAAGTAATCATGCGAATGCGCAAACTGATGTCAGCTTCCGGCTTCAGCGCATCTTCAGCCCAGGAAATCTAGACAGGAGTTAGGCTGATGGAATTGCTGGCTCACCAGCTCTGCCCAGACGGGTTTCAGCTGTTTTTCTGTCATCAGCTCGGCAAACTTGACGAAAACGGCGAAGAGACACCGCTCGACCCGGGTGGTCGTTTCAAAGGCCTGAAAAATAAATTTACACTCGACTAAGCTTCTATATTTAAGGAAAAGGGATGCCAACAACGAACCTCGGGCGACCGGATGCTAGCACGGTATTCGAAAGCAGGGAGGAAGACCTGTTCGACGAATTGTTGTTTGGCCGGCAATATCCAGTTAGAGTTGGCCGGCACAAAGTAGTCGCCGATCAGCGAGAAGAGAGCGCACAACGGTTTCTGGAAACGAACCGTTATTGCTAGAGCATTTTCCCACCTCCCGTCCTTGGAGCAACCCTACTGCCACGATCAAAGGCTCGATGATGATGCGCGGTTCGATGCGCAACAACGACAACCGGATGGTGTTCAGTCTACAGATGAAAAAATAAATTTGGCACGACTAGGATACCGACCTATATTGTGTGGAATTCTTGATGGCGGCAATTTGGCGAGGTGTCTTTCCTTGGAAGGAGATCTTGGGCCAGCTTCCCAACTCCTAAATAGAGATAAGTATGGGAAGACTAGGGCTTACTGTAAAGTGTTTTTACTCAGGCTGGCGTTTTAGAATGCGACCAAGCCTATCTTGTGCAGAATTTTTCGCTGATTCAGAATCTGGTTTCCAAATTTGCTGCCGACCTTTATTTAAAAAATTATTCGACATTTAGGCTAAAAAAATTGACTAAATCTGGATTTTTTGCGTTGTTTTTTAAGTTGTCGTCACCTCCGACGTTAAAACTGGCTCGGTAATGGGTTTAGAGGTCAAAGCCCGATTTTATGCAAAAAATCATGTGTTTTTGTGCAAAAAGCAAAAGAGATTGTGCAGGGCGGGGATCGAACCGCCGCCCTCTGCCTGGCAAGCGAACAGCTTACCAATGCACCATGGTGCCAACTGGGAAGGGGGCTTCGGGAGGGTAGATAAGGGGCACAACCATACCTGGACCCAGACAGGCAATAGTGGGCCAGCATCCGAATTTATGCCGTTTTTACGCTTAATTTAGACCAAAAATGACTTTTCAACGCGAAGTCCGCAGCAAATTTGGAAAACGGATTCGGACTCAGCAAAAAATTCTGAACAAGATAGGCTTGGTCCCATCCTAAAACCCCAGCCTGAGTAAAAACACTTTACAGTTAGCCATACGTATGACACCGATCGAAATCCATACCTGAGGGTTGATCTTGGCGGCAGCGAGCTGCGCAAAATACTTGTAGATGTCGGCCAAGTAGGGGGCGACGAACGAGGCAAACTTGTCGACAATCCTTTGGACACATATCAGGGCGCAAATCTAAAAAAATAGCTAGGCAATAGAGCTGAAGCACCATGTAGGTGTATTGGTTGGAAAGAATCCCAGTGATTTCATCTGCCTGGTCCAGTAATCCTAGATTACCAAAGCGTCAAAAAGCCGAACAAAGCCAATTTGGTCAGTGTCGAAAAATTCATACGCTAAATGTTGAAAAAGGAAAATAATCAGAAAAGCTAGAAGTTACCTGAAGCGCATCGTTGCCTCTCGGACGGCCGCTCAATGACGCCAAGCGTTTTCTGCCACCGGGTGGCCCCGGCGCTCGCTCTTCTTCCTTCTAGATGACTATTACAAAGCTTTTGCAACGCGCTTACTGGTTGAACGACCTTGTTGTGGCTGAGGATGCTGAGGCAGCCCTTGATGATCGGCTCGACGGCCAGTACAGTCGTGCCCATATTGTGAGAGCGAACGAGTTCACCTGCGAGCAGCAGCAAGTTGCCCACGAGCAGATCGTCCAGCGAAGTCCACGCTTCAATCTGCAAAAATGCAACGGTCAAAGTATGGAGATTTTGCTCAGAAAGATACCGGAGACATACCGATAGTGAAAAAAAACCCGGAGAAAATCTCACCCCGGCAACACATTTCTGCATCGTCTCGGATAGTGATGGATACTGCTTGTCCGGCCTCAGCCGTTTCGCGATTAGCTTCAGGCTGAATGACGCGTTCTGGCACAACAGGACCTAAAACCATGGATTAAGGGCAAATATCATGCTATATAACTCCGAAAGCTATGATGGAACCAACTTTTTCTTGCGATTTTTCAGGTCCAATGAAGCCGTTGAGGATGTCGATTAGCGGGATGAGTAGCTTCCCATCAGAATCCTTTTGTTCCGAATAGTAAACCTCATATTGAAGCTTGGCATTACAAAGCGCCAACGCCTAAAATTATACAATTTTCTGGGGTTCGACGGCGAGAATTTTAACGGCAGTAAAAACGGGCCTTTTCTTTTTCAGTCAGCGTCGATGCCGGATTGGTCAAAAGGTCCGTAATCAGTCGCGTGGAAATGTTTGCCGGGAGCAAGTGGCGCAACTAAAAATGAATACGATAAATGGCCAAGGACAAACTTTTTGCGAAACGTAGTCCGTCTTGCCAATCAACGCCATCCAATAGCGTTTGGTAGCCTCCACTTCTTCAGGAGCCATATACTAAAGTAACGCGAAAGGTAAGCGTTAAGCAGGCGAACCCACCTTTGCTTTTCCATTTCCGTCCATGATTTCGTTCATATTTTTTTGCACAAAGTCGTCCAAATCTATGCTGCCCATCAATAGTCGTCGGCCAATTGGCAGCAAGGCTTTGATGAGGTCCTCATCAGTCTCTCTGCTCAACTAAATATAGATGAAATCGGAGGTTAGGCTTGAAGTTAGTTTTGGAGCAAGGCTGGGGTAATTCAGCTCCTTGCATTTTAGGGGGCATCTTTTCTCTCATGATCTATTTTTTCAAATATACACAGTGGAAATGGCTCTAAACGGTTTCGTTAATATTACTCTAAACGTGAAAATTTTACAAATTAAAAAAATATTGAATTTCGATTGAAAATGGCCGATTTTATAGCACTCCAAGGCGGACATGACTTTTGTGCGATCGAGAACCCCGAATTTCGGCTTGTTCCACGCCACGCAGAACCTAGCGGAAAAGAAGCTGACAATTAGATACACAAAATTACTGTGAATAAAGAGAAGCTGGGTAGACCCATCCCATCGATGCTGGGATGGCCTTTGCAATCGCTCTTGAGAGGCGGACACGGCGATGACCAGGTAAATCCGGAACAACGCACGCCCACATCTTGCAGACCTCGACTAGCTTCTGGGATGTCGCCTAAAAACAATGAGGCATTCACGTGAAGCCGTTACCTCAGCTGATCCAGGAATGGTCATAACAGCTTCAAAAATAGTTTGGATCGAGTCCTCGAGGATTCCCATGATCAGTTCGTTATCCTTCAGCTTGCGGCCATCGCCCATGAACGCAAAGTTTTGCAGAATGTACTTCGTCACCATCACCTAAAAATAATGCCATAAATATCAATTGATGGCAGGATACCGGAGCAATCTTCGTGGCAACTGTCAAAAGCCTCAGCCCTTCGCGTAGTACATGCTGATTACGGGTCTTTTGGCCTGATAGTGGCAATGTCCAAATCGCACTCAGCAAATTTGATGCTTCCTATAAAACAAAGCATACATTAAACTCAGCTACCGGGGATTGAATCTACCAGGTGTCAACAGCATATTTCGAAGCACCACGAGCCCCAACTGCAAAATTGGCTGCGTATCCAGATCTGGCTCGGAAAAGACAATCCTAAAACACAGTGAACAGAAAAAAAAAACAAGCTAGCTCACCGTCTGACAATGCTGAAAATAAGCGGCAACGCTTCCTGGCACTGCGGCAGTTTTGTGCAGATGGCCAGGAATTCGATGGCGAAGCGAAGACGACGAATGTATTCTTCTTCTGATTCGTTCTAAACTTTTATTAATGGCAGACAAAAGCAACTTGCCGCAAAGCAGTTCCGGTTTGAGAGCCTTGTAGTTTTCGCCTTCTTTTCAGCGCTGCCCGTTTCTTCTTGGCGAGTCAACATCCAGAGAACGAACTTGGGGGTGATCGGGGCCTAAATACGTCCAAATAGTTTTATTTTACAAAACCGTAACAGCAAGGTGTTTGTTTAAGGGATACCCAAGGTTTTGGCGAAAAATATATAGTTATGGATTCCGGGCAGTACAAATGACGCTCGAATTTTGTGCGGCAATGGACCCCCCAATACTGCCCAGAATTCGGGCACCTTTCCCTCTTGTGGCGTCCCCATCCCATCCAATGGCTTGCCACTATGGCCTAATGGATAGCATACAGGCCTACAAAACGGGGGTCCCGTGTTCGACCCCCGCCCGCGGCATGGTTTTTGCTTTTTGAGCCGCGAAAAGGTTGGGCATCCCTTTAAACTAATTCTAAAAATGTGCCATGTTTTCAGACTCGTCCATTGTGGTCACGGCGTGCCTTATCGACATGGTTTTGTTGCTTTGCCGTCCACGGTTAACATCAAGGACAAGAAGTCCGAGTGCAGAAATGCCGATCGCGGGGGCAGATGGCAACGGCGGGGATCGAACCCGGACCGCCAGAATGGTGGTCGAGCACGTTAGCCATTTGACCATGTAGTCAACGAGTCGAGACCACATGGGCGCCACCTTTCTATCGGTGCAATCTGTCGGAGTCGCATTAATGCATGGAGATTCGGGTGCTATACCGAACATAACCCACCTCAGACAAAGCGGCACGAAAACCGGAGACTGGTATTTTATTGGACGGCTCCTGCATGTATTTCCTTGTCATCTAAAGGAGATTGAGGGAAATGCGATGATCGCCACCTCGAAAATCAATTCTTCTACATCATCGGACATCTGCCTGCTTACGTACGTTTTGCGCTTGATCATCTCGTTGAAAGCAGCCTCAACCTGAAAAAGACAGTGTAGTAAAAAAAAGTAAAAAGTAAGGAAAAAAACCGGCTACAACGATCAGTGATAAAACTCACGTTTTCCCACTCAGACGCTTTTGCCCAGTCGAGCGCCTTACGGAGTGGATCGCCAACGAACGGCTTCTCGCGAGCGAAGTCGCTATCGTTTTGCAAGGTGTCCAGAACAGCCGCCGGGTCGACGGGCTTTTTGATAATAACTGCATCTCTGGGCTCGGAAACACTTGAACGGCTGTGGGAGCGGGATCGCGAACGACGTCGGCGTCTCCTTTTTGCATCTTCTAAAAGGAGGTTCAAAATTTAGGGTAAAGCGTGCCTTTGACAATTTGCATCAACAAGGGTTCCAATCCCGAGGCCTCCGTTAACGTCAGGAACGCCACAGAATTTCGAGCTTCCCATTCCTTGCGCACAAGGTCTAGGTCCACCGGATACCTAAAAATTTTGTACTTCGATTGTACGTCGTCATCGAAACCTGGCGCAAAGCGAGTATAGAGACTTCGCCAACTTCCTCGGCACCTCGTAACCGTCGGAGATACGTTCAATGATAATATCCAGAAGACCGGACATCTATTATCATTTCACTAGCAGTTGTAAGGGACTTACTTGAGCTCCGTTAACAATGAGGTCCACAGAAGAAAGGATCGCCGCATCAGCCAGGGCCACATCTTCTTCAACACCTAAATCGCACACGAATTCAATCTGAAGCGTCAAACTACCAGAATCAACAATGGTGAATAGCGTTTTCCAGAACGGAATCAGAAATCTCAGGAAATCGGTGTGCGCCAAAATTTGCTGCAGAGCGGTGAAGAACCCAAGTTCGGACTCCCGTCGCAGCAACTTCAGAAGGGCTCTAAAAGACTTTCACCGCCGCAACTCTATAGATACTTGGCGCTGAAATTGCTGACACCTTGTTGCTGGCAGAGCACAACTACTGTGGAAAGCGATGGGACCGTCGAGCCGGGTCGTACTTTCTAAACGGAGGTTAAAAGATCCGGGCAAAAATGTTACAAAGAGGATTAGCTTGAGCAGGTTCGAAGTAGTGCTGGCGGTCATCTTCACGGACACGGCCAGTTTGCAGATGACCATCAAAGAAGAGTAGCGAAGGCTCGAGAGAGGGCTTCTGAGGGAACACGCAAATGATGATTGAGGTGGGTAATAACATACTTCACTCCTGCAGCCGAAATTGGGATAACCTTCGACAATAGGTTGTCGGTGATCGCGCCCTCATCGTCAAGCACCGAGAGCAATATCTAAGATTGAATGTGAGAAGAGCTGGAGAACGAAAACCTTGGCATGAAAGGCGAACAGGGCAGTCGCATGCGCTTCCAGCCATTCGTTCCCAACAGTCTTTGCGCTTTCGAGGATATGGCTGTTTACCCGGCTCAAAATCGAATTTGTGCCGCTGAATGCGTGCTTCGCCAACTAAAATTGAGGTTTAATCTACAGGGCTAAAGCTAACCATGTTGAATGGAACGGGCATTCTTTTCCTTGCGAACGCTTCTAAGAACTGCAAATCCTTCTGCGACGTGTAATCGAGTTCAAGGATCGACAAAATCCGGCCGAAGAAATTGGTCTCGTGGTAGGGCAAGAAGGATAGGAGGAACGTCTCCGCATCGTACGCGTAGATCTGCAATTGGGAGTTCAGTCAGAGAAGAAGTCGGACCTTGTAGCGATAAACAAGCAATTCGAGCGCTTGCTTGCATGCGTATCCTTCCATGTATGGTGAAAGGAGCAACAGTGCCTGCTTGATTTTGTTGGTGAGCTCCTCGTTTTGCGCCGGCGCTGTAATACAAACTCAGTTTGGAACGAAGAAAATTCACTCACCGATCATCGTCCGCTGAAAGTTTATGTTGGCTTCATCGAAAAGTTCGTCCAGTTCTGCCAAGCGCGGGTCGAGTTGCTTCAACTCGTCGAGTCCTTTGTTACCTAAAACAAACATCGATCGTCAGTTAGTAGGCCAGATCACCAAAGCGTCCAAAACGACCAAAAAAATGTTGCAAAGAGCTCACCAATCTTATGCATTGTTTCTCTATCAAGAGTCTTCGCTTCTTTTTGTTCGTAGAGAAGAGAGACATGGCGCTTCTCAACGGTCAATTGCTTGGCCGTGGGCCCGCGTAGGGCCTCAAGCTGGCGGGCCAACGATGTCATGCCCGGCTGAAAATAGAAGGTTGTCAGATCGCAAAATATAGAAAGTGATAGATCGCAAAGACAAGACAACTAAAAAGATCTCTGTGTGTAGGAATGGACGTGATCTTAGATAAAAAATGCCGACTTCTTTAGCAAAATGTATTCACCACTTGGTACCACGTCTGAGTATCTTTTTTAATTTTTAGTTTACATTTTTCATTCCTAAAAATAAATAATAAGATTTCTGCTTTTCCTGTGATAATGGAACTTTTTCGTCGATTTAGCATAAGAGTGATGTGTAGATTGGCAGCTTGTGTAGCTCTGATTGAAATCGCGCGGCGCTCGGGCTTTCAAAAGAGTTTTCTTCTTTCTTTCTTCCTAACTTACTTTCTACTTGATTTATCTTTTTCTTGAAGAAACTAGATCATTTACCAGAATGGGCTACGTCTTGATGGTCAAGCTGAATGAAGATTTGCCAGAGGCCGAAGTTGAAGGGATTCTGGCTGAGATCGTAAGTTATTCTGTGCAATATTTTCATTGTTTAAAAATAAAGATTGTTAGGTATCTTCAACAAAGTTGCACTTCCTTCTAGGCCTCTATCAATGGAGTGGAGCGCATAACGCCAGAATGGCGCGGTAATCGACGTCGAAGCAACGAGCAACTTGCCCGCATTCTCACACCGTCACCGATAAAAACTCCTAAAAAGACAGTAGGTTGACAATATAGAAATTCCGGCTTTTTTTATACCTTAAGACATTCGTTTTTAGAAAGCCCAGTCGGAGCCACGTGGTCAAAAACGCAAAAAGCTTAGGAGGGACGAGGTATGAATTACGGCGAAATAAATTAGGCCTTCAGGATGAATTCGATGCCAAACTCCAGACGGTCCTCATGCCACGCACGCCGAGAAAATACCTCTCACCGATGAAGGTAAGAAGGCCTAGACGCATCGATCAGTTATAATTAAGTTCAACGCCGATCGTGTGCCGTCGCCAGACGCTGAGGACAAAGTGAGCTCAATCCGACATGCTGAATGGGATTACTGATATTTTAGGAAAACTTAACGCCTGAATTGGCAAAAGAGGAAGGTCAAAAGGCCGGGAAGTCGGAGACGAACGTCGCCCCGTTGACCTGCAAGGTTGGGTTTGAATGAGATAGGCTGGACGCTGATGATTTCAGGAATGCGGAAAAGTTAACAAGCGCTGGTTCCGGTGGCATGCGCTGAGACATTATCAACGGAAGCTCTACAAGTAGGGGGATGAGGCGAAAAGCATTCAGGGTCCGGAATCATGACAAAGAACTGTTTTCAGATGCAAGCTTTGCCCCCACGAGTGCAATCTGATCTACGACATCCGGCGGCACGTTTCTTTCCAACATGTACTCAACGCAGAGGAAGACGAAAATTATGAATTTGTAATGTGGGTTGCAGCTAAACCTTTTGGAAAGAAACTTTCTTTTTGGGCTAAAGGAGGTGCCTTGTCACGTTAAAAATTATACAAATTTTCAGGGACGAAAAGTTCAAAAATGACTGGACGAAAAAAGCGGCTTATTGTTTTCCGACGATCGCCGACACGCTTTCCCGGGAAATCGATGCAGAGCTGCAACGGGATAGTTGATTTTTTTTGCCCGGTTGAGAGGTTTTTTGTTACCTTGTCGGGTCATTTTTGATCGCTCCTTTTATTCTTTTTTTTTGCGCTGTTGCTGAATCAACATGGTTTTGTTCGATGTTATGGATAAATTTTCGATTGGCCGGTCCAATTTCCGCGTAATCTTTGGCAGGTGTGAATCGGGAGATAGTGCGGCTCGCTTATCAAAGGTCAACATTCTCCTCGCAACCCTGCTCGCAAACAGTCTCGCAAAATCGATTATAACACCAACAATTGTTTCGTTTTTCAGCAAAGGGCGGCTAGTTTTTGTAGTCTCCGCTTCGAAGAGGCGCAGTCATGGTCGACCAGAAAATTGTCGTTTTTGGGAGCGTAGTGCAGGACCTGATCAGGTATTTGGCAATAATACATCGAGGTTCGGTAGTACTTCCAAGGGGGGCCTTCTATAAATACAGATAGGCGCATAATAACACAATAGCAGGTATTTTAAGAATATAAGAGCTGTTAACAACATAGAATTTTTGCAGTTACACCCCCCGGTTTCCGCGTCCCGGCGAGTCGGTGCGTGGTTCGGGGTTTTTAGCCGGGCCCGGAGGCAAGGGTGCTAATCAGGCGGTGGCGGCTGCCCGACTCGGAGCTGACGTCCAGATGATTGCCCGGGTTAGTAGCTTGTATAATATACTAAATGGGCTTGAGATTTCAGGTGGGCGCTGACATGTTTGGGGATTCGAACCGTGACTCGTTAGCAAAAGCCGGGATCGCTGTAGATAGCGTGGAAAAGATTGAGGGCTCCAGTACGGCCACTGCTACCATTACCGTATCGGCGGAGGGTAAGTAAGATTTTCTCTACGTCAAGTCTTTTCAAATTTCAATCTTCTGAATCAAAAAAATGTCCTTTTTTGACGGGTTTAAACACTATCCAGGCGAGAATTCGATTGTTGTGGTGCTGGGCGCTAATGAGAAGTTGACTGCTGATGTTGCTGAACATCACCGTGCAGCAATTCAGTCGGCCAAGCTCGTCATGTGTCAGGTGGGCAGGAAAAAGCCTGTGTTTTAAGAGAAAGTTTAGAACGAAATTCCACAAGAAGGCAATCGGGCGGCTTTCAAGATCGCTAAGGAGAGTGGCGGTAGGTCTTCGATGTTTTTTTGTTGTAAAAACCGAAAAATTGCATCGTTGTTGATTTTAGTGACTACGTTCTACAATCCAGCCCCGGGCGACGAGCATATGGATCGAAAAATCCTAGACTTGGTCGACATTGTCTGCACCAACGAGAATGAGGCCGAGTTCCTCACCGACATCAATGCCGAAAATCAGGATGGTAGGGTTCAGATTTTGTTTTCGATTATTTATTCTTTTAGGCGCTTTTCAAGCCGCTGTAAAAATGCTGAGCATGGGTCCGCATACAGCCATTGTGACGTTAGGCCCAAAGGTCTGTAAAAAAACGTTTCTTTCGCCTTTTCGGAGGCGGGGTTAATTTTTTTCTCGTATAGGGCGAGAAATGCCTAATACCATAATAGTAAGTATTTAAATGGCGTTTTTAGTAAAAATATTTTTTAGTGGAACTCTAAAAGCTTAGAATATTTTGAAAATTCCGTCATAATATAAAAAATTGAGAATTCGAGAGATTGAAATGGCATTACTATTGGAGAAAATATATTTAGGGTGTTGTGCTGGCACAGAAAGGTCAGGAAACCGTCTTGATACAAACGACGAAGGTTGATGCAGTTGATACTACGGTAAATGGAGCGATTTTTACCACCGGCATTTACTCTTGAATTTAGGGAGCCGGCGATTGTTTCTGCGGCTCATTTGTCTACTTTTTTACGAAACACCCGGATCTGAAGCCTGGAGAAGCCGTGCGGCGGTACGTTCTAAGGTGCAAAACGTACATTTTTTTCAGTGCGGCCTACATCGCCTCACAATGTGTGACGAGGAAGGGAACACAGGTGGGAAATTATAATTGCAAACTGCTAGCGGAATGAGATGCTTTTGCATTATCGGGGGACGGGGAATTTTTACGAGTCGACAAATGACCCCACCCCCGATAATGCGAAAGGACCCAGAATGGATTGGATTATAATTCAAAGATTGCAGGCAAGTTACTTCACTCGAGACGAGCTTTCGAAGCTGGATGAGAAACTTTTTGAGGATTAATATATTGCATCATAGATATGTACAGCTCACTCGAATAAATCAGTTCAACCTAAACAACGGTTCTCACTATCGCTCTCTTAAGATTTCCGCGGCATTTCGCGAGTTTTTTGTTATTCGAAACGGATAGTGATCCCGGAAATTCGAGGCCCATTCTTGCAAAACCCAGACAGTCTCACCCCCCTAATCCGACAGCCAGCGAAAAAAAGGTGGCTACGGGAATTATTGGTGGGGAAGGATAGGAAAGAAAAAGAGAGGCCCCGGGGACGGATTAGCCTCCAACGTGGAAAAAGTAAAACGAAAAAAAGCGCTCAGAAGAAATGCGCGTAGAGTCTGCCTCAGGCAAAACTGAAGCGTTCCGAACACGAACACGAAGTAGGCTTAGGCTTAGGCTTAGGGTTAGGACATCGGCTTGGGCTTAGGGGCAGAGTCAGGGAGGAGATTTGGATGCGCGTTTTGGTCGATGATCTCTCTTTGTTTGAGCTATTTTTATTACTATTATTTGGAGTTAAATCATAGACTGTAAGTACATTGTCAGCTTTTCACCATGTGCACAATCCCGAAGAAACAGCAAAAATGTCGAAAAAATTGTATGACACCCCCGCCCCCCGCTAACGAAGCGGAACCGCTGCACAGGGAAGGTTGCGATAGAATAGCCGTTTCTTTGACCACAAGTGCCGTCTGTCTGTGCCCCTTTAGGATTGGGAACGGCTTGGTGCGTGTGCTTGCGTGTGTGTAATTCGAGCCGGAGGATCAGAGCGATCGCCGCGGTGGGGAGGGGGGTGCTTATGATGAATGTGTCGGGAGCGGTCCTTGCTCTCTCTCTCTCTCTCTCTCTCTCTCTCTCTCTCTCTCTCTCTCCACTCTCTCGAATTGGCCGTTGCTTCTCCCCTCCCCTCTCGTCCCATTCTCTCATCTCGGTCAGCCCCGGACCACCCGCCATCGATTCCCAGAAAGAACACAACCACCACTCCTCTAGCCCCTTTATTCCTTATTTTTCGTGCTTTCAAAGTTTTTTGGATTACTGTAAATTGCCCGATTTACGGGGTTGACCTTCAAAGTTGGTACTATGAAATGTTTCTGGATACACACTTATTCTTTTTTAAAATTTCCAATTCTGAATTCTTCATCATTGATTTCGATTCGTTTTTACAGTGTAGTTAGCTTGAGGAATTAGTTTCGATAGCCTAGGGGCATTAAATTTCCGGGCGCCACTTCAGAAAAACGGCTCCAAAAAGCGTTAGTTTATTGCAAAAAGAATGTGGCTTTAGCCTCACTCTCTCTCTCTCTCTCTCTCTCTCTCTCTCTCTCTCTCTCTCTCCGCTCTCTTATCCATAACACGACTCGACGTTGCCCCCATGCTTTATATTCGGCGAATAAATTGTGACCAGGTTTTTTTCAGAGGGCTCGATGGACTAGAGCGGGGCATCGCGGCCACCCCGTTCAGCCATTTCCTGCTCTCTCTTCGTGTTGGGGCCCACTGAAGGATGCGGTAAGCCCTTTAAGGTTATGAGAAGGCAGTCATCCTACTATTTTTAAATTATAGTCTTACTAAAGAAGTTTCAGACCGGTGAACTATTTCTACGTGGTTTCCGGCGAGGATGCGGAATTCTTGTTGGCCCGCTACGGGCTGGCGGGCGAATTCCTGGCTCGACCCTCGTACAGTCAATCCGGAAATTATGCCCTTTCCGTCAGGTTCGTTGTGAAGTTATGCGGGAGATGGCATTTTAGTCGAGGCCCTGGGCTCGGCATCACCCACGTCCCAATACAAACCATCGGCGACTCGTTCACGCTTGTTGGCCATGAATTTGCGGCACTCACCGAGTTGATACAGGTAATTTGAGCAAAAGAGAACGTCTAGGTTTCCCTGTACGCTGAAAACCTATAGATACCCTTGCGACTAATCAGTGACCCGAGTTTTTTAGTATTTCATCGAACATCCGAAAGAGTTGCGCGAGCAGGACGGGAAGACGATCAAATTGTTGTGAGTAGTTTGACTTAGCGGCACTAATATTGAATTTTTAAGCACTGTATTGATAAAATTTTCAGAAGGGCGGTCAGCATCCCGTGGGAAGAGCCATTGGCGAAAATGGCACGTGGGCCAATTGCGGAAAGATGGTTTCATGCCAATCTCACTGGAGCACAGGCCAAGGAGATTTTGCTGAAAGAAAAGTGGGATTTCAATACGGGCTGGCGTTCATGCAAGTAATGTTTAGGCAATGGGCTTACCTAGTCCGCGAGTCAGCTCGTCAACCCGGCAACTACGTCATCTCGCTAAAAACCGGTGAAAGTGTAGTGAAGCACATTATGATCACCAGGGAGAGCGAGGTAGGGTATTTGTAGTTGCTCAAGTACCCTCCCGATGGACAGTTTAAGTTTGCATGAAAATGTGGAAAATTCGGTAAAAATACCGAAACGTAAAAATCAGACGCTCCATGTACAATACATTGATGCTTTACAATCCGGGTATATGTCGGTAGGGGGACAATTTAGGGGGGACGGACAGGCAGGCCTTTTTTGATGTTTTCGTTATTTTCTCGGAATTTTTGCACCGGCATTCGATAGAGCATCGAAAAATATACTAAGAGTCTTTGTTTTAGCTCAAATTAGTGTAATATAAAAAAGATATGGCAAATACAAAAATAAGCTTTGAAAATCGGGTTGAGCGGCTGTTTTTCGACATTCGCGCTATTTTTTCGACATTTTAAAGATGCCATTCGATAGAGCATCTAAAAATATACTAAGAGTTTTAATTTTAGCTCAAAATAATGTAAAATGAAATAGTTATAACAAAAACAAGTATTAGACGTTGTTTCCATGGAGAACATAGAAGGAAATCAAGTTTTCGATATTTTCGACATTTTTACAAAATTTCTTTAGTGCCATTCGACAGAGCGTCGGAAAATATACTAAGAGTTTTGTTTTTAGCCAAAAGAAACGCAAAAAAAATAGTTAGCTCGGCCCCAACAGTCGTCCCCGCGTAAATCCCCCCGCGTAGCCGACATATACCACAATCCGTTTTCAGAACGAGATGTTCCACGTAAATGGCGGCGACAGTTTTCGGACTATCAACGACCTGCTCGCCCACTACAACAACAACCCGATGGTGGAGATGGACACGCAGAACGTTGTACACCTCAGAACGGTACGCGGCTGCCCACGTTTCGCTTCAAATACCCACAGGCGATACCCTCATCCTGTTTTCCGGCCGACGCCATCGAGATTCGGCTCGCCGCTTTACGATCTGAAACCCACGCACCCGGCGGCGATGGTATAGACGAGGAATTTAAGGTTAATCAGTCATTTTTATCAGTTTTTTGGGCAAGATTTCAATTTGTTCTTTTTGCCCGGTATCAACATTGCGATTTTCAGAAAATTCAAAGCGCAGACGATCAGCTGTACTCGCGAAAAGAAGGGAAAAAGCCGGCCAATGTCAAGAAGAATCGGTGAGCCATTTTCTGGGTTCTCTCACCTCAGAAAAATTTAGATACAAAAACATCGTCCCTTACGACCACACACGGGTGGTGTTGAAAGATGTCCCGGAGGGCGAGAGCGACTACATCAATGCAAATTATATCAAGGTAGGGGTTCTGTTCGTTCGGTCTTATGGATAGTTTTTTGGTGTGAATGGAGTTCTGAGTGGAAACCAGGCCTATTTTGTGCAGAATTTTGCGCTGATTCGAATATGTTTTCCATTTCTGCTAAAAGCTCGATTTAGAAGCAATTTTAAGATCATTTTAGCCCAAATTTTCCCCTCTTTAGGGACCATTATATTGCTTTTCCCGGCTGTTTTTCCAAAAATAAATATCGTCACGTATTCAGAAAAATTTTCTCTTTAGAATGAGCTATTTAACTCAAAATTGTTGAAAATCGAAAAAATCGACGATATGGTATGGGCTGCGATTTTTGTATGGGAATTGGTGAAAAACAGCCTATTTCTCACCCCTGTAAGCCATCGTCGATCGGCAGTAGCGCACTAATCAAATATCCCATTCGAATTAGAAAAAAAATTCTCTACAAGATAGGCTATTTAAACAAAATTAAAACGTTATAACAAAAAAGTAGCACAGCATAGCATACGGCTACTCTGGGCCTAAAAATTATCTTAAAATAGCTGTAACTTTTTAAATCGATCTATTTAGCAAAATTGGAAAACAGCATCGGAATCAGCGCAAAATTCTGCACAGAACAGGCCTGGTTTCAACTTAAAACTCCATTCACACTAAAAAAGGTCTCCTTGTTAGGCTTTGACTTAGACAGATGTTTAGGCTTAGGATTAGCTTAGGTTGACTTAGCTTTGCTGGAAAGATAGTTCATTGGAACGTTTCTAGATCAACGAAGACAACCCGTTGCTCTGTTCCCAGCGCGAATACATTTCAACGCAGGGATGTTTGGAGAATACGGTGTGTCGTTTTACTATCTGATCGGCAAGGAGAACAACATTTCACAAAACACTTCAGAGATAATTTCTGAATTCAGGTATGCGATTTGCTGTTGATGATGTGGGAATGTGATTCTCGCGTGATCGTGATGACGACGAAAGAAGTTGAACGAGGACGGGTTCGTAAATTCAAAAGCTATGCAAAAAGAACCTCGTTTTGGGTGTTAAAAAGTTGCTTTTTCTCGACTCAAGAAAATCGGACAATAAGAAATATAAACTAAAAATTGTATAAAATTTTCAGGCGAAGTGCCATCGCTATTGGCCAGAACACCAGCAACAATACACCTGGGGCGATTTTACCGTGATATGCTTGGAGGTAGGACTTTCTTGAGGCTAGTGACTAGAAAGCAGAGACGTAACAGCATCCCGAAGAACCTCACGTTACTCGGTATTACTGGTTCATTTCAACCGGGCAATAAAATTAAATGGGTGCTTTCAGGTTATCGGGGGGCGGTTATTTTAGCGGGGGCGGTTGCGAACTTTTTTTTTTCTATAATATCGCGCGGGCATACTAATTAAAAGCTTACTGTTTTATAGACTTGTATGCCGTTTAAAATGGTTCTGGGCTGTTAGCGGTGGAGGAGAAATTAAGAAAAACTTCATAAAACATCTTGAAAATTTTTGCCTTTTCGGTCTAACGTGTATGAAAATGATTAAAAACGCGCTATGACTCTAGATTTCGTGACTTTACGATTATGTTTTTATAATTTTTGATTACCGGAAACTACCAAAAACATTATTAAAATAAACTACAATTTATCACTAAGCATGTATAGGCTAAACAAAAAAAAGTTGCCAACCGCCCCCCGCTAAAATAACCGCCCCCCGTGAACCTGGAAGCACCATTAAATGCAGTAAAAGTGATAACAGGCTTCCAAAATGCTAAAAATTCAGGAAGTCAGCCAAAAAGACGCTTACGGCGAAGAATGCTTCATCATCCGAAAACTGCAGCTGATCAGGAACGGTAGGGGAAAGAGAAAAATCTTTAAGCTCAAAAACTAGGTCTTGATGAGAAGCGGCAGATTGCACATCTTCAGTTTGTTGGCTGGCCGGACCATGGTTGTCCCGAACATCCGGAACCCGTGCTCAAGTAAGAGAAGTAAAAGGAGGATGACCCTACGTTTTCTTATAGCTTTCTGGACGCGGTGGAAACGGCGGTCAAAACTCACGGCGGCGGCCCGCCGATCGTCCATTGCTCGGCGGGCATCGGGAGGACGGGAACATTTATTGTTATCGATGTCCTCATCAATCATATTAAACGATGTGGTATGTAACTATAACTATACTCTCAAACAACACTCGATATTCTTCACAGCTGGAAACCCAGGCAGAAAATAAAAATAAGCCCCCCGCCAATTCCTCCCCCGCTAAATGAAAAGCGCCAAAAATTCTACTATTTTTGGCTCAAAACTCTATAAAAATAAACGACTTCAGGCCGCAGCTGCGCGATTGACATCCCGAGGACAGTATTGCTAATCCGAGAACAGCGTTCTGGCATGGTGCAGACGGTAGATCAGTATCGATTCGTCTACAAGGCCATCTCCACGTATATTGATCGGACAACGCCACATGTGAGTATATGATCAATGGAAAGGAGCATCACCTTTTTAGCGACGGAGCGTCAACTCTCCGAAACAACCCCTCGCACCCCCTCCGCTTCTTCCTAGGAAACAGAAGCTGCCCGATCAGGTTTGTAAAAATAGATTAATAAAGTGGTTCTTTCGTATCATTGCGGGGACTAACTTTTTCTTTCAGTATCCCATTTTCTGAGATAAATCGAGGAAGTGTTTTCAGGTGTTTTTCTACTATTGCTAAACCTAAAACGCTGCAGTTTTTTATTACAACATAGAAAAAATATCGATTTTTTTCGACCAAAATCTAGAATTTTCCAAATTTTTCAAAAACGTTAGGGATTTTTAGATTTTTGTAGTCCTAAGTTTAGCTAGGCAGTAGATTTTTGTACCTGTTTGTGCGGTTTTATAAATGTACTTCCAGGCTCGCTCTTACGTGAACGCTTCGAAAATCGGAAACGGCGCCTGATCGGGTCGTCCGGAAAAACCCATAGTATTTCCTTGGCACAACAAACGAACGCCCTGTGTTTGCTCAAAATAGTCACCTATTCGAATTTTTCAAATTTCTAGCTAGGATTTTGGTCTTGCTATCCCCCGCTGTTACTTACTATGTTTTTTTTTGCGGCCCACGCCTCGGCATTCCGGGTTTTCTATGATGGATTCTTCAGCATGATTAGCAGGAAGTATATCAATTTTCTATGTATTTTTTTTGAAGTTTGACGTCCAAATTATAGCAAAAATCCAAATATATTGAATTTCTTTCGCCCCTCCCCCATCTTTCGAGATCAATCGTTTTTCGAGGTTTGCATATTTTACTAGAATTTCAACAGCTACATTCTGATATCTTTTTTGTTCGCATACGGATAATTGCACCGCTCCTCCGTGTACACCCCCCTTTTTCCAGTCTTACTCAGTTTTTTTTTGGCATTGACGGACAGGGAAAGTTGAAGTCTGAAAAGTCGGTCGACGCCTAACTTTTGTATCTCATCTCCCCGATATGCTGCCGGGTTGTAAAGTATACTAAAATATGCGCATTGGCTTTGTGAGACTTTTTTATACTTTACAGCACTATAGGCCAAAGCGGAGCCGAGATTCCAAAGTTAGGAGCCGAGCTGGCGGTTATCTGGAGTTTAGCCGGTTTAAAAGATGAAATTCCAATTTCCTGCTCCGTCAGATTCTGGTCGATATTGCCGACACCCCCATTGTGATCAATAGAAACGAAAATTATGAGAGATAAAGAATTTTTTGGAGAGTGACAGCGAAGTCGATTTCCGGGCAAGGTACGTTGGATCAAAAAATTTATTCAACACGAGACTACGGCCAGATTTGCTTAGACTACAACGGATGGGGGGTATGGGGCCAGAAATGCAAAACGTTTGCGGCGTGTAGGAGGAAGGTCAGTGGTCTATTTTCTTGGTGGCGTTGTAGAAGACGCCAGTTGGCTAGACGACCGGCCTTTCCGATTCCTTCTTCGAACGAGTGGAAGTCTCGGGTGCTTCCTCATCACCTTGCTGCGTGGCCTGGCCTGCAATGGCAGATCAATTATTGGCTACGGTTTACTTTACCCCCCCCCAGCCGGAAGTTTTTGGCTATAACTTTTTTATTTTACATTAGTGTAGGCTCAAATTAAAACTCTTAGTATATTTTTCGACGCTCTATCGAATGGCGTTGCAAAAATCCCGACAAAATAGCGAAAATACCGACAACTTTGAGACCCTTCGGCTGTGGGGGGGTAAAGTAAACTCTTACCCAGGGTTGTTCATTTTGGGTCCGGTCCGCGTCCGTCCGGCCCGGGACGCGGACCCGTCCCGTCCGCGCAATTTGCATAAAAAAATGCGGACGGGCTGGGACGGGTCCCGGACGGGCCGGACGGACGCAATGCGGGCTGGGGCGTCCGCGCGTCCGCAATGCAATTGACCGGAAGCACATGCAAAATCATTGCAAGCAAATTAACATCTTCGATCGATTGTTGCCTTTTCTTAATTTACATAGCTGCTTTACTTCGGAAAGCGGCGAAAAACGGTCATTTCATCAATTATCATGCAAGTTTTGGCTGCCCGCGCTTTGCATTGCGGGCTCGGCTATTTCCGGCGTCCGCAGCCCGTCCGGCCCGTCCCGGACCCGTCCGAGCCCGTCCGCTCTCCAGGAGCAAATTATTCGGACGCGGACGGGTCCGGGCCCGCGTCCGTCCGAGCCCGTCCGTGAACAACCCTGCTCTTACCCAATTATTAGTCTAAGCCAAAATGTCCAAAATCAGGTACAGACCACAGAATAGCACGCAGCATCCAATGCATGCGCAGAACAGGATCATCAAGAGAATAGGGCCCAGTAGCCACAAAATCACGTAGGTCATGCTAAAATGCAAATTCTCAGGCGAAAAATGAACTGGAATTACGTGGCATAGTAGATGGTTGGGCCACAGCGCTTGTCCTCGGAGACAGCCGGTTCTTGCTTGATCTCTGCCGGTTGCTGGTTCAACAGATCCATCTGTTGCTATAATGCAGCATTGTGTAAGCGCAAGTGGTGTCACTCTCTACGAATGGCCTTTGTCTTTTACCTTAGCACTTTGGTATGGCGGATTGGTGGTGGAGGGGGCAGATGCAGATGGAGACCAGTCTGGATCGCGGTCGGCACGAGCAATCAGGTAGAACACGAGCATCAAAATCAACCTAGAAAAAGCTTCGTTTGAAAAAGCTGCCTAACATTCCAAGAATCACAGTTCGTAGGACGATTTGCACAATGAGGACCACCAACGGTGGCTTCTTCTGTGCGCGGGTGTACTAAAAAATAGATTTCTTTTAAATGCATCGCTTTTTTCGACAGAGATATAATGGATTCTCATTAATTCGACGAAGACGAACATTTTTTGTATACTTTACAGCCCGATAGCTCAAAGGGGAACGGAGATACAAGAGTTGGGAACAAGGTAAAATAAAGGCTTGCCCGGCTTTTTTGCTCGTAGTCTTACCATAAGCATCGTCACAAGGTCGACGCCCTGCTTGGCCAAGACGAAAAGCGCGGTGACGAGGAGGATACGCGGCAGATGACGCTGCACCGGACAGTCGTTCCATTCAGCGATGCCAAGATAGATTGCAACGCAGGCCAACAACGTCTGGGCGGCCACCAGCACCGCTGCGATGACTAAATCAAAAGAATGTATCAAAGAAACACTCAGTAACTCCCCAGCCAGCTCGGCCCCCATATACCCTATTAATGCGCAGAGTATCTCAAATGTTCGCCGTGGTCTAAAACCTAACGGAAAGTTGTTTGATTCCGCCGAAAATTGCTAGAAAAATTTTTATATAATTTTTTCGCCAAACTTTATACAAGACCAAGCTTAAAATTTTCGACGTCGATTTTCGTCTTTTTTTCGTTATTTTTCGACCCAAATCACACGTTTTCGCATTCTCCAGGTCAAGAGCTACATTTTGGTACCCTTGCCAGCCGTGTATGACAAACTAGAGCCGAAATACAAATTTCGACTTTGGACCAGGAAAAATTAACACAGGCGACCCAGACTTATAATTCTTATAAAAAAATTTCTCGCGACTTTTGAGGGAACCAAACAAATTTCCGTTAGGTTTTAGACCAGGGCGAACATTTTGAGATACTCGGCGCACTAATAGGACATATGGGGGGCTGCTGGCTTGGGGTTATCTGGAGTCTTACCGAAACTAATGTTATAAGCGAATAACTTCAAAGAAAAGTAAGAAAAACATAAAAGGCATTCTTACTCAGATCATCGCTAGGAGCTTTCCGGGCCACATTCACCGTCTCACGCAACGTCTCGCGGGTAGAACGCGAGGCGCGAGACTGCATGACGGCTGAAAATTGTCGAAATAGATTACGGCAGAAATACGTTTTTATAAGAAGTTCAAGACCAACATTTAATGCCATCGCGTGTCGACGTCGTCGGCCTTGCCTGAATCGAAAACGGTTTAAAGAATTCTTCCAACAAGCCTACCGATGCATCGCTTGGTTTCGCGCGGCTGCTAAGACTGCTTTTCACCTGAATACTTGGATGAACTCGATAAAGTCAAATTCCCACCTGACTCTTCGTGCTTTTAACGATGGATTTGCTCTTCGACTTCTTGGCCATCTTGCAGGTTCGACAGCCCGACTGGCTTTCGAGTATCGGGGAAGGATGGAATGCGTTCGCTCTCAAAAACTTTTCCGATTAAACGCCTAAAAGGAAATTTTGATATGTAAAACTGGTGCGTCATGTGTGAATGCTTTGAACATTAATCGATCCTACCCGGCACTTGAACATCAACGCGCTAGCTTTTCACTTCCGGTATTATTTTTTGAGTCCCGCCCCGTTCTGGAGGATCCCTTTGTTTTGCTTTTAACTCTGATGTTTATTAATAACTCTATATAATTTTGGCGTGTAACTGTGTGTGTGTGTGTGTGTGGATGTCACTTTCGAGGCCCGATTTGAGGGCCTTCCCGTGCATAAAATGCCCCAATACTCCGTCACTTGGAGAAATCGACCCTTCTGTTTCCAATGGCGCTTTCAGAATTTTAATAAAATACAAGTTTACAAAGTTAAACCCGGTTTTACTCATTTTTGGAGGTAATTTGCATAATGTGAAAAAATAGAAATTTCTTCATTCTTGCAAGTTGCCCGCGCGCGTGTGGTGGGCTGGGGGGAGGGGCCCGAAGGACCCGAGCTATCGGAAAGTCAAATTTCTTATGCAAAGGCCGCATTCCAGCGCCCAAGGCCCGCGAAGCGGGTTTTGGGCGCTGGTTTATTAATAAATATATCTGTAATTTGCCATTGCCAAGGCTCATCCGACAGAGAGCGCCCGATCGCTTTGTGCATAAACTTAATTTCAACTGTTTATCTGGAACAAATCGAGGTAAAAATGGTACACAAATCAATCAGCCCTCAACGGCGATTTCCGGCGTTTTCGCTTCTCTTTTGCATGTTGCGGTGAGCCATGAGCATTTCGCGTGTGTTGCTCCAGCATCTAGAAATATGCGTTTGCCCAATCTGCTCTGCGCTTACCTTCTCCGAGCGAAAGCCAATAGTGCATTTTTCGAAGGGGCATTGTATCCGTTCGGAACTGTGGATAGATCGGCAATGGCGGCGGACCCCTGAAATAAGATTTCTACATAGCTGCGTTAGAAGAGGTAAATAGGGGTGATGCGTAGGTGGCTGACCGGCTTTCCGGGTAAATCTTGCCCCGCACTCGGCACATACGAACGGCTTTCCGGCCAAATCCGCTGCTGACACCGGCTCGCTCTTTCCAACCATGGTGATTGGCACATCGCCAAACCTAGAGTATGACGTTCGGGTATCGCAGGTAACCAAGATTTGCCAGCTGATTTTTTTATGTGCAATTTAGCTAATCCGCGGTTGAAAATCGTAAAAGCCTATTCGAATCAAAGATACCTGTGCGTCGCCGATGGTCTATCATCATAATAATTTGCGGGATCGTCCGAGTCGGGCTTCTGCCCATCCTCTTGATCATCGTCGTCCTGGCGTCCCAGGTTTCGTACTCGGATCAGAAAGTCGATTTTCTTTTCCAGGTTCACTTTTTTGTGCAGCTAAAAAGAAAATTTTTGCCGTTTTTAGGCTTGAGGGGTGTATGATAGCGAAAATCAGAAACTTGTCTCTTTCGGGGGGCGTGCAACCACCTTTAATTTTTCTTCTATAAACCGAGGTACGGTTATTACAAGTTTGGTTTTATGCCTAATTTTAAAACGCTTACTCATTTTTATTAGAATGTACAAAAAGTATCATTTCTCGGCCAAAAATAGACGATTTTGGACCAAAATTCCGTAATTTAAGATTTTTTCAGAGTTATTAGATGGTCGTACCTTTTGAATATCGTTACAATTTGGCAAGAAACTCTTAAAATACCATTATATTGCGAAGGAAGTCTGAGCTTATTAAAAAATGCGTTTCCCTACCCCTCCCGCCCCCCGATAGTACGAAAGACACCCAAAAAACTATTAAATACTTTCTATTTGATTGCAAAGAATAGGAAAAAAGGTTTTGTTTCCGCTTCTCGCGGGGGTTCCGAGGAGATGCAAAAGCCGTTTCGGGGGTTGCCGACTCGCAGAAAGGATGGATAATAGGGACCTTGCGTTGTGTGAGATTCTCGGTTGGCTCAGGGCTATTGTGGAGGGAAGAGCCGATGGCAGACATGGCCACTGCTATCTCCTTCCGCTGCTCGTGCGCATCCACCTGTTAAGTATTAGTAAGACCGTGTTTCTAGACACACCCACATTAAAGGAACCCACCATACTGTTCATCTCCAGCATTTTGTGGATGGAAACGAGAAACGACGAGGCGACCGGGTCCATTGCCAGTGCTAAACGGAGTCTCACTTGATTTTTACTTAGGAATCTCGGTCACGATCCGGAAGGGCTAAAATCCCGACAGCCCTCTTCCGAGATCCCGACAGTCAAAATCTCGAAATTAAAAAATCTTCGGACGCAAACCCCCGACGACGTCAACTAGCTATTCTGTAAAGTGTTTTTACTCAAGTTGGAGTTTCGATTCGGGACCAAGTGCATCTAGTGCAAAATTTTTCGCTGATTCCGAGTTCGTTTCCTAAATTTGCTACGGACTTTTATTTAAAAAGTAATTTTTGGTGCAAATTAGCTAAAAAACGCCAAAAATTCGGATTCTGGCCCACTATTCCCTCCTTGGTCCAATGACTCCCAGGGGCCCTCAAGTACGCTATCACAGCCCACTGCCCAGTTGGCACCATGGTGCGTTGGCAAAGTTCTCGCTTGCCAAGGGCAGGGCGGCGGTCCGACCCCACGCCCTGCATCACTTCTTTTGCTTTTTGCATAAAAAAATCTGTTTTTTTTTATCAAAAAAACTTATTTTGACCTTTAAGCCGTTTGTCTAGCCAATCTAGCCAATTTTGACGTTCAATTAAGAAAATAGAAAGCTACAGCAGTAACTTGATGTTGGTGAAAAACACTACCATAATCGCCGTGTAACTTTTTAAATAAAAGTCCGTAGCAGATTTGGAGGACGGATTCGGGATCAGCGAAAAATTCTGCACAGGATGCACTTGGTCCCGAATCGAAACTCCAACTTGAGTAAAAACACTTCACAGTAAGCTGTTAACTGCAAATTAACTTACCGCTCCCCAGCTACCAACCAGCCTGGAGTCACCCTACAACAACGATCAAGTATTTGGCTGAAAACACCAGTTTCAGCTAAATACTTGTTCAGTGCAGCTTGGGATTAGTGGTAGACCGGGATGTGAGATGTCGGGAGGTGAGTGTGTGCTGGGTATATATGGGCCCGAAGACTCCTGTAGCAGGGCCCCCCTCCCCCTTGCCCCCAGGGGTCGCCCATTTCCATAGCTACACCCGGTCCAGGGGCCCTCCCTTCCCTTTCACCCGGGACAAACCGACAGAAAGACAGAGAGACCGCCCGACAGACGGACATACAGACGGGCGCATGGCCATTCGCCGGGCCCCTCTTCTTGTCTGTTCTATCGCTGGTGGCCTCTGCCGAACCACCCGCGGGGGCACACCAACATAACAACAGGGTAGACAAGATTTAAAGGGATGGGCAAGAGGGCGAAGCTTAAGCCTAGCCGAAGCCGAAACCCAAGCCTAAGCGAAGTCGAAGCATAAGCCTAAGCCCAAGCCTAACCGCATAAATCTAAGCGAAGCCAAAGCATAAGCCTATGTCCATGCCTAAGCCGGTTAAGCCTAAGCGAAGCCGAAGCCTAAGCCTATGCCCATACCTAAACCACCTAGGCCTAAGCTTAAGCCTAAGCGAAGCCGAAGCATAAGCCTAACTAGTAAGGTTAAGCCTAAGCGAAGCCGAAGCAATTGATATAACTTTTAGCCACGGCTACCGTAATTCCGCAAAATTACAGCCCTTCACAGTTTTTCGCATTCCATTCCATAGTAAGTGCAAACCAAAGTCTAGCCGACGATCTTCAAGGGCTCTTCAAGCGTCCGGGGTCACTGTAGATTTTATCGGCTCTGAACGACCCATCAGTCTTTTTCCGTCCGCGTAACGTGATGATTCCATAAGTTTTTACTCGCTACCAAGTCAGCGACCTTCAAAGCGGCTCGACATCTGCGGCGTCTTCCCAGCCCCTTTAAAACCCTCAAACGCCCCCGCCGCAAATCCCGAGTTATCGACCGCCAAAAACCCCCTCATCGGCCCGCCACTTTCCGGGTTTTGTGAATGAAAGGGGGATGTGGCTGGATTGTGTGGGGGAGGGGGATGCGCGGGTAAAGATGGGTAATTTGCGAGAGATGGTCCCGAAGGGATGGATGGACACATACACAAACAGACAGACAGACAGACATGAAGACAGACAGAAAACACCCCTAATTGGAGCTGATCCCCATGGATACGTGAAGATATGGACGGGGAAGGGGGGAGGATGGAAGACAAGGAGGCAGCACCATCATTCGAAGGCTCATCACGACGACGCGGCTAGGTGTACGGTCGCGTGGGCCACGGTTTAGCGGTTGAGATGGAGCGCGCAGGACGTCACTCGATTCGCCAGAATGTAAGCTTTGGCCATGCGGCAGAGGTTTTCGTCGAAAAATCAACTTTTTTGGTTAAACATCGATATTTTTTGTATTTTCTAATCAAAATGAGCTAGATTTTTACGGCAAAATATATTAAAAAACAGTTTAAAAACACTTTCCGGAAAATATTGCTCTGTTTTAAGTCTGGGCCGACCCCCTTGGACTCCCCCGGTTCTTCAACCGTCCGTTCCCGAGCTTCTTCATGTTCTTCAAAGGCCCGCCCCTCGACATCTGGAAATCAGCCAAAGGTGCGATGACCATAGCTATTCTGCTGTTTGTAGTCGAGCACCAATAAATTCCGAATTTCCAGCTGATCACGGTAGAAGCGATGCGCGAACCACCGACCTTTCAAGCGATGGCTCGCCGCCGTCTCTCCCAGCCTCACTCTCAATCCCTCGATTCGGCCCTCGTGTGAGTTGACTGGACTCGCGCTCAGTAGATCATGCTCAATGCAGTACCCGCTCCGAGGCTTACCGGATCCTCGAATTTCTGCACTGCGGCAACGTGGATATGGGCTCCGATTTGAAGTATCTGTGCCAGCATCGTATACGCTATTTGCTGGTCGGGATTTAGGGGATTTAAACGGGTCAAAAAAAAGAGGAAGGACTAAGTGACTTGGTGAGAAACGGCAACGTTCGGGAAAGCGCCAAAATCCCGACCACCAAAATCTCGGTCGGTCGGCCAAAATACCGAGCTGCAGCGTCGTCCAGCCCGTGATTGTTGCTGTCGACACTTTGGCTTGGCGCGATTTTTCTGTAGCGTGTAAGCTATCGGCGCTGTGACCTGTTGGGACTATGGACTGCCAGGATTTCGGTTTTCGGGATTTTGGTCTGTTTGTGCGTGTCGGGGTATTGCTGACATTGGTGGAATGTATGGTCTTATTACAAGCAGCGAAGTATCCGAAATAACCCTAATTTCAGAATTTGACGGGAGAGGAGAGGATGAAAATCCGCGTACAAACGACTTGCCCCTGTGAGAGCAAAGCCTTCCACTCACCGACCGAATTTACGGTTAATTTGGATGAGGAAAAGGTGGCGGAGGTGAGATTTGAAGACGGGAAGGGAAACTACGGGACACTCCAAAAGACGCTCGTGTGCGCTAGGTAGAAGGAAGATAGAAATGACTGTTTAGCGTATATTTACGGGCAACTGGCTGTCGAGACATTCTTTTTCCAGATAATTTGCTCGCACTTCCCGGCAATCAACCGATTTGTAGCTGAAGCGAGGGCAAAGGGAGCCCACGTAAGTGCGGGCGGTACAGGTTGCTTAACGGGGGGGGGAGGGCAACAAACCTGCTGTTTTAGATATTGGCCTCGTTTTCTGAAAATTCTAGTTTTTCTGAAAGCGTCAAAATTATAGTTAGAGATTCAATAAGAGCTAGGAAATTTCATTTAAAACGGTTTGTAATTACCAAAACTTTCCGATTCAGAAAATTTGATAGCTGAAATTAGGGTATTTCCGCTAAAATGAGCTCCTAGACATCTTTTCGTTGCTTTGAAAATGACATACCGCAATGAAGTGCATATAAGGCAAAAATACGTCGACAGCCCGTTTGGTATCCCCCCCCCCGTCAAGCAACCTTTACCCTCCGAACTTACTGTAAAGTGTTTTTACTCAAGTTGGAGTTTCGATTCGGGACCAAGTGCATCTTGTACAGAATTTTTCGCTGATTCCGAATCCGCTTTCCAAATTTACTGCGGACTTTTATTTTGAAAGTTATACAGCAGTTATGGTAGTGTTTTTCACCAAAATCAAGGAACCGTTATCGTTTTCGATTTTCCTGATCGATTTCAACCTCAAAATTGGCTAGAGCTTGGCTAGACAAGCATCTTAAAAGTCAAAACAATCTTTTTTATAAAAATTTAAATTTTTCTAGGCAAAAAGCAAAAGAAAGATGCAGGGCGGGGATCCGAACAGCCGCCCTGCGCGTGGCAAGCGAGTACTTTGCCAATGCACCGAGAGGCTTGCTGTGGCAGAGTACTTCAGGGCCCCTGGGCGAGGCTGAACCATGGAGGGAATACTGGACCAGGATCCGAATTTTTGGCTTTTTCAAACTGAATTTGCACCAAAAATGACCTTTTAAATAAAAGTTCGCAGCAAATTTGGAAAACGGATTCGGTATCAGCAAAAAATTCTGCACAAGATGCACTTGGTCCCCAATCGAAACTCCAACTTCAGTAAAAACACTTTACAGTTAGCGCCTAATAAGACATAAAAAGCTGCTTAGGTGCTAATGTTTTCGCGAGACGGACGGAATGCCTGCCAAGCAATGGCTCTACAGTATATCATGTACTATCACAAAATGTCCCTCGAATGTGCAATGCGATATTTCTATACAGTGTACGTTATACTCCGCAGGAAGCTTATAGAGATGGTGACAGTAGCAGGATGTAATCATATTTAACCTCGATTCTGGGCAACGAACTACAATTTTCAGTTACCCAGAAGGCGTCCAAATCGAGGAGAACTTCATGGGCGCCCTGAAGTTGTGGGAGAAGAAGCTGGAAAATAACGTTTGTTCCAGCTAACGTAGCCAAGAAAGGCGTTGCAACGACTTCAAGCAGTTTACGCGTCCAGCTTCACCGTCTTGTTCAATAAAACACACTTTTAGCCAGTCGACAAGCGAGATATTCGATCGGCGGAAGTGCGCCGCCACGATTGGGCCAACGTCGCCGGGGCCAATCGACCGATGAGCCTCGACACGTTACGGTAGAAAGCCACCGTTTAACAAATTGACGACCGAGAAACCGAATAAACATTCAAATCTGATCAAAGGCGTTGCGATGTGAAAGTTCTGATTCACGAAGACGATTCGATTGATCCTAAAACGATCGACCGATTCTAAAACGATTTCACGGGTTACAGCGTGCGACAAACATCTTGAGGTATCATCTCGAATCAGCCTCAAAAATAATACCGCTGAAAAATGATTTTCAGCTTTTTTGAGAGTTTTTCCGGTGCTAATGCACTTGGGGGGGTAGTCCGGATTTGCCTACAAGACGCTCCAAATGCCGTTTTTTTAAACGCGAAGCCTCTGGAAAAGCTAAGCTAAGCCTAAGCCTAGGTTTAGCATCATACAAAGAAAGTCGAAGCTTAGCTTCAGCCAAGCTAAGCTTAACTCTAAGTTTGGCCCTAAATGACCCCATTTTGACCTCCTAAGGCAATTTAAAGCTCAAGTTGAGCTTAGCTTGGGCTTAAGCTTTAGCCTAAGCCTATGCCAAGCTTAGTTAAAGCTAAGTTAAACCTAGGCTTTAGTTGAAAACCAAGTAGCTTAAAGGTACACTAAAATCTCATGCAAAAAGTCAGTTCGCGGTCGGAAATTCGGGCCGTCAGCCGCTCCACGCCCGGACCCTTCTTATCCCCCTTCCCTCTCCCCGCTCCCGTCTGTCCCATGTCCTAGTGGTCTAAAGCGCTCGCCCTAGGCGAGTGGCGCGGGTTCGGTTTTGCTCCGCAGCGAGCGCCTACCGTAACCCTGTTTGCTATCCCGCGGACGGTTACCGGCCGGTAACCAAACCAACGAGACTTTAGTGTCCTTTAAGCGGAGCGTCCGTAACCCCTTATACCAATTTCGGACTGCCCCTTTTCCTATGCTTCTGATCCGTTTTCACTCGAGCATCCAATTTGCAGAGTGTTTCTTGTTGTGTAGCGTATTCGACCGGCCGCTGGCCACTCTCATGACCCGTCTCCCGATCTTCCACTCGGGGGGCTAGAGCGATCTAATGGGGTGTCGAGACGAGGATTTACGACCTGAAAAAAGTGGGTGGGGGGGCAGATTTCGAAGGGAAAAGCCTCCCCAATAGATGTCCCACCAAAAACCCATTGACTCATCCCATCAATTGGTCCGCAAAAACGCGACGACACCAATTACCCCCGCCAACAGGGTTTTTCTGCAGACGGTAGTAACATCTGGGTTCCGTTCCTTTCGGCTCGCACGGCTTGCACGTTTTTCATGGCAAACGAAAAGCCCGAGCGCACATTCCGCCGCAAAAACTGGCGTGCTGCGCTCAAAAATGCATAGGTGGCCCCGTTTTTTGTTGGTCCCTCTAGCCTGTGGTAGGTAGGTAGGTAGGTGGTAGATTCTTTTTACAGGAAAACATCGAAATTCGCTCGGTAGAAATTTTGATAGTGCGGAAATTTTAAAAAAATCGACATTTTTGGCAAAGATTCATTTTCGGCATTCGCCCTTTTTAAAAACGTCGGCATTGTCATTATCAGATTTCGACCAATACCAACTGTCGGCATTGTGCAATTTCAACATCCTAGAATTTAGGTGATAGGAATTTCGACTTTACGAAGATGAGCAAGAAAAACATAATAAAAAGAAATTGCTATATCACTTTCGCATTGAAGGGGTTATTAATCTTCAGCAAAATGATGCCGGATTTTTTCCTCGATTTTTCCGCCCTCAAAATAACCTCAGAAGCATTCCGGAATCTTCGATTACCGATGACGGAATTTCCAAGAAAATACAGCCTCCCCAGCCCCTCAGCCGATGGGCAATGAAAATGCCTTTTGACGGCAGTGGGAAAATGCAAATGCACGTAGGGACGGACTATCCCCCAGGCTTCCGACCGGCACATTGCCCCCCTAGCTTGGCGGCCAGCGAACTTGGGAGTCGTTGTAGGTAAGCAAAGCTAAGCCGAAGCTAAGCCTAAAACCGAAACCTTTGCTCTAATAAGCTCAACCCTGGGCCTGAGTAAAAGCCTAACTAGGGAAGTGCAAATAAAAGCTTAAATTTTAAGTTTTACACCACTACTCCGCCCTCCCTTATGAGCTCCGTCCCAGAGAGGGGTGTCCGTCTGTCGAGTGGTGTAGTGGCTAACTAGCCTGCCTCTGGGGCGGAGGGTCTCTGGTTCGGCTCCCCGGTCATGCAAAATTTTTTGCTTTGGTCAAAGTCAAGAACTCTAGACTTTTTCAAAGTTTCAAAGTCGAAAAGGCCGTTCTCTTAATTTTTAAATTCATGAAACCGATTACAAAGTGGTGGCGGGAGTGCAAGTACTTTTGCGGGTAGGACACTAAAAAATTCACCTGTTTTTTCGTAAGGTAAGCCTACACGCAGTCAATAATAAGGAAAATGTTCAAAAATCTGAATTTCGGACTTAGAAACTTTGAAAAAGTTGTTGACTTTGGCCAAAAAGCAAAAAGAGGATGTCCGAGGAGTCGAACCAGAGACCCTCCACCCCAGAGGCAGGCCAGTTAGCCACTACACCACTCGACAGGCGCACACCCCCTCTCTGGGAGGGGCTCATAAAGGAGAGTGGAGAAAGTGCTGCAAAACTTAAAATGCTAATAACTTTTTGTATTAGGCGTTTTGCAAATTCTGATTGCAGTTTCGGAATCCCCGTCGCGGACTCTATCAGACCCATATTTTTGCTAAGCGGTTTGCTGGGTTTTTATATGCACTTCCCTAGTAAGACCAAGCCTGCATATAAGCCCATCCCTAAGCGAGGCTCAAATTTCGCAATTTCAAATTCGCAAGAACTGAACCCAACCTCGTGAGCCAAAAAACCCTGACAACTGCGAGGCCATAAAAATCGCGGTCATGATGTGCTTGGGATTTTTAATTTAATTTGAATAATTTTAGGTTTTCTCGACGTGTTCCTTTTTTAGTGTCTGTGCTTTCTTTACCGTCAGCTTGGCTGCTTCAGCTTAAGCTTCGGGACACCGAAAATTGTTTCGGAAGCAAATATCGAAACGACCGCGCACCGGGACCAGGGTACCAGTTTTGCTGGTGGTGCGACGGGATCAAAACGGAATTCTCGACGGGACTGTCACCATCGAGGCCATCACAAACACATATCCCATCCACCCCCCTCCCTACCCCCCTCCGAGACACCTCCGAATTATGCCATACCACGGGCGGGGGAGGGGCGGAGCCTCGGGTACTCCGTGGCTGACTAGACTTGCCTCCCCCTCGTACCCTAGTCCCTTCTTTCACCCTTTAGTCTCGGGAAACCCCCCGGAATTCTTATTCTAAAATTCTTTTGGGTTTCAAATAGCAGAGCTTGGAGAGATTCAAATCAAAACCACCCTCAATTGTAAAGACTTGCGTTGGCTTTCGCTAAGTCTGTCTTTTCCCCCATGCAAATCAAGACCGAAGCTGTTCTTTGTGCAGCGCAGAAGCACAAACGACTTTTAAGCATTTGCTGCCTATCATCATGTTTAGATACCTTATTCTTTCCGATCCTGAAGTACCCCTTGCCCTCCACTCATACCTAAACAGTGCCCCCCTCCGGGTAGTAGAGATCAAATATTAGCAGTCAGAGATCCACGAAACGTACACCGGATACGCTGGCCACCTTAACGGCACACAGAAGGCAAGGATTTACCAGATTTTTTACCATTTTTCGTCATTAAAAGGGGTTGTGTCCCGGGCGTTTTCTCTGCATCTCGCATCGCGAAACATTTCAAAATTATAAGCCCTTCAATTGCGAGCTCCTTACGTGTCACGCCGCGTCTAAAATTCCGTGTAGCTTTGCGTATCGCGTTGCATTGCGTATTGCGTGCAGAAAAATCTATAAAAATACATAACCATGCCTTCCGAATCCCTTTACGAACCTATTTCCAGGGCCCGAAGAATTGCTTTGTTTTTTCTAAAGTATGTAGACGTGCATTTCCCTGTCTGCATTCTATTGAGTGCCGAGTGATAATTGTAGCTAGGTGTGGCGCGGACTGGAATGGGTGGAAATGCCTTCGCCACCTGGACCTCTATTGTCCCGATTCACCAGAAGGCAGAAGCCCGCGGGGCCACCTCAATTGGTCCCAACCCCCCCTCCCACCCCACCGCGCCCCGGCCACAAATTTGGATATTTTTTTATGCATTTTCTGTTACGAGTGGGAAATTTCGGAGAGAGACACGAACCTTAGCCTTTTTCATTAATGCGTCGATTTCGTACCTTAATTATCTTCTCAGTTCCGTTAATACACTTTCGGGCTTGTTCTTATTTTCGACCAAATGTTCTATACCACATTTGACCATTTACCAGATTTCAACGAGAAGCCACCGCCAGAATCGCACCAACGATGCTGGGGTGGCTGGGACTGTGCGGGCTTCTTTTATATGCACAAGCCCTCGTCGATGTTCATCTACAGGAGCTGCGGCTGGGCGAGTAGGTTTTATTTGTATTAATTCAACAAAATGAAACCTGCTCTCTCTCTCTCTCTCTCTCTCTCTCTCGCTGAAAAGTTCCTCCAGCTCTGTCATACCGATGTAGTGCTATGGAATTTAGATTGGTAGGGTTGGGGGTTAGGGCCAGGTGGACCGCCTCCCCCCAGCTCACCTTATAATTACCGAGTCCGCTTTTGTCACTTGACACCCAGGAAAGGGTGGGCCGACAAAAGGAGTGTCCCGGAATGACAGCGGGGTCACCCAATTCGGCGAGATTTTGGAGGTGATGGGGTGATGACTCGGGCAAAAAAAACAGTCACGTTTCTTTCGTATTATCGAAAGCGATTTTGAGAGAGCTCTAGAGAGCAAAACACTCAGCGAGATGGATAGCTACAGTTTTACAACACCCCTCCAAATTATTCAAACTTTCCGTTTCCGGGAATGATTCTCCCGTTTTTCGAGTGGCTCCTATTCTCCTCTCTATTGCTCATCTTCTTCCGGCTTGAGGGTATGGGTTCTAAAACGTGCCCCGTGGCTACAAGAGCCGTCCCGACTCGGACGGGGGGCGTCGGCCGGTGGTTTTCTATAGAATGGCCTGCCCTCACAAAGCACCAATCACTCATCTCTTCTCCCGCTATGGCGGTGGCTCGGGTTGTACCCCCTTTAACCAAGAAAAGAGGAATGGGGCTCGAATTATGGCCTTTAGCTACAGAATAAGGGCAGAAACAATTTTAAACTTTACTTTGATCGACAGTCGGTCTTTTTGCCTGAAAATTATTTTTTTGCATTTTTTTTTAAAATCTGGCTGATACGTCGATTTTTCGGTAATTACCAATATGAAGCTCGAAGCTTCCCACTTTCGAGCGCCCGAAAAATCTTCGTATGAAAAAGGAAAAATAATTTTACCAAGAGAAATACAGCACTTTTCGCGTCATTGAGTTTCTAAAAGAAAGAGCAAAGTTTTCCAGAGTGTGATTTCCCAAAACATCGCTGCTAGCCTGCCACCCAGCGTAGCTTCTGTGACTTTCCGTGATTCCGCTCGATTTCCGCTCAACAACCCATCCCCACCCTCAAAAATGCCAACTCGAATTTTCCGGGTCGCTAGTCTTTACGGGCGGCTGGGAAAATTTTTGGGACATTGAAAATCCTCGGGAGATTTGGAATTTATGAATTAATGGCCAAGAAATTCTTTTCTGCCAATGATCGCAGCTAGATTGCCTTTAACAACCGGAAAAATTCAAAAATAAAGAGTAGAATGACAAATAAATATCTACCAATAATCGCTGCCTGTTCGCAATTAACAGATCTGAAAATTCAATCCCGAAAAACTAAGAGAACAAAATTAATTTCCGGAAATTAAGTTCCGTGAGTTCGATAAAAAGAAAAAAAAATTAACCTTAAACCCTTCCCAAAATTAAAAATTTATTCCAGACTGACAAGATTAGCATATCTTTGTGTGGGGCTGTGTGTTTCTATACGAACGCGTCGCGGGGTGGGGGTGATTTGTCCCAGAAGGATCGGGACAAAGGATTGGGAGGTGGAAGATAATAGATGGCCCGGTCATCACTCACATTGCCCCCAGTCCTCTAGCCAACTACCATCACTAAAAGAACGTAGAATACGGGCTACGTTTCGAATGGATCGATTAGTTATTGTTGATCGGGGTAGACTCGCGAAAAATCAATTAAAAAGTTTTTGATTCGAAAAGTGGAACCTAAGCACCCGCCTCGCCCACTATCTGGCCCACTAGTAAAACGAATAGCTGGAGAAAACAGGGTGGAAGTCAACGTCTGACTCTAAGCCCAAGCAAAACCTTAGGCCTAAGCCTGCGTGAACTTCAAACTACAGTTAGACTTTCGACTACAAAAACCTCTTTACTTTTGCTATATTTTTTTTATTCCTCAGAACTATCCTAAAAAATTGGCTCCCGCTCCCAGACCTTGTCCCTCACATTTGCATACGAATAGGCGGGTGGTGTACGCGGCTGTACTAGCTACAATCTTCCCGGTCATTGGTTATCTCTCTGTCTCTCACTCTTTCGCTCCCTCCCTCTCTCTCTCTCTCTCTCTCTCCCTCTCTCTCCCTCTCCCTCTCACTCAAATTGTATAAAGCCGGTTGATGTGCCCTGCAGTCACATAAGATGCGGTCCATCAGCTCGGCTTCATCCCCCCCCCCCCGCCGTAGAGGAGGAAGAGCCGTGAAGGGGCGGAGGAAGAGAATATTTGAATAGCGGTCTCCTCGGTTATGATCACATCTTATATTCTGTTTCATGGATCGTCCCTTCCCGTTTATGGCCTCAGGGTATATGAGTCAGGCTGCGAAGGAGGAAAGGATGGGGGGGGGGGGTGGACAAGACAGATCATCTGTACGGTTATTGCCCCCTAGGACTACGCAACGCTCCGCTGGTGAACGGTGGCAAAAAGGGGTTAAAACGGGTGCTAAAACTAGAGCGTACTGATACGTACTTGGGGGGCCCCATGCAAATCAGTTTCGGGGTGGGATTCAGTTTGTTTGCGTAAGCTTCGCACACGTCAAGTGCCTTTAATTATTTTTCTTCCTCTCGCTCTCACTATCTATCTCGTTCTCTGCCACTCTCTCTCTCTCTCTCTGACGACCTTGAGCTTTGATTCTGCTTCTCACGCTCTCACTCTTTCTTTATATCTCGGTCTCTCTCTCTCACGTGCTCGCTATCTCCCTCATTGTCTTTATGACATCTTTTACCCCCCCTTTTCCGAACGTATAGGCATAAATCCACGTTTTAACCTTTCCGCCCATTCCCCATGCTACTGACAGCTTAGCAGCTTGACTTTTGAGGGAAACGATTAATAGTGGTGTCAGAGAGAGTGAGAGAGAGAGAGACGCAGAGAAATCAAGACACTTCCACCCTCCCCTCCCAATTAGGTCCTTCTACGAGGGGGGTTGAACGGAGGCCAATATCTATTGGCGGGGGAAATTGAAAGCAAACAAAGTATGGGAACGGAACGGAGGGACGGGGGGATGGATACCAACGGATTATCCCACTCGACACACTCGACGGATCACCTTCCGAATACATACACAACAATCCCCCCCTGAGGACAACGCCCCGTCACTTGTTGCCACATGGAATTGAGCAAGAAAGAGGAATGGATTCGGGGCTCAAGAGTAAAACGAATTAATGCTGAGCTTTAGGTTTTAACCCAGATTCCTCAAATAAACCTGCTAGGTGTCCTGGTACTGTTTTTTAGCAGTCTTTGACTACTGGATAGCCCTAAAAACATTTAAAATATTTTGTCAGTTGTAGCCATTGCATACATTTTTTCGAATGCATATCTATTTTTTGCTTTTTATATGTAAAAACTTTGTAAAGTAAATGGTTTTGATTTCGTCATGGAGCTGTACGTCCTGGGAAGAATGAGTCCTCCGCAAAACCTCCCCCGCCAACAGTTCAGTACGTAGAAAGCTTCCCGAAAAATGACCGTCAGCTTCCCATTGCCAAGCCAGATCAGCCAAGCACGGACGCAAAACTCAAAGGATGGGCTGCCTGTCCTGGTTCCTTTAAGAGCGATGTGTTGAGTCGGCTGAAGCGATGATTGGAGGCGATAAACGGCCTCGACCAGTGTGGGCTAATCCTCCCAAATGGGTTGCGCAATATTCGGGGCCCCCTGGCTATGGACATTGACAAAAAAGTGATGGATCTGACGGGAGAGGGGGAGTGCAGCAGGTGGTTCTCACACATTTCTCATACCCCAAACATCATACCAATAGGCTAGGTGGGGACCGGATGAAGGGATTGGAAAGGCATGACTATGGCTTTTATAAGATTTTTTATATGGATTTTCTTACAAGGTAGCAAACGAGCCGAGAACTCGCCGATTTCGTATCTTATAATTTAAAAAATTTTAACCATCCTCCAAAATGATAAAATTTGCGAATGTCGAAATGTCATAGTTTAACATGAAGAAATGCAGAAATCTTGAAATCTTCACGCTATTTTTTGTCGGCATTCTGTCTGACATTTCGAAAATAATCGCAGCACTAATAGATTTTTAATCCTCTTACCGGCCCACTTAATGGAATTAAAATGACGCAAGACTAAGCCTATGCTTCCACAGCTTAGGCTAAGCGCCAAGAAAAACTTATTTTCCTTTCGTTAAGCGCTGAACTCGAAACGTTATAGTTTTCAGAAATTTCCGAACGCATCCCCCCGGAATTCCCCGGAGCGTATTGTTGAGTAGTTGCGACTCACTAGGGAATACCTCTTCTGACCCCCCTTCTGACCACTCCTTCTCGCCCTTCGCATATATATTGGGTCACTTTGTGGGGATTGAAGGGATTTATTGCATTGTGAGGGCAAGGGTGTCTTTTCGAGGGTCATCCTCCCTATTTTTCTTCCTCTCTTTCCACAACGCACCCATCAATTCCGGTGGTAAGGCCCTCGCGGCGTGGCTGGAAAGTGGGATTATGAAGTCGAAAGAGTTGGTTTGGGTCGAAAAGGGGAGGAGGGTTCGTATTTTTTAAAGGGTTAGTGACAAAAATAAATCTCTAAATGTCAGGTTCACAGAGGCCGAAATCCCGAAAGCCGAAAACTCGACAAGTCAGAATAGCGACAGGAATAAGCTCGGCAAGCTTACACCTTCGAGAAAAATCTCGACAGGCCAGAATACCGACACACCGATTTTAGAACGTCCTAGCCCCCTTTAAACCGGCATTTCCAGTTGGTGTGGTTCAAATTCCATAATTAGTCGGGGCCCCTTCCGGCTGCTGTATCATCTACAGCCCATCTATTATTTGTTTGCGTAGCGATTCTTCCCCCCTTTCTGCCATTCCGTTAAACACCACTTCACACCACCGCGGCTTATCACACCCCTCGATTCACACCCTCAGCATTTGATGGGTGTGCGAGTGTTTGCCGAAAATCGGGGGGTATGCCTTCCGCTTGGAAAACTGTACGGTACAGGAGGGTTGGAAAATGGGGGCCAAATTGGGGAAAGGGTTAAAGGGGCTCCGAAATCTGGTCCACGGCCCCCTGCTGTGGTTCCTGGCAAATAGCCAGATGCGGCCGCAACGCGACCACGTCGCCTGACCATTTCCACCTATTTTAACGCGAAAACGCTTGAATTTAAAAATTCTGATACTATTTTTGGGATCCTCAACGAAATTTGATCATTCCAGACTTTTAAATTATGAAAATTGACCAGAGAATCGCCGAGATCGAGAGATTAGGTGCCTTACAAGGCATTACGACATGGAATTGCCGCGCACTCAATATGTCGTTTTCGCCTCAAAAAGAATTCGGTTTTTCTCAAACATTTTAAGTTTTTCGCAATCAAATCACTTTTTTGGCACTTCTCGGCAGTGACCCTTTCGTTTTTTGACGCATAGGTTCAATCCCCGCACACTACGAATTTTGACTTCTGAGCCCCTTTAAGCGGAAGCCGTAGCACCTAGAGCCACAATCCCAAAATTCCGACCTCGAAAATCCCGACTAGACAAAAGACCGACAGGCAAAAGCCCTACTAGTAATAATATAAAAACACTGAAAACCAATTTTTTTCAGTGAACACGTCTGCCCGCACGAAGAATTAGAAGTCGTCACCATCAAAGAACCATGCGTACAGGTACCGTAATCCCAAAATCTAATTTTCATGGATGTCCAGGCTTACACCAAATATGTGCGATCCCGGAAGCCGGGCTGTGAGGGCCCGTTTCGCTCTTGTTCCGTCCGTCAGCCAAAGTATCAGTGTATTCAGGTTTTTATTCCGTTTTTTTAGGGTAATCTACTACCACACCTATAAACGGGTGAATCGGACACGCCGGCATACGGTACCCGAGTGTTGTCCCGGATGGGAACGGACTGACAGTGGCTGTAAAAGAGGTATTGAAAGTCGGAGTTTGAAATTTGAGGCAATTGGAAGTTAAGTTAGTATAGGGCCTATACTATAGGCATAGCTAGCTAGTATAGGCTACAAAATGTATTCACCACTTGGTGCTACGTCTGACTGTAAAGTGCTTTTACTCTAGTTGGAGTTTCGATTCGGGACCAAGTGCATCTTGTGCAGAATTTTTCGCTGATTCCGAATCCGCTTTCCAAATTTGCTGCGGACTTTTATTTGGAACGTTATACGGCAATTATGGTAGTTTTTTCGCCAAAATCAAGGAGCCGTTATCGTTTTCGGGTTTCCTGATCAACTCCAACGTCTAAATTGACTAGAAATTGGCTACACAGACATCTTAACGCCAAAACAAGCTTTTTCGATAAAAAATTCGATATGGGATGCAAAAAGCAAAAGCAGTGATGCGGGACGGGGGTCGAACCGCCGCTCTGCGCTTGGCAAGCGAGCACTTTGCCAATGCCCCATGGTGCCAACTTGTCTACGGGCTGTGAGAGCGTACGTCACGGCACCCGGGACTACTCGAACCAGGGAAGGAATAGTGGGCCAGAATCCGAATTTTTGGCTTTTTTAAGCTTAATTTGCACCAAAAATGACTTTTTAAATAAAAGTCCGCAGCAAATTTGGAAAACGGGTTCGGAATCAGCGAAAAATTCTGCCCAAGACGCACTTGGTCCCGATTCGAATATTCAACTTGAGTAAAAACACTTTACAGTAAGCCAATAATAAGCTACGCTACGTTAGACGCTGATAAAGCGGCCAACTATTTCTACCCTCCCATAATTGAAATAGTACCCAGTTTCTTGAAGTAATTATAACCTTGTTGCCCATCCGAAAAAGCCATACGGTACCCCTCAATTTTGCGCGGTACCCCCGAAAAGGATGATGACCTATATTTCGTGATTGCCTCCTCAATCACCACCCTCAATCACTCCTCCACCCCTCCCCACCCCCGTCCGGCCCTTGTTTTCACAATACATTACGACGCATTAGCGCCCCCGGCTGTTTATAGTCACGTCGCGTAGTGATTGTGACAGCCGGCCCACTGGGGACCTTTTTAAAAGGAGCGGTAGGTGCGCAGCGGCACTTGATCGTGAATAGCGACAGCCGGCCGGGGTGCTAATCGACTTTTGCCTTTTTGTAGGGCCCCTCATCGGTTCAGCCCGCGAGGCCAAGGTCCGTTTGGGGCCCCAACAATGGCCCTCCGTCATTAGGCCCAATTTGCATAAGAATGGGGGGAGAGGGTGGAAAGGGCTGGGAAATGGACATGGTCACCGGAAGTCGGAAATATTTGACGGAAGGGAGAGTTAAAGGGACCTGGGAGGCTTACCGCCAAAATAGTGAAAACCGCTTAAAGGGATACCCAAGGTTTTGGCGGCAAATATATAGTTATGTATTCCGGGCAGTGCAAATGACGCTCGAATTTTGTGTGGTAATGAGGCACCAAAGCCGCACAGAATTCGGACCCCTTTCCCACTTGTGGCGTCCCATCCCACTCAATGACTTGCCACTATGGCCTAATGGATAGCATCCAGGACTACAAAACGGGGGTCCCGGGTCCGACGCCCGCCCGCGGCATGGTTTTTGCTTTTTGAGCTCCGGAAAGGTTGGGCATCCCTTTAACAGGTTTTCTCGGTGCCAAGAGCGAATGTAGGCCTGACATTCCTTGGAAATGCAAGACATTCGCCGAAGCCTAAGCCTGAACCATTGAAAAAGTAAGATGAAATCAGGAAAATCGCAGCTGTCATGCTCCCGTTAATTGCCCCATTCTGTCTGGTCGACCTTATAAATTAAATAGAACAGCTGGCTTGTCGGCGGTATCGGCAAAAGACTGTCCATTGCATAAGGGCATTTACTCTCCGCAAAGCCAAGGCCAAGGTCCCGCAACGAAAGACGGAGGAGAGCAACGGGAAGGGATCAGCCGAACCGGGTCGGAGGTCATTTTGTAACGGGGCACTCGGAATATATTATAAAAAGGTATACTAAATAATTTTCGGTTTCGCGGAGGTTAATCTCGCGCAAAAATTCATTTTATCGAATTTTCCGTACGTCGCGTCCTGCTTAGGATAGTTGATGGCTCTAGATTTCAAAAAAGATCGTGTGGGCCGGAAAGCCCCCAAATTCCATAGAGCCATAATCCCCGGCTTATTCTTGACGCTAGTTTAAATGCCACCTCATTTTAAACATCCTATTTCAACAACTTTAAGCCGCCGAGAGTCGGGATAATTCGGCGAAATGAATGAGGAGCAAAGCAAAATCCCCTTTCCATGATTTCGATTTCAGTCGACTGCTCACCGGATCTTTGCCATAATGGCGGCACTTGTCTACCAATCCGGAACGGAACCGACCAACTCTGCGAATGCTCATCCGGCTTCACCGGAGCCCGCTGTCAATACGGTAGCTCGAAACGTTTGAAAAGGGAATTTTGACCCACCGCCCCCACAGCCAGATTAAAAAATTCTGACTAAATTCTCATGTATTCTTCCTCTAAAAAACAAGACCAACATCTTGCTATAGTTTAAGGCACGGTAGCGCCAAGAAAATTCACCTTAAATGAAGGCGGAGTCGCCAGAGAGGGGGAGGTATTAAAATAGAGTCTTTTTCAGATGTGAATGAATGCCTGATCGAGAACGGAGGCTGTGGTCACGATTGCGTAAACACGATCGGAACTTTCTACTGTAGATGCTGGCCCGGATTCAATTTGGGCCCCGACGGGAAGGCTTGCCAGGGTACTTGTGCTTGGGAAAGCCTAAAAAACGATTTCCTAGACATTGACGAGTGTCAGGCGTCAAATGGTGGATGCGCCCATCGTTGTATCAACACCCCGGGAGGTCATCGGTGGGTTACGGTAACCGGAAACTTAGGTCTCCTTTTCAGATGCGAGTGTCCGCCGGGTAAGATGCTGCATTCGAACGGTCGAAAGTGCGTCGGTACGCGGAAAATCCAAATTTTTAAATAGATTTTAAGAGCGGAATACATGCGAGGCAGACAATGGAGGATGTGAGCATATTTGTGAAGAGAGGGAGGGAAAGGTATCCGCGTTTTAAAGTATAGGCCGTATCTTATAGATGTACCGATGCCGTTGCAAGAAAGGATACCATCTTGGTGATGACGGGAGGAGGTGCTTGCGTGAGTTTTTACGAGTTTATATTAGAATCCTTATTAGATTATTAGATTTCTATTTAATTCTTTTGAAACATTGCGTTTCGCCCTTGTAAATTTAAACTTAGAGTATACGGTTTTCCTAAACGCCGATACTTTAGCCGTGGACCCATGCTTGGTGGACAAGGGAGGATGCCAACACCATTGTGTCAACGACAACGGCCGCGCGAGATGCCAATGCTTTGGGGGATATCGCCTCACGGCCGATCGGAGAACCTGCACCGGTATCATTAACATGAATACTGTAGTTTGTTGTCAATTTAGACGTTGACGAGTGTGAGCTGGGACTCGGAGGGTGTCAGCATGATTGCGTTAATTCCTATGGCTCCTATAGGTTTGTGGATCTGAAGCAGGGTTTAGGGACAAAGGTTGCCCTGGAATGGAATTTTGTTGGTTTTGAGGGTGTTTTCCGAAGCTGTATAATATACTTCCAAAGCTAGAGATCATTTTTCATTGTGAAAGGGCCACGTATCGATTTTTGACAGCAAATCCATCCTATTAGATGCCAATGCCGAGATGGGTACATTTTGGCGGAAGATGGACGAAGCTGCGAAGAATCTCTAGGAGGTTGTTTGGTCAGTGGACTTTTTCAAAGATCATAATATAATATATCCTAATAATCGTACGATTTTAGGTAGGAAATGGTGGCTGCCAACATGATTGCTACGATCAACCGGGTGGACATCATATGTGCCGATGTCGGGATGGATTTCAATTGTTGCAAGATGGAAAAGGTTGCCGTGGTAGGTGGAAATTCTTAGAGGCCAATCGTGTAGTTCTTGTTAAGAGAGAGAGAGAGAGAGCGAGAGAGAGTGTGAGAGAGAGAACTAGACTGCCTACCTATAGTCTGCCCCAGAATCCTCCCCCAACGCTTCATCGCTCCCTCACCTAACCTCGCGCGCCGGTCCATTCCTCTCCGATTCGTATGAACTGTCGTCATGTCTCGAGGACCAGGGCCATTGTCATCGCCTTTGTCTCGACTATCGTAGCGGGGAGATCCGTTGTCTGTGTCGACACGGATTCTCTTTATCTCCGCTCGATCGGCATACTTGCCTTGGTACTGTAGATAGGCGTGCAATTATTTTTTTTCCGAAAGCACTTGTTCCCAAAATTGTTTTTTCGAAAGTCATATGCTCGCCATCGGCAGATGGACGCTAATTTTTCAAACTTCTGATTTTACAAACTTGATTTTCAAATAAAAATGAAAAAGTGACTTTCGTGAGATTCCTACTTTATCTATAGAAAATTAGACCTTATAGAAATCGTGTAGTCAGCCACGCGTTTTGGAAACCACCCCTCATGTGTAGTCACTAGGTTCGATAGCATAACTTTTTTTTTTGTACACCGATTTGACGACTTGAATTCGTTGGGCGAACTAGGTTTGGCACACTGGAGAAGCCTCCGTTCTAGATGAAATCCCTCACCCATTCTTAATTTATAGCGCTTTATTTTATACCACCCACCAAACACCAGGCATAAGCTAACTGTAAAGTGTTTTTACTCAAGTTGCAGTTTCGATTCGGGGCCAAGTGCATCTTGTGCAGAATTTTTTGCTGATACCGAATCCGTTTTCCAAATTTCCTGCGGACTTTTATTTAAAAAGTCATTTTTGGTGCAAATTAAACATCAAAAAGACAAAAATTCGGATCCTGGTCCACTATTCCCTCCATGGTGCGGTCTTCTCGTCCAGGGGACCTGAAGTACTCTGTCACAGCTACCCTACCCTATCCCCGCCCTGCATCTTTCTTTTGCTTTTTGCATAAAAAATTTAATTTTTTATAAAAAAGCTTGTTTTGACTTTTAAGATGCTTGTCTAGCCAATCTCTAGCCAATTTTGAAGTTGAAGTCGATCAGGAAAATCGAAAACGATAACGGTTCCTTGATTTTGGTGAAAAACACTACCAGAACTGCTGTATAATTTTCAAAATAAAAGTCCGCAGCAAATTTGGAAAACGGATCCGGAATCAGCGAAAAATTCTGCACAAGATGCACTTGGTCCCGAATCGAAACTCCAACTTGAGTAATAACACTTTACAGTAAGCCTCAACCAAATCACCGCCACCTTTCAGACATCAACGAGTGCGAGCGGAAGAACGGAGGCTGCGATCAATTATGCGCAAACACGCCCGGGTCGTATAATTGTGAGTGCAAGCCCGGCTTCATCCTGACGTACGATGGGAAGACTTGTGAAGGTAGTTTATTCGTCATTAATGTGTCAATACCCTGACTAGACATTAATGAATGCGTGGCGAACAATGCGGGGTGCCAGCACGATTGCAGGAATCGAGATGGAGACTATGAATGTGTTTGTCAGAAGGGATTCGTGCTGGCTGAGGATCGGCATTCTTGTCATGGTACGTCACATTTGGCCAAATTTTCCGTTGGTCCGATTGTAGCCGAGTCTGATTTATGCGTGGTAATTTGCGTTCTGTCACGAAATTTGGCGAAGTGAAAATTCGGCGAAAGAAATAGGGCGAAATGGGATTCCGTGAAATGAAAATTCTCCGAAAGAAATGTTTTTTTTCCGAAAGGAGAGCCAACAAGAGCGCGGCGATTGCGTTAATTTTCCCCAAATCAATCCATCAACATTTAGACAAAAACGAGTGCCTACTGAATAATGGCGGTTGCTCACAGCTGTGTCGGAATGTGGAAGGAGGCCATCGGTGTGAATGCTTCAGCGGATATACGCTTGGAAATGACGGCAAGATGTGCATTTGTGGGTTTTTTTAATCAACTTCGACGATCTTGTCAAGGGTCTTTGCTAACCTCCTGGCCCTAAAAATTCATTCATTTTTAGCAACCATCGATGGACCCCAGTCGCTCAATCGTAAGTTTTCACTTAATCTACATATTAGTTTTGACGTCAGCTTTGTGTGCTACAATCTGCTCTGATACTGTCGTTTGGTTGCGCTATAGACATAGGACATTCGCAGTACTAGCCACTAGGCTCCCTGATTTGCGTGTAGATGGCCGATTAGTGTGTTGACAGCTTTAGATGTTCGCACCCAAATGGACGCCATTGCTGAGGATGACCTTGACAATCTCGTTGACAGCCTCGAAATGGACCAGTCACTATATAGCGTAGAGCCGGAGGGATTTCAGCGGATGACGCGACGGCGACGAGGTCATCCGGGCTAACATTTCGGACCTTTAGAATGTTGCTTCTTGTTGCTTTAGCTGTGCTTGCCGTTTTCAGTGGTTTTGGTTCTAAAGAGTGCCGAAATACTTTAATATCATTTCTACAAGCATACAGGGTGTCCCAAACCCCCCCCGGCACCCAGACGTGTCCGATTCTCGCCGTTTAGGTATCTATCGAAAGCTCTCGAAAAGGCGAGAAAACATGGAGGGTTCATTTTCTTTATTATGTATTTTTATTGGCGAATTTTACCTCCAAAATCCATGAAAACGGCAAATTTACGCGAGATCCGCATGCTAATTGCGAAATTCCTATTGAAAAGCTACCTGTTTTTTAGAAAAACGCTGAATATCGGACAAATCAGAATAACTCTTAGAAAATGAAGCCCGCTTGTTTTCTCGCCTTTTCGCGGGCGTTCGAGTGGTATAAAAATCATCCTGATCTGAGCTTCCCACGGAGCGTTAGAGGGGGTTTTTTTTGTTGGGACACCCTGTAGTTTTACCCAATTTATCCACCAGTAGCCAAAAAATGTCCCTTGGCCAACCTAAATTTCAGAATGCGAGAATGGGCACTTTGGCCCGAGCTGCCAGTATTCCTGTTTGGACTGCCGGAATGGAGGTGTGTTGCGAGATTTTTGAATCTGAAAAAAGTAACTGTTCAGCCAGTTGTCACGACAGTCACCCGGCTTGTGAGTGTGCTCCCGGATATATGGGGACGACGTGCGAGGATTTATGCCAAGAAGGGACATGGGGTATGTTAGAGAAAGGAATCGACAAGCGGAAAAATAGTATAGAACCAAGGATAAACGCAGAAAAAGTATATTTAAAGGGGCTACGAAATGCCAAAAATTGAATGACGACCCGAAAATCGGAGCCCTGTACGTCGGAGGCCTCTGTACACCCAGGGGCCCGAGAAGCTCGCAAATTTGTAATTGCCTGTTGTCACCTCGAAATCACGTTCTCGGCTGTTTCTGGGCCAAATTTGAGGCTTTAAACACCAAAACTATTTAAAATTAAGTGAGGATTTCAAAACTGGGCTCAGAATGCGCGAATTATAGTGTTTTCCCAGAGAAACCGGGCAAAAACAACTTCGCGCAAAAATCGAAAGAGTGAGGGCTCTTGTCCCGCAGCGCCCGCTGGCAATTTGCCAGAAATCAAAGAGGCCTCCCAAAAGGGCTTTGATTTGGCAGTTCGGAGGCCCTTTAAAGGACGGGTAATGCGTAGCTGGAGATTTATGGCTGAATGGATGGCGATGGGTTTTTCCATTAATTTGGCCGTGTTCGCGACACGTCGACCATCTTTAAACTACGAAATTTGTTACGAGATATTCTTCGTTTGAAAGCCAAATTCATAGAAAAGCAATGTCAAAGCTTGCCCTTCTCTTCAAAACTGACCCAACGCTACCACCCAAATTCCAGGTCTCGGCTGCAACAATATTTGCGGCTGTGAGGGTTCGGCCTGTGATCCGGTGACGGGCGCCTGCACTTGTACTTCTGGAGACTGTGTCAAAAGCCCATGCAAGCGCGGTACGTTTTATCCTTATCCTAACCTTAAGCCAAGGCTAAAGGCTTACATTTAACCTCCTTAGGCCTCTACGGTCCGCATTGTAACCTGCCATGCCGAGCTGAGTGTCCAACCGGTGGCTGTGATCCCGTTTTTGGTGACTGTCCGTGCGCCCCTGGCAGGTCCGCTGTAAACCAAAAATAACTTGAAAAATAAATGAATATATGTCTCAAGAAATTAATTAAAATCGTATTTATTCAGCTACGGCCCGAATTGTGATCGGCCGTGCCCGGGCTTTGCATTCGGCACAAATTGCCGTCACTCGTGTCGCTGTGTACGCGAGAATACGCAGTCGTGCGACGCAAAGGTACGTGAGTTCGGGATTTAAAGGGGCTCCAAACTGCCAAATCAACGCCCTTTTGGGAGGGCTCTTTGATTTCTGGCAAATTGCCAGCGGGCGCTGCGGGATAAGAGCCCTCACTCTTTCGATTTTTGCGCGAAGCTGTTTTTGCCCGGTTTCTTTGTGAAAACACTATAATTTGCGCATTCTGAGCCCATTTTTGAAATCCTCACTTAATTTTAAATAGTTTTGATGTTTAAAGCATTAAATTTGGCCCAGAAACAGCCGAGAACGTGATTTCGAGATGACAACAGGCAATTTCGAATTTGCGAGCTTCCCGGCCCCTGGGCGTACAGAGGCCTCCGACGTACAGGGCTCCGATTTTCGGGCCGTCACTCAATTTTTGGCATTTCGTAGCCCCTTTAAGGAAGGGGGAAACGAGTTGAGCTCTCCCGCGCCAGAAAGCGAGAGAGTGTAGAGAAAGCGAGTGAAACATCTTGTCCTATTTTGCTCGCTCCCCGGCCCATTCCAGCAAATTCGACGCCGATTTTGTTCTGAAATTGCCCAGGGAGAGCGCTTCTCATTATGACTTCCGGATTGGATATTTTGTTCAACATCTCGTTTTTGACGCTGAAAATGCCCCGGAAAACCAAATCTTTCAGACAGGAAAATGCAAATGCAAGCCCGGTTTTTACGGACCATTCTGCAAACGCCCGTGCCCATTTGGATTCTATGGACCTTTGGTATGGAGAATTTTTAAGCCTTCACCCTCCCTGTAATACCTTTTCTATCATGAGCATCCTATTTCAGTGTTCGAAGAAGTGCTCTTGCCCCACCGGCACTCGCTGCGACCCTTCAACCGGTGACTGCTCCCCGGAATGCCCGGCTGGGTACACCGGAACCGACTGCCAGCAGCGTACGTTGTTGCATCGCGTAGTCGAATGAATTTTGGATGCGTTGGCAGGGTCTTTTTCCACCGAGGAAAGGATATCGGCCATTCGTTCATTGTTGTAATCTTACCACGTTTTATCACACCCATCCGTCAGCTGTTTTTGGCCGCCGTTTCTCATTTTCTTTTCACCCTCTTTCCGATACTTTCTAAAGGAACCTAGGCAGCCAGGAAATGGAAGGGTACTCAAAAAAGGGAGTAAGAGCGTAGTGATAACTACACGTTCTAAGTTCAAAAAGGCACATAGTGTTAGCAAATTATTATTTGGCTGCAGCCTGCCCGCCGGGTCGCTTCGGCCCGCGTTGCGAGGGGAAATGTGGATGCGCCGACGATCAACCGAAAGTCTGTCACCACATCACCGGCAGCTGCACATGTCCGGCAGGGTTGACCGGAGAGCACTGTGATACTAGTGAGTATAGCTATAGGTCGATGGGATATGTGCAATGTTAATTGGAGTGCGGTAGTATGTGATGGAGTATTACGTCATATAATGTTAACCTTACATGTCAAACACGTTCAACCATAATGTCAACTTTTTTTAGATTGCCCACCAGGACTGTACGGGCCGAATTGCGCCTCGGAATGCCAGTGCAGACATGGAGCGGTAAATTGCTCGATTTAGCTTAAAATTAAGAGTTCTAGGCGTGCGACGCGAAAGACGGGACTTGCCAATGTCCACCCGGATACTATGGAGCGACTTGCTCGGAAGGTGCACTTCGACAAGTAGCTATAACTTCAAGTTGGTCCTTTTAGTTTGTCCGGCCGGGCGTTACGGGACGGAATGCATGCATCTATGCGACTGTCACAATGGGGCCGCGTGTAGTGTCATTGATGGAAGGTAGGTGGGAAGCGGTTAAACCTTTTGGTCACCTTAGCTTATTTCAAAATTTTACCATGAACGAAACTCACGGGAAGCCTCGCAAGGACTTTGTCAAAAAGTTTTGAGGTGATGAAATTCCGGCATTATGAGAGTTTTTAATTATGAAAACTTGGACATTATGAAATTCGACATTTTGACAGCAAATCGATACAAAACCCTTTCAGCTGCACATGCCAACTCGGCTACACGGGAAAACGCTGTGAAGTCGGCTGCCCGCGTGGAACCTATGGAGACAATTGTGCAAAGGTTAGCGCTAGATTGGAGCTGCATATCAAGCCTTTGAACTTGAAGAATACAGCAAAATATTTATTTTGCAGCAATGCGAATGCGCGGGACATATGACTTGCGATCCGGTGGATGGGGAGTGCATTTGTCCGCCAGGAAAGAGGGGCCAAGACTGTGCGGGTATACACTTTAACCGAATTAAAATTTTTTATGATTTTTGGATTACCCTATCTGTCCCAAAAATTAAAAAATAATTCCAAGCAGTTTGTTTTAAAACATGAAAATGCTAGAATCCTGCGCGGTCGGCACGTTTGGAGCGGGCTGTAAGGGCAACTGCTCGTGCCAAAATGACGGGAAATGCGATCCGATCAATGGTAGGTATTTAAAATGAAGTAACACAAAGCCAACCAAAGCCTGCACTTGTGCAAAGAACTTTACACTGTACTTAAACTGTACAAGTAAGTAAAAGGTAACTGTAAACAAACTTAAAAGCACAAAGTACGTCACACTGTAAACCCGGGTTTAGGAGGCTGCAAGTGCAAACCAGGGTGGCGGGGCAAGAAGTGTGAAAGACCATGCTCCGACGGCCACTTTGGGGCTGATTGCCGTCAAATATGCGATTGTTCAACTAGCAGTAAGTTGCATTACAGAGATGTAATCTATCGGTAAGAGTTTACTTTACCCCCCACAGCCGAAGGGTCACAAAGTTGTCGGTAGTTTCGCTTATTTTGTCGGGATTTTTGCAGCGCCATTCGATAGAGCGTCGAAAAATATACTAAGAGTTTTAATTTGAGCCTACAATAATGTAAAATTAAAAATTTATAGCCAAAAACTTCCGGCTGGGGGTAAGTAAACCGTAGCCTTTCGGAGCAGTTCACCGTATCCTGAAGGCACTATAATCCAAGGCTCAAAATGTTGCAGATGACACCGAGCTGTACAACCCGTTCTCGGCCCGCTGCGACCCTGTGACCGGGGAGTGCCGTTGTGCCGGTGGATGGGCCGGGCCTGACTGTTCAACACCATGCCCGTCAGGGAGATGGGGACAAGGCTGCAAGGTAGGGATTAGTAGCATCGTATCATCAACTGCCGTACGATTTTGTTTGCCCATAATCCTTAAATGTTTTGTCGTGTCGCGTCACGTAACGCACATCCGGTTTTCCAGTCCATAAGCCTAACAAGGGAAGTGCACGACCGGCCCACGAGAAATCGACACGAGACATAGTCGATCTGATAGAATCGGATACGGGGATTCCGAATCTGTAATCAGAATTTGCTAAATAAAACGGAGAAAAAAAGTTATGAAGCTTCGAAGTTGGCCAAATCGCCAAAAACCGTACCTTTAAGGGCCCGTAAAACCGGTGGAACGGAATTGAGGAGAAAGAATTAGTGCAGCTTGTTCAGCAGAAAAAGCGCTTTCGAAAGAGCGGTAATACGTAGCATTTGCAAACAATTCACTGAAAAAGTTTTTTTGGATTCACGGGCATGGGTATGGCCTGTCAAGTTCATAGAAGAGATTTTCGCGAAATCATCGTAAACTTGAAGTAAGATAGCTCATTCGAAAGCGCTTTTTCTGCTGAACAAGATGCACTAATGGGTTGTGGCAATTTCCATTCCCTGGGCCTATAAAGGCCCATAAAGTCCGATTTTGGGCGATTTTGCCAACTTTGAAGCTTCATAACTTTTTTCTCCGTTTTATTTAGCAAATTCTGATTACAGATTCGGAATCCCCGTGTCCGATTCTATCAGATCCACTATGTCTCGTGTCGATTTCTCGTGGGCCGGTCGTGCACTTCCCTTGTAAGTCTAAGCTTAAGCCTAGTCTGCATGCATTACTAAGCGGATTACATCGCCTGTCGGCACAATCCATAATATTTAAATTCAAAGTCACCTTGCCTTGCCCGCGCCTTTAGAAAAACCCCTAAAATTCAGGCTGAGTGCAAATGCTCGAATGGAGCAAGCTGCGATCGAGTGACCGGATACTGCGACTGCCCCACCGGCTACATGGGAAAGAACTGCGAGACGGGTAGGTTGATGGTGTCATTAACTGAAATACAAGAATTCTAGAGTGTCCCTCCGGTCTATTCGGCCCGAACTGCATCAACCATTGCCTGTGCATGAACAGCGAGGGTTGTGACTCGAAAACCGGGAAATGTCGATGCCAAGATGGGTTCACCGGGCCCGCCTGCGAGTTCTGTGAGTTTATTTGACGACATAGATGCCGACGATAAGTTTATGATCATTAGGCTCAAAAATAAGAGTTTTTAGGGTACTGGACTCTTAGCGGGGGGTAGCGCGGCAAGCCAATTGCGAAATGACCATGTGCAAAATCTGGCCAATGAAATGGAATGACATGAATCGTTTTCAGTGTGCCCGTTCGGTCAATACGGGCCGGCCTGCTCGAAGAAGTGCGACTGTCTAAATGGGGCAAGCTGCAACCGGACGAGTGGACAGTGTAGCTGCTTACCGGGTTGGCAGGGCGAGAGGTATCTGAGGTTTCATGGCTAGAAATGTTGGGCCTAGATGCGAGGTGCCCTGCTCTTCCGGTTTGCACGGGTTGAAATGCGAGGAGGTAAGTTGGCACATAAGCAAATCCCGTTTATTTTAAGGCGTCAAGGAGTTAAGAGCACAGAAAATTACACGTCGTAATTAGAAAATGCTCTCATATATGTGAAGATGTCTCACGATCCCCTTAAGGTGTGCCAATGCGAAAATGGGGCCTCGTGCGACCCGATCAGTGGACATTGCAGCTGCGCACCCGGCTGGAGAGGCAGAAAATGCCAGCGACGTAAGTTTTCGGCTTAAGAAACAGGCGGCTCCCAATTTTATAAAATCGGTGGATACCATGAAAGCATTCAGTTTTCTGAAACACACCCGCGGAAAGGCCTTCGTGGTAGGATCCAGGACGCAAGGCCAAGATTTCATAAAGGCTTTAGGGAAAAAATTGGCGCGGAAAACCTCTCTTTAGTGCGTTGAACGTCACGATCCCCAAGACCCTGTGGTTGAGGTTAGATCGTGTTTGTGTTCTAGCCAAAGTAACGCTACTATAAAATTACTGCTATTTCATAAAATTGAGAGCTGAAGATAAAAAGACTTAAAGACACGAAACCCTAGAAAAATTATCTCGAAATTTCAGCCTGCCTGAAGGGCTACTACGGGCGGATGTGTTCCCAGGCTTGTAAATGCTCGAATGGCCGTCCGTGTGATCATATCACGGGTAGATGCCAGTGTCCGAAGGGATTTACAGGGCACAGTTGTACTGAGGTATGTCTTGTAGTGATGTGTGCGCCTATGCAATACCTCAGCCTCAGGCTAACCTTAAAGCCAAGTGAAACCTATGCATAAGCCCAAGCCCAAGTACCAGCATCCGTTACTTTTCCCAGAATTCGCTACAATTCCCATTTTTTCACTTGTGATTTTCAGCTATGCCCAGAAGGAACCTACGGTGAGACATGTCGTCACAACTGTACATGTGGAGACAATGAAGTGTGTGATCCCCTGAGCGGTAGATGCCATTGCCGACCTGGGCATTCTGGCGACGACTGCAAGGAGGGCTGCGTGGCCGGACGGTTTGGTGTGGACTGCGAACAGACGTGCCAATGCCAGAATGGAGGTAAACTTAATTTTTGCGAATTCCGCAAAACCTTTCTGGTTGGTTAGGCTGGGTACTACATTCGCCTAGGTTCCGTGGACGCATAATAATCACATCTGAACTTATTCAATGTTTTTGCCGCCTATTTAGATAGCGGAAGTTAAACAACGTTGATTTTTCGTAAAAACTCTATTTTAGATGAGCAGTTTTCAATAATTAAAAATTTTTAACAAATTTATCGCGATCAGAAAATTCTAAAACTCTATAAATCCAAAAAAAGCGTTTTTTTTTTGCAAGATAATAGGCAAAACAAAGGAAGTTTGTCCAGTTTGTCCAGTTTGTCCCGCTAAAGGACCATCTGAGAATTCTAATCCTCGATTTCAGGGGTTTGCGACCCGGTGAGCGGTGGCTGTAAGTGTGCTCCGGGATTTATTGGGACCCGCTGTGAAGTGGAATGTCCATCCAATCGATATGGGGATAGGTAATCCCGGTTTGTCGTGTTGTAGCCACTGGTTTTCAGTTGTGAGAAGGAATGTCGATGTGAGAATGGCGGGACCTGCGATCGGGCGAATGGCCAATGCAAATGTGCGCCAGGATTTACGGGGATGGCCTGTGAACAGAGTGGGTTTATTAGGGAAGTGGAATTGGGAAGGGAAGTGTCACGCAAAACTGCAAACCTGTGAAATTAGCAGACTTTCGTATCAAAATACACTGTCTCAGACTGTCAGCCCCCTATTTTCAGTTTGTCCTCAAGGCCGTTTTGGTGCGGGTTGCAAAGAAAAGTGCAAATGTGCCAATGGTGCCCACTGCGACCCGGCTACGGGCACTTGCAGGTTTGCAAATTATGTATAGTTATAAACCCGGCTCAAATCTGTAGATGCAATCTTGGCTATACGGGCCCGAACTGCGAGCAGACATGTTCGGCCGGGAAGTACGGGATGAACTGCTCGCTGGATTGTGAGTGTCATGGGGATGCGAGGTATGGGGATGGGCAGTACGTGCCGATACCATTGACGTGACTTCAGATGTGATCCGGTACAGGGATGTTGCGACTGTCCGCCCGGCCGCTATGGGACGCGTTGTCAGTTTGGTGAGTTGTTGACGGAAACGCAAAAAAATCAGCATCGAGAAACCCGACAGACAAATGCCGACATGACAAAAGTCCCGACATATATATCGACGAAAATATTGTATACCCGGCCAAAATCCTAACAATCAAAACCCAGAAAGCAAAAACTCATCTGCCAAAGATACCGACAAGCCGAAACATCGACAGCCAAATATTACTTCTACTACCAAATTTTTCGTATATATTTTCGTGTATATTTCCATATTTAATACATCATTTCAGTATGCCCGGCGGGTTTCTTCGGATGGTATTGCTCACAGGCTTGCCATTGTCACAATGGAGCAACATGTGACCCAGGCGATGGAAGATGTCTGTGTCCACCCGGATATATTGGAGACCACGTGCGTTCAGGGCTAGCTAGTGCGATATTCACATATTTTCAGTGCGAGATGTCGTGCCAGAACAACACGTATGGGCCGGGTTGTCGATTGAATTGTGATTGCGGGGCTTTTGGATGTCGGCCACATGACGGCATGTGTGATTGTCCACCCGGGAAGATGGGTCCGAAATGTGAACAGAGTGGGTCGAAATCGAAAAATTCGACATCAACTATAATAATTTCCTTGACGCGTCTGTCCGTCCGTCTGAAGCCGAATTCAACTCGAAGGGGAAAGGAGATAGAGCTTAGGTCTCTTCGGATTCGGATAGAGCGCCCTCAGAAACCCCTAAACTGATAAAAAAATTATAGAAAAGTTTTTGTTTAAATTATTAAAATTAACTTTGAAAGTGGCGCCTTAATAAAACGAGTGGGGGCCCCTCTCCCGGGAGGCCACGCCCCCTTTCCCTTCGCCCCTCTTCCCCAGGCCCTTTCGCGCGCCCAGATGGCTTTTTTAAGTTACTTTAAAAGGCCGTTTGCGAGAGACCCGAACAAGGCTTGGCCAGTTTTTTTCGACCCTGTTTTTTTAACGCCATCTGAAAGAGCATGGTCGAATTAGTCGGATGGGATTATTTTTAAAGTTTAAAAAGTTTAATTTTGGGGTTAAAATAAGCCTCAAAGTCGCCGACACCGAAAACTTTTCTCGAAAACTACTGAACCGATTCTACTGGAATTTTGCGACAATACATAATTTGGGACGGGGAGCATTTCTCTAATACATTGCAACACCTGAAAATGGCAGGAACATAGGTATACCGCGTAGTGCAAACAGTTTTTGCGGAATTAGTAGTTTTACGGGTTTTCAGAGCGCTTAGCCGCTAATGTTAAAAGATGCGCGCGAAATTTCTGCATAAAATGTTATATCTTCCGGAGCGCTACGCGCGCCCGTAAAAAGCGAAAAATCTAGTTTAATGCGGCGCCCACGCACCAAATTCGGCAAATTTTTACGGGGGTAGCATGGTCATGCCTCAGGAGCCCAAGTCAGGAAGCTTGCAAAAAAGAGCAAAAAGAAATTCGCTTTCTAAAGGTAGGCTGGGATTGATCTAGAGCCGCCCCAGCGCAAGGATCCCGACCCACTACCAATGCACCACAGCGACAGCCGAACAGGCCTGCAGCCAAATCGGCCCCTGGAGGCCACTCTCTCTCTTTTCCCCACTATCTCGCCTCCTCTCGCCTGTCTTATGAAAGAAAATAGCCGAATTTGGTGCGTTGGCGTCACATTAAACTTGATTTTTCGCTTTTTACGGGCGCGCGGAGCGCTCCAGAAGATACACCATTTTATGCAGAAATTTCGCGCGCATCTTTTAACATCAGTGGCTAAGCGCTCTGAAGACCCGTAAAACTAATAATTCCGCAAAAACTGTTTGCACTACGCGGTATACCTATGTTCCTGCCATTTTCAAGTGTTGCAATCAGGCCCGTAAGAGGGGGCGAGGAGCGAGCCGCCCCAAAATCGGCCGAAGGCCGAAAAGTTCATAAGGGGGGACCCTTATGATTTGATTTTTCGAAAAAATTTTTTGCCTGCGGCGCTGTTTTTGTCTATTTTTAACGCTAGTTTTAGTGTTATAAACCCTATGTTTTCAAAAATTTTGCCTGCGGCGCTGTAGTTTTAGTCACATTAGTGAAAAAATTTTGGGCCCCGAAATTTGGGTTTGTTACGGCCCTAGTTGCAATGTATTAGAGAAATGATCCCGTCCCAAATTATGTATTGTCGCAAAATTTCAGTCAAATCGGTTTAGTAGTTTTCGAGATAATTTTCGGTGTCGGCGACTTTGAGGCCCATTTTAACCCCAAAATTAAACTTTTTAAACTTTAAAAATCATCCCACCCTACTAATTCGACCATGCTCTTTCAGATGGCGTCAAAAAAACAGGGTCGAAAAAAACTGTGCCAAGCCATAATGGGGTCTGTTCGGGTGACTCGCGGACGGCCTTTTAATACTTTTTAATATACTTTTTAATACATTTTAATTTATTATTTAAATCTTTTGAAGCCATCAGGAAGGTATTTAGGTAGTTTTTGAAGGGGATTTCGGCTAGGGGAGGTAGCGAAGTAGTTTTTTAAGGGGATTTCAGCTATGGGGGGTATCTGAAGCCGTTAGCGTGGGATTGATGGAGGTGGGAAGGATGTGGTGGTGTGGGACATGTAGGGTAGCCCGAAGGCCAGATGGTTCCAGTCGCGAAGCGACTGGAACCATCTGGTTATCAAATACGATTCAAGAGATTTGGCTTTGAAAATAGGCGCTCCTTTTCCTGGATATCTTTCACAATAGCTCACACTTTCTTTAGGGTAGATCTATCTCGCTCTCTCTCTCTCTCTCTCTCTCTCTCTCTCTCTCTCTCTCTCTCTGGCTTTCGCACTCTCTCGTATTCTCTTGCTCTCCCTTTCTCTCTCCCTCTCTCTCTCTCTCTGGCTCTCGCTCTCTCCCTTTCTCTCTCACGCTCTCTCGCTCTCCCTTCCTCTCTCTCTCCATCCTACCGTACATTATCCACATTACAGACTGTCGAGCCGGACGTTACGGTGAAGATTGTGAGCATAAATGCCAATGCTATAACGGAGCCTCATGCGATCGACGGACAGGCCGATGTCATTGTGCCCCAGGATACCTAGGGCCCACCTGTCAAGTCGAGATTAGAGGTAACAACCTTTAAAAATGGCAAAAATTACCAAAACTGCGAACTCACATACGACCCTTGTCTAACCTAACATCTAGAAGAAGATAAACCAAAAATCGTGAAAAATCAAGATATGAAAAAGCCGCGGTAAGTCCAGAAAACAAATGAGAGCAACGCAAGATTAGAGTCCGAACCACTATCACGGTAGAAATTAAGTTATTTTTCTACACATTATCACTTTTCGGCACCTTAGGCCAATGGTTGACTAAAAATTGCCTTACCCTAAGCTACCGTATTCATTCCAGACGACAACAGCATTCCCGATCGCGGCGACCTACCGGACGACTATGACCCAAGGATCGAGTGGCGCCAAAAAAGGGCGCTTTTTAATGTGACTAGTCTCCTCCTTGAGGCGGAGGAATAGGGAAAATTATTTTGAAAGGTACCAGGAAGCATTCACCGTGGTGCTGACGTTTTTCGAAAGTTGCAGCCTTTAGAAAGTTAGCTCTAGTTCGTTTAGAAATTTAATTGCAGCCTTCCTGGTACCTTGATTCCATATTTTGTAATTTGTGTTTTTGGATTTTGCCTAAATTCCTTCTTTTTCGAATTCTCATTTTCTTATCGCCTCAGCTCAACATACGATGCCTGCCGTACCGTATTCGCTCCCTCCCAAATCTAAGGCGACCAGGGTTGTCCATTTGTGAATGTTTACACCTTTTATATTGCTGATCTCTGTGCCTCTAGATTTTAAGGGGTTGGGCAGGGGAGGTCTATGGTTATGATCTTCTGGATCCCTCGCATATAGTCATGCCATGTCCATCCCTTTAAAGCAACCTACGAACCCTAAGAATATCCACCAATTCCCCATCATCTCTGCCGCCTTGCCAAATACCCGATTCAAATTAGTCACCAGGCTCGAATGACTTTCCGTTCGGCCCCTAATCACATTCCTAGCCCCTGAAAATTGTCGCCAACCCATCCCGAGTGTGCTGCCCGTTTTCTCGTTTTTTCTCTCCATTTTATGCAGAGTTTTTCATACATATTTATTCGCGTCGAATAAGGTTTTGCATCAAAAATGTCTCGTAAAATGCCAGATTATTAGGGAGATCACCGAAACGTTAAAAATGGTTGAATTCACGCGATAGTGAATTTGGCCATTTTCAAGGGGTTCATTCAACGGGTTAAAAATTTGGACAGCAGAGCAGAGACAAGCAAATTAACGAGAGATGGACAGCATAAATTCGAACTGAAGGGATAATATCTACAGTTTAAAGCCGGATCACAGCGTTCGCTCTCCTTTTAAAGCTCCTTCTTCGATTCCTCAAAATTCTTCCGGCTCTCCTCCCCGAGGAGTTCGGCAAGTTCGGCCCTCAGCTCGTCATCCCTTCTTCTCCTTTCTTCCGCATCTTCTTGCCGATGACTCGCCGATCCATTCCTTCGCTCCGTTCCATTACTCCTTGAGGGCGAGATTGGCCGCAGGTTTGTCAACGCCTCATTCATCGACTCCACCTCGCTATGCAGCTAAAATTTGACGTTCCGATTTTCCTAAACCTTGAAATGGCTCACTAGTGCATCCAACATGACGACAAGGTTCTTGCGATGATGTTCCTTTGTATACAATTGACGTTGCGCCGCTTCCTTCCGCCGTACAACCCTTGCCGTTTTTGTGCGATCCACCGTCTCGTCGGCCAGAATTTCCAGTTCGCAACTAAAGCGTAGTGTGTACAGCACGAAACGTGGAAGTGGAAGCCTTTAAAAGCAGAGAAACAGACCTCCCAATCAGCGTATTCAACTGCACAATGTCCTTATTCAACCGATTCATCGCTCGAATCACCCTTTCTTTGGCCGTTCCGGTTGTATCGACCGATCTTCGGAATCGGAGGTTCATCAAAAGATTCTTCCTAAATAAAATTTTTAAAGAAAAGATGCTTAATATTTCTAACTAGTTTTATGGCTACGGTTTACTTTACCCCCCCCCCCAGCCGGAAGTTTTTGGCTATAACTTTTTTATTTTACATTATTGTGGGTTCAAATTAAAACTCTTAGTATATTTTTCGACGCTCTATCGAATTGCGTTGCGAAAATCCCGACAAAATAAGCGAAAATACCGAAAACTTTGAGACCCTTCGGCTGTGGGGGTAAAGTAAACTCTTACCGATGTTACGCAGTTTGTGGATACAACGAACAAGCAAAAAACTTGAGACTTAAACTCTACCCTGGCCCTGTCTGAACCTATGATATTCTTCACTTTGCATAATTCTCGCGATTTTCGATCACAAAAAAATGAGAAAAGCTACCTCTTCTCTTATATAGGCTTCCGCAACTTCCGGCGTATGCTAATTTTTTTCCTAACAAAGAGGGTCCTCTTTTTTCAACCAAAACTTAATTTTAACGTCGAAAACAGCAAATTTTTGAAAATGTTATTTGTGTGCAGTCATCCCAAGGCCTTTGCGCACCTAATGACGTATAATACATACCCCTAACTACCCCCCTTATTGAGATACTACTGGCACACGCTGACGGAAGTTGCATGCAAATGCACACACATACACACAGACACTATTTTTTTATATATAGTAGGATTGTGATTGTGACGCCTAGGTCCCCAATATAAAAGCAGAATCCTGCTACCTCTCGTTTCGACTTCTTCCATGCGCAATAGCAGACGAACGCCGCCACCCCGATGATCCCCACCGGCACGCCGATGCGCAGAATTTTTTGGGTCAGATCTAAGAAGAAAAAAAATCATGAAAAAATTTGAAGTTTCGCCATGGTATGCCAAATTCCCAAAGGAGAAATTGCATCCAAAACCTAGGGGGCAAAGTTATTTTAAAGAATCGTCGAATTACGGAATGGAAAACTAGAGTTGCCTCTTTTTTATATACTTTCATTAAGTATTCGCTGGACTTACCGCAATTTTGCCGAGCGCAAAACTGTTCCCACGTTAGCTTCGTCATTCTAAACAAGCATCAAATTCGGGGTTCGACAAAAGGCAACGATTTTGGAAGGGGTGGAGAAGATTTGGAATGTAAATCGATGGTTGTAGGTGTTGTTTGTTGGCTGGGGCCCAAGGTCTGCAGAAAAATGGGCCGCATGGGGCAGCCAGGAGGGAGAGAGAGAGAGAGCATTTGAATGTGAGAGGAGCAGACGAGTTACGAAAATACGGGGTGCCTCACGTAAACAACATCCCAAAAAAAGAGGGCCGTACACGCAAAAGCACCAGAAAAGCCGTTGGCTACGGTTTACTTTACCCCCCCTAGCCGGCAGTTTTTGGCTATAACTTTTTTATTTTACATTGTTGTAGGCTCAAATTAAAACTCTTAGTATATTTTTTCGACGCTCTATCGAATGGCGTTGCAAAAATCCCGACAAAATAAGCGAAAATACCGAAAATTTTGAGACCCTTCGGCTGTGGGGGTCGGGTAAAGTAAACTCTTACCAAGCCGTTCTAAAGGGCGATGGAAGCGTGAAGGTTGTAGATTTTGTCGGGAGCATTAATCCAAAAAAAACCGTTACGTCGAAAGAGGAAAGCTGTAGCCGAAATCATTCGAAGCATTCGGCTTCGGGTCGGATTTCTGTTGACATTTGGATTCCCCTTATCGCATGGGCGAAGAAAAGTGGTAAGGAAAATCCTCGAGTGCCCTGCAGCCGCTTTAAAAGGGCTGTGCCAACCCCTAATTACATGGCGTGTACGAACCCAACCTCTAGTTCTTCAGTAGTATTTGCATTCCCTTGAAACACTCACAGCTCTTGCAGGCAGTCCCGCTCCTCGAGATATCGATACACGGCTGTGTATCTGTAGACATCTTCGAGCAGTTCGCCCGAAAGCATCGTTTCGCTAAAGGGGCAAAAATAACATGAAATATCGAGTAAACCAATGAAATGTAAATTTTTGAAGATGCTCATCAGAATTCGGACCCTGGTGCTCCTTTCAAGCCGCAAAGATCCAAGAAAATGGCAGAAAACGAATATTTTAAGCTGCAATGGCGTTAAAATATACAGGGTGTCCCAAAAATCCCCCTAGCCGGCCGTAGACCTATCCGATTTTTACGATTTAGGTATCTTTCGAAAGCTCTCGGAAAGGCGAGTCGAGCACGACTCGCCGATTTGCGAAATGTCGGAATTTTTCTATCATTTACTAATCTTTTTGCGAAGAGGACGGATTTTCTGATGTTTTTCTGACCAAGGGGTTTTTTTACAAAAATCGCAATTTAAAAATTTTTACGCCTTCCCTGGCAGCCTGTAGGCAGCCTTTTGAAAGCCGGTTGAGAAAACACAGCTTGGATGGGGCCTAAAACCGGTTAAACTGCTTTTTAGACAAAAAGCGTGTCTTTTTTGCATGAAAAGTGCCGAAAATCGAGCAAAAAATTCCGACGTTTCGCAAATCGGCAAGTCGTGCTAGACTCGCCTTTTCGCGAGCTTTCGATAGATATCTAAATCGTAAAAATCGGACAGGTCTGCGGCCGGCTAGGGGGGGGGTTTTGGGACACCCTGTATTAAGCTTACAATTAGCTGAACCTTAAGCTTAGGCATAACTCTAAAAGCAAGCCTGCTTACGACGATGCCTGAGCATCACCCTCCAAGCGCTTTTGTCCAAAAAGCTAAAAAAAGTGTGAATTTCAAGCCCGGTGAGCCCAGGATGGCTCCGATTTCGGGTGTCTCTTGTTGTGTCGCGTTTTGCGGTTTGTTGGTGGCAATTGGGGGTCAAAAAAGCGAAGAAAGAGGAAGGAAGAAAGAGGCGGAAAGAGGGCCTTTTTGGCAGCTGGCCAAAAGGGGGAGGAGGAGGACAGCTGGACGAGAATAGGTCACATGGCAACATGCCACCAGTCGGTCCCCCAATGATACCTCGTCGTTCAGGGGTTATGTTTGACAGGATGAGGCAGCTATTCCCTTCAGAAGACAAAAATAATACGTTAAAATAAGCCTGGGGTTCAGCCACAGCTTAGGCCCGCCTAAACCTCACAAAGCTTGAGGGTCTTAACCGAAAGTCGAAAAAAGGGCTGGTTTTTATTCCTGGACCTCTCATAACTAAAAAAAATCAATTTTCACAAGCTGTACCAGTGCAATCCCATGGACAGGCGCCACCTAATTTGGCGGAATTTTCTAGCGCACACCTGTGTTCCAGCGAAATCGGTGAAAACCACAAAAAGGCGCGCCGAACCCGTGGCAAATGAAAACTGTAGAGATCAGTACAGGACATGCCTCTTTACTATTTGCCGAGTAGATGAAAGGCGAATGCAAACAGATGCCCGCCACATTTACACGATCACTTTGTCGAGCCCGCGGTTCTAGGCGTTTTTTGTCCAGTTTTGGACCATCGTGCGTCAAACGGTAAAACGACAACTGGGGATGGATTGTTAAATTTTGGCAAGAAAAAGGCGTATATTCGGTATTTTTCATGTAATCCTTTGATTCGGTTTCGGAAAATCACTGAGGTATCGATCGCTCCCGTAAAGTTCCGGAATGAAGCTCCATCACTCTCTTCTTCTCTCGTGCCCTCTCACTACCTCTCTCACTCTTTCGCACTATCTCACTCCCTCTCTCTCTCTCTCTCTCTCTCTCTCTCTCTCTCGCATCCTTGCCAAGTTTATTCAAGGCACAATACAAATAAGGACATGGTATATTCGTGGAGATGGAGATATCCCAGACGAGTATCGCCTCTTCTAGACGGCCGACATGTCGAGATTGCTGATCCCACTGGGATGTTCGTTCAGCCCGGCCTCCTCCTGGAAATTACCAGTCTCTCAACTTCTCTGCGTATCAGCATACCTTTTCCTTGAGAACCTGCTTGAGGACGTCTTCACGATTCAGGCACAACGAATCCTTCACCGTATCCGGGTCGTGTTTCTGAAAGTGGGGGGGATACGGTAGTTTGATGGTAAGGCATTACGGTGCTAGCGCTTTCATCTTTGTTCTTCTCGCCGTTGTTGGGTGGCGGGGCCGTCGAGGTATCGGCAGCGGGGGCTTCATTCCAATCCGATCTCACATCATCCATCGTCGGGTAGGCGGCCTGGTCGTGACGGGTGCCGGCTTGGATTTCTTTCTGAAATGGGTTGCTTAGGTTAAGCTGTCTAAAGCTAGAGATATAGACATTGCCGACCTCCTTCTCCGTATTCTTGACAACCTTGTCGACGGCTGGTTCGGGCCGCTTCGCCGGCTGCTTATCACCCGGCTTCTAGAATGTCGGGCAGCTATCCGTTGCCTTCATACTACCGTACCCCTTCCTTCTCCTGCCAATCACTCATCACATCAGACATTGTCGGATAGGCCTCTTCATCGTGCTTCATTCCGTCGATGATCGCTTGCTAGAAAAAGGGTACTGGACTGTTTGCAGGGGGAGGGGGCAGGTAATTTTCCCCAGTCATCCTATACGGCCCCGTAGCAAAATATATAAGCCATTTTTGTAGGATTTTACGGCTACGGTTTACTTTACCCCCAGCCGGAAGTTTTTGACTATAACTTTTTTATTTTACATTATTGTAGGCTTAAATTAAAACTCTTAGTATATTTTTCGACGCTCTATCGAATGGCGTTGCAAAAATCCCGACCAAATAAGCGAAAATACCGACAACTTTGAGACCCTTCGGCTGTGGGGGGGTAAAGTAAACTCTTACCGATCTTACGCAGTTTGTGGATACAACGAACAAGCAAAAAACTTGAAACTCAAACTCTACTGTTACTGTTACTTGAAAAACCCGCAAATTTTAAAATATTTTGATAAATCGAAGCAGGTAAACAAGCTAGGAACAAACTAGAAAAACCCTTATCAAAATTCACTATTATTGTAGATAGTAGTTATAAATTAGTTCCCCCCTGCTACCCCCCTGCTAACATATCAGTACCAAAAAAAAGATGCGCTGCTTTCGAAAAGTCGACAAACCATCTTGTTCCTCGGCAAGTTCAGATTCTTGACGTCTGGTGGTTGTTGCTTGGCTGGTTGTTTTGGCTGCGGCTTTGGCTGAGGCTTCTCCTGCTTTTGTATCTCGATCGGCTTGGCCGTCCTCGCCTCGATGATCGACTTCGGAGGCGGGGCCGTCTTTCTGAAGGAATGTAAAGAGTTAGTCTGAAAATGGCAACCGTACTCCTTGATCGAGTCCTGCTTTTTCGGCCCCTTTTTCGGGATCACGACCACTTCGGGTGCCTTCTCGATGACGGATGTCTTCTTCTGTGCCTCGATAGGGATGGCTGTTGGGTGAGTGTTCTTCTGCTGGCTCGTCTCCTTTGAGCCCACCTTCGCCGGCGCCAATTCTACAATATGCAAGCTAAGAGAATTCAAAGGCTCCACAACAGTCGTGCTAGCAAAGACCATTTGTGCGGAATACCGACCGCGAGATCCCCTCGTCGCGTGTTTCTCATCGTTCTTGTTCTGCTGGACTAGGCGCCGATCCGGGCTGACAGCCCGTGGAACGGCTTGACGACCGCTCGTACTCCCCGGCGTCTGTAATAATCGTAGGTTTAATCGTTTACGTCATCAAATTCACCTTGATCGACTGCGAGGATGCGGTCTTTTTGGATGATGATGAAGAGCGGGCACTCTTTGGGATACCTTTCTTCGCACACAACGATCCGCCCAACACCACCAAAGTCTAAAAAAATCCTCTTGAAGTCAAAAGGCAGTCCCGGGAGATGATCCTACAATCGAGACGAACACGGGCAGGCATTGGAAGAGGAATGCACTCATAGTTTTTTTACTACTTTCCTGAAAAAGAAAAGACAATTGCAACCCGAAAACCCCAACTTTTGAAAGCCACAGAATAAGGCGTGCGGGGGAATAAAAATGATGGGGTTATGGCACGCTGAATTCTTTTTGTAGCTTGGGTCGGATTCAAATTACAACATTTTGAATTCCAGCCTTCATGCAAATCACTGCATTGACGTCGGCGTATGTTTTTAGCGTTTTTAATGTTTTGCCCTTTTTGCTCATTTTTCATAGATTTTTAAACATAATCTCCATTTTATCAGAAGATACATTTTTGCTGTTTAAAGCGGCTCTGGCAGCAAGCCCCTTTTTCCACGACTCGTGGAAGCGTCGCGGTCGGGTGCGTCGCGGCAGGGAGAGAAAGAGCGCGCTAAGAGGAGAGACGCAGACAGAACTCTGCGTCTCTGTCCGGTCCCCAAAATGCCGTAATCGGTGTGCTGCCAGAGCCGCTTTAAGGAGGTTATCTTTTTGATGGGGGGTAAGGCGCTAAAAATCCATACAACCAGAATCCGGACAGCCAAACCAGAGCTACGGTTTACTTTACCCCCCCCCCCCAGCCGGAAGTTTTTGGCTATAACTTTTTTATTTTACATTATTGTAGGCTCAAATTAAAACTCTTATATATAACTATATTTTTCGACGCTCTATCGAATGGCGCTGCAAAAATCCCGACAAAATAAGCGATAAAGTGGGGGGATAAAGTAAACTCTTACCCAAACCAGCGTCAAGAAAATGCCCGCTTGTTGGGGTCGGAATGGATCTGGATTATGGTTGTCGAAATTTTGGCTGTCGGTGTTTTGGCTTCCAAGTTTACGGATGTAATTCTTCAGTTTCGCGTTTAAGCCTACCAAATCTGTGTATTCACTTTATCCCGCCATTTCACTTGCCGTTCCCTTTAAAATCCGCGCCCCGAAGTGTGGAGTTTGTCTTCGACGCGCCGACTTGCTGGCAGGAGATTTATAGTCGGGAACGGCGGGTTCTTTGCAGTCATATCCCTTGGCTCCCTTTATTCTTCGGCTTCTCCTCTTCTTTTCTCCTTCTCATTTTTCGGTCCATTTGGGTGATGTGGGCCCGGGGCCGTCAAACAAACTTCCCCACTTCCACCCCGCCCGCTGATGCTTCATTCCATTTTTTGGTTTTGCACACATACCCACACCCACGAGGCGCCATCCAGGAGATCCGGGTGCAAAATCTGGATGTAGTGCGTTTACGTGTTTGACGTAGTGCGTAGTGCGAATCAACCTTGCCAGGGCCTTTAACCGACGGGCGCCCCACGTCGCCCTGCCATCTACTGCCAACTTTCGAAGTTTTGGGTATCGCCCTCCTTTTTATCTGTTAGAAGATTGAAAGCAGCATGAAAGATATACTGTGAGAGAGAGAGAGAGAGAGAGAGAGAGTGAGAGAGAGAAAGAAAGAGAGACAGAGAGAGAGAGAAAGAGAGCGAAAGTAAGAGAGAGAGAAATAGCGAGAGAGTAAGAGAGAAAGATAGAGAGAGAGAGAGAGAGAGAGAGAGAAAGAAAGAAAGAAAGAGAGAGAGAGAGAGATAAACAAAAAAACAAAGCCTCCAAGCGATATCTTGGCGAGGGAGAAAAGAAACCAGCTGGCAAATAGAGTCCACCACCGCCCACTTGCTGCCCAATGTTTACAAATGAAGAATGAGAATGGAGGGGGAACAGCGGAGGGGATGGCGGGAGGAGGAAGATATGCCCCGGGATCGTTAAAATAGATATATGCCAGCTCATTTCCGGGCTTTTCCTATCGGCCACTTATCCGTGTCAGCTCTAATCGAATTCCTTGTGACGCTTTTTCCTTTCCAAACATTTTCTACACTCATCAAACCATAGTAAAGATTTTTGGCTCTTGAAAGGGATCTCCCGTTAGCACCTTTTGGATGATTCCTGAAATCAAAGCCAATGTTAGACTGTAATTTGGTATGATTTTGCGCTGTGCTTCCAGGTCGGGACGACCAAGCCTAACAAGGACAACCACCTAAGGTCGAGGTGGCGTTTCGTTATGTGGCCCACCCCATTTTGTGCAGAATTTTTTGCTGATTCCGAAACCGCTTTTAATTTTTGCCAAATAGCCCGATTTAAAAAGTTACGGCGATTTTAAGATCATATTTGAGCCCGCGGGCGCTCATCTGTCACGATGATCGATTTTAATCTTGTAGAGTCTTGTTGTAGAGAGCATATCTTGTAGAGAATTTTTTTCTGATTCGAATGGTATATTTATTACTGCGCTACTGCCTATCGATGATCACTTATGGGAGTTTGAAATAGCTTGTTTTTCACAATTTCAGATACAAAAAACGAAGTCCATACCATCAAGTATCGTAGATTTTTTCGTTTTCCAACAATTTTGAGTTAAATAGCTCATTCGATAGAGAAACATTTTCTGAATACGATGGCGATATTCATTTTTGACGAATCAGCCGGGAAACGCAAAATAAATGGCTTTGAAGTTGACAAATTTGGGAAAAAAAATGGAACTTTGAAGCGCTGTAACTTTTTAAAACGAGCTATTTGGTAAAAATGAGCATCGGATTCGGAATCAGCGAAAAATTCTGCACAAAATGGGCTGGGTCCCATGACGAAACGCCACCTCGACCTCGGGTGGTTCCCTTGTAAGCTTAGGCTCAAAACTAAGCATAAACCTAGGCCGAAGCCCACAAGTCGACGAAGCATTATAAAATATTAGTACTACTGTTAGTACTACTCTATTTTGCCGAGACTTCTGGGTCAACAGGTAGCCCTTTGGCTACCAGGGAGAGAGACAGAGTGAGAGAGAGAGAGAGAGAGAGCGATGGGGGAGAGCATATCGGAGGATTTTCTGCCCAAACAGACTCGAATGGCCCTCAAGAAGGGCCCTCTACAATGCCCTTGGCCCCCGGAGGAAAGTTGGGTCTTTTTAGGTTTTTTACGATCCTCCTAGCCGGTCTGCCATTTCGACATTGTCCATTATTCATTTGGCAAATATTCACTCGAACTTTTTGATATTTATTCAGCGCCGGAACATCTGAAATTTGACGCATAGATGTGTGAATTGTTTTGAGTCAAATTCGAATTGCATTTTATAGTTGTTCATTGAATTTTATAGATTTTTTGGCCTGTTCACGATTGAAGCTACGGTGTTGCGTATTCTATAGTATTTTTTTCGTAACCGGGCAGGAGATTGTTAGAAAATTACAAAAACATCTGAACAGATTTTGCAATATCAGCGTATCCTTCTTTTTTGTACTTTTCTAATCCCCTTTTGATAAATTTTATGCTCTTGATGGGCAGTTTCGATCTGATGGCGATTTATTTTCTTCCCCGCCCCCACCCCAAACAACGAAAAGCATCATATATTGTTCGAACTTCGAGCGTAGATTTCGTAAGCTCCCGGACTCCAGAAATGATGATCCTCCACGTGATCGGTGGATCGGGGCCGAGAGGGTCATCTTGTGGGGTGTTCGGTCGTCATGCCCGGCCGATCTCTCTCTCTCTCTCTCTCTCTCTCTCTTCGGACATGCGTGCTGTAACACATCAGAGCCCATCGGGGCCAAGCAGGACCCACTCGAGCTTCACCCCGAGAGGGGGAGGAGGACGAGCCCTGAGGCTACGACTCTGGGGACAACTGTTGCTCTCTCTCACCCATAGCTCTCTCTCTATGTCTGTCCCTCGCTGGGTCTCTGGCCCTTCTCAAGCATAACTTTGGCCAGCCTGAAAGCCATCGATTTCCTCCTCCCCGAGGCCTATTCTCAGATCACCCCCGGGTTTCCGGTCAACACGGCTCAAGTTTTCTGGGGAATTCCGGGGGCTTCGGTCGCTTATTTTTCAGGGCTACACTATTTCGTATATCTGGGTTTAATATCTGATTTTTAAAGCACCATAGCGAAATTTGAATCAGTAAATTGTCTTATACCATCATGACAAAATTCTATGAAGAATCAGCTGATGTCCACTCTACCTTTCACCCTCGTTTCCTCACTCTATCTCTCTCGCTCTCTCTCACGTTATTTCGCCGTTTTTTAAGAACCACCGGCTAAAATACTGATAGATGGGAATGAATGAAGAAGAAGACGACAGCGGCCTTTCGTCTTCTGGCGAAGATGATGCGACTAGGAGTAATACGGTAGGAACTATCTTTTTTACCTTTCCTTTTCCCTAAATTAGCGCCAAATTAGAATACCAATGCATCATCACTACTGATTTCCAGAACGACGACAGTCCGGACAGCGACGAAGATGACGAGAAAGATCAACAACCGGTCACTCGGTCCGGATCCGGCATGGATTGGTGCGTCGCACCAGACAGCACCTTATTACCATACTGCAGGGCTGCGCTGCTGAAGCTTGCTGAGGAGGCCGAGGCCGAGCTGGAGGAGACGTATTTGAGCCCCCTGCAACATCACATCAACCAGTTAGAGTGAGTAGCTTGCCTTTTTGGGGTTGTGGATTCATCATGGGTTTTGCCGCTCCCCTTTACTGGTCCCTGACCGTTCAAGAAAACCATCTAGTTGATTCCACCCAGGTCCAAAGCCACACACTCAACCGCTTCTGCCCAGTCCACTCGAATCCCCATCACACCGATCACACAGACACATATCTCGCACGTGTCATTGGTGTTGGTTTACTGATGATAGGCGGCAGGGAAGAGTGTAGCGCGTTTAGGCATAGGCATAGGTTTGGGCTTATGCCTAGACTCAGGCTTAGCTCAACTCAGCTCCACCTCCATGCCAAAAATTAACCGGAAACTGGCGTGACGGCCGAGAAAACGGCTGTACAGACAACAAACATATTTCTCTGGTTAAAAATAAAAATTCATGGGCAAGATTAAATACCTAAAAAGGTGCTCAGAAGAACAGTTTCGCGCATTAGTGTTTCGTATGGACATTTCCAATTCATCATCGCTCTTTTCGGACACTGCCGGGGATTGAACCCAGACCTTTCATGCCAAAGCTGCGGCATTCTGAACGACAGCGCTAATTTAAGGGGGTACTAATGGCGGATATCTCTGAAATTTTTCCCAAATCTACAAAAATCCCAAATAGATCAAAAACGATATCCACCACAAATTTTAGGCCGATATATTGCAAAACAAAAAAATTATTGCGAAACTAATTGTAAGTAGGAGAGTTTCTTTTTAAATTGGTGAAGCTGTGGCAAGTCTAAAAGGGGCTCAGAACTCAATTTCGCGCATTAGTTTTTCACACAGAGATCTATCTTGATCATCGCTCCCATTAGGCATTGCCGGGGATCGAACCCGGCTGATCTGATGTGTAACGCGGCATCCTAGCCCACTGCGCTAACGATGCACCAATAGCCGAGATAGCACGTCCCTCATACTGCTAGGCGTCATACCATGATCCTGAGCAAAATGATTTGGATTCAGGATTACATTAAAGGTAGCTTACGCTTAGAAATCAATTTCATTAATAGAACTGTTGCCTCTGTACCAATTATTCGGACTGCTCGCCTTCAAGGTTTACTGTTCCCGCCGCATCTAAGAAGATCAGGAGAAATGAAAACAATGATTTGAGGGTTTGAGAGATGGGGGACCCGAATGTTTGAGGAGGATGCGGTCCCCTCTGTGATACCGCCATGGCAAAACACACACAAAATTCTTGACTTATCCCCGCGGTCCATCACATTTCCTATCTCCACTACACTACCATCCACTGACCCTCAGATTTTATTGGCACTATTAATCGAATCTGATGACACGTCCGGGGACCCCGCTGGCATTTCACAAAAATGAGATCCAGAATCGACAGAGTCTGATCGAAGAGACGCAGCGAACATGCCGGACGAGGGCACAGACTGTCTTGCAGAAGATTGCAACCAATTTACGGTAGATGGGCAGACAAATTGGGGGGTTTTCAAGCTGGGCGGGGTACGAAAATCTTATCACCTTTTTGCTTACTACGTCCTTGAACGTAGCGAGGAATCGGCAAATGAAAAAGCGAACGAGAGAGAGATAGATAGAGAGAGAGCGAGAGAGAGAGAGAGAAAGAGCGAGAGAACGAGAGAGCGGCCGGATAATTGGATTACCCCTTTCATGCAGACTGACCGTCCTCCAAGAGGGTGGGAAAGGACTGTAACCGGCCCTCAGAAACTCCACAACTTTTCTAGCATTGGAATAATTTTTAATGAATCAATTTAATCAATTTCAGGCGCGGAAAGGAGGTGCAAAAGCTTGGCTCGCTGCGCGCTTTGCCGGAAATGATTGAAGAGGAAGGAGAAGCTGCCATTGAAGCGCTCCTGCCGGCTGTACAGGTTCGCAAATTACGATGGTTTATGAACTTGGGCACGTTCGTTTATCTAACCGGAGCAAAATTCAAATCTCTCGCCGACCACAAATCGGGCAATGCACCGATCACAAATCCGACACGCACCGGTTTCCGGAACAAATTAGTCGCTGCGAATTGACCTGTTTCCGGCTTTTCCGGTGCAGGGTCATTTTCACTAGACGCAAATACAATATCAGAATTCAGAAATGCCTTCGTGACGAGGCGGCCAATTTGGATGTGCATTGCGAGGCAGCGGTCGTTTTTAAAAGCATTCTTCAAAACTTGCGGCTCGTCCAAAAGCATCCGTAGGTTTTTCTTTCTTTTTTTCGGTTCCATTACTAGGGACTCGCTTTTTTTGAGCTTAGGCTTCAGCTTGGGCTTACAATGCTACGGTTTAGCTTGGGCTTATGCTTATGGTTAATCTTCGGTTATGGTTTGGCGTTTAGGCTAAGATTTAGGCTTAAGCCTAAATTCGGCTTAGCCCAGCCCTGACGCTTAGACCCAGATCCAGCTTCGTCTAGCTTATACAGGCTCGGGTCCGGCTTATGCTTAGTCCTACGCGAATCCAACGCTTCGGCCTTGGGTCCGGATTGGGTTATGAGGCCCATACTTAGGCAAACCCGGCTTTCTGCTAGTCCGAATTTTCGGCAAACTCGCTAAAAAAATTCTCGTACACAATTTAGACACCATAGATAAGGTGGATGCATAGCGGAGAGTCAATAGAAGGTCATTTATGCAAATTGGGATGGTGACGGTGCGGTGGGGGTGGATGGTGCCCTCATAGCGTCAATAGGGTAGCGGCGAAAATACAAAAATCCAGCGGACAAGAGTAACAAATGAATTATGCACCAATTTGCAGTGGTCTCAGCGAGAAGCTCCTCAAAAACATCCTCGAAAACGTGCAGCAACAAAAGGATAATAGTAAGTCCATTTTTTTGGGTGACAACTTTGCATCCGCATCCTCCAAAACAAATAGCCGCCAGCATGTGGCTCGGCTGCCCTTTCTAACAGCATTTAGCAACAATTTCGCCCATTTCCACTTTATCCACATCTGAAACGGACTTCCACACCTAACTAACCGCCTGTTCAGCCGGAATTTCGTCGGATCGCGTCATCTTCCGGGTAGCTCGACGCACGCAGCCTACTGACGAATGTACGGTACCTTAGAAAATTCGCCCCGCATCCCTTGTATCCTTTACTGTCCCTTTAAACCGGCACGCGAATGCGCTTGGAAATTTGCATCTGTATTAAAGGAATTTGCTATAAGAGTTGAAAACTCGGTATCTCCCTGTTTCTCGCTATCTCTCGCTATCTCTCGCTATCTCTCTTTAGTGCTGTGGGCCTCTCCCTCTATTTCGCTCTCTCTCTCCCTCTTTCTCTCACTCTCTCTCTTTCGCGCTGCCTCACTATATATCTCGCGCCCGCGCTCCCCTCCCCTCTTTCTCGCTCCCGCCCCCTCTTTCTCTCGCTCTCGCTCTCTCTCTCTCGCTTTCTCTGTCTCTCTCCCTCTCTCTATATCCGTCTTCTGGAGCTGGCCTCAAAAACTGCGACCGTGGCTCTGAAGCGAGAGAGTGAGCATAGCAAAAAAAAAGTCTGTCAGTGCACGTGGCCCCCTATTGGCCCCGAATGGAAGTTGAGAGCTCATTCCCACCACATACTATCCACACACCCACCAACGGGAAATCAACACGAGCTTTGCATATGCAAATTGCAGCTCAGCAGGGAGAGGGTGGTGGGGGCCGATCACTGTCCCTTGCTTACACCTAAAATTGCATTTTTTGGGTGTTTGAAGCAGCCGGGTGAACAGTACCTTATACTACTATCTAGTTTTGTATTTCTCTCGCACTCATTCTCAAACAAAAGTCTGACAAAACCCGCGGCTACTCTGACTGCAATTGACGACCTTCAGGTTCAGGCGGCTTGTACAAATGACATTTTCTGCTTATTCTGTTGCTATATTCTGATTTTTTTTTGCTTTTCAGTGAGTGCAGCTGCTTGGCTCGAAACCCTGGTGGATATTTCGGATCGTCTGGACTTGCAAGCTGTCAAGACTTATGTGAGTTTTGAGAGCTCAAAAAAATTCTTACCTTCAGAAACCCTCTTTAAAAAAATTTGTGGTAGCAATCTAGCGCAAATTTTCCAAAGGCTGTTTAGTTTCTGAGCATTTTCTAAGCTTTTTGTTCTCTTTGCTCTTTGTTTTGTTCGCTCTAAGTCTCTAAAACACCTGTCGAACTTGTTCAGATCGTGCCCGTTGTGCAGCAACAATCCGAGCCCACACAACGCATCCAGCGCCGAATCATCGCCACCAAACTCCTCCACAAATTGGCAACAATTTTGCCGCAAACCGAGTCAGTTTTCTGTCCCTTTCCCCCCAATTGGAAACATGCCAAGAAGGGGAATATTCTAGTCCTGGGGCAAATATCTTGGAGGCGGGCCGTTTTTTCTATTTTTCGCCCCAAGTATCGTATTTCTTGGGGCCGAGCCGTTCGGTTCGAGGCTCAACAACTCGTATCCACCCGGCTGGGGATCGATATTTGTCAGCAGTACACCAGCGAAAATTCGTTTTGTATTAACTGGATGGGCACGAAAACGTTTCACTACTATTCGCCGGCACCCGGGGTCACCGTATCTGCTAGAATCAAGTATTTAAGGGATTTTGAGGGATATACGGTGTTTTCCAGGATACGCAAAGAGCTGGGGACGGCCGTGCAGACGCTGTGCGAAGACGGAAACGCCAATGTGAGGAGCGGAATGGCGCAGAGGATCACGCAAATTGCAAAGAGTCTCAAGTGCGTTGAATTGTGGGGAACGATGCCTAAGCGTCAGCCTGTGGCGAAGTTTAATCGGCCGAAAACTGAGGCAAACCTAAGCTTATCGAGTCTACTGCAATTTCAACGGCTTGTTTGAAAAAGGGGTTGCCATCAAAAAATCAGTATTTCAGCATGAAAGATTATAAAATTCCCTTCATGAATTTCCACCCTCCGTTTTTAGTACAGCATCGGAATCGGTGTCCTTGGTGCTGCCCTGCTTGGTATCGCTGGTCGGCGATGAGGAGGCGCCGGTTCGAGAAGCTGCCCTGAATGCAATTGCTTCCTGCATTCCCACCTTCACAAAAGGTATCCTCGTTTCCACGCATCATCCCAGTTTTTAGAAGCCAAAAAGTCTACTGTGCTGCCACTTGTCAGGAAGTGCACCGACCAGGCGGTGACCAAAGCCGACGAACAGCTCGCCATCGTCGCAAAGAATTTTGGCGAATGGGCTTATGAGCTGAGGGTTAGTGGTTTTAAAGGGCAAGTGGCATCTAGGGGGCTTGGAAATTCGTTGCCTCAATTAAGTTTTTATTAAGATTTTCCGGTTTTTAATAAAATTTTGACTCCTGAATTTCAGGAGGTGATGGACGCACTGGACCAGTCGTGGGTGCTGAACACGTATCTCAGGATGGTGTCGTGGGCACAGCCAAAAGACGGGAAGACAGCTCGAGAAAGTCTTCTCGGGACGCTTGTACGCCGAGCTTGTGCTTACAATTTCCCGGTCAGTCATTGATGTTATGCTTAGGCCTAAGCAGAATTCTAAGCATAAGCCTAAGCCGAGTCTAAGCCTAAGCGAGGCCTACCCTACCGACTAATCCCCTTCCTTTCCAGTGTCTCCTCGTCATGTTCCCAAAAGCCTTCGAGCGGCTTCTCCCACTTCTGGAGGCTTTTTGCGGCGACTCCGATGATGAGGTCCGAGTGTCGATAGGTGTGTTTTGTACATAGTCACGCTAAAATACTCGCTTCCAGCGGCCTCTTACCACGAGATTGTCGCGCTCTACCCGACGAAACGGCAGCTCATTCCCCCATTTGTCGAGTTGGTCCGGAGTGGTGCTACGGAAGTCGTGTCCAAGGTGGGTCCCGGAGTCTGCTCGTGCTCCCGGTGAAGCCTTCATTGCGACTGTTTTTATTTAATGAAACCATTTAGGTAACCTTTAACTTGGGAAAAATGCTGCCACTCCTCTACAAATGCGCGCGACAAAAAGAAGAAGACGGTCCAAAAGTTTCGACGCAACAATTAGACAGAATATTGATTGGTTGCAATGTTTTGTTGAGGTATGGAAAATTAAAGAGCTTGGGAAGGCTTGCGCAAAGCTTGCTAGCCTAAATGAAAAACCCGTATTTTCAGAAACAGCGGAGCCTGGCGCTCCCATGAGGCATACCTACAAGGTCTATCCGTACTGCCCGATGTTCTGACCTACCATCAACTATACGACACTTTTGTACCCATCCTACAGAAGGAAGTGCTTACGGTGGTGAGTTGCAGAACCAACGCCTAGGGTAATCCTAACTGTAAAGTGTTTTTACTCAAGTTGGAGTTTCGATTCGGGACCGAGTGCATCTTGTGCAGAATTTTTTGCTGATGCCGAGTCCGTTTTCCAAATTTGCTGCGGACTTTTATTTAAAAAGTCATTTTTGGTGCAAATTAAGCTTGAAAAAGCCAAAAATTTGGATCCTGGTCCAGTATTCCCGCCATGGTTCTGCCGGGCCCAGGGGCCCTGAAGTACGCTCTCACAGCTCCCCTGCCGGTTGGCACCATGGTGCATTGGCAAAGTACTCGCTTGCCAAGCGCGGGGCGGAGGTTCGGATCCCCGCCCTGCACCTTTCTTTTGCTTTTTGCATAAATTTAATTTTTTTGGGAAAAAAGCTTGTTTTGCCTTTTAAGATGCCTGTCTAGCCAATCTCTAGCCAATTTTGAAGTTGAAATTGATCAGGAAAATCGAAAACGATAACGGTTCCTTGATTTTGGGATCCAACTTTTTTCTTAGGATCGAATTTTTCAAAAATAAATGGTGGAAGTGTTCTAAATGGTTTTTTACTATTCCGAAACGTAAAAACTTGACAAATTTTTATTAAAAAATATCAAAGTAACAATTTTCCGACCAAAAATGGCCGTTTTGACCAAAATTACGACTTTTTGAAAATTTCCATTAAACAAAGCCCTAATAATACCCTCCCATCCCTTGAAGATGCAATTGTTTAGCGTGCGAACCCTTGCCGAATTGCCGCCGTCTCTACCCTCCTTACCTTTATGCGTGAACATCCTGAACGAGAAAAGCGGGAAAATGTCATTGACTTCTTAAAGACAGGTGCGCCAACTAGCAGCCATTCCTCCAAACTGAAACTTTTCAGAAATCCTAACCCACGCCTCCTGCTACCGACGTGCCGTTTTTGTGGATGTCGCCGAGTGTGTGCTAGGGATGTTCTCAAGAAGATTTTTCAAGCAGCACTTCCTCACCGAAACGCTGAGTTTGGCCCGCGATGAGGTCGCCAATATTAGGTAGTTTTAGCGGAAAAACACGATTCTTTGGATATTTGCTAGTTCCTTGGCTACCAGATGGTTTCAGTCGCTTCGCGACTGCAACCATCTGGCCTTCGTGCTACCCTTCATGTCATACACCATCACATCCATCCCTACCTCACCCAAAATACCCCCGCTAATGGCTACCGATACCTCCCCTAACCGAAACCCCTTAAAAACTACCTAAATACCTTCCCGAAGGCTTTAGATAGCTCTAGCCGACATCCTTCAAAAACTACCTAAATACCTTCCGAAGGCTTTAGATAGCTCCTAGCCGACATCCTTCAAAAACTACCTAAATACCTTCGAAGGCTTTAGATAGCTCTAGCGACATCCTTCAAAAACTACCTAAATACCTTCCGAGAGGCTTTAGATAGCTCCTAGCCGACATCCCTTCAAAAACTACCTAAATACCTTCCGAAGGCTTTAGATAGCTCCTAGTGACATCCTCCAAAAACTACCTAAATACCTTCCGAAGGCTTTAGATAGCTCCTAAGCGACATCCTTCAAAACTACTAAATACCTTCCCGAAGGCTTTAGATAGCTCCCCTAGCCGACATCCCCTTCAAAACTACCTAAATACCTTCCCGAAGGCTTTAGATAGCTCCCCTAGCCGACATCCCCTCCAAAAACTACCTAAATACCTTCCCGAAGGCTCTAGATACTTTAAATAATTAATTAACATAATTACAAAGTATTAAAAGTATTAAAGTAAATTAAAGTAACTTAAAAAGCTATTTGGGCGCGGGAAAGGGCCTGGTGAAGAGGGGTGGGGAAAGGGGGCGTGGCCTCCCTGGAGAGGGGCCCCCACTCGTTTTATTAAGGCGCCACTTTTAAAGTTAATTTTAATAATTTAAACTAAAACTTTTTCGTAATTTTTTTATCAGTTTTGGGGTTTCTGACCACGCTCTATCCGAATCCGAAGAGAGCTAAGCTCTAGCTCCTTTCCCCTTCGAGTTGAATCCGGGACATGACGGACGGACGGACGGACACCACAGCAAAATTATTATAGTTGATTAGAAAATCTGGGTTTAGATTACGGGTTGCCGGGCTTTTGCCGAGGATTAAGGCGACAATTGTGTTGCCGGATGACGATGAATTATTGAGACAGGTAAGGAGCTTAAGTTTAAGGCTAAGGTTAAATCTCAACTTGCTCAATTAAGGATATACTTAAGCGCACTTAACCAAATCCTCTACATATAAAAAATAGCGTTTAAAAAACTAACGTTTGCAAGATAATCATAAATTGGCTTTTCGAGTTCAGTGCCGCTTGGCAGGGCAGGGGGGGGGGGATGAGGGTTCTGCTAGCTCCGCTATTGGTGCATCGTTAGCGCAGTGGGCTAGGATGCAGCCGGTGCACAACAGACCACCCGGCTTCGATCCCCGGCAGTGCCTAATGGGAGCGATGATAGAGTTGAAGCGATATGCGAAACACTAATGCGCGGAATTGGAAAATTGGTTCTGAGCCCCTTTTTAGATTTTTCTACAGCTTCACTAGTTTAAAAAGAAACTCTCCTACTTTATGTTTCCGATAACCTTTTTACTTTACAAAATCTGGGCCCGAAATTTGTTGCGGATATTGTTTTTGATGTGCCGCGTCCTCGGTAAGCATTTCAGTCGCTGTTTGTAAAATAGCCAGCCGTGGCACAAAGGCTTGCCAATGTTTTTCTACAGTTTCACTAATAGAAAATCCTCTCCTACCTTATTTTCGCAATAACTTTTTTGTTTTCCAATATATAGGCCTCAAATTTTTTGTATATATTGTTTTTGGTGTGATTGGCTTTTGGGAAAAAATTTCAGGATCAGGATCAGGTTGCAAAATCGGTAGTCTAGTCAGTTCTGGATTCGGTGGTAGGGGGCATCAGCTGGGGACGGGGATAGGGATAGGGCCGTAGAGGAAAAGGACCGCGACGCACTGTTTTTCCACTAGTTTCTGTCAACTAAAAATCTAAAACCGTCTTCGGATTTCCAGATGGAAAAAACGGTGCGCGACATGCTGACGACAGATGGCTCGACGCAGACGAGAAGCTTCATTCAAGGGGTTAGTCTTGAGGTGTCAAGTCAACTTTCCAGCTTCAGCCCCGTCTTTCGAAGCTTTCCAAAAGGATTCAACTTGCAGTCCCGTATTTTCAGGCAGCCTGCAGCCTATCCCGTGCCGAATCGGGTGCAAAAACGGACAAAGAAGACGAGAAACGGATGGCCGAGGAAGATCGGTTGTGGAACGACGAGTCGCGCATCGTGGAGAAGAATCCGCTGGGCAATAAGCCGCCGTCCGGGTACGGTCAATGAGGCGTTGGAATAGCATTTTCTGTAGATATGCGCCGCACCGAAGGCTCCCTCTCCGTAAAAATACGTCCAATTGCAGTATCCGCCCCCCAACAACGACCAAACCCCGTGATCGTGACGACGAGACACCATCTACGGCTTCGGCCACCTCACCGAATCCCCTTCAAACATCCCCATCCGGTTCGAGGCTGCCCTCGTCGTGGCGAACACAGCGAAGGGCCGTGGCTGTCGTACGCCCACAACCAATTGTCGTGATGAGGTACGGCAGAAAGGTCAAAAGATAGAGCCGCTTCATTTTCAGATCACCATCGCCCGTTCCTTCCGCTGCAGATATGGCTCGGAAATCGCGGTTGCCCCTCAGCACGGCATATTCCAGCTCGTCGTCGTTGGATCGAGGTGATTGAATTGAGTGATTCTGAATAACTAGGGGTTTGGTTTTTAATATTAGACCAAAGTTTCAGTATCAAAAAGTCATAACTGGAAATAGTTCGATAAAAAGTCAAAAAACCGACTATATCCTTTGATGTAATGTGAATTATGCTCATTAAATTTCACATAGCGTCATAAAGTTTTTGGGTAATTTTTGGTAGATATTTTTTTGATACAACGTTGATAAATCTTAAAGGACTGAGAGACTGTAAGCGCAAAAAATTCAAAACCATAAAATTACTTCCAAGTTCAGCGTCCCGCTCGTCCCTTTCGAAGCTCCCCACCTGCGGTTCTTCCTCTTCCCTCTCATCATCCCGATCCTCATCCGTCGATAGAAGAGGCTCAACTCATCCACCTCATCCTCAGCCTCATCCTCCCCCTCACTCTCTTCCCTCCCCAGTTGTAAGTCGGAAGCAGGTTCGTGTTTTGTCCAGTCCAATTGTCGCGCCGTGTCAATAGTTGCTCTCGTCCACGTCCATTTTCAGGGCTTCTCTATCGTCCGGCCTCATACTACAGCTACAATTTGTGGTCGACACCGCGTACATCACGTTTTTTAAATGATTCCTTATGTTCGTAATGAAATTTTCGTTGCTTACATAGTTTTTACCTAGCTTTTTGTCGTTTTAAGCTTTCTGTGGAGAATATATGGTTCTTTTCTAAATGCCCATTTTTCAGCCAGCTACCGCTCTGGACTGCAAAGATCATCAACCAGCAGTGCGCTCGGCCCCGGATCGTATGCATCGATGTCATCAGTTCAGCACTACCCGTTGATGTCATCGAGGTGGGTTTTGGAGGATTTTCCGGTTCCTAGGCTTAAACTTAAGCCTAACCCTAAGCTGAACCTAAGCTTAAGTCGAGGCTAAGCCTACGCCTAAGCCTGAACTTAAGCCTAAAGCTAAGCCTAACTTAAGTCTAAGCCTATATCCATACCTAGGAATATACAACGCCCAAAATCGGCCTCTGGGTTTAGATCGATGTCCCAAATCCGCCGACCGCTCTACGGCCTCACCAAGGTCTCATCCTCATCTTCCATCGAGCGGAAACCCCCTCAAATGCGAATGTCCATCAGGACATCTTCATGACTCTCCCCAGCCCCATACCATACGTTGAGCAAAAACTATTGTTGATTCGTGCAACCTTGGACATTTGCTGTCGATATTGTCACGTGTAGCCCCTTGCCCCGAATTCTGGGCCAATTCAGCGCCCGTTAAGCCTAAGCCTATGCCTACACCTAAGCCTAAACCGAAGCCAAGGCTAGGCCTATGCCTAAGCTTTTACGCTTAGAAAAGAGGCTTAAAACCCAAAACTAAGCCTATGCCTAGGCCTAAGCCAAAGCTTCAAAGATGCGATTCCCTCTATTCTAGTCCCATTTTTTGCTTGTTTGTTGCTTGACGTGCCTCCTTCCCATTAATGCTTGCTCCATACTCGAAAAGCGTGTACACAGGTGAAAAGTTCTTGCTCCAATTATTGTCGTTTTTTTATATTATAATTTTTTTTCGCGAATAAATCAGTGATTACGGTAAAAAGAGTGTTACACAGTAAAAAATTTTTACAGTTGCTCAAAATACAAAGCTACACTGAAAATAAGCACACAAAAAACGCGGGCACATCGTCGGGTAACCTAGTATCGTGAGGTGTATTCTTCCGGAACTTTTCCCAGACTACCAAAACGAAAAATTTGCCTTTCAGATGAAGATATTCGCCCAAACATCGACGACCAAACTTCGGTTTTTCTGGATATTTCGCTATACACAATGCACATAATCTTTTATGCAGTCCCGTCCGGGGTCCTATAAAGCTATAAAGACAATGAAAGACCAGAGCGAGACGCAAAAATGTCGATTTTGTGGATTTGTCTGCTATTGCTGCCTGCCCTCGCCAACGGTCTTTCCGTCGAGCCGGTTCGGGTTTTTGCTGCTTTTGATCATTTATTTGCTAGTCTTCGTTAGATTTTCATTACTTAAAAATCAGCAAAAATCATGGAAAGGACGAGGCTTTTTTCTACGGTTAAAAACGGTTTGATTTATGTAGGGATTTTGTGAGGGCCACGTACAGAATTTCTTTTTTTTAGCTTTTTGCGCAAAACAAGGGTAAGCTTTCAGGTATATGGCCCATGTGGAGATGACAAGTTCCTGTGTGGTGGTGTCTGCCTGCCGGCGAATACAATCTGCGAGCCGGATGCGAGATTCATGGAATTTGCCCCGTGCCCGTGGCCGTTGGTCCGCTGCCACGATCGATGCATTGATCCGATTTTCGGCACTTGCCTATAACAATCGGCACCCGGAATAAATTACTTATAACTTGGTATCTTTGAGCGTAGACGTGGTGCCTAGGTTTAGGCAGGGCTTACTATAAAGTGTCTTTTTTATAGGCTGCAAATTCCATTCCGGGCCTAGCCTAGATTGTGCAGAATTTTCCGGTTCCGAACCTGTTTTCTAAAGTTGCGGACGAGTCCGATCCCAAACGTTTGGACTTTGAAGCGATTTTTTCATTTTGGATTTTGGAACTGGTGTTTCCGATTTGGAATAGGCATATGCCTAAATATACGGACCAGGATTGAGCTTACGCTTAGATTGAGGCTTATACCTATGAGTAACTTTGCAAACTACATTTATGACGCAGCTTCTTATAAGAAGCTTTAATTTCCTTAAAGGGCTGCCGACGGCATGTGTCGATCCCCCCTCATCAACAAATTGGCAAGTAGCCAACAGGGGAAGAGAGCGCCCAGGGGAGAGGCGCAGTGACATTTTCTTTCCAGCGCGTAACCGATTGCTTATGCCGTCGGCATCCCTTTAATATCTCTGCACAATTCCAAATCTTTATTAACCGCGCAACCAGTTGAGTCGGTACAGAAAAAGAGGCAGTCTCCAGAAATCTTGTTTTTCCAAGCAAGCACATAAAAATAAGGGCACAACATGGGCAATAAGGCAATCAAGCACACTTCACAGGACACCGACTTTGGCACGATTCGGCTGGGGGGGAGGGAGGAGGGTAGCTTGTTTGAAAACAATGAGCAATTGCAATGGTCGGATAGGCCAATAAGGGGGACCAGTAGAGAAACATGGAATTGGTTCTTGATTTAGACGGCCTATAAAGCGAAGGTGGTATTTTAAAAGATAAAAAGATTCTTACTAAGTCAAGCTAACAACGCTGAGATTATTAGGTGGGGCGGGGTGGGGGTGGAAGAATCGAGGGCTAGTATTTTCCAAAAATGCGGATAAATAGAGGGATCAGGGTTTCCAGTATTTTATGGGATTCAAAGGGTTTTGCAAGAGTTTTCGCTGGATTTCATCGTCAATGCGACAGGCAACGCACGGCTATTTTCGAAATGTCGAAATTAATGTGAAAAAACCATTACAAGCGGAAAATCCACCACACGAAATTTCGAGGATGGGCGCGTTGCGTGCCGCGAAAATGGCAAATCCCAGATGAATGCTGGTCCCTCCCATACAGAAAATCGAAAGATTATTCATAAAAAAGTATATTAAAAATATTCATCATGAGTTAACAGCGCCTAATACGGGTTTCGCCGATGATTCGCCCGATGTTCGCCGCCAAGCGTGTAGAAAGCAGATGGGTCATTAGGATATGACACATATGGTTGGGTGGATGGCGGTCTGGCGGGTGGGGCACCCACTGGCGGTGTCATCAATGCTTCTTCGTGTGTCTGTGAAGCCGGCTTTGAGGCTACCTGAAATCAGCTTCATAATTAGGCCTCCATCCAGCCATGACCAGCTGGCCTATTGGTAGTGCGCTTGCTTCATAAGTTTTTGTCTTGTTTTGCCAGCGGGTTCGACTCCTCGCTAGTAAAACTCTTTTGCTTTTTGCTCGATAACGCCAAATTCGATTTCAATGGCATGAGAAACCAAAAAGCAAAACAATAAATCACAATACGTTCCGAACCCTGGGCATAATTTTGCAAAAGTTTGATAGGCGCCGGCACTATCCACTAGGCCACGATCTCATGACGATGCTGGTGCGCGCTGTGGGCTATGTCCCAGGCCTGATCCATGGGTCGCAGCCTGACGTCCAGGAATTTTTTTCATTAAAATTATTTTTTATTGAATACAGTACACGGTTAGCAGATTTGGAAACCGACAACTTGTTCAGAATTTTTTTCTCTATCGAACTAGCTAGGTCTCGTTCAAAAACTCCAATATCACCCAAAAACGACTCCTTGTTAGGCGTGAGCCAAAGTGAGCCAAGCGCCAAGTTTATTCGTCGGATGAATTTTATTTCCAAAGCTAAGCCCAGGCCTGAACCTCACGCTAAAGCCAGAGCCTACCCTGTTAAGTAAGCGCCATACCTTGTTGTACCACTCATGATATGTCGTCTCGCCCATTCCATCTGGCATTGATTCATTTCCATTGCCGGAAGGAGCCGGGCTGCTGCTACCATTCTTGTTGGATGCCGTGGTGGCCTAAAGTTGGCCAGATAAAAAATATTCCCTCTTCATAAAAATACCTGGCTGAAATGGCGTTGATGGGTTCCGTTGGGGCCCTGGAAGGCCTTGTTTTCGAAGCCGCCCATTGGTGGTTTCGTCCCCTTGGGTTGCACTGAAATCCAGGGGGTAATTGGGAGGTGGCGTAACCATAGTTTTTGGATAATCTGCAGTTACCTACGCTTCACCTCAAATCTAAACTGAAGCATACGCTTGCGAATATTCCAACAAGAAGCTGTTTATTCAAGAAAATAGTTTAACCTGTATTCTTTAAACGTACATGTTCCATAGGGTCCGTAGAAGGCGGGGTTCGGCAGCGGGTATGAGTCCTAAATTTGAATTTTTAATACTTCGTGCTTCAAGCTTTTGTCCCGAAAGTTCAAAGATTTAATGAATTTTTGAAACATGCAAGGTTAGCGGAAATCAGAACGAGATATGTCAGACTTTTCCATAGCTAATGAAATCGGATAAGTGCTTGATCAAGAAGCAACGTCTGCGCTTGCAAAGTTTATTAAAGTCATCGGTCTATTTTTCTTTCGTTTTATCTATTTTCTGGCTTTCTATGTTTACTCATGTGCGCGCGTTGCATGTGGCGACCGCGGCGAAACGTTAAGCTAATCCCAATTCAGCAAAATCCATGGGTTTCCTTCCCTGCCAGGTCCCTTTAAGACAGAAATACCGCCACCCGATGTAGTGAGTGAAATAGTGCTTTCCCCAAAACTAACCGCTTTGTAGGGGATATCTGTGTACGACTTGGCCTCGAGCGATTCCGACCTCATCGGACTCTGCAAAAACGGGTTAGGGGGTGCAAAAAGACGACGGCTGTGCTTTTATCGGGGGGTTAGCAGCACAACGGGACTGTATTGGACGCCTAAGCCATTCATTTTTTTGGAGCTGAGCCCACTTCCGACTACGTGGCTCAACTTACAAATTGATTCCTTGTCCTCCTGATACGACACATGATACAGCAGCAGCAGACGAGTGCCAACAATAGCACCAACGCCGCGATAGAGATGACGATGATGTTGCGCAACAGCTCGTTGTCGATTCTGTACATTTTTTAATGATTTATGACAGAAAATCGACTTTGGGGAGTCTTTTTTCTTCAAAACCAAGATCGGTCGATTGTGTGCGGAATTTTTGCGCTAATCACGCAGATGTACTTTGCTTTAAAAAACTAGGATCTTTATAAGGTTAGGGGTCGTTTTACTTTGAAAAATGTTTCGGTTTTGCAAATAATATACTTGCCAAACTGTAAATACCTGAGCCCGGCGAGCAGATTGTCGATGCTCTCATTCATCGGCTTCTCCTCCTTATGATCCTTTTGGGAGGGTCGGACAGGGACATCTGAGAATCAGCCAATTAATGTATTTCTAAAAGTCGACTCACCAATCTGCTTGACCTTGACGGTGGTGGGCTCGACGTCGAAGCCGGGCAATTCTCCGCGAAGCGCCGCGCCTTCGAGGAAAATGGCCACTTCACGCGCAAGGGGTTCTTGGCCGTTTGTGTCAACCTGAAAATGGGTTGGTTAAAGGTCAGGAAATAAAGTGGAAGAGAGAGGAGAGAGACAGCTATCGCTAAAGCACTAATAATCTACCTCAAACTCGGCGATGACGCTACCCTTGGCGTAGTCGACAATCTTGGAGACGTGCATACCCTTCCACTTCTTTGCCAATAGCCCGTCGACGGCAGAAGAAACCTAGATAATTCATTTATAAAATATGATTGAAGCGACATCTATGAAATATGAATTATGTCATGGAAAACTAGCAAAAAGCCGACCTCCTTGGTGAACGAGCGATAGTATTCGGTCTGCGGGTCGAGCAGTGATGGGTGCCAATCGCGGTTGAGGATCCGTACTCGCAGTGAGTAGCGCTTCTTCGCATCCGGTAGGTACGACACGACTGGCGGCTTGGTGATGGCCGGCTGTTGGGTCGTCTAGATTAAAAAATAATCCGGATTAATTGTCTTCAGTTCAGTTCAAATCCTAACCAATAACCAAACCACCAAGTTCTTTTAGCTAGAACATGAGACTTCCACAACTTCAAAGCACACCTCGATGCGCTTTCCGGGGATTGTCGATGGGGCACGGGTAGAGCTAGGTGCCGTTCCCTTCGTCGTCGGCAATTCTGAAGACTCGGTGGCCTGATATTCTTCAGAATCCTCGTCCTCATCCTCATCCTCTTCCTCAGTCTTCTTCTCCTCCTTTGTGGTCTCGATCTTAGTGATGACGGGCTTCATCGTCGGCTGCTTGGCGGCTGCGTCAGCAGCAACGGTCGTGTGGCGTTCGCATACATTCAGGCAAATCTGCAATGTTCGAGAGCTACTGTGGCCTATCCGAACCAATACCTTTGTCTGGCTGCTCGTTGGCGTCTCAGCGTGCTTCATCACTTCACCGCTCGAATCCAGCTGGCCACCCGATGGGGTGAAAAGGAAGTATTGGCACTCGGCCAGGGTCACGTCGTTCTGAAATCATTCCAGATGAAAGGAGACGCCATTCTTCACTCACCATGTCATTTGTAGCCAAACGTCGGCTAAAGTTTGCCATGACGCGGCCAGACTTGTAGCTCGTCTCTGGAAAAAGGAAACATAGAGTGACAAGTTGTATCCCTTGATACCAATATCGTAGACATCTTGCTCTTCATCAATGACCGGTCTACCGTAGTTTGGCATGAATTGATCGACCACGGAGACTTCTCCACGCTCCACGGAGATGACGACAACATCGGAATTGGCCTGGAGAAGTGCTCTTATGGGTTTTGATTTGAGGTTTGCGGAGTCCGACGTTAAAGGTCTGGACAGCCGGAATACTGATATGACGAAATTCCGACAGGCGAAAAAAGCCGATAAACGAAGGCAAAATCCCGACAAGAAAATAGCGATAGACAAATGAGCGGATCTACCCGAAAGTATAGGCTCAGGATCAGATCAGACAAAAAACTTACCATGCCTCCATCATTGGAGAAGCCGATGGCCGTCCAGCGTCGATCGGAAAGTGCGGCTTCAAGGCGGAAGGAAATCTCCTTTCCGTCGGAATTCCATTCGACATAATACGGGCATATGGCTCGCTCGCAGCCTCTCGGGAATGAGAAGCGCCCAGAGCATGATGGGAACCCATCCTAAAAATGCTGGCATCAAAGAGACCCCGAAACAGGCTCCAGACCTAAGAGAAGCTTTACGGTACCAATTTGCATACCTCCTCCGGCTTCGGCGCATCCGGAATATTTGGCAATGGTCGGGCGGCGGGGCTTTGTGTTGTAGTAGATGGTGACGACACCGTCTTGAGCACTTCTTCCGTGGCCTCATCAAAGAAGTTGATTGTCAACACCCCGCGACGATCCTTCCCGTGATATTTGAAGAGATCTTGGCCAAAGAAGGCAGGATCAGCTCGTATTGGGGCTCCTCCGGTGGTGTGTTGATATCTAAAAAAATTAGTTCCTGAATGGTTTCTTTAGGTTCCATGGGAAAGTTCACTATGAAAGATGGGTAAGAGTTTACTTTACCCCCCCACAGCCGAAGGGTCTCAAGGTTTTCGGTATTTTCGCTTATTTTGTCGGGATTTTTGCAACGCCATTCGATAGAGCGTCGAAAAATATACTAAGAGTTTTAATTTGTGCCTACAATAATGTAAAATAAAAAAGTTATAGCCAAAAACTTCCGGCTGGGGGAGGGGGGTAAAGTAAACCGTAGCCGAAAGATATTCTTTTCTGCTCACCTCTCCGGATTGGCTCCCTTAGCCCATACTACAGTCATTGGTCCCGGGGCAATGGTATGATCGGCCGGGTGATCGGCTGAAGTTCAAAAATATGTGAAAAATGCCGTATGTTCCACTACCTTCCAATTTGCGCCTAAATACAATTGTTGTCACGCCGTCCTCTTGATATGCGGAGGCTCCGCTCAGATCATCCGAACCGCCGAAGAACGAATCCATGCGTGGGGTGGCCTGGAATTTGAAACAGTTGGGGGAAATGGTAGGATGCATCGATTAAGGACTGATATTGCCTACCTTGCTAGGTGAGTACATATCTCTGACACGGCCCTTTCCGTCAAAGACCGATCCGACAACCATGTCAGTACAAGACATCGCACTTCCTGAATTCGGAAAATTGTATTTGAATTTTCAATACGAGGGGAGGGCTAAAGCGACGGGGGAAACTCAAGCGAATTAATTTTTCCGTTCGCTAGTAATCGACAGCTACTAGTACTGGGTGTCCCAAAAAAAAAGCACCCCCCCTTTGCATGAGAAATTTGACTTTCCGATTGCTCGGGTCCTTCGGACCCCTCCCCTCCCCCGACCAAACTCACGAGTGCAACTGGCAAGAATGGGTAAATTTCTATTTTTTCACATTATGCAAATTAGCTCTCACGGACCCCCAAAAATCAATAAAATTGGCTTTAACTTTGTAAACTTAGATTTTATCGGAATTCTGAAAACGCCATCGAAAAGAGGAGGGTCGATTCCCCCGGGTGACGGAGAATTAGGGCATTTTGGACACGGGAAGGCCCTCAAATCGGGCTTCGAAAGTGACATCCACACACACACACACACAAAGATACGCGACCAAATTATATAAGGTAGGATTTTACGTCCAAAACCCATGAAAACTGCTGATTTATGCGAGGTCTGCATGCTAATTGCGAAATTCCTGATGAAAAATTCCCGGTTTTAGGAAAACCTTAAATATCGATGTAATCAGATTAAATCGTAGAAAACGAAACCCGCTTTCGCCTTTTCGATAGCTTTCGATAGGTAGTTAAATCATAAAAATTGGACTTGACTGCGGACCGCTAGGTAGGGGGGGTTTGGGACACCCTGTACAGGGTGTTCCAAAAAAAAAGGTCCAAGTTTGTCCCCGAATAACTCGAGAAGGAAACATATTTCACGGTGCGTTACCATGCCAGAATGCTTAAATATGTCAGGAATAGGGAAATAACTCAACTTGATTTTTTCGATTTTTGGCGACGTACCCATACAAATGACACCCGAAAACTGTGCGTTCCGGCAAAACTTCGTTTGCACATTTTTGGATTGCTGGTGGTCAAAAACTTCCAATTTTTACAGTGTAGGTACCTCAGGATCGCCCCTACGCACATCCGAAATTTTAGAATTTTTGAAGGTCAGGTTGGCAAGTTATAGCGTGCTCAAATTTAATATGGCGAAATTTCGTAAATTTCGAATATTACAAAAACCTATGGTAGAAACCTCAAAATAAGCTGTTTTAGCATGTCTATAGGCTCGATACAATCCCACAAAAATATCAAAAAAATTTTTCAGATCCGTCGATTTTTGAGTTTTTCGACGACCCCCTGGTCATGGATTCTTTCGAGATCGCGAAACTGAACTTTGGAAAAATATTTCTAAAATTGCAGATAGAATTTCGGTGTTTGCTTTGCTTCGTTGTGTAGAACTGGCGTCCATCTATCATGTACACAATTTCTAGCTACCGTACCCCTTTGGAAGGTTGCCTTTTAGCGCCTCCAAAACGGTTGGCTCGTGCTATTTCGCAGACCTTCGTGCCAGTCTATAAAATTCAATTGCGCGGTAAATTATTGTCATAATTTTATTTAATACTACCTAATGGGCGCATTCTAAGGTTATATTTACAAATTTATTGGGCCATCCAATCTCTCAAAAGAAATTCATGAAGAGTCCAAATATACCCGAATTCGGGACGAGGTAAAAAAATTCTCGAGGGTTTAGTAGGCCCGACTTTTCTGGCATAGATCAAGCTTGGGTAATCAACTAGAACCCATGCAAATACCAATCCTTTTCATGCCAAACGAATTTAGAAGAGCACCCCAAAGTCGGGTTTTCAAAAAACGTTATTTTCGGGTTTTAAATCAAAATCAACCATTCACTTCAGCCAGATCATTCCAGTATTTTGTTCTCATACCCAATTCGATGCGTGCTTTAATTGTATCCACCAAACCCCGGTGCCTTTTTCATTTTCAAAAATTCGATATTGGACCCGGGGGGTCAGATCCAAAATCGGGCCCAGGGCGGGTTTTCCTCTTTCCTTCATAACTTTGTCATTTGCCACAGGAATGAAGTCATTTTTTGCATGTACGCTTACAAGCACCCAGAGAACAGTCTAGAATTGAAAAACCGGCACTTTATGGAATTTTGTCTTGGCATGCTAAAACGCGCTCCAGGCGGGTTACGGTAGAAAACAGAAAATCGCCGTTTTCTCGTTCTTTTCACCATAGAAACGTTTCGATCTTTTGGGAAAACAAATAATAGTAGTTTTTGGTCCCATGCATCAAAAGATTTCGACATTTCCGTGGCTAAATGCAAAAATCAGTTTTTTGCATTTTTTAGGAAGGTGTATGGCTAGAACTTCGAGATATTTAGCCCATAGGTGACCCTTACTGGTGTTTACCAATGATAAAATTTTAAGCAAAATCGCAGCTTACAATAAAAAGAAAAACGCGAAAAACTAAAACTACAGTATCCCTCTGGGGCACGTTTTAGCAAGCAATAGAAAAATACCATAGAATCAGGTAAAAATTGGTATTGTACTAAAGATTATCATTCGGAGACACCTATTGCAAAAGATCAGCCATGGGCAGCGTGTTTGAAGCGAGTTGTGAATTAAAAAGTAAAAATAAGCAAAATAGGGTAATTTGTTTTGTTTGTAAAAAAAGAATTAGAGCTTGAAAAATTCTAAGACTTGGCCATTACCTTTCTACAAATGTCAACTATTTTTCGGCCAAAAATCAGAATTTTCCCACCTCCCATTCAAGAACGCACAATTTTCGGTCGTAACCAGCGTCAATAGTACAGTTGCGTACTCAAAAATCGAAAAAATCAAGTTGAGTTATTTCCCTATTCCTGACATATTTAAGCATTCTGGCATGGTAACGCACGGTGAAATATTTACCCTTCTCGAGATATTCGGGGACAAACTTGGACCTTTTTTTTTTGGAACACCCTGTAGTATAAGCGTACGCATAAATCCTAGTCATCATTCGGCGAAATTCGATCCCCTCTTAAAGCCACAAACCAGTGGTAGCTGCTTGAGCTGCTTGCTGTTGGAGGGCTTGGCGACGGACGCGCACGCGATGCGGCGGCTTGACAGGTGATCCCTGTCCGTCACAGATGCAAATCTTGTTCTTGGAGACCTTCGGCGCTTGATCATGATAGCCGATGGGGGTGCGGGCGTTGGCAAAGTCTTGAGTGTTGCGAGCGAACACACGACCTAAATGGGTGGTTTGCTGTCAGCTTGTCAAAATTTTAATATGTGAAATTTTTTTGAAAAAGTAACAAAAACTCACCTCCTCCAATCGGATACAAGAAGTAGTAGCACTCATCGAGTGGCAGATCGGTCACCTTGTCCTTGGGCACTAATGGGCGACGGAATGAAATGGTCTGCATCTCATCCACCATCTTACCTTCGACCTACAACAATGAAAACGTTGTCAAAAGGAACCCAACGTACCTCGTAGATATCATTGCGGTCGGCGGGGTCGATGGCCGGAAGCTGGCGGCCATAAGCATAACGGTCAGTCACGTAGCCCTTACCCTCATAAACCTGTAATCGTAGAAATTGCCCATTGTGTTGATGAGCCGTTTAAAGGGATACCCAAGGTTTTGGAGACAAATATATAGTTATGGATTACGGGCAGTACAAATGACGGAATTTTGTGCGGCAATGGGGCGCCATTGCCGCACAAAATTCGGACACCTTTCCCTCTTCTGGCATCCCCATCCCACGCAATGGCTTGCCACTATGGCCTAATGAATAGCATCCAGGCCTACGGACCGGGGGCCCCGGGTTCGACCCCCGCCCGCGGCATGGTTTTTGCTTTTTGAGCCCGGAAAAGGTTGGGCATCCCTTTAATCGTAACAATAACTTGAAATCCACTAAACATACCCATCCAGTATAAATATCCGAGTTGGCCATGCCACCATCGCGGGAGAAGCCGATTCCGGTCCAGCGTCCCGGTTCTTTAGACGAGATCTAGAAAGAAGCCGAATAAATGGTACCCGACTTTTTTGTTACCTCGAATTTCACGTCCTTTCTCTTCTCATCGTAGCTCCACTTAGCAATATATTCACAAGCCGTATCGACGCACGATGGTGGGTATCGGTATTCCGTCTCACACATTTCATCCTTTTTCCCTTGAATTCGGTTCGTGATTTGGTACGATTTTTGTACTAACCTGTGGTAGGCTTCTCGTCCTCTTCGGCAAGGCAGCTGGCAACGCAAACGAGGTTCGGGCTGACGATCGGGGTTGAAGCGTGGATCGTGATGTTTCCGTTCTACAAAGTGCTCAATTTCATGGCGTTTTGAATTTGTAATACGAGTTGTTGCGACTAGGCTTGGGCTCAAGCTTAGGGTCAGGCTTACAGACGGCCAGGCAGGGTTTTGCTTCGGCTCAGATAACGTGTCTGCGCAAACATGCACTTAGGTTTAGGTTAAGCTCAGGCTAAGCTTTTGGTGAACTAGCAGGAATCCATACAAACCTCATCAAGCCGTCCACCCTCAACGGGGAACAGGAAATGCTGGCAGACGGTATTCGAAAACGCCAAGTCTTTGGCGTCGCCGGTGTTGCGCTTGCGCGTGAATTGGGCGCGGAGAACGCCATTGGCATGGGTGCCGATGACGGTGGAAGTGGAATAGACATCTTGCGAGGCATCAAGGCTGGGCACGCCGTAGGAGGAGGATGACATGTCGAGGAGGCTCAACTTGCCGTTTGCAGACTTGACGATAATCATATCAGCGTCGGCCTAAAGGGGGAGCATGGCAACCGTTGGGGGAATTTTGATGTTACCATGCTTCCACTGGGGCTGAAGCCGACTCCGGTCCACCAGTTTTGCGGGGCCTTCGTCTCCAGTGAGAATTCAATCTCGTCCGACTCATCCACATAGTTCCACGAGATCTGAAACGTTCACCAGTACTATTATAATTCACTATGATGTAAAGGCTTTGCGGCAGCCTTCGTTTTTCCGATTTTTAGGTACTACCAGCGCTGACCCCCCGCTACGCGGCCGTTCAGCGCCGGCCCTCCCGAAAAAAATTTGAATTTGGGATTTGAATGCCGGATTTGGCTGAATTCCCGGTCGCGCGAACGGACGGACATTAGAAATTTATATATAGTAGATTCTGTTGGGGGGGAACGACCCTATAATGAGCTACAAATTATTTCTATAAAAGCAGTTTTTAGACAGTTTTAGACATAAAAACCATAAAAATTTTGGTTTTGTTGGTAAACATGTACGAAAAATGGCCAAAAGGGCCAGAAATTCTCAACATATGCTAATAGCTTATGAGCAATTAAAAACTACTAAAAATAATTCAAAAGACACTTTTATTTTATCCGGAAGATATCGAGGGAAAAACAAAAATTAAATTCCGCCCCCACCCCCCCCCCCCCCCGATTTATCGATTTTTATCCGACCGACGGTCATTCTACCGCACCTATTTATGCACGCTAAAATTACTAAAGTGCAAAAACTCTATTTTCGATTCCGATACCTTATAATCGCAGTCCTTGCACCCCTCCGGATATCGCCAATCGCCATAGCACTTTTCGTTGTCGGTAGACAGCTCGGAATCGTCGTGTTCGGTGGAGGCGCGGGGGGCGGTTGTCGGGGCCCGCGTGGTTTGCAGGCTGATCGAATTGGCCTCTGAGGCAGAAATAAGGACCAATTCTATAGCTTCAACGTACTGTTATTGCGTGGTTGTTTCGGGCATTCACCCCAATACACACACCCTCCGTTCGACCGGGCGAACCCTTGGATACACGCGCAGTCCGGATCCTCGCATTTATCGCAGGCCGCTCTGAGAATTTTTTGTTTGATGCGGTCAATAAAATTAAGGAAATACAGGGTGTCACAAAAAACGAACCATCTGGAAATTGGCCGTGTTACATCCAATCGGTCCCAAAATTGGACGAGAGCTGTATCAGACCCTAAATAACAACAATCCTGACTTTTAGCCCCGTAGCTACAGTTGTTTTAAATTAATAACGAAAATACTATTTTTCCCGTAGTAATAAAACAGTTTTTTGGACCCTGCAGCGATTTGCATCAACATCCCAAAATTCGCTTACGATCTTGGGTAATTTTGCGTTGTAAAAATAGCCGAAATCGAAGCTTATTTTCGAATTTTACTACGGAAAAATTTCTTAAGGTAAAGAAGGCCTACCGATTCATTTTCACTTAATGTTTAGAGGGTCTAATTTCACGGAAACCCTATGAAAAAATGGAAAACAAAGCGTATTTTTGTTATAACTCTAGAACTACTACAGCAACGAGGCTATAGCTCAGGATTGTTGTTATTTAGGGTCTGATACAGCTCTGGTCCAAATTTGGGACCGATTGGATGTAACACGGCCAAATGCCAGATGGGTCGTTTTTTTAGGACACCCTGTAGATTCCGGAACGATTTCTAGAACCAAACTTCTTTCTCTATATGTAAAGTCTATCCACCTGGTGGCAATAGTAGCACAATCGGCCTCACATGCCCTTCCGCACTCGGTCATTGTCTCGTTGACCGGGCATACAGTTTGCGCGGGTTTCAGTTGCTAAAAAATGGGGAAAGAAAATTTTACAGTGCCCACTCCCGTACCTTTTTGGTGGTGCCGGGTGTGGTGGTGGTCTTGATTACGACTTCAGCAGAAGACACCTCGGCCGACTCGACCATTTTCACCGTGTCGTCGGCGAACTGCTGGGCAACGTCTGAAAATATGGAGTTGGGCCCTATTTTACACCTGATAAACCGTTAGTTTAGCCCTCTAAGAAGACGGGCATGACTAGGGAATACAGGGTGTCCCAAAAATCCCCCCCCCCCCCCTAGCCGGCCGAAGACGGGTCCGATTTATACGATTTAGGTATCTATCGAAAGCTCTCGGAAAGGCGAGTCCAGCACGTCTCTTCGATTTTGATAATTTGAAAATTTTTCCATCAGTTACTAAGGTTTTTGCAAAATGGGCTGATTTTCTGATGTTGTTCTGACCAGGGGATTTTTTACAAAAATCGCAATTTAAGAATTTCTACGCGTCTCCTGGCAACCCAACGACAGCTTTTTGAAAGCCGTTTGCGAAAACACAGCTTGGATAGCGCTTAAACCGGTTAAACTGCGTTTTGGACAAAAAAGCGAGTCCTTTTTGTCTGAAAAAGACCGAAAATCGAGCAAAAAATTCCGATATTTCGAAAATCGGCAAGACGTGCTGGACTCGCCTTTCCGAGAGCTTTCGATAGATACCCAAATCGCAAAAATCGGATAGGTCAGCGGCCGGCTAGGGGATTTTTTTGGGACACCCTGTAGTAATTTGAGAAGTAAACAAGCAACGCAACAGTCAACGCGATACGCGCTGCGCTCCGTGTGTGTCCCTTGAAAATGCACGATAAAACATACTCGGACAGTCTTCCCACATAATGCATACGCCGTTGAAGCGTACGTGGTTATCCGCGCAAGTGCAGTCGGGTTTCTGAACGCATACTAGTTCATTGAAAATTACATATCAATCTTATCTTGCAAGAGGGCATTGTCTATCGCGATTCCTAAAAAACCTCACCTCACAAGTAGCCGGGCATGGCGACGTGTCGTACATATTTTCGCAGCTCGGTTCGCAGGCCGTACCGCATTTAGCGTATGTCGCGTTCGCCGGACAGTGGGGGTCTTCCTAAAGGAAAAGATTGTATGTATTTTAGCGGTGTTGAATCGGGAGTCATTTTAGGTGATAGCTTTACGGCCGTTTTGGCGCATTTTTGGACACCGCCTAGAAAATTTTGAAATGGAACCTTTTTTCAAAAACTGTCCTGATTCAAAAATTTTTGAAAGTTGGGACCAGGGGCGTAGCCAGAACAAAATTTCGGGGGGGTCCAAAAATTTTTCCAAAAAAACTCATTACATTAACGACAAAACAGCGCCGCAGGCAAAAATTTTTGAAAAAAGGTTACATAGCTCTACAAATAGTCGTAAAAACGTGAAAAAAAATAGCGCCGCAGGCACCAAAATTTTTGAGAAAATAAAAATCATAAGGATCCCCCTTATGAAATTTTCGGGCCCCGGCCGATTTCGGGGGGAGGGGGCCCAGGGCCCAGGGGGCCCACCTTACGCTACGTCCCTGGTTGGGACACGTACAGAATTTGAAGCTCTACTAAATGAGCCACGTGATGTTGTTTCGCCACCCGGTTTATGGTATATATACCGACCTCGGCGGCACAGTACTCGAACGGCACACATTGGCTGTTGTCGTTGGCCTGTCGAACGAGCCCCTCTTTGCACACACATCTCGGCTCGCCGCACTGTCTCGGGCAATTCGGGATCGTTTCAGGGAACCTGAAGCGTTGAACACGTAAAAATAAACAAGTTGTGCTTGACTATGAATCCCTTCTAGCTTTTGCCTACCGTGTCCAATCACAGCTGGCCTCACACTCACGTGACATCTCCGGGCATTTCGAGAACACCTCATTCGGCCCGCACGTGACGGCTGTAAATGGGAACATTACGGAAAAACATCGGCGTCGAGCTTTATTTGATTTTTCCCAGAACTGGTGAAGTGCTACATGCAATACTCGGCTTAAAATTAGAAATTTTAGCTGCTTATTTAGATTCCAAATTAAATAAAGAATAAATAAATAAATAAAAATAATAAAAATAAATAATTCCTATGTGCAAAACATATCTGAGCGTCTAGCATGCGATTATTTTACGGTTTCATACCCTGCTCCTCGATCTGCTCGGCCAGTTCGGCCGACGAAAATGTGATGGCGGGTGGTTTAGTTGTTGTGCTGGTAGCAGCACTGGCTGGTGAGGTCTTGGTCGTGTTTGCCGGTGTCGTGGATGCCGTTGTAGTTGTCCCTTTAGAGGCAGTCGTGGTAGACGAGGGCTTGGCCGTTGATGTTGCGGACGTCTTCTCGGCGCTCATCAAATCGGGGGTGACGTGGAAGGGCAGATCGGTTGTATCTTCGTCTCCATACTCGGTCGATTGTCCACCAACCGAGAAGTCCTTCTCATCCGATTCACCGCCGGATGAGATACGGTGGTGCGTGTGCTCTGAACCGAGGACGAGTGCAACGACGAATTCGTGTTTTTTAATCGTTCTACTGACGAATTTTTCACTTGAGTTTTTCCATGGTTTAAGGATTTGCAACTTTAAATTTCGGTAAAATCGTAGTTGGGGGAATGCGAAAGTTGGCGATCGAAGAAAAGGACAAAAACCAAGTGGTGCTTTAACGACAATTGCAAATTTGTGAATTCTCTAACCTTTCTCTTCCGGAGCCGCTGCGACGCTGGCGACCGACTAAATTGGACTAGGTGAAGCACTTGAAATTTGGTGACTACCTCAAGTTTTTGCACCACTTCCACCTTCTTGACTGTTTCCACCTTCTCAGCGCTCGTCTTTTTCGGATAGGTTACCTGAAGGTTATTCACTAATCACCGAGAGGAAGTCAGCTTCTACTAATCCTATGCTTAGGCATCGGCCTAACATAAGCATCAGCTTATTTATTTTGATAAATAGTGTCGGCCCATGATTTCCAAAAAGTGCTCACTGGTTGCTGCCTGTAGAGCTCGGGCTGTGGCATAGCCTGAGGGCACACATGATCCTGCGGCTTCCACCCAATTCCAGCCCACGACTGCCCGGGGAATTTGAGCACAAACTCGATCTCATCGCCGTCAATTCGCCAGTAGATCTTGTTGTCGTCGGCCTCGCGCACGCGGTACCGCGACGCGTCAAAGTCGGATGGCGCGTTCGCGGCACGGGATACTAAAACAGAGGAGTTGCATTCATTGATCGAAAGGACCAACCCCGTTCGCAAGTCGTTCCGTAGTACCCCTTTTGACAGTAGCACTGATTCCTGGGTTCATCCACCGTGGTTCGGCATGTGCCGTGCGCGCCGCAGTCGGTCGGCTGAATATGGGGCGTTTTTAAGTCGTGATCGGAATTTCGTGGCGTCAACGAATCCGCTTCATCCCGCACGCTCAACTGATGCTCATGCTCACCTTAGCGCACTCATTCTCAATCTGACAGTACTCGCCGGTGTACGCGTCCTCACAGCGGCAGACGCCATTGGTGCGCGTGCCGTGGCCAAGACAAGAGTCCCCATCGGGGATGGCTATAAAGCGTTATATTACACGAGACACCTCCCTACACTCACCGCTCACAATGTTGACATCGGCGCAGCTGTAGATCTGGTACTCAGTACCGTACTCGGTGGCCTGGTGCGTCAAACGGATTGCGCAGTTCTCGCATTCAAATTCTTTGGGGAGACTGATCGTCTTGCGAGGATTTCTGCAAAGCATACGGTGTAACGCCATTTTTATTTCGCAATGATTCCCTTTGCCAAAATCAATTTAGCCGAATTTCACTCCGGGCAACCTTTTTCTCGCTGAATACTATTTTACGAGTGCTAAGTAGGCAGAAATTCAAGAAAAATTAAAAATATCCCCGCTAAAATAATGTATCGCGCTTTGCTTCTCAATTTTTTTAGACGATTATTTCTCTAAACTCACGAAACGTTGTAGGCGTCGATGAAATTCGTAAATATGGCAATCGGCTGGTCGAGCGCGTTCAGCACTTCAATTCTGATGCCGCCCTGAAATTCGATGATTTTTTTACTGTTCTTTCATATACAGGGTGTCCCAAAAAAAGACCCCCAAAATTTGAGCCAGAGGGCACCTACGGAGCTGAAAATTTGCACAGAGGTAGCGAAGCAAATTTCCCATGTATATGGAAAGTTTGAGCCATATCGGCCGACGGATTTTAAAGTTATAGCGAAAATACTTTTCATTTTTAATTTAATATGGGGATCTTTGCAATTTGCATCAAAAATATGCGCTATTCTTGAATTTACGAGCCGATTTTGCAGAAATTTTGCCAAAAATGCCATTCTCTTGCTGGAGCATGGAGAAAACGATTACGTATGAAGAATAAAAAGAGTGTTAAAACAACTGTTTTATCGATCCAAACCACGCCTTATTGTGCATTTTGGCAATCTGCTTCGCGCTAGTCCCGAAACAGAGTTCGATGGGGTTCTAAGTGGTGCTTAAGTTTAGATTTGGGCTTGGGTTTAAGTCAGTCCAAAGTCTAAGCGAAGTTCAGGCGCTGAACGATAGTTTCAACCAATGTATCTTGTACTCAGCGGTCTTGCTGATCGTTTTCACGCTGCATGAGCAATCGTTTTCCAAAAGCTCCAGCAAGAGAATGGCATTTTTTGGCAAAATTTATGCAAAATCGCTCGTAAATTCAAGAATAACGCATATTTTTGATGCAAATTGCAAAAATCCCCATATTAAATTAAAAATGAAAAGTATTTTCGCTATAACTTTAAAATCCGTCGGCCGATATGGCTCAAACTTTCTATATACATGGGAAATTGGTTCTACCCTGTGCAAATTTCAGCTCCGTAGGGCCTCTGGCTCAAATTTTTTGGGGGGGGGGGGTCTTTTTTTTGGGACACCCTGTACTTTGTGCTTCTTATTTCTGGGCAGGCGCGTTTTATTGCAGCTGCTTTGGCCTGGTGGACCGTTGCTGACTATATGGTGGGCAATTTGGTCTAGACATATCGGGCGCGGGATTGCTAATGAAAGTGCGGTGGAGGGAGGGGTGATGACTGATACAATCTTCGCCTTCCCTTTAGAGTAGGCCATGACCTCCGATCGGTCATCTCCACCCTTTCCTGTAGCCTTCGCGGCATTATTACTGGTATCGAGTCCGTACGGGAGCCGAGATTTCGGGGGCACCACCAAAAATTTTGGCGCCCTCCCCCCTCGTACGGGCCTGATCGTGCGTAAAGGATTTGAGAAAAATCTTTTGGCGATTTTCGTGTTTCCTTGGAACCGCTACAAAATGTATAGAAAAACCAGAAGAAAAGCGATAAATAGCCTAAGTTAGTCAGAGAGGGGCGAATGAGAAAGAGCAGGAGAGAGAGAAAGACAGAGAGAGAGAGAGAGAGAGAGAGAGAGAGAGAGAAATATTGTAAGAGAGGGTGACAGGATCTACGGGTGAGGGTACGGGAGACATAGCGACAGAGAGAGAGAGAGAGAGAGAGAGAGAGAGCGAGCGATAGAGTGAGCGAAAGAGAAAGAGAAAAGAGAGAGAGGGAGAGAGCAGAAAAAAGCTTAAGTCACAGATTAAAGCCTACCATATGTGGAATAGAGGTCAGCCATTCGACGTCGATCTCGGACCCAGATTTCAAGAAGGTGTGCACGCCTGAAATTGGTGTAACAATTTTTCTGACGTGCCCAGGTGAATAGACTCGAGTACATCTTTTTCTCTCTACCTCTCTTTCTTTCTTTCTCACGCCTAGAGCCGGCTTTCGCCTTCCCTTTAAAAAGACAATTCATGCCATCAACACCCCCAGCCCTCCATTTGTTTTCCGACGATAAATCCCCTTGCAGATCCCTTGTTGATGGCCGTCACTTGGAATGGGCCGTAGCCGACAGAAATGCGGTCACGGCCTTTCCTGGCTATCACTTCGCACTTTTTAACATCTGCTGCTGACCCCGTGGGAAGCGCGAAAAGGCGCTCCCAAAAATTCCGCTCTCGCAAAGCCCGCCCGGGCACACATACTGACAGCGGAAAGAAAAAAGGGGGGAAGGGGAGCCTGATGCTCGGTGACCCAGATTTTCGGAGAGGGAGACCGGTGGCTTTACCCCCTCAAGGTCGAGCAGGGCAACAAAAATGGCAAATGAGCGGGGGTTTCATAATTATGTTTTTGTTCAAGAGTTGAACAATAAAAGGGATCATTTAGTACCTTATCGAAAACGGTTTATAAATGAACACGCGCAAAATTACTCAGCACTTTAAAAGATTAGAAATACCTAATTTTCATCTTATTTAACAGCCTGAATAGGGGAGTCCACAGCAAAAGTCCGGAAATTTGTTGGAATTCATAGCTCTGTCTTGCCCGTCCCTTTAAAACAATATATAAATACAATCTACCTTAAAATCGCAAATCGACTTACAAAATAGGTATTAAATCCCCTCATTACCGCGAAGCCACCGGAACGCGTCCAGGCGACCAAAACCCCACAAAAACCCGTTAAAGGGGCTCCGAAATCTGGTCCACGGCCCCCTGCTGTGATTCCTGGCAAATAGCCAGATGCGGCCGCCACGCGACCGCGTCGCCTGACCATTTACCCCTGTTATGACGCGAAAACGCTTGAATTTAGAATTCTGATACTATTTTTGGGATCCTCAACGAATTTGGATCATTCCAGACTTTTAAATTATGAAAATTGGTCAGAGAATGACCGAGGTCGAGAGATTGGGTGCCGGACAAGGCATTACCACATGGAATCGCCGCCCACTCAAAATGTCGTTTTGGCCCCAAAAAGAATTCGATTTTTCTCAAACATTTTACGTTTTTTCGTAATCAAATCACTTTTTTAGCACTTCTCGGCAGTGACCCTTTCGTTTTTTGACCCAGAGGTTCAATCCCCGCACACCACGAATTTTGACTTCTGAGCCCCTTTAAACCCCCGGTTTTCCACTCAGGTAATCCAGGGCTCAATTTTATTCTCCTTCTTCAGCGGGCCATTAACATTGGCCGAACATCTTCACCCTCCCACCCCCCGAACGAATGTATTAAGATGATGTTTATGGGACGGGTTGTGCCCCCTGGCGATTCCCAGCAGCAAAAAAATCGAAGGCGCAAAGGCGAAAAGATCCGGATCTGGCGGATCGTATTTAGTCATGGCTCGGGCTCGAAGGGATGGTATGGAGATTCGAATCGGGTTTTCGACGGGTAGGAAATGCCGACGGGAACGCTGCGTTTTTAAGGTGCCGGTCAACGGCACTGAAGACAACGGGGGGGGATGGCAAAGCTTTAAATTAGGCCGGAACCTTGCAAAGTGCCCCGTTTTAGATGCTAAAAGTTGACAAAAGGAAGGCAGGAGAAAGAGTGAAAAAGCGAAAGGGCGTTATAGAGGAAGAAGGACCGAAAAAACGAAGAAAAATACTCTTAAAGTCAGTAAATTGTTAAGCATGAGGCCAAAAATCGGAAAAACGGCTCTTTGAAAGCGTATCGTCAAGCGTCGCGACTCTCTAAAGGCAAAAGCAATTTTTGTTAGTGGTCTTTCCGGCTCTTGCCAACAAAAATTAAATAAATAATTACAATAAATATGACACAGCTAAAGAATCGCAAAAAAAACAGGCGGCTCACCTTGGCCGGGCGGAGGTTTGGAGACGCCGCAAGGAGGTCGCGAATTGGCCGTCGTGTAGAAATCGAGGGCCGGCTGTCGAGCCGGCGGGAAAACGAGTCGAATATGGCCCGACACGGCCAACAAGAGCCCAAATAGGGCCCACAGCCCTCGAGGTACCATACCCACGCTAAATCACGGCATTAATTTACAGAAATATTGGAGCATAGGGGCCTCGAATGCCCAGCAAATTTCGAGGAGTTAGGCGCTTGGCGGACAAGTTTTGTTTCGACCTCCGGGAAAAGCCGGAAAAGGGAAAGCGAAGGGTCGCTGATAGCGGCTAATAAGAAGGCGGGTAGTGGTGGAAAGAGTGTATGGTACGGGACACTACTATCCAGAGTGGATGCCCCCGTTAGGGACGGGAAGGAAGGGGAGACGCATCTCAAGGACACCTATCTTGGAGGGCAGATATCATGATCGAACACTATCCTTATTTGTGGTGGTCGACGGCCCATTGGACGACGATAATCCCCGAAATCTTGGGACGCCAGAAGCGGGCGGGTACGTTACGGAGGAGGAAGCAGTCAAATCAACACCGGGAATGCAAGGCCTGCCGCTTTAAAAAAGTCAGGAAATAGACCCTTAAATGTAACAAAAAAAGCGTGCGCAAGGATGCTATCGGAAAGTGCTTTGGATGTGTGGCGAGGTGCCAACCGCGAGATGGGCTGACTGTGCCCTAGGGCAATTTTCTTTTTCCACCCCTGTGGCACGTAGTCAGGGGCACGAGTTCCATGCCGGGGGGGCTGGAAAGCGTGCCTCTTCCATTTATGCTAAAGGGGTCGATACCTAGAGAATTCCGATACGGGCAGGCATATTTATTTGCTGGATGGTGAGATTGAGAACAAGGGATACACCGCTTCTTGAAGATTTGACTTACAATTAGACTTCGGCTTAGGCGTAGGCTTCCCCCTAAATAACGCACATATTAGCGGTATTACCACTTCCCCTCCGTTTTGAGCGTGGGCCAGGTGGGTGTCGAGTGGGGGGTTTGCGGTCGGTTATTGCTGGTTTCTTTCTTTTCCTACGTTCCGAACTTTTCTTAAAAATCCCCGCGGGTCAAGGCATGGCATGGGGGATTGATTGGGATCGAGGATGAAACTAGTGTACGCGGCTGAATAGCCGTTATCCATCCCCTTTGGCGATTCACCCAGGGGTATAATCGTTCGTTTTTTCAGCCGGGCGGACCCGTCGAGACGGCGAAGAAGACGACAGACCATTGTCAGGGCGAAGGGGGGCAATCACACAGCCAGTATCTGTTCGTCTAATGGAATGCCACGTAGGTCTACAGGACGACCAATTGAAGCCTTGGTGAATGGATTACTTTATCATCTTCACCCACATACAATCACTACCAATCGGTGGAATGTAATGGGGACGTTTATTGGGGGCATGGGTCGGAGAAAGTCGAGGTAAATGAATGTGGGGGAGGACGGAGGAGCAAAAAGTTTTAAATTGACTACTTGGTATTAGAACAATTGGCCAAAAAGTGTATAAAATTTTATTGATTGAACCGGGTTTTGATCCAAAAGCGGGAGTCTAGCAGGTCTATCTCCATTTTTTCGTGCGCTTGCCCACATGCCGAATACCGCCTTAAACCAATTTTGATGACATATTACGCCCATTAAGGTACAAAGTTTCAACTAACGATTAAAGATTTGAATGTAAAGACACGTTATTGCATGAAAAATGCTGAAAACACGATAAAGGTAGTCTATTTAACACTGCAACAAATGCTTCCGCTAACGAGCGCTTGGCAAAGCTTAACAAAGCCCTTCGATAAAAAAAAACTCAAAAGCAAGCAAACGGATCCCAACGATTAACGCGTTATCATCAGGGGTAATGTGAATGGATTGGCTGTAGGGAGGATATCCCATCGGAATTCAGCCTCTCTCTCTCTTCGATTCCTTCAAAGACATGGTGACCTATTTCGCACCCCCCGGATCGCCGAGGCAAAATGAAGAAAGACCCCCCGCTGGCAGCTGTAAGCGGCTAATTTGACCTCGAATCTTTGAGTGAATGTGGGAAGGGTGGAATGGGTGATTTGCCACCTAGCCCTCCATGGCGATGAATGGCTGTTGTCCTTTACAGGGGGGTCGGTGAGCCCTTCGAACGGGGCTGCTATTTTAAAGCGGCAGTCGCGTGTCAAAATGAGGAGAAAATTTAGGTTTAAAATAACGCAAAAGGCGAACCGAAGCTATTAGAACCTCGAAAAGCATTTCGAAAAATGGAAAATGTTCTTATAGCCTAGATATTCCGAGAATGTTATAATTCCAAATTTCGAAAATTCGATATTTTGAGCATGAAATATCGAAAATCCTATTCTACAAGTTCAATAATTTTATTTTGAGGTTCTATGGGTCATCGGGGGTGATAAGTGTGATCGTTTCGTTCTGCAAAAGGGATTGCGATGAATATTAAGCTTTCTAGAGCCTTAGGAGCTTCAAATTCCCAGAAATAGAAAGGTTGCATGTGGCCATGCGATCCATTGCCTGAATCGGCTGCTGGTCTGAATTTTTCCCGGTGGGCTACACGAAAAAGGTGGGTTGAAATTCCCGGGGGAGGGCTGGCTCGAAATCTCGGGCCGATCCGCTGCCCTGGGGGTAGAAAAAACAAGACGCCGACCGGCAGCCATTGCGAGGAGACAAAAAGAGAATAATGAGGGCGGGGGCGACGTTCTCGGGAGCCTTCTAATATTCGATCCGGCTGAACGAGGAAGCAGGCTAGCAGGGGTTATGAAGGAAATGGGATGGGCGGTTAGTTCTGAGAGCTCACAGAACGCCATTGGAAAGTATCGGCATGGTTCCAAAGCCTAAGCCTAACCAGACGCAAAATGAAAACTTGGTGAAACGAAGTTCGACTGTCAGCTAGCGGTGATTCCTAGGGAAAGGTTATAGTTGAGGAAGAGTGAAGGCAAAGGAGAGGTTATGGGTAAAAGGCTGGTCTCGCTTTGTCCGATGTGGGTCATCCAGCCGGGTTCCCGTCTGTCAAAAAGTGCGTGTCGGGTTCTCGGACTTTCGCCGCAGGCCGCAATCCATTTCACGACCTGTCCTCTTTCTCCAATTTGCAACCCGGCCGGACAGTACGAGACTTTACTCATGACCATAACCCGCGTAATAGAGCTGTGATGCTAGAGTCGAGTCGGTTCTGGTGAATTAGCTGGGGGGGTAGAAGAGAAAACTAAATTTTCAATATATTCCTCTTAGAATCGCATAAGGAAATATCAACTGTTTTGCCAGCGTTCTACCGGTTTTCTTATATACAAAAAGTGCCGTTACTTTTTGAAAAGTTTTGATATTTGGGCAGAAAGCGTCTAAATTTTTTTACAATGCTTAGATGGAAATGCTCTCACAGTTCGTTGACGCGTACGTCACGTATCGCGGGCGTAAAAAAAAATCTTAAGGGATTCACGAGAGCAACAATATCCGATTGTCATGCCTCTAATGGTTGAAAATCTCCAAAACCACAAAAATTACGCCCCGAAAACCTTTTGAAAAAAGATCGCGCTTATCCCGTTTCCGCTGCTGCTCGCCGGCGCATTATTTGTGCGGTGTTCCAAGAGGGGGAAATAGAAGAGCATCTAGGTCAGAGGGCAACGCATAGGAAGTGAGGGAAAAGTGGCAGAGAGAGAGAGAGAGAGAGAGAGAGAGAGAGAGAGAGAATGACACGCGTGCCTCTTCTTTCACTTCACAATCCCTTCAGAAGAGCCAATGTCCTGCTTTGTAAGAAGGAAAGTGAATTGGTCCTCGCCCCGCTTTCTCCCCTACCTAACCCGAGACTCAATTTGTTAGGGTAGGAGCGATTTACCGTCATAATTCCGTGGTTATAAAGCGGAAATTGCGTAATTGCGAATATTGCGAATGACGAATGGGATAATGTATATATTTCATACCGCCGAAATCCTACAATGCGGACACTTTAGAATTCCGATTCCATGCGACAGGAAAATTCGGCATATAGATTTCGGTATAATCAGAATTCGGCGTTAAGAAAAACTTAGAAAAATAGCAATAAGCCGGCCGCGGGTTACGGTAGGTTGCGCAGTGTGGTCTAATCCGTGGCCGAGGTGGGCTATCAAGATGGCCTCTTCAAGGGCGGGCCACACCCGTTGCGCCACCCACCCCATCAACGTCCATAGGCCAAGGCCGTACTACCGGACAGGGAACACACTGGTCGGCTTGGATAGCGTCAAAATAATTGCGAATTTTTTCGTCGGGTGGAGTCGTGGAAGTCGGATTTAAACGGAAGGGGCTGTCCGGAAACCGCTTAACGGCTGACAATTTTACTTAAACCATCGAAATTTTCGGGCAATTACGGTAATTTTTTTTCTAGCAATTTTCTGGCAATTCCTTGGGGACAAATCTCCTCTGAAAGAGCCGGATTTGCCCGTTTTTGGGCTGCGCTTCAAAATTTCAACTTGGAGTAACTTTTCCTCGATAACCGTCATCGTTCAGCAATTGCAATTGTTCGGAATTTTGAGTATATCTAATCAGTTTTGGGTCGCAAAACGCTTCGCCACACCTAAAAGTGGCTACTGGTAAGAAGCGTAGACGTTGCGTTATCCAGGAAAACTAGGTAGCAACCGCCTAGGTATTATAAAAGTGACCCCAGTCCGTGGATGGGACTGTTTCTCCATACACCCACCCACCTTGTATCCACGACGCTTTGTCCAGTAATGGTTGCCCACGCGTGAATGCCACCCGGAAATTATTCGAGTCGCGTGCGTCGAGTCTTTTGGTGGATTTCTTATTTTATTTCGATTACGTGCCTGTTACCGTAAAACCTCATAAATAGTACCTTCCAGCCACTTATGCAAAGTGCTTTTTTTCTTCCCCCGTTTCCGATTTCGGGATTTCTGAGGAGATACCGATTTTTTGCTTGTGTTTCATGCCTAGTAGTTTAATAGCGCGTATTCTAGTTGTGTTTGACTTTTTAACTAGTTACATCCTATTTCACCATAATTTGCGCGCAAAAATCCGACTCAAAAGTCTAGAAAAATTTTACATCTGATATTTTTGCCAAAAAAAATCTCTGAAAACCAGATTAGGAAAAAGTTAGTTCGCCATGGACGTTTACGACCCGTATCTCGACAAATGGCAGCGTTTTTGACGGCTGACAATGCGACAATACAACCTAAAAAGCCTACTCGCGATTTTTGAGTGATTCTGAAAGGCAGCTGGCACGAGCACCAGTAGATGTTCCCTAGCAACGCGCCCTCACTAGCCCTTATCCTTCTTTTCGGGGCCTCAAACGTCCCTCGAAACATCTACCTCTATCATATTAACAAGCTCCTACATTTATAATGTACAAAAATCAAAATCCGGCCTCTAAGCTATCCAGCACTGCCTTGGTAATGAAATATTTGAGACATCAGTCGCTTCTGATCTTTCAGAACTATTTATCGTCGCTAAAAGCCAATTCCGTGGCGCTCCGAAGTGATGAACAACCGACGGAGGCAAAGTAAGTGAATCACAACAAGTTAGACAAATTGAAGCGGAGAGGAGCAGCACCTTTGGAAACTGGAGCTGTAGAGTGATTCCGATTCCCGAAAACCATAATCTGGAGCAAATTTGATAGGCCGGACCAGTTTAGAGCTCCCGGAATTGCACTTCTAGGCAATGATCCCAGCCTAGAAAGTTCGAGATTCGGAAAATTTGTCATTCTGACAGGTTGAGGTATTTTCAGGCTGCATCAACCACCAGTCCGTCGAAGATCAATCGTGGCCCTCTCATCGGTGGATAGTCTCGGTAATTGAGATCAGGGTTTTATTTCCGGGTTCCTCAGATGAAAATGTTCTTCTGGACGTCTCTGATCTGAGCCGATCATCGCTTGAAACCGTCAAGGCGGACCCAACAACGACTAGCAAGGTGTTGATTTTGCAAAGAAAATTTGCGGTTCGGGACTGTCAGCGGGGTTTAGCGCGGATCGAAAAGCTATCTAGCCGATAGCTCTTCATAAACACTTTAAGAGTAAAAAGTCTAAAAAATTTTGGAAACTAGATTAGTAGAATAGAATAGGTTTTGGAAACTTGTAACTAACTTCTAGAAGTTGTACGTTTTACTCTCTTTTATGAATTTCAATAGTCAGAAACGCTATACAAATGATGTATATTTCATAAGGTGCGATAGGCTTAGGCCTAGGCTTGGCTGACGCTTACATCTAAAATCGAATTAGCGGTATTATCCCCCTCCCCTCCAATTCGATAGTGGGCCAGGTGGCTGTCGAGTAGGGGGGGTTCCTGGGATCGAATGTTGTTTGGTTTAAAAATGAAGCCGAGAGGTGTAATTGGCTTTTAGGGCTCTGAAACGCTGCCCCAAGCCTCGATGACCCCGGCTTTGGGGACGATGAAAGCTTTGCGAAAGCTCAGGTATGTTCATGAAATCCATTGCTTGCAATTTATGATAATTTTTCTAATCTGAAAAACCAAAAGAAACGGTTTGCTCCGATCTCATCGCCAAGTCGGCCGCTTGAAATGGCGCCTCGGTCGCTATAAGGTTTCCCTTTGTGCCCTTTCCATGTAAAAACTAGTCGCACAGTTTCCATAGGGACCGCCACATTCAAGGTTTCCACCGCATTGCAAAGACTAAAGTGCTTCAACCAGTACGATTTGCCTCTAAAAACAATGGACATAGCCTTGTTCCTGCCCTCCGCCAACTTTTCCAGTTTTCGAAGAGTTTTTAGAAACTCTTTTGTATGTCAACGAAATTAGTAATAGTAAAAACAGTGTAGGAACACTTCCTTTATTGATATTGGAATAATGTGCAACTAGAGAAAGCAAAAAAAACTTTTTAACATTTCTAAAATTTAGAAACTCAATCGACGCTACCCTGTTTCAACCAAAAGACAAGGACATACCTTGGAGTCGAAGCCGGCCACGCTTGGGCTCGATTTCCCGGTATTCTTAACTTAACCTATAACCACTGTTTTCTAGCGCCGGCACGAAAGACGAAGAAACCCGCAGAAGCCAACCGGATAAGGTTAATAGCATTGCTTCCTGAAAATCATAGACTAAGCCGGCGGCAACACTGAAAATGGCGACTCGCAGCCCGTTCCATGGCTTCATCGCTAGCGGCTCCTCCTCCGCAGAATCAATAGATTTTGACGACGCCGTCAATGAAGCCATTATTCGGGTAAGTTATAGACGGCCATACTAAAATTTACCTCGATTTTAGTCTGCCACACCAAAGGTCAAAAGCCGCTCCTCTAAAAGTTCCAAAACTTCGGCGACTTCTTCAACGTCTCCATCCTCAGCCAGTAGTTCTAGCTCGGCGTCAAGCCCAAGGTGAGAGTTTCGCAAATGTATAGCAGCCCTTTTCCGTTTTCGGTGCTGATGCATTGGGGGGCGGGGAGGCTGAGTTGGCGGTAAGTAACTACGAGAAATTAATCTACTTAAGTTAGATCAAACTTAAGCCTAGACGTCCGAGGTGAGCTTTGACTAAGCTTAGAAGCCAAGGCTTCCGTTGAATCCCAAGCCTAGCTTATCTTACAAAATTAGCCTTAAAGCTCTCAGGCTGATCGCTAGCTCAGCCCGGAGTTTACTTTGTTTTTAGTTCCACAACTCCCTCCTCCAAGAGCACGACAAGAAGATCATCGACACCGTCTTCAACGTCATCTTCTTCTGCTTCCGCATCATCCTCTGCAAAATCTTTCTCCATCATCCCCAAAAGGTCGTCCTCAATTCGCTCAGTCTCATCAACCATAAGACGGTCGAGCCTCAGGAACAAATTCGAATTCGCCGACTTCGAGAAACAGTTTCAAGAGCCCGACACCGCAAACAAATTAGAAGAAATCGAAAGAAAGAGCCAGGATGGGCCTGCGCCATTGTCCCCACTTTCTTCTATGCGATCAGATTCGTCCGTATTCATGGAAGCACCGGTAAAAGCCTTCGTTCCAATTCAAATTTTTGTGTACTTAGGTAATAGATGCTCAGCAAAATGAGGGACCATCAAATCCGGAAAGAAACGAAACGCAAAATGCTAACCCAACGGATCTGACCAGGTTAAGCCCGGCTATAGCGCCAGCGGTCGTACTCAATGGAAGGAACGATCTAAAAAACGACACATCTGGTAGAAGGAAAAGCCCGGAACATCAGTCATCATACAAGAATCTACGCCGAATAGCGCCGAGCAGGCGGAGCCGCTCAAATGACAAGCCACATCCGGAAGAAAAGCCGGAAAAGGAGCTGGCTGCTTTTTCCGGCTACGATACTAGTCGCGATTCGAGGCCAGGGCGAGGTAGGTTTCATAAAAGTAAAAAACTCCGGTAGTTTTTCCTCAACCTCAAAACCGTCGACGATCCCAACCTCCCGCACAAAAACACTGCCAATGTTGCCGACATCGGGATGACTACGGTAACGCATTAATCTTAAGCAGCTCTATAAGAAGGCCAAAAGTATCTATAGAAGCAGCAAGCAGCCACTGCCTTCTAAATTTTCATACATCACCTTTCATGCCTAATTCCAGAAATTAGCAATGAACATGCTACGTCAGTTGTTTCGGATGTCGTACGCCTACACATCTCACTGATCCGGCAGCTGGCCCGAGATGAATGGAATGCAGTGCAGCGATGGCAGCATACCATACAAGAGGTTTGTCTTCTTTCTGACGACTATAACTTCCACACCGAACGCAAACCAAAATTTTGTAGGTAGCCCGGCATCGTGACTCTGTGACGTCCAAACGTCTCCACGAAATCATCGAAGAGCGAACCAGAAACTTCCGTGCCCAAACTGTGTTTTCACAAATTTGAAACCATTTATTCTCTATACAAGCCTATCACTCTTGACGCGTTTTTCACAAAAATTGTCGGATGAGCTGAACAGCGAATGGGCATGGGTACAGAAGAAACAAGTAGCATGCCTAATGTGTTCTCTTACAAAAGGTATTGAGTACTGTACGGGGTCACATCGCCTCGCATTTCCTCGTTATCATGCGGCAAGGTAGAATAAAATGTATGAAAACTCAGGCGAAAAAATGTAACCGGACCGGGGAAAAGAGGCACCTAATTCATTGAATTCATTGGAAGGAAAACGCGTAGGAGCTAATGGGTGAGTTCACCCTGGCCCATCGGCTTCAAATCCGGGGACACCTTGAAGTCACAGCCCGTGTTCTTGATGATGTCCTCGACGGTCAGGCCCTCGCGCACTTCAAGCAGTAGCAAACCGTCCGGTGTCACGTCGAAAACGGCCTGTAATTGACCAATTTTAAAAATGCTGTTTCAAAAAAGCAGATACTACTGTTGAAAAGAGTACCATTTCCGTGATTATTCGGCTGACGACACCCTTGCCGGTGAGCGGCAATCCGCACTGCTTCAAGATCTTTGGTTGTCCCTTCGAGGTGTGCTCCATGGTGACGATGACGCGTGCTCCAGGTGCCGAGACCAAATCCATTGCTCCACCCATGCCTTTCACCAGCTTGCCCTGAAAAAAAATGAAAAATCCAGAATAAGTGTTTAAATCTAGTTCATTTTTCCTCGCGGTCCCCCTCGGAAAAATTGACCTCACCCCTCTCGCTAACACGGAAACACCTACTAAACCAAAAGATAAGTTTTCCACAGCTAATTAAAACTAAACCTCCAAACAAAACACCGGGGTGCAAAAAGTTCAAAAATTCGGCAGAATTATATTTGGTAATTGTTGAACAAAAGAAACCAAAATTAGGGTCGGCTCAGAAGGTGTTCTCATCAAATATGCTTGTTCAGGCGCAAATTACCAATGACCATCACCGCCGGCGGGGCTCGAACCTGGGTAGAGGGGGGCGGGGGGCCAGCCTCTACCCCACTGAGCCAAAGGGGCAACGGGGAGAGGGGCACTCACAGGGATCATCCAATTGGCCAGGTCGCCAGTTTCCGAGACCTGCAGCGCTCCGAGCAGCGTGATATCGATGTGTGAGCTAAATTTGCGTAAATAGGTTTGCTTTTGCGCAGTTTCGCTGCTATCGTATTTCCTCTAATAAAACCGGGGCGCATTTTTTTAATCACCGTGCAGCGGAATTTATTGTAGGAATCGTTTACCTCATTAATCTTTGATTTTGAGTAAATTAAATCCATTTTTAGCAATTCAAACTTGTCAAAAACACTCAAGGTTATGGTAGAAAGCTTAAAAAATCACCTTCCGCATTTTTTTTTTTAATTTGCGATTCAGCTACGACTAGAAGTCGTGATCTTTGCGGTGTCTTACAGGAAATACGGTACTTGATGGCCGCAAGCCGGACGAATTAACCTATACACATTTCAAAGAAGAAAAACGAGAAACACTGTATTTTCTAGGCGTCGAATTTTGCTTTGGAGCGCCGCGACTATGTTTACTGAAGGCCCCCAGCAAATGCTCACCCACGAATCATGGCGAAGCTCTCCTCAGAGCCAAAAATGGCCGCGCCGGGCAGCAGGGTGATCGGCTCTTTTCCAGCGTTGATCAAGTCGGGGTCCTCCTCGCCGCGACGTGGATATGGGCCCTAAAAACACGGGAAATGGAAGCCGATATAGTGCCTACCACTCCAATGATCCCATTTTCACTCTGCAGATGAACTGTGACGCCCTTCGGGATGTAGTTGGGCGTCAGTGTGGGGATTCCGATTCCAAGATTGACTAAATTAATGTGTTGAAAAATAAGGTTCAGACATTCCTAAAAGATATTGACCCAGCCAGCGTTCCCCAGAATTCTTTGAAAGGTAGACAAGGAAAACCAACCATATTGCCCATCCTGGAATTCGAGAGCGGCTCGCCGGGCAATCGTATCCCGCACCTTGGCAGCCGGTGTCATTGGCGCTTTGGCCGGGCCCTCCTAAATCAGATGTATCCATCAATATCATGATACCCTGTTTTTTTTTCTATTCTAATCATAAGCGATCGCCCCCAACTGACCTCTCTGAACATTGGCCTTTCGATCGGCTTCTTGTAGTCTTTTCCAAGTATGAGACGCTGACAGTAGATTGATGGGATGTGAATCTAAGGCCAATTTTGTATAAGTTCGAACTCGTGCATACGTCATTCGGCTTGATCACGCCGACATCGACGATCTCTTCGACTTCAACAATTGTAATTTTGGCCGCCTTACACATAGGGTTGTTGAAGTTACCGGCGGAATGCCTATAAAACTAATCGCAAAGACTTGATGGCAATACCGGAACTGCAGGTTGCCTAGTTTGTCAGCTCTCCATGCTTTGATCAACGCGTAGTCCCCGGTGATAGCCTCCTCCAGCACGTAGTTGACGCCATTGAAGTTGCGTGTCTAAAACACAAAGCTATATCTAGCTAACTAAAAGCGATTTTTTGACAAGAGCTTTCTTTCACACATTACGCATACCTCCTTCTGTGAGCTAGCGATTTCGATCTTCATCTTCTCGGTCGCCGAGTATTTGATCGGCGATCCACCTTCCTAAAAACGATTGGGTAGAAAGACTCAAAACTACCTGTATCAATGTCCCATATCCAGTTGGCGTGTAGAACGCTGGGACACCGGCGCCACCAGCACGAATGCGCTCGGCGAGCGTTCCCTAGAAAAGCGACCGGGGTATTATATAAACTTTCTCGTAATTATTTGTAAAAAACGAACCTGCGGCGTGAACTCCAGCTCCAACTCGCCGGCCAAATATTGACGCGCAAATTCTGCATTCTCCCCAACGTAGGACGAGATCATTTTCTTGATCTAAATTCCCTAGATGAATTGTTTTTCTTTAAATTATAACCTGTTTAGTCTTCAATAGAAGGCCAAGTCCCCAGTTGTCGACGCCGGCGTTGTTGCTCACACATGTTAACCCCTTCTGGCCAGTCTTCGTCAAGGCATTGATCAAGTTTTCTGGGATTCCGCAAATCCCGAAGCCTAAGTTGGAGTAAATATTCATTCAGAAATAAATTGACCCACCTCCGACCAAGAGCTTCGAACCATCTGGAATGTCTTTGACTGCGTCCTCGGCGTTATCGTAGATTTTGGCATCAAGTCGGGAAGAGAGCGACAGATTTCGTACACCAGCCTCGCGGAGCTAAAAGAACGAAATTAAATAGACAAGAGTCCAGAGCAATTTTTTTTTGTTTAGAGGAGTTGCAAATCGTTCAACGATCCGGGTTCATTTTAACAGTACCGCCTAAAGGCCAGGAAGATGAGGTGATGCTGATCGGCAGCATTGAACATTTCGTTCAGGGGTCGGGGACGCGAAGAGAGGGACAGGCCACCACGTGCGGACAAAGTGTTCAATGCTCGGCAAGCTCAACGATTGCCCACACATCGCTGATCAGTTTTCTGGATTCAAACTCGAGGTCTCAAATTTGGTAGCAAGAAATTCCGCCGAATTCACGAACGCTGTATTAACCCCCCAAAAAAGATAGCAAGTTACCTAGCCAATCTCGCGGTGTGTAAATGACCATAGATCTTTACAATTTTCGTCTACAAAAAGCTTACTCGATTCGTTAGCAGCAACACATAACGTCCACGGGCAAGAGGCGCCATTTTTACCTGAAAATGACGCGTTTTCCTCAATAAGTCCTTTGAAAAAGAGAACGATCGGATCAGATAAAATGGCGACACGTTGCGGGCAGTGGATAAAGTTTGGAGGTCGCGGCAGGGCAGTGTATGGCAAAACTCTCCTCCCCATTCCAAACGTGTATGGACCGATTCGACCCAATGTCGCGTGTGGATAGAAAGGCACCGGGGAAATAATCCGTCCGTTTTGTCGAAAAAAAATTGAAACAGAAGGAATGAAAAAGCTGCTCTGTGGTTAAGATTTTCAAACCATTCTCGATGAAATTGCTGCTGATTTCGAACAGGAAAAGAATCGCAACAACATTTGCCGTGGTTGAAAGGTTCAACTGCACGAAGCGGATCGGCAGTCGCGAGTGGAGGTTGCACCCCCCCCCCTGCTTCTTTCCCAAAGACCAAACAGCCAATCCTTTTTTTTCTCTTTTCCCTCCCTAAGTTCCTTCCATCTATCGCCCCATGCCCCGAAATATACGCACCCGAAAATACAAATGGTCCTAGCTTCACTGAAAAGCTGATAACGCCCGGAAAACGACCACGTGTGGATAAAGCCTATGATGTGTTCATTAGACTTTTGCAGAATAATTTATTCGTGCTGAATTGGCGTAAAAAGTTAAGCTGTTGTGGAAAAGAACATAACCGTTAAATAATACACACGTCAACAGCGATTCATTTATTTGGGTCCGATAAGTTGCAGCCTCATTGTTCGACGGCGGGTTGGTCGCTTATAGACTCTTCTTCCAGCCAGAAAGAGCTTGTTTTGGTGGCTTTCCCTGGAAAAAAAAAGTAAAGTAGTACCTAATAACAGCCAAGGACTTGGTATCAGAGCATTGAAGGCGGGTATTCACCTGAACGTCGGAGCGGCCCTCCTTGGTGATGACAGTTCCGTCGGGCTTGACGATGATGAATGCTGGGATGCCGCTGACCGAGAATTTCGATGCAAGCTCTCTGGAACAAAAACCCGATTTTACAAGGCCGTTAAAAAATCTATTTATAAATACCGTTCCATCAGCGTCTCTTTCAACTGAAAGCTACAAAACCGCTAAAAAATTCATTTATAAATACCGTTTCATCAGCGTCGCTTTCAACCGAATGCTAATGCGATCCCAGTCAACGCTCACAACCTTTCAAGTTCATCGGAAACCTTACTGAATTTTCGCGTCCCCATGTGGAATGTGCAGCCAGTCACCATGCGCCTCTTGCAGATACCTAAACAGACCGCATAATAAAACGAGAGAACTTTACTTTTTCAGGTCGTCCGACGATCGATCGAAGGAGACAAACACAATTTCGAACTCGCCATCCTCGTGCAACTCGTTGTAGAAGTCCTAGAATGCAAAAGCTATCATCACGCCCAATATTTTCTAAAACAATCCCCGCTACGCTCGGAAGCATCGGAGTACAACGTCAAAACTTCAAAGAAACTCGCCTTCAAAACTGGCGTGAATTGGCGGCAAGGTGGGCACCAGTGAGCAGAGAAGTAGAGACCCACGACCTTACCCTGCAAAACAACACTGGAAGAATGGAATATGAATACCTCAAGCTCCTTCGCATCGTGTTTGGACCCGTCAGCCTTGCGGAGATCGGCACCGGCTAAGAGCTTCGACATCCTTCTGAAAAAAACTGATGAAATCTACGCCGCAATTCACGAAATAGAAAAAAGAAATTCGGTGAGTGGAAAACACTTCGCATTCGCGAAAATCAATAGCGGACCCACTATGTGGCAAAATAACCAATCCGCGCCACTGATAAGAAAGTATTGACCTGAAAATGAGCGAGCTGTTGATGAGGCGATTGCGAACCGGAGTCAACATGAAACGGCTAAAAAAATGTGAACGGCAGTTGAGGCATGGAAAAACGGGGGGTATGACTCAATATACGGCAAGAGACAGGAGGCGCAAGGTCCGCGGCCGGCCACAAATCAATGACGATCGCTGAGGGGGAGGACGGGGATGTTGAAATGGGCCAAATATTGGACACGCTTTATACTGCGAGAAAACTGGTGATCGCAATGAATAAGACGTTTTATCATTGTAAATATTGCACCGGTGCAAACTGGCGGAGGTGGAGGTTATTCATGAGGCAACAAAAATAGGAAATCCCGGGTAAAAGGTATCGTTTCCAGCGAAACATTTCTTGCAATAAAACGCCCAATGGGTCCTAATCGTCTAATCCTAAGCAAAAATGGGCCATGAATTTGCGCAACCCGGTGAGCCCAAACAAAAATTTAAAAATTTAAAAGCGTACAAATGTGTATTTCCTTAGCAAATAAATCAGGCGTGCAAGAGTTACACGATGAGGATTTAGATTTCGGACTGGATTTCGGCGATTTCGCAGACTTGGCCTCGGCCGTAGGTTTTTGCTGATCTTTGGTAATACGAAGCATTCTCAGTCAGGCGTTTACCTTTAAAATAAGTTAATAGAATCGTGATTTGAAGTGCATGTAAAGCAGTCCCAAACCCGAAATAAAAATAAAAATTCGTGATCCGCAAAATTCGTCGAAAAAACAACGAAGTGTCGGAAACTACGAAAGACAACTAAATACGTATAACCGGAGCTAGCAATCTGCCAAACGGCTTTCATAAAAGTAGTTTTTAAAGGGCTGCCGACGGCATGTGTCGATCCCCCATCAACAAATTGGCAAGTAGCCAACAGGGCAGAGAGCGCGCCCAGGGGGGAGGCGCAGAGACATTTTCTTTCCCGCGCGTAATCGATTGCATTATGCCGCCCCTATCCCTTTAATTTTTGAACTTTTGACTACGAAAATACAACGTTTTACGAGTTTCACAGATTTCACAGATATGGCGTAAATACATAAAAGAGAGCAGGAGAGCATAGTTGTTTGGGGACAGCCGCCGTGGCAGTGATTGTTTGCGGGGCACCCTGACGACTCGCCCAGTCCGCGATGCAGGGGAACGACGCTAGAAACTACAAGGCGCATTCTTGATACGTTAGACACTAGAAAAGCTTTGATGACCAAATCGGTGGAATATTCTGGTTCGCCTGACCGAGACGAAAAAAGCGTCGAAAACAGCTACTTCCAAATCAAGCGCGCATGAGACCATAATAGAGATTTTATTGGATGGCCGCCTTGTTGAAATGTAGTCTGGACTTTAGAGCTTGGTAGATATGATCGCTTACCAAAAAGGGTGGCTTCATTACTTTGGTACTTGCCTGTTAGGGGGGAAACTAATTTTTCCCAGCATTCCTGTACGGTCATATAACAAAGCATAAACTATTTGATAGAATTTTGCGCAGTTTCCAGATATAAAATATAATTACGAAAAACACTACAGTAAAAATACGTATTTATTATGGACAGGTAAAAAGACACGGAAAGGCAAAAATTAGTTTCCCCCCCTGCGAACAGTTCGGCACCATTTATTTTACAGCAAGAAGGCGGTGATATCACTTTGTTTTTGTTTGTTATTTTGTAACTTATAGGGTAGGATATTATTACAGGTACATGTTTGACCAAAATCCCTCGATCAAACAACCCAGGAAATAACGCTGCTCTTGTGAAGTGCTGTTCTGGACAAAAGTACGATCCTTCCTTCTACAAATTTATTCATTCACAAAAAGCGGATCATACAGGACGGAATTTTAAAATGATTGTAAAAGGCGTATGTACACTGTTATAGTGGGGGATGGGAGGGCTGGCAGGTGAAAAAATACAAGAGTCACCCGGTCTTCCGTGAAATCAGCGAACATTGACCAATTGGGGGGAAGGTATTGGGGGTCTCGCGGGGCGAGTCTTTTTTTGTGCATTTTGAATTTTTACAATTTTTAGTCGATTTTTGAAGGGTGTTTATGAAAGCAGCGGGACCACGTATAGAAAAGTATTTGAGGGCGGCGGGGCGAGAAATCCAGTTTGATAGCCAGTATCAGCCTGGGTTTAGGTTGTGATTTCCGGGGGTGTTTATTGATCGGCACCATAGACGCTCTCATCGCTGTAGGCGATGTAGAGGAAGAGATCTTCTTCGTGATGATCCTGGTACAGCTGGCCCATTGTCGTCATTGTTTGCGGGATCACGTTGTTGACGAAGAAGAAGAGCGCGTCCTCAGGCCGCAAATGGATCCTAAACGTTCCATTGGCATCCTTGCTTTTACATAGTTTTTATAGCTACCGTTGTTAGTTTTGACTTGCCTCTTTCGGATCAAGAAGTAGAACTGGCCAACAGTCAAGTCCGAGGGCACCAAGTATTTCTTCTTATCCAAATCACGGAGGCGCGACTTCGGGGCCTTCTCGACAATAACCTGAAATACCCTGATCGTCGGACCTAAGTTTTTATATCATATCCCCTAAAATATGTCCGCCGTTTCAATCTTGGCGCAAATTGCCTTCGATCACTTACCGGAATGCGGTCGGGGTACTTCCTGCGAATCTTGTCCCCCTCAGCGCGGCGCTTTTCGAAGTTGTTCTCCTCCTTGTACTGCCACTTCATGATGCTTGACGGTTCTAGAAGATATGTATTAGAGTCGCTTCTTTCCTAAAATGAACAAAATCGAACGCGTTTTCACGGTACAGTAGATGCGATAAGAGCAGCACATGTTGGAGGGGGCGGGGGTTGCGAAAGACTTCTTGTGCAAGAAATTACCAAAGCACAAGGCCACTCACCAACAAAAACTTTGATATTAATTATAGGCGAACGCGGCGGCAAGAAGCCCCTCATGTGCTTTCCCATTATCGGGGGGGGGGGGGGCTTTTTTCTTGGGATCTAATTTTTCAGATCTAAACACTGGAAGTGTTTCTTAATGGTTTTTACTATCCCTAAGCGCGAAAACTTCACAAAACTTTAAAAAAAACGTAAAAAGGATAGTTTTAGTTTCTTTTTAACTTTTTTATACGGTTTTTCGAGTTGAAATATAGTTTTATTTTAGTAAAAACAATTAAAACAGTTGAAGTGACCAGAAATTTCTAGACCTAGACAAAAACAAAGTTCGGTTTTCCCCTACCGTTACCCCCCTCCCCCGAAAATGCGCAAGAACCGCCCATTATATCCGATCGTAATTGGCAAGGGCGCCCAGCCGGGCAACCTTACATTTCATACGCGAAACCGTTTAAACGCCCGCAAACAAGTCTAGGAAATCTGGGAGAGCATCTCAAAAATTCGCCGGCACCGCTTGCCTGCCCCGGCACATTGAGATAGACAAATACACCGCGCGTTTCTCGGGCATACACGGCTGGTTGGCGGGAAAAATTCGAGAAGTCGGGGTGGGGAAGACAGAAGGGGGACAGAGCGCATGAAGGAAAAAGAGAAGCAAGCTGAGCGCCCAGCTGTCGGGTTGTTGGTGGGGGGCAAACCAGGCGAATGGCATTGAGTGGCGTGGAACGGAGCTTGATAAAATGACTGGGTCGCGATTGTGTCGGCTAAATACCCTGTTTTGGGCGCGCACAATCGGCGCGTGACCCCCGCACCTTCTAATGATTCAAACTGGGGCGCAGGCAGCACAAACGTATCGATTTTCGATGTGACCCAGCGTCGTCGGCCGGGCATATATGACCCGGAGAAAAGACATAATTTCCCAACTCTCAAACCGACGACTCGACGGCGCCCTATTTTTCGATGCAACGAAATGGGGGGGGGGGATTGTTGCGCAAGATTTTGGTTGCGAAATGGATGCAGATCACTCAGAACTTTTGCAGCTCGGCTCCCTGTTTGCCTAAGGGAGTGTAAAGTATACCAAAATCTTCGTTTTTATATGCGGAGTATTTTGGCATACTTTACAGCCGTTTAGTATGACGGCGAGCCGAGATACAGTCGGTGAGGATCATCGTATCAGCTTAGCTGCAGTTTGACCTAGAGTGAAATCTAACCGGAAAAACCTATGTGGTAACCCAAACCTACATTCATAGCAAAAATAGAATAGTATGTTGGGCCTCGGTTTTGGCTGCTTATCGCCGGAACAAAAATGCTATACTAAGGCACCTTCTGGGCGCATAACCTATAGGGTGCAGGTAGAATATGCCTAAACGCAAAACTAAGCTAGCTAAAGAAAAGGCGTAGACCGAAACCTTGCCGCTAACAAACAAAATCAGCCGTCGACAAGCAATGTGTGGGATTGGTAGGCGAGAGGAGTGACCAGCAGTTGCCATGTGACGAGAGACGGGGGAGAGCCTCGAGATCAGCTGATGTGGGTAGAGCATGGCGACTGGCGAGACGCAGACGCTATTGATCCAACAGGGTCCGCGCCGGGACCCGACCCAGCATTGCCACCCAACAACAAACCGTCAATAGGCAAAGATCGCCAAGCTGAAATCACATGAAAGAAAAAAATGTCTGGCCCGGTCACGGGAACACCCCCTTTTAGGGCGCCTAGATGCTTACAAGCAGGCGTTTTTAGTGTCGCGTGGGGTTGAAGTTGGGGCCAGCCTACATTGTGCATTTGCATTGGTAAAAAAGGCATCCGCAAACTATAAAAAAATTCTCGGCTTGCGCCGAAAAAACTTGGTCGGCTAAAGTACCTCGAAACCAGAGTAAAACCCCGGGCAAGATAGGCCTCATCCCAACTGGAAACCCCGCCGACACTAAAAAACCCTTCGTCCTCATCTTTACCATCAAAAAGGGGTGGAAAATTGTTTTTGCCCATGAAAACAATCTTTATTTTCCTCTTTGTGGACCGTAAAGGTGGGTGCGGGCCCTGTAGTTTACGATCTCCCGAATCTTGTACAGTTAATATAAATCAACTTTATCTAACAATTAAAAGCGTAACTGAAATCGAAGTGGGCGCATAACTAGTATCAACGAGGGCGTCGGCCGAGATCTTCTAAACACAACATTAAAAAAAAACAAAAACTCTAACCATGATGTGTGGATTCCGTAGGGCGCATGTCGACGTAGAGGTAGTCGTCAGCCGGGTCCCTAAAAAATAAACGGCATATCCCCCAAAAAAGGAGTCGACCAACGAATCGAACGAAAAACTCACAAATCACGACGTCCCCTTTTCGAGCGGCGTGGGCCGGCGTCCTGGTCCTCCATCAGAGCTCTAGGCCATCCATCTTCGGCGACACCATTAGCACTAGGCGGTGGGGCCGCTAAAAATCGGAGATAAGGTCTCCACAAAAAGGATACCTTGACGATGGTATGCTGCCGGTGACTGGGACCCTTGGGAGCGACTGTTGGAGGGATGCGACGCTGACGAGACTAGAAAAGCCAAGTTGCATGTGATCTATCGCCGGTTGGTACTGGACTGTTAGCGGGGGGAGTAACTTTTCACAGCGATGAAACTCAAATTAGCCCGGTAATCCCGGACGACCACATAGCAAAATATGAACCCTTTTATGACATTGATCAGTCAATTATATAAAAATTTTATAAAAATCATAATAGTTTTTGAATGGAATTACAGTGTCGAAAACTGCCAAAAATACATTATACATTATCAACAGGTAATACAATAGGTATAGCTGGAAAAAACAAAAAACCCCGCTAATAGTCCAGAAACAGCCCGTCACATCTGAGCCTTAAACGTACCCGTTTCCGTTCCTCCCCGGGATGCATTTTGCTGAGTCGATGTCGAAGAGCGGGGTGCTAAAGACACATAAAGTTGCTCACAATCGGCTCACAGGCGGCTTGAGAACATTGAGAAGCTCGTGATGAAACATCATCCAAGATGGAACGAATAGCAGCCTCGGACGCACGAAGCGCAGAAATAAATCTAATAAAAAAAGTGAACGCAAAAGCCAGAATTCCTTGCCGTTCACGGAATTCTTCGGTGGAGCCCAATTCGTTGTACGCTCTTAGAATGATGTTGTACTGGTTTGCAGTAATATTCAGATAATCCCCGTCCAAGAGAGACTCAGCGAACCGTTTCTTTCCGTAATCCTTTCGCTGTCGCTCATCGCCCAAGGGATAACGGCTTTCTTCTTCACGAGAGGCATCATTCTGCAAATAAATGACGTTATCAAATCAAGCCAATACTTTGAGGGCAAAACGCCATTAGATGGGCCGTATACTGGTAGCGGGTTCTTGGGGGAAAAAAATCGGGGATTTCGCCTCAAATCGAGGATTTTTCAGAACAGGAAGATCTGCTGAATTATGGAGTCGTCGCAATCGGGGATTTTAAAATTGGCCGTCGGGACTGGCTAAAATCCCCGTTTTATACAGCCGTGGAACTCCGGCTAAAATACTCAATTTCGTCCCCGCTACCAGTATTGAGCCTTAGATGCAAACGAAGAAAGTACGTACCGCCGACAACGAGCTACTCGACGGATTCCTCAAGCCATCAAAGTCCTTTCTCCACGTAACCCCATAGCTGGGGCCCGGTTCGTCGGCATCATCTTCTATGGTAAGAACTTCGGGAGACCGGTGTTCATCGCGTCCCACATGGGTGGTTCGATTCGAGTGCAGCTGCTGAAAAAAAATAAGAGCTCAACGAAAGCACACCTGCAAAAAGTCTTCGAGACTGTTGAACACCGGCTTTGGCGGCCGCGAAACATTATACTGGCGCGGGTTCTAAACGTGTACATGTCCAGCAACCGGTACTGGGCTGTTAGCAGGGGGAACTAAGCATTAAGGAATTTTCCTTTTTCCATTTTGCGAAAACGCGTATCTATTCCGTATATTTCCCCCATAAAGTGTTGTCACTTTGTTTTTCGCAAAATTTAAGCCTATTTGAATCGGATAAACTTTTTTAAAAGTTAGAAAAACGCTTGCAAAAGTCGAAAATTTGGTCATTTTTTGGTCGAAAAAATTGCATTTTGGACCTAAAAATAATTTTTTTATAAATTTTGTAAAGTTTTATGCTTAGGAATAGCTATAAACAGTTTAGGAACAATTCAACTATTTACATAAAAAATCTAGGCTTGGGCCGAAAAAAGTCCCCCCCCCCGCGAACTCATACATTTTTATAATTCTTTGCAGTTTTTTATATCCACAAAAACTAGAAAATACTATAAAAACATTGATTCGTTATCGGGCCGTACGCAGATGAAAAATTTTGGTTCACCCCCCGCCAGCAGTCCAGTGCCAAACCACCATCATTTTTTGCTCACAACAGTAACAGGAATTTGAAAATAATCGCTGACCAAGTAAGGTTCAATCAGATGAGCCGGTACGCCACCATCGAACGTCGCATCAGATGAGTCACTTCGACGGTAACCCTGAGAAATAATTCTCGTCGCCACAAAAAGCGCTAATTCCTTTCATACTCGGAAAAATGCCATAAACTGGGGAACAACAAAAAGTTGCTGGCTATTGAAGTCTTAATAAATTTGGTACTATCCTATTTATGTAAATTTTTACGGCTAACGGGTAGATAGTAGATTTAGTCTACAGATCAATTTCAAGAAAGTGGAAATACATCAGAAAATATTTGTAGGCTGAAACGGATAAAAACTACGGCTGTGCCTCTTAATAAGATTCTAGCAGCTTTCGGTTTATCCCACATTTTATAGCATTTTTCAGAGATTGAAAGGAATTTAGCATTTTTTCTTGGCACAAGAACTCATCTCTTTTGGCGAAAACCAAAAGTCCTTTCTAAAAAAAGACTCGTTTTAGCCTTAGAGAGAATTTAGCCCTTCTTGCCTCAAACTTGTTGTTAAGATCATACAATAAGTCATCGGATATTAATTCAGATGAACCCTGATACGCAATACTTCAAAAAAATTTGCCCCGAATATTATGAAGGTGCTCGAATCGTACCTTTCGCGAGCGCCGCTTACGCGGTCGATCGCTGCGGTGGGGCGGGGTACGCGCAGGGGCTACATTGATGATTTCAATATCGGCATCTGGCTCTCTGGCAGCATGTAGCTCCACATCGCTAAGGTCTAAAAAGAATGGTTCTAAAACTACTTAAAAACCCAACCATCCAAGTCAATTACTTCAAATGCGCGTTCTCGCTGTTCTTGTGCCAATGGTTGCACGGTAGTATCTTCACGATGGCTAAAATATAATATATGTGTGATTAATGCCTCGAGGATGGTTACCGATAGACGCCGTTCTCAAACCACAGCTGTGCGGAGAGGTGAGACGATGCGAATTCAAAGAACTCATGACAAAATGGCGGTATCGCGTCTTGAGGGATCTCCACCCGCTTGCAAGCTTGCTGAAAAAATGTAATCGTGTAAAAACCAATCCCAATAAAAAACACCCCTATAACCGGATGCAGAAGTGTGGACTGGAATGATAGCGCACCATTGGAAAGCCCTTGAAACGGCGAGTTTGCAACAATCTTCAAAACCATGTTTTTATTCAACCCCGTTATTTTACAAGGCGTCCTATCGCTTTGCGGTCCGGGGTTGCATACGAGCAAATGCGCCTCAGTTTATCCAATCAAAATGAGCAAATGCTGCCGCTAATTAGATACAGAGGCTGTTCCTCGATGGTTTCAATGCGTTGTAAAACGGCGCGTTTAAATAAAGAGTTTTGAGAATCGTTGCAAAATAACTGAAGCATTGCAAACTCGTCGCTTCAAGGGTTTCCGAATGATGTAACTATCGCACGGATCAGACCGTTCCCCGTCGTGCTAGAGTTTTTTTTAGTTGAAATAATAACCTCAAAGCTAGGAGCGTTGATATGTCCACGGCCGACAGCCATTAGTAGAGCCTCGATTTTAGCATCGATATCCCTGATCGATCCGTCGAGCTGATTGAGAGCCACTGGTAATTCATGCCGCAACCATTCTAGCAGTCGCTGAGGCTCTTCATTCCTTTTAAAGGCCTATAACACAAAAACATTTAAAAATAGAGCCACACTCTACCTCCGGATTGTAGTTTCTCCGCAGCCGGTTAGGGGCCAATTCGTGCCGCTCAAGTCGAAGATCGTAAACCATTGAACGAAAATAAGGTTCGACGCTCAGGTCCGCTCTAAAAATAAATTCTTGCCAAAAACAACTTGATACCGCGTCATGGTACCGTCCTGACATGCTTGTTGCAACAAACTGACTTTGGAAATCGCGTCAATCAACTAAAAACCAGGATTGGTGCCAATTTACGTAGAGACCAACCCTTTTTCGCATGGCATTGAGGGCTCTGTCCGAAAAACGTGACATTTGATTTTTGGCGACCCTAAAAGCAAAAGAATTTAACCAAGTGATGAAAACTACCGTTCATCGTGACTTTCGAGGCGCCCGAGGAGATTATTGTAGTATTTTCGCAAAGCAAATTTTTCACTGTCGAGCGGGACATTCTGAAAACGAAAGTTCAATCACGGCATTTTAATTACCTTCGATTCTAGGGCCATCTGTTCGGAGAAAAATTGTGCCTGGAGTGATTCAATCGTTTCGCTGAAAAATCAGTGATTTCCCACAGAGTATGAACGCTGGGATAAATATCATTCTTAGAAGAAACATACATCACTCCACCCGAATCTAGCTGATGCTTGATGAAAGTGGACTTGATGCCGCACACAGGGCAGGTCGGGTTGGTCTTGAACCATCTAAAAAAATCAGAGCCCATGAAGTACACAAACCTGCGAAGGCAACTGTAGCAACAGCGGTGCCCAAGAGCGTTACCACACCCGCCGGGAACCGATGGATCGTTAGGGACGCTAAAGAATTAGTTTTCGTCCGCAGCAACAGAACGAACCCGAGACAAATCGGACACTTCGCTTCTAAGTCCAGATGCCGATCCGGAGAATTCTGGCCGTCGGTCTCCATCTTTATAAGAGGTTTCATATCAGTGTCGCCGAGAGGCGGCGATTCTTTAGCGCTCGCTGAGCTTGGTTCGCTCGGCAGCGACACCGCTTTTTCTTCAGCCATGCTATCCTAGAAAAAAAGGATTGGGATTAAACATTATTGGCTGAGGAAGGGGGAAATTGGGGGAAACTAGAGTGAACCAGAAACCCGGTCAAGTGCAGCCATCAGAAATTTGCTAACTATGAAGAAAAGAAAAACCCATAAACGATATGGGAGAACCGAAAGAAGCACGAAAAAACACTAAACTAAAAAGGATTTCAGAGCGGCTGACGAAAATCTCAGGGCGGACAAGCGACAACAAATTACACTTCTGAGAAAACATGGCGTAATCGATTTCTGAAAATTTGATAATTTCTTTCTCTTTAGCAACCCGATTTCGCAAATTATCAGCAAAAATTCTCCTTGGTTGGTAAAGCACCCGCGGGCGCTCCCTTTTTGCCCTTCCGGCCGAATGGGAAAGGCTCTTATAACCTTTTTATCATCAACTTTAATAATTTTGTGCCTGAAGCCGAATTTGACTCGAAGGGGGAAGGAGCTTGGGCCGAGGTCTCAACTTTTGAAAACCAATGGACCCTGCTGAGTCGAAAATAATCAAAATCAGAACCCAAAAAGCTCATTTTCCTTTTTAAAAATCGATTTTAAAAAACGGCCAGTGCATGATGTGCTGGTGTAGGCTATGAAAGGTTGGACGAAGGCCAGCTGATTGCAGTCGCGAAGTGGCTGTAATCAACTGGTCTTTCCATATATTGATTTAGTCTTTCGATTATCAACACTTAGAACAAAGATTGTACTTGAAACCAACCAACTTAAGCACGCCGATTTGCTACGCTATTTTTATGTAATCAGATCCTTTTTTCTCGTTTCTTTCCTTTCCAACACTTTTTTTTAGCGGCTTCAATGCCGGACGGACAGTCTGGAGCCCGGCCTCGAGCTCGTGAAGCCCTGCCATCCGCACGTGCTGTCCATCTAAAACGGAATGCGTTCGAGGGCGAGCATTTCCCGGATGGTTCCATCAAGACAATTGAACTCTGCAATTTTCTGTAAATTTGCTTCTTTGGATGATTTTTCTTTTTTTTTATGCAGGACCTTCGAGCACACTTATATTGGCTCGGGACCCAACCTGAACCTGATCATTGGCCCGAATGGTTCGGGTAAAAGCTCGATTATCTGTGGAATTTGTCTAGCCGTCGGAGGCTCCCCAAAGGTTGGTCTTTGATGTCGACGTATTTATTACCTTGATTTAGCTACTCGGACGATCTGAAGTGCTCACCGACTACATCAAGATCGGATGCCAACACGGTTATGCCGAAATCACAGTGTATGCCCTCCTGTTTGATAGTTGATAGAAATATATTTAGGGCCGATTCAAAGCACGATAGGGGCGAAGCACGTTTCCGGATCTACCTTCAGAGATCAGAAAAGACCCCTCTATATTTCCTCAACGATTTGAAGGTATCGAAGCAAGCCGTCATTATGAAAGCCCATAATCTGAATATCCAGGTTTGCACGGTTTCGCTGATCACAACTTCTTCAGATCGAAAACCCATGCACTTTCTTACCGCAAGATAAGGTCAAAGGATTCGCTGCTCAAAATCCTCAAGAATTGCTGAAGAACACGGAGAAGGTTACTTTCCATAAATGACTGGGCACGCATTAATTTAGGCTGGTGATGTGAAACTCTTCGAGCAGCACGAGGAAATTCTGACAAAAAAGAAGGAGGAAAGAGAGTTCCAGAAATCAGTGCAAGATTGCGAGAGCAAATTAGAGGTATCGAGTTTTGAGACAGTGTTTTTACCTTTTTTTTAGCAATGCAAGAACCAGATGATCTTATTGGAGCCGAAGGTTGAGCACTACAAGAAGCGAAAGATGATGGAGGTGCAGCGCCAGAAGCTAGAGCAAAAGCGCGTTATATTGGTGGGTTTTTCTTGACGCCGCCTACAACTCGCTCCTTTAGGCCTTCGAGGATGCGCAAGCAAAGTATGAAGCGGCTTCGGAAGACACAAATGAGATCAAGAAGCAGATGGCTGATAGGGAAAAGGGACAAGAGAAAGCTAACAGATTATTGAAGAAAAGCACGGAACAATTGGAAGCCGTGGAGGCGTCTGAGAAACTTCTCGTGAGCGGTTTGATAACGTTTACGAAGGATCAGAAAAATGCAAGATTTGTTCATTTTTAGGGCAAAGCTATCGCAGAAAATGTGCGGAAGGTTAACGATAACGTGGACGCGAATTGGTATATCAATAAGGTAATCCCAGTTACTCTTTTTAAGGATTTTTTTTCTTCAGATGGAAGACGTCAAGGACAGACTGGCTACGGCGCGGGAGGAACGGCAGGGTTGGTGCAAAAGGTATGTATGCGTTTAAGTTTAGGCGTTGCTATAAAAACCTGTACCGCTGTTTTCATATTCAAGAAACGTCGGCTCTCGAATTGGCCGATGGATTGTGTTTAGGGTCGAAAAGTTGGAGGCCGAGTGTAGGGAGATTGAGGAGCGACTAGAGCAAGAGCGTGATAAGCGTGGTCATTATGAGGTATCAAATAAGATGTTACTACTACAGTTTTTATTTTGTAGAAAGTCCTGCGGGATTTGTCGGAGCAGCTACGCGAATTGACCGCCGGATTGGATGAATCGGCCGACAAAGTGACGCGCCTGGAAGCAGACAATCGGGAGTTGGAGGCGCAATTGAAAGGTGTGCTGGAATGTGATAGGAAATCTTAAATCGGTGATGGTCTCTCTAATCTTGCAAATCTTCGGGATCATCTGGCCTTCTCCAGCGTTGTTTTTTTACAGATGCCGAATCGGTCCAGGCGCGCAACTTCGCAAACTTGGAGCGCCGCATGCAGACATTACCTCAATACGCCTTGACTGCATATCGGTATTAAAGGTGGCGATAAATCATGCTGTTTTAGGGAATACCTACAAAATAAAGGCCGCTACAAATGCCCCATCTACGTGCCATCGGTTGATGTAAGATAATTGTTTTTGGTTATAAATCGACCCACTTCAGATCACGATCCGGCCAGGCACTGCCAACTCGCTGAAGGTCGAAAACTCCTTGAACTTCCGCGACCGCACCACGTTTATCTTCGGGTGTAAGGATGATGAGATGCAGATGGCCAAGCATCACCCAAAAATCGCGACGACCGTTGTCGAACCACCAATGGTGAATTTTGGTTTGTTTTTCTCGATCGCATGGGTTCATTGCAGAAATATTTATTGTTTTTAGATTGAACAAACGTTGCGGCATCTCGCGGATAATGCGCTTCCCGACGTCGCAGTCCAAAGCGGAATCGTGGGCACGATGCTGGACCTCGTCGACTGCCCGGACGCCGTCCGCGTCTTTCTAACCCGCGGTTGCCTGGTGTGCCTATCTTTCACGCGTAGTAATTATCGTTTTAGTGGGACAAAATCTACATCGGAAATGCCCGCGTTGATGAGAGGTTTTATGATGTGGCCAACGTGATGAAGCACCAATGGCCGTTTGGCCGCATCTTCACCGACCATCATCAGGTAATGCCTTGCGATTTTGATTGGTTAGCGGTCTTGGAATGAACTAAATATGTTCTACCGCCGATATTTCCGTTGGAAACCGTATGATGACATTTAAGCTATTGTAATAGCATTTTTGTCGCCAATACTGTTTTAACTACGAAACGGTAATCCTAAACGAAAATATTTGTTTTGTAGAAAGTATTTTATAATTTTTTGGTAGTAAAAAACAACAAATGACAAGTACTGCTTTGTGGAATTTGACCGTAAAGTTCTTTTAGGTCAGCTGGTCCGTCTCCATGTATTCGCATGAAGTGCTTGTCGACCAAACTCGTCTGACGTCCGCCCATCAAGAATCCTTTAAACCGCTCACGATTCGTTATGAACAAGTCGACGAACAAAAAATTCGACGGTATTCCTTGTATTTTATACTCGTATCTCGCTGTAATTTAGTTTGAGGCTCCAAGCAAAGAAACTGGGTGACGAGAAGGAGGGTCTATTGGAAGAGCGAAGAACTGTTAACGGCGAGCGAACAAAAATCAGAGCCAAATTGGTATGTTGTTTCGATCTTCTATCATGCAAGATCGCTTTTAGCAAGATACGCTGCGCTTGCAGAAGGATGGATCCAAGCTGAAGAGCGTTCTCGAAGACAAGCAAAGCGAGTATGCTTTTAAGGCTAACTTTATGTCAAACAGGAAGGGGTATTTCAGGACGTCATTTGAACTTTTCAGGCTTGCCATGGTACAACGTATCCAGCCAAATGTTGAAGCCTTAGAAAGGGAGTTCAAGAACATCGCTTCGGAAAGCGTCAAGCAAGCCATCCTTCGTGCCTCGCGTACCACCAAGCAATGCGTAACCTATTCGCTCGCTACTCAGAAACTCATTTTGCAGAAGGAACTTGGCAAGCTTTTGCTGCGCAGGAACGTAGCAATTCATCGGTTGGCCCACGTTCGTGAACGTGTTGAGGAGGCGCAAAGCGAAGCGGACCAGGCGCGCCAATGGATTCGAGCAAAAATTGTGAGCCTTCAATCTTCGGTTACCCTCGGAAACCGATGTTTTAGAACGAGCTGAAGGAGAAGGAGAGGCGCATCGCGACCGAAAAGGCGGCATTTGACGAAGCGAAGTATGCTTTCATAACAACTGTTGATTTTTTAGAGAGACGCTCAAAAAACTGCTCGGCTTTGCGACCCTCGACCGGAACGAGATCCCCGAAGCCAGTCGCGAGGCGTTTGATGATAAGCTCGCGGTATGCTTTCAACCGGGTCTATTTCCTGGCCATTATTACCAGTAGGTGGACGTACCGTCTGCGTAAGCTTAAAGTTAGGTGATGAGACAATGCCCAGTTTTTGTTCATGCTTCATGCTCTTAATTCGCCTCTGTTGCAGGTACTCAATGCTCTTCCCGGAACGCTTGGCGAAATTGACGATCAAATTGCCGACGAGGAGGCGCGCCTCAATCTGATTCGCGGGGCCGGTGCAGGAACGATCAAGGTACGTTGCTTTGTTTTTTACCGACGATATTTCTAGGACGTGGAACGGTTGGAGGAGCTGAAGGGAGAGCAGCGCGAAATGGAGGCAGACCGGGATTCGGCTATCCAACGCAGGGCCCTATTCGACGGCGAGCTCGAGCGGCTTGTGCTGGCGTGAGTGTTTCGCTAGACATCTCATCCCAAGACATCTCTTTATCATTTATGCCACATCAATACCAATCGCAAGGGTCAAACTTTATTAGTCGGGCGTAGCATTTGGCGGATTTTCTGCTCAAAAGCGTCGAGCGCGCTGACCACGGTGGGATCGGTTTGCGAGCTGCGCAGGGTTTTCATCTGGAAGTTTACTTGAATTTTCTAAGGGTCTGCAAACCTGTTCCATCTTCTCTTGATGCGTAAGGGCATTATTTGACATGATCGCCTTCATTTCCGTCGCCATTTGGCCTGCAGCTGGATTTTCTTGAGATAGGGCGGCCATGGCCTAAGAATAGCTTTGACCTTTGGACAGTCTAGTTTGTCTATTCCTGCGATCCTCAAGTTATTTTAATAATTCTAGCTATTTTAATTGAATTAGCAAAATTGGCCTAACAATGACCGTGTAGGTGAAGTTGGCACCATAGAGGGCGCAAATTTTTTTACCTCGTCAATTGAGGCCTTTTGTTCCGGTGTGAGCTCCGGCATCTTGTGATCCATATCTGCCGCCTGTCGCCTTCTTCTCTGTGGCTTCACGGCGTTCTAATACACCCAATGATTAAGACCAACTTTTTCCACATACCATGGCCATAGTTTTCGCTTCTTTGACCTTTTCCCCAACGTTGGCGTCCGACTCCAGCGCGGCACTGACGTCTTGGTCGAATTTCTCCACTTCAGCTTTCAGGGTGGGGTTCGTTTCCAATTCACTACGAATTGTACCGAGCTGAACGGTATCAGGGTTTTGTGGCAACTGTATTGCGCTTACCGCGTTCTCAATCTGAGCTGGGCTTGGAGGGGCTGATCCACTTTGATTCTGCACAGTCATAATTGCCGTCTTCACCTTATTCACAAAGTCTTTGGCCTCGGGACTGAGGGCGGCTTCTTCCTAAAATATGCTTTGTAGCGTATGATATCTTAATTCACTAACCTCCTCGATCTTTTTCTTTGTATCTTCCGTAATGTCAGGCTCACCAGGCGCCCCTTGTCCAATGGCCAAAACGAAAATCGCAGAAAATAGAATAATTTCAAGTCTCATCCTGGGAATATTAGCCTGAATACGGTAGCTGGGAATGCGCACTGACCTTGTTCTAGCCGATCCGCTCGACTTTTAATAAGGCCCTGGATTGGATAATGGTGGGTGACGGGAGTGGAACCAGTATGATGGGCGCCCAACTATTAGGTGACGCATCACCCGCGATCGGCAAACCCTTACAAACACCCATTTCAAAGCATAGCCATCAGAACTAGAGGAAGGTTGACAAAGCAGAAGCCGCCGTAACTGGCCACGGCCTCGACATTAAGCACTCGATTTGGCATCGATGGAGTTTTTGTCATAGGGTTTTTATTCTCTACTCCTCCTCACGGCGCTCTCGGTGACCACTAGCCCGGGCTCCCGTTGGATTCCGGCGATAAATTGGGCGCGCATCGGGACCCTCAATTTTGCTCGAATTGCTCACCCATCGCCCGCATTCGCCGGTTCGTTGGCCACGGCACAAACAGGGGTGAGAGGTTCGCCCATTGATGCCTCGTAAAAATATCCGACTATGCATAGATTTTCGAGATTCCACTGGAGCCATACGGCTACTGGGAGCAGGGGACCGAATCGTTCCAGTGACCACGTACCGTCCTGTAATCAAATAGACACCATTTTTATAGCATTTTACACCGTTTTATAGATATAGAAACTCGTATTAATTCTAAAAATTTTTGCCTTTTGGGCCAAAAATGTTTAAAAAATGGCCCAAAAAAGTCGCTTAATTTTCGGAATTTTAAAATGTTGAAAATATTTTTTGCAACTTTCGAGCATTGCAAAACTAGGAAAAACCTTATAAAAATGCAGTACTTTTTATTAACAGGTTGATGAGAAAACAAAAAGTGTTCCCCCCGCTGTCAGCCCGGTACCACCATAGTCCTTGACTATCGCTTTTTGCCTGAGTGATTGAAGAAAGGATCAAAAAGTGTGGCCAAAAATTGTAGTGTCACTTGACAATTCCAGCATGATCAACACCTATGTATTTTTTATTTCCTCGGAATCCAACGAACTCTTGTGGAGTTGTGCACAACTTATTAAGCAGCATCAGTTGCCTTCTGGTACGAGTCCGATAATCTTCATCTGCGCATCTTCGAGAGCCACCAGGGCAGCCGGGTCTCGAACGCTCTGCACGGCTTGTTTGATCTATGAAATCGTTCCCTTTATTAGGCGAAAACTCAACGAGTTTGTGCCGGTCTTGCGCCGACTCCTGGCTGTTAATCGCGTCTTTGATTGCCAAGCATGCACTTTGGGCCGCTGTCGGGAGGGCAGCGCAAATCTAAAGCTTCAGCTGTGCTTGAAATTCAATATAGCGATGGTTAGCCAGATCAACATACCGTTTCGATCTTTGCTAGCGTGGCTGCGTCAATCCGCGTGCTGACGGCGGTGACCGCATCTCTTTTATAGACCTGCAAAAGTTACGGCACACAAAGAAAAAGAACCCAATGTTCGATGGAAAATGCAGCACCGCACCCAATCAATACGGCGATGATCAGCGGGTTCATCTGGTTGTAGGTGGTGGCCATGTAAATGACCGGCCAGGGCTCGCCTAACAGGCCATCACCGCCCACCCGACGATTCTCGTTTCGGGGGATCAGCCGATTCCCGCGCAGGGGATTTGCTCAGAGTTATTACTCTTCGACCCGGGCTTCAATGCATTGGCTGGGGGAGTTGCGAGCGCTGTAATCTCTGTTTTTTTTTTAATTCGGTGCATCGTATCACGATTCTGAAGAATTCCAAAATAAGAGTTGGGTCAGCGAAAAAAAATATTTCGTTACAGATGGCGAAGCCGAGTCGATGAGCTCATCGAGAAGATCACCGACAACTTCACGACGTTCTTCAAGAAGATGGGTTGGCGTGGCGAGGTGGAGCTTATCAAGCCGGAGGATACCAACCGCGTAGGGACTTTAGGTTACTCAAATATATGTTCGTCATCTCACAAGGATGCGTTGTTTAGTGTCCTCGGGAGTCCTAACAGTGGAGTCGAAGCCTGACTTGTGCGGAATTTATGCTGATTCCATATATGCGTCCCAAATTGCGAGACCGAGATTTTCCGAACGCTAAGAGCGAGAAAGGCGAAAATAAGCCACTTTCAATGGTTTTCCTGGCTTAAATAGCTCATAGCATCAGAAAATCGCGATTTCGCAAATTTAACTTTATTCGGAATCATGGCCGAGTTCTGCACAAGACAGGGTTGGTCCCAACTTGGACCCCAACGCCACTGAAAAACGTCTCCTTTTCAGCTGGATGTCGAAAAGTATGGAATTGGCATCAACGTCTCCTTCCGCGAACACGAACGAATGCGCCGCTTGGACGATAAGGTTGTCATCTTTTGCTTAACATTATCATTCCGTTTTGAGACACAATCCGGTGGAGAGCGTTCGGTGTCGACGATCCTCTACTTGTTTGCCCTCCAAGAGCTTTGCCCGGTGCCTTTTCGATGCGTCGACGAGATCAATCAAGGTATGTGATTCAACCCACTACCCACAATCTCGATTTTCCAGGAATGGACCCGAAAAACGAGCGCGCCGTCTTCAATATGATGGTTGATTTGTTGTGCAACACGGGCACGTTGAAGAACACACAATATTTCCTGTAAGCAATTGGCCACATTTTTTGCAACTTTGTCTTTTCAGGCTCACCCCTAAACTGCTTCGTGGACTCGATTTCGGTGATAAAGTCACGCCACATATCGTCCACAATAGTCCAATGCTGCCTGAAGATGTTCTTGTAAGTTTTCAGGTTTTGCTTATTTTTGAGGCCAGGGTTGTTCTAATGGTAGTTTTGGTAGCCGTGTGGTCAATATAGAATAATGTCTTTTTTTATAGAAATGGGACCACCACGACTTCATCGGAAGACTGTAAGCGTCGTCGATCATGCTTCGGAGCGAATTCTCCAGATTATCTTTCTTTAATTGTTGATTTTTGTCGCACTGTTGTTCATCTTATCTCAATACTACTCGGGTATCTTATGAATCCGGTGATGCTATTATTGCTCTTGCGATTTTTATCAAGCATTTATTATAAAGAATCACCCGTAATCAAAATTGCACATGCTCGTGTCACATTCTATTTTTTTGGGTTGCCGTGCCGGGGCGACTTACGAGCCGTGCCGAAGCGCCATTGTGCCTTTTTTAGCCAAGTAACTACGTTTTGTAGGTTTTAGTTTAGATTAGTTTTTAGTTTTCTTCGGCTATCACTGGGAGGACATGATCGCGTCCGGAGTGTTGACCTTTTTGTAGGCCTGATGCCGCCATTTCCCACTGACTACTCGGGTCCAATTGGTGACATTTTGGGTGCAGAGGAAGATGAGGAGCAACGTTAAAAGGATCACAATGAACATGAGAGACGTCGTGATCAGAAAGTTGAGGTTAGAGGCGTGGCTTTCGATGGCTTCCGACTCGATTGCGGTAGTCGTGGTCGCGACAATTGGTGGGGTCTAAAGCATCAACCATTTTACACGATTCGGTAGCGCATCAAATTTAGGGAAATTATTACCGTTTCGGCTAGCGGTCGCTGAACATCGACCGACTCTAGGCCGGCATGAAGCAGGAAAGCGAGCAAGTGCTGTCGCGAGCGTACCATCTGCCCGAGAAGCCATCCAGGTGCCGTTTCCTCTGAATATTTTTGTTGATTGTGGGGGCATGCTCGGGCTGGAGGGATGTCGAACCCCCGGGCCATGGTGGCCATCAGAAATTCATGAACTCTGTCGTTTAGGATTGGAGATGGGCACACTGAAATGGGGGAAGGCGCATTCGTAATACCAGGGCGAACCCACATTTTTAAGGGAAGCTCTACGGCTCTATAAATGACCATCTAATGTAATTGTAATTCTCATCTCGAGCCGGCTAAACGATATAATATTTAGCTTGCCGACGGCATTGGGGAGCAAAACCATGGCAACTCGCTGGTGACACTTGTCAGGCCTCATTTGATGAATAACATGTATTCGGCCGGTCGAGCAGGTGACTGCTGGCCGTGCCACGCGTATATATCCGTCGGCTGACCATAATTGGTCTCGATTTGCCGTTGGCGAAAAGGGACTGAAGCCTCTAATCGACCGCAGAGTGGACTTGTTAAAGCAGTGGTAAGATCTGCGCAAAGGCAAGAGAAAAGAAGATCTCCAAAAAAGCCGAAACTGCAGTTGGTTATATATTCTTTCTTTTCTTTCATTCCCTCACTGCAGGCAGCCGTTCCCACCCGCCACACGCCGAATGAAATATTTGAGGTGAAAGTGATCGGCTCTCGTCCTGTTAGTCGGGGTCGGTCACGCTTATTGAACGCTGCGCTATTGATATGGCGGGCAAAAGCTTGCTTCTCCTAGCACACCCATAAATTTTCTTAGCGTTGCTCGCTATTTTCATATTCAAAAATATCTAGAAAACGATAAAACGGTGCTTAGTTTTATGAAATAGGTTTCGGGGCATAGTTAAAAAGCGTAGAATTAGGCTCTGAAGAATAATGGCTACAATAGGCAGTGCCTTATCTGGACACTCGTCCCGTTGACGCTAGCGTAAAGAACCGGAACTGACCGGTGCTAAGAAGCGTGGTGTTGCTGAGGCGGCTGCGGAGAAGGAGTCGGATTTGTGTCGTCGCATTGTCCGCATCGCATCCCCAATGGCCGATTATTAGCTGTCGACGGGAAACCGGTAGCTCCAACGGGCACGTCACAAATGATCCGCACTCCTCAAGCGTTATATAGTCACAATGTGAAAGAGGGCTTGTAATCTATTCGGTGTTTGCTTACAATTAGCTGCTATATACTTGAAGATCCTGAAAACTACCTCATTCAACCACGCGGCCAGCTTTTCGCTCAGCTGATCCGGCGCCGTCCGTGTGCATTCATCGAGGCGAAGGCTGAAAAGCTGTTTATACAAACCGAGTAATTTCCGGCTTACCTTACCCATTCGACGGCGCTGAATTCACTTCGGAATTTGTCCCAGCATTCTTTGCAAATGCATCCCCACGGGGTCTCCTGCAAAAATGGGCAAAATGAGATGCCGTTGCCAGATACAAATACATCGGTCGCTACTCGAGTACTCGATATTCCGCCCGGGTGACCCGATGAGCGTGGCCCCGATTTTGAAGACTGTATCCATCTTGGGGTGCGCCCGTATTTGTTCCGGATGGTGGCCTCTGTTTATACACAAACCAGCTTGCCCCCGTTACTATAACCCGACCGCTGCCCTAGACCTTCCTACCAAAGCGAATGGGCGATCGAATACGGTAATCGTGACCTGACTGGCAACAAATAGCTAATTTAGAGGTGTAATTCTATTTTATTATTATCGCGAAAATCTACATTACAAAAGGTCATTTTCTAGCCATTTCCAATGTATCAACTCGCATTCAGAATGGGGGAATCGCATCCTTAGGGCCTCTAGGGGAATATTCGAGATAATGAACTTTCGGGATAGTGACAACTTTTCAAGGGATTCTCGCAAATTTATCTCGCATTTTGCCCCCATTCACCAACCAATCTAGGGCTTAAGTCTGAAAACTGTAACCCAAAAAAATGCCTCGAAAATCCAAGATGTCAAATTTTTTTTGTCGCCGAGAATTTAGCGCTCCGACCCAACGTGGTAAGCGATCGGTCTCCCGGTTCCTCGTGAGGAGGTGCATGTCGGAATGGGCAGGAAAGGAGACGGGAGACCCGTGGTAATCGTCGATCGGATCTGTGCGTAGTGAGGATGAAGAGGGATGAGGAGTCTCAACCCCTCGACAAGGCCATCCCCCTGCCCTTCTTTTCCAAATTCCCCAAAACCAACAACATATAGATGAGCGATGGAATGGGGCAACAGATGGGGGGTACCTCTCCCTTTCTTCATTGCCAAAGACCCTCGGCTACGGTAGATTATTCACGGTTTAATGGGAAACAAGGCCCCGGCTACCGTATGCCCTCGATTGGCCTCGGTCCAACCGATTTGCGAGGTTATTTGGTGATTGTTTGGTTAGGGCTTGCTGGCGGAGGAGAGCAGCTGGTTGGGTTGTGCGGATCGGGAGGCGGAGAGCCTCATAAAGTCGTCGTTTATTGGGTTGATTCGCAGCGGGCCGGCGATAGGTATCCCATGGCTCTCAGGAACGCTTGGGGGATGCTGAATGCATACGCGCCAGATGGGCTTATACCCACCTGAGAAGAGTTGTATCTATTTTCGTAATCATGCCTCTGACAAGGTTCTTTCGCATTATCGGGGGCCCAACTTTTTCCAAAAATCTAATTTTTGAAATATAAATAGCGGCAATTTTCCTTTTCCTAAGCGTAAAAACTATATTTTTTTTATTTTTTAATAAAAATAATAATAACAAAAATGGCCGTCAAAAATAAATGAGTTTATTTTTATCTAGCGAAAAATAAAAAATAGGTTCACCCTATTGATTCGAAAGCCCTCTAGGGCTTTCGAGCTATCGTTCCGAGGTTCCCTTTTACAAATGTCCCAAAACTTTTTTACATTTCCGGGCTAGTAAAAAGCTCAGAATCCCCTCGCTAGCCACCCACATTTGCCGCCGCAAAAACATAAGCGGCTTAGGGCCCGTAAAACAGAGGGCGGGGGCATAACCCGTCCGGTCGGCCAGCCGCATGTTAACGGTTGTCCTCAAAATCAGCCGGGGGCGCTTTTTGATTGCCTTCCGCCCAATGGAAGTCCATATGTTTAGTGGGGACCCCTGCGGGACAATGGAAACACCGCCCAATCGGCTACACTTGTAGAAATGCATTACGCGTATAAAGGGGCCTGAAAAGGCGTACCAATTGGATCGAAAAGGAAAGAAACTGCCGCTTTATTGTGCGCTATTTTCAATAATATACTATATTAATATCCACAGTATCGGAGATGACTAGGAAAAATGTTTCATCTTTCATCGGTCACTTTCAAAAATCGACAAATTCTCCAGTTTGCAAGGTCCAAAAATAAGGGTTTAGGCTTAGATTAGGCTTAGGCTTAGGGCCAAGCCTAAACTACATTAAGGCGGTTATTTTAGCGAAACAGAAAAAACACTCCAAATTTCGCAAACCTGATTGCAAAGTTGTGGCCGATTAAAGAGGGATGACGGCGTCGGGGCTGCAGAAGAGCCCAGAGAACAGCTAACGAAAATGGCAAGGAGCAACGCGTACGTCATCCCGATGACATCAATCGTACAAGTAATTGTGGATAGTTAATGTGCGGATAGAGTACACAGTGGGAATGTTGAGAAAACGACAGCGCTAGTCCAGGCTGGCCGGCAGCCAGCAACCCCTGAGGGGGGCGGAGCCAATATATTCCACTACACCCCCCCTAACCACCAGTCGTCCTCCCGTAAACCGGAAGCCCGTCGGAGGCGCTATGGGTGTCACTTGTGCGAGTTCGTGATGATTTAGCCGTGGCGCGAAATATTGGACCATCGCTTACACATTTTTGGTAGACCATTAGTTATATTTTAGAGTTCTCGTAGAATCACCGGTACCGAACTGTTAGCTGGGGCAAAATTTTTCTTCTCCCGTCTATTAAAAGGCAGTTTCCGAGTCACCCGAACGGCCCCGATACTAGCTTGGTACAGTTTTTTCGACCCTGTTTTTTTGACGCCATCTGAAAGAGCGTAATCAAATTAGTAGGGCTGCATAGTTTTGAAAGTTTAAAATGTTGATTTTCGGTTTTAAATGGCTGTTAAAGTTGCGTACCACGAAAAATTATCTCGAAAAATACTCATCAGAAAAATCTGAAAATTTGTGACAATACGAATTTTAGGGTTCTGATCATTTCTCTAATACATTGCAACACCTGAAAATGACTAGAACATGGTTAAATCGTGTACTCGAAAGAGTTTTTGCAATTTCAGACGTAGGACAGTCGGCCGCCCGTTGAAACTATCGTAGAAAGATGCGCGCGAAAATTCTGCATCGAATGGTGTATTGCTTATCGAGCGGCCACCTGTCCGCATATCTTAAAAATTACGTTTTATGCGCGAAAAACGATGGTTTTTGCGTGGAATCTGGGACTGGAAAGGCGAGAGAGTGCGGGCGGCGCAGAGGGGCGAGACAGCGAGGGTGCTCCAGGTGGCTGCTCTCTTGCAGCATCCGAGCGGCTCCCCCAGGGCTTCTCTCTGTCCGTCGGGGCTCTCTGCCCGTCCCCCACTATCTCGCCTCCAAGACGCCCCAAAACACGCAAAAACCATCGTTTTTCGCGCATAAAACGTAATTTTTAAGATATGCGGACAGGTGGCCGCTCGATAAGCAATACACCATTCGATGCAGAATTTTCGCGCGCATCTTTCTACGATAGTTTCAACGGGCGGCCGACTGTCCTACGTCTGGAAATTGCAAAAAACTCTTTTGAGTACACGATTTAACCATGTTCTAGTCATTTTCAGGTGTTGCAATGTATTAGAGAAATGATCAGAACCCTAAAATTCGTATTGTCACAAATTTTCAGATTTTTCTGATGAGTATTTTTCGAGATAATTTTTCGTGGTACGCAACTTTAACAGCCATTTAAAACCGAAAATCAACATTTTAAACTTTCAAAACTATGCAGCCCTACTAATTCGACTACGCTCTTTCAGATGGCGTCAAAAAAACAGGGTCCAAAAAAACTGTACCAAGCTAGTTCGGGTGACTGGGACATCGCCTTTTAAGAATCAATGGCGTATTTTTATGATTTTTTTAGTGGTTTTAGATTGCTAGAAAGAGATTGCTACAAAGAATATCTTAAACATTTTTTTTTTTGAAAATTCGAAAATTTCGGCCTTTTTTTGGTCAGTGCATAAATTTTCGGCCAACAGCCAAAAATGCGTGTTGTCAAAAGTGTTTTATGAGGCTTTTAATACCTAAAAACTGGGTTTAATCCTCTGAAACTGGTTTAGAGTTCGACATAAGACCGTACAGGATTACTGGAAAAAATGAATCCCCCCCCGTAACAGTCCAGTACCGGCTCACCTGTGCCATAGTAATATACCTTTTGCTCAATTTATTTGGCTATAAACGTGGCAGATTGGCCGTGTGTACCAGCCGTCAACAACAGCGACTTAGAAAAAGCTGGGCAATGAAAAATTGGGATTGGATAGGTCTCAAAAGCACAGGGTCTTTTGCACCAACCACTAGCGGGGCTGCATTTTTGACGAAGGTTCTCAGATAACCGGAATTAGATCGGGAAAGGGGGGACAGGGAAAGGAAAAAGCACAGTCAGCGACCCGCTCAAGGAACACCAGAGGCGTGTGTATGTGTGTGGGGGAACAAGTAAAAATGAACGAGGTAGAAGAGCGGTGCGACGTAGTGTGGGTTCGGGCAGTCTTTCATGGCATTTGTAAGCCTCTAGTCGAGATGAACGCAACTCTGGGTAAAATTCGCACCTACACGTAACACCATGAAAGACGGCCCATTAGTTCATCACGTTTGAGGGTCGGTCAAAAAACGACCAGTGGAATATCGGGAGCTACGGGGGCCAAACAATAACAAAACAAGCGTGCGACCCGGTATTTTCGGGGGCGCCTACGGACGACAAAAAAACTAGCAATGGGAGCGCGGTTAAGCCTCGACCGGCGAGGAACCGTCTCATCTACTCCTGGGTGGCCGGGGGGCTGTTGAGCGAGTCGCGCTTTTTCTTCAGTTCTTCCAACAGAGCCCGCGTGTGCTGCGTCTGTAGCATGGATGAACGCGCCTTCACCTTCTCTTGAGCAGCATCAATGGCGAGTTGGAGGCCTTCCTGAAAAAAAGAGACAAATAAGGGAAACAAAGACGAGAGCAAGTGTAGGTTACTATATTTTCTGCGAAACCCGCCGGCTTCCGGAGGATTTTCGAGAAAAGGGTTTTTAAAAACCACTTTCTGGATGCATACGCTTTTTGGTTCTGGTTCGTTAGCCGGGGGGGGGGCATCTTTTGTCGAGCTTTTTTTCCTTGCGCTGTATTCTAGATTACGTTATTTCCAACTGTAATGCAAACTCTTCGTATATATTTCATTCGCTATGGAAAGGTGTTAACAGAATGACGAAAAAATGGCAATTATCGAAAATTAGCTTACCAACACCATTTGCGAAGAGGTTCTGTCTTTGCCATAACTATTTTAAATTGGAGCCTTTTGAGTTGTAATTAAAACAATTAGTATATTTTTGCATGCCCCTATTGGATTGGGTCCCGAAAAAATAGGGAAAACATCGAACAATCACGGGACTCCCTCACCCCGCTAACGAACCAGAACCCGCATTTTTGGGAGCTTTATGGTGGCTTTTTGAAAGCGACTTGAGGAAAAAAGCATCTTGGAGAGCGCCTAATCCGCATAAGTTCAGCTTTTGAAAAAATTGTCTAAATTTCGAATGTCAAATGCGGAAACTGCGCGAAGACGTGTTGGTTGATAAGTGGCCAAGGACGCACCGGCGTATACCAGTCTTCGCGTTTCAGCAGCTCGCGTCCGGCATAGAAGGTGCCCTCGCGGTCGATATCGATGCCCTTCAATCCCTCCTAAATTCATCAATTTCAGCCCTATAATAAAAAACTAACATCGTAATCAAATTTCAGATAGTCGGCCAACAGCAAGCACAACTCAGTCGGCAGCTCGCTCAGACTGGTGGCATTGACCAGCAGGATTTCGACGGCGTGGACAATGGTCTAAAAATAATGATATGATCCGGTTATCAAAAAACGGAATTACCTGGCAACTCTCATCATTCGGCGCGGCAAGCAGCTCACGTCCCATCCGATAGAAAAGCTCGGTTAGCCGCGGGCCGTATTTCTGAAATTCTGTGTTTAGTCCGAATCTACTGGGGGTTGTGCTAAGAAAGGATGGCTCATTTTGATTTTGCCAATTTTTCAATGCCCTTTCCGCCTGGATTATTTATCTCGAACATCCCGCAAATTAAAATTTCTGTGCATTGCGATTTCGACAAATTGAATCCGACATATTGAATGGAGATCCAAACGGAAATCTAAGGAGCGAAGCCGAAAGGATGACCAAATACCTTTTCTAGCTGAAGAACGTTGCCGTGCCGCGTGAATTTCGAATAGCATCGAAGCAAAACGGCCATGGTGTCCAAAGGCACGCGGACGTCGCGTCGATCACACTCGAGCAAGTAATCGCCGATATGGAAGAGCCCTTTCTAAAAACGAGAGGGGGTTATGTGATAAAGATTCACAAACATCGATGATTTGGAGGCATTTCAGCATCTCCTCATCTGTCAGCCATCGTTCCTCTTTTCCGCCTTCCATCAAATCCAGATATCTGAAAAAATATTTTGAATTTGATTCTGAAAGCTTCATTAATTTTTAAGGTTCATCCAGGTTAACAAGGATAGATTTTAGTGTAGTCGGTGTTTCAAATTGTGACCAGGCCTGGCTTGTGCAGAATTTACGCTGATTCCGAATATGGTTGCCAAATTTCGGGGAATCGCTATTTTCCTAAAGTTGCGACCTAACCCAGAAACGCCGAAAATTCTATGGGAAGAACCTTCTATGGTTTTGTTAACCTAAAGGGATGCCGACGACATAGTCAATCGGTTACGCGCTGGAAAGAAAATGTCTCTGCGCCTCTCCCCTGGGCGCGCTCTCTCCCCTGTTGGCTACTTGCCAATTTGTTGATGAGGGGGGATCGACACATGCCGTCGGCAGCCCTTTAAAGCCCCGACGACACCAAGAAACGTCTTTTTGAAAGATATTAGTTTTCAAGGCATGAGAAGAACGCACTCTATGCCTCGCTCCAGCACCGTCGTCCATTGATCCAGAGCTTCATTGTCGACGGCGGCCTAAGATTCTTTTAAAGGATAGTGAATGAGCTGTACCAGATCATCGTGCTTATCGAGTTCCGCGTATAGCTGGATAGAGGCAAAAGTGAACGTGAGAAGGAAGGTCTCGTAGTTGCGCTGTGTCCACTCGAAGCCCAGCATTTTTATGATCCACTAAAAAAATTCATCGTTGTCGAAACCCATACAATGACTAGAGTAGATTAACAAAGAGGGACATTCGAAAGTTGACGTAGTTTCGAAATGGTACCAAGCGTATCTTCTCCGGAATTTTTTTTGATGATAAAAACGTACCTTTCAGAATCTGCGAAACGGCTTATTTTAAAAAATCACGGGGACTCTATTGTGAAAAATGCGCAAAACGGCTAACTTTCCTACCTTAGTCGTTTCTTAGATTCTAAAAACTGGGTTTTACTCAATGAAAAATACTGCACAAAATAGGCGTAATCCGATTTCACAACCCCGTAGTAAATCAAAAATCCCCCGGTAGGCTAAAACTAAACGAATTTTGATGATATCCGTTACAATAGGGTGCTCAAACCTTACCTTTATTTGTTGGCCCAGCTGATGGATGACATAACGAGGGTGCATGCCGAGATGCTCTGTACGCATCAGCCTTACTAGGAATGTTCTAAAATTCAAATATATAAGTTAAAGTATAACAACTTACGTCGCATTCATGAACCGCGTGGTTTTGTGCTCGGACTGCTCCCATCCAGCGCGCATACACTCGTACTTACTAAAAAAAACAATTGCAGAGCAATAGTCCAAACATGAAATAGTCGGTGATCTGTGCCATTTGATCTTCGCTTGGCATGGTCGAGGTGTTGTCCACCACTTCCTGCATCAGGGCGTCGAGTCGGGGCCGCAAAAAATGGGCTGCTGCGCTAAATTATGTTTTTATGAAAATCGTTATCAAAAGAAACGCACTGTGTGACCATCTTGTTCCGGTCCTCGATGTAATCGGTGTGATGGTCGATTGATTGATGCCAGCGAAACCTAATGAGAGATTGATTAATGCTTTAAAAACCGATCCCTACACGTCATATTGGCGTGGATCGATGACCACCGCAACCTCACAAGCCATCTCATCAAGCACCTCTAGTTCCTAAAGAAAAACAAAACGTAGACTTTGATCCCCAGGGGGGCGTTACCAGATTTTCGAATTCACAGCCGAAGAAATCGGTCATCATGTGGCAGAGCATCATGAGAACGTGAATATCCCTAGGAAACCGTTTGAAGCCCCAAAAGACACTACGTACTTGGCATCCTTGTGGTTCATCTTCTTTACACCCTCAACCAGATTCGGTGCAAACGTCTCCGCGACTCGACGTACCTGAAGAAATGGTTACTTAGCTGTTAGGTAATCAAAACAATAAACACCTAAGTCGCATCGCTTTCCAACCGTTCCAGTAATGCTTTCCAATAATCTTTATTTTCAAGGTGTATGCCACAAACCCACTTCGTCATCATCATAAAAGTCGATCTGTTTAAATGCACTCGCCAACTTCTTCAATTTCAATTCAGGTGGCGCGGTCTGGTTCTTCATGAATCTAAAACGAAAGAAAGTAGGCTGGGTTGCAACGAACATATCGGGCAGCTAACTTAAAGCGCTGCCGACGGCATGTGTCGACCCCACCCCCATCGACAAAATGGCAAGTAGCCAACAGGGCAGAGAGCGCGCCCTGGGGAGAGGCGCAGAGAGGTTTTCTTTCCAGCGCGTAACCGATTGACTATGCCGTCGGCATCTCATTAAAAAATATCGAAGAATTCCACTTACCGACAAAGATCATCCACGCTGTGCACCGTGATCGATTCGAACGCCGCGCTCATGACGTGATCTTGATTCTCCGCGATCCCTTCATTACCACCCGAATAGGTGAAGCCGGCATTGTCGAATTCTCTGGAAAGTGGAATTCACCGTAACGACAGGTACAACCTGAACCCCTTTTTGACATCCCTTGCTAATTATTCGGCTAAACTGTGTTCAATTCTAGGATAGGCACCCACCGACTAGACCCTTCCAGAGCTTATAAAGCAATAATCTTATGAGAATTGACTGTTTCGGCTGGGCACTTCGGCCGGCCACAAGAATTCCCTCGGTTCCGCTTCTACTTTGCCTTTCTCCTCACCCAAACATTGAAATCATCTAGTGGACTAGGAACGCTCGATATATCACAGTGAGGAGGTGGCAGCAAGTTGAGACCCGTAACGTGCGTATGTGTGTAGTGGGGGAGCTGGGTTATCGCCTCGACCAGCGGTGGGGGGTCGCTCGACGGATTTCTGTCTCGGAGGCGGGGCGGGGCTTGACTCGCACAAAGGCCACTGCAGCGCCAATTCGAAAAAGGGCATCAACAATGCAACTTTGCGAAATAATTTGCAGGCACCCAGGAATCGTTATTATCGAAAACTATCTCAATTTAAGGTTCTTTCGCATTATCAGGGGGAGGATGACCGGTTTTTTTTCTAAAATTCTGGCAAAAAACCTAGTAACTTCAGAGGAAGTATTTTATTAGTATTTTTCGTAAAAGATAACTAAATTGCAAGTCGAAAACTATCCAAACTCTTTAAAATTTTGAAAAGACGAAATTTTGGTCAAAAATCGGTTATTTTTGGTCGAAAATCGATATTCTTGGTATTAATTAATAAAAATTCAAAGTTTCTACGTTCAGGAATAGTAAAAACACAGCTGAGAGTAGACTTGTTATCGACCCGGGTCGAAACGCGGTTCGGGTCGAAAGTTTGCCTGGCTGGAAGTTTCGACCCGATGCCGGGTCGAAACGGATGTTAGGGTGGCAGATGGGGTTGGGTGTTGTTAGAAGATTATTTTGGCACCATTAATGGGCTAATATTTGGAGGAAAAGCCCAAAATAGCCAATAATGATACGGTGATAACTCCATGGAGAAGTAACGGATCGGGATGATCTATATAGCGATGGAAAGCCCAGAGTAGGAAGAATACAGGGCGATGTAAAGCAGAAAACCCGTATTGCTAAAGCACTTGATTCCGGTTACTAACGGTAACTTAGCGCGGCAAAGCGCTTGCCTGTTCACAGCACTCTCGACAACAATAAAGAGTGAGGAGAAATAAGCCTCCCCCCAAAATCGACAGAGCCCGAAAAGCGCATACCCTTATGATTTTTTTCGCAAAAAATTTTCTGCCTGCGGCGCCTTTTTCTCGCCCTTTAACACTATTTTTATCCTATAGGTACCGTTTTTCAAACATTTTTGCCTGCGGCGCTCATTTTTCCAGTCATTGAATCGCAATTTCGGTTCAAAAGTGCATTTTTGCTGCATTTTGCTCAATCCCAGGGTTTTTCTTAACCAATTTTGCAAAAATTTTGCCTGCGGCGCTGTTTTTAGCGTTTTTACACCGTTTCTCCGCCATTTTACAAAAGCGTCTAATCAGAATTTTTTTTCGGCCCTCCCCCGAAATTTCTGGTCTTTAGTCACCATTAAAGTAGACTAATGTAGACTTTAATGGTGTTTTTAGCAGTTTCCGTTGACTAAAGACCACATTAACATTGACGACTGTCATAACATTTGAGCTTTGGCTTAGCTTCAAACGTTTTTCATACGAAACACCACAAAAGTAAAGTTTTTCAGCCTGTTTTATGAAGATTTTGGAACGGATGCCGGGTCGAAACTTCCAGCCAGGCAAACTTTCGACCCGGGTCGATAACAACTTTAGTCCTAATGAAAGAAGTTGGTCCCCCGGTAATGCGAAAAAACCCATAAGAAAAAAAGAAAATTAAGAAACCTATCGACTTCAACGGTCGCCACCATGTTCGTGTGACACGTCCGTGTTTATGTATCAACTAAAACAGGTATAACCAAAGAACGCTCCGTTTCTGGTTCAGCCTTAGGGCTAGCGACATTGATTTGTGCAACTCGGCAAAACTCTCGACTTCTAGCGTGTGCAATCGGAAAACTTTTTATTATAAGGCGCAGAGTGGTACAACGTCAAAAAATTTAACAACGGTGAGAATAAACCGATTGGCTTAAAAGCAAACTGAGATCGATGGCTGCTTACGGGGAGAAGTCGAGTAAAATGGATTGGGGGGGCTTCCTTATGGGATTCGTACCCTGCCGATCAGCCTGGACATTTGCGCGGGGGTTGTGTATATCATATATTTACGAAATTTAGGGGGTCAGCTGGGAAAATCCTAAACAAAATGCTAGGTTTTTTCACAATATTGGCGATTTATGGGCACAATAAAGTCGTGGAAATCAACGTGGGAAACGCTAAACGCATGGGCAGATGATGCGTCAGCTCAAATGTCTAGAAATTTCTTCTTGTTGACCCGGCGACCACTCCTGCTGATGACCTCGTTTTCTACCTAAAGAGAACATAGTGGATGGAAACAATTAGGCCTACCACCGCTGAGGCATATTCATATGATTTTTCGACAGCCTGACTGCGGCGGGCACGCGGCTTTTTCACCTAAACATAAATTATTTTTGATGAAGCTTGTACGAATATTTTGATCCCACCGAATTCGCATTTCGCCGAGTTTCGACTCGCCGAATTGTCACCTCAACGAATTTTCAACTCAACTGACAAGGAGACATTTCTGAGTGTCTATGGAGTTTCGAAATGCGACCAAGCCTATTTTGTGTAATTTTTGTTGATTAAGACCTAGTTTTCAGAACCTGCTAAACGGCTGCAATAAGAAAGTCATGAAGCCTCAAAGGAGGCGAGAGAAGGCCATTTTGCTTATTTTTGAAACTTCAAACGTTTCCGACAAGAAACAAGCGAAAAAAAAGTACCGGGGGGCTGCTTGGTCCTGGCGTTTCCGGATCAGCGTCAACGTCACTGCCTTCGGCACGGGCTTCCACCGAATCAGCCTCTTGGATCGACTTCTCCCCTTTTGGCTTAGGTGCCCTTGCACGGCTTTTCTTGAACGGCTTCTCCTCGGGCGCAGGCTAAAGACAAAATTTTTGATTGCTATGCTCTCAAAAATTACCACGACGACTTCTTCAACTACGGTCCCCTGAAGTTCCGCTTGAACGCGTCTTCGAGAACGACCAATTGACGGAGTGCTATCGAGCGCCGGCGGCTTCTGAAAAGCGAAGGCATGTCCGATGAAGACAAAGAAGATATGACTTCCAAGAAAACGCTAAAAATTACCTCGGCGGCCCTCCTCTTCGACGGGCTTTTCAATGGCGTCGTTTGCGGTGTCTCATCGACGACGTTCACGATCTCCTGAGCCCTGTGTTCCGTTTTGGCGGGGCGAATGTTCGAGATTTGCGGTTGTTGCTTCTCTGGGACAAGCGTCGCGTCGGGCTGCTGATTTGAGGCCAAAGGACTTTTGGGAATTTCCAGTTGGCGCTAGAAATTTTGAAATTGTACAAAAATCGAGCAAGTGATAGTAAAAGAACAAAATTTACCTGAGGCATCTGGCCGACCCGCCGAACAGCCGCACGATGCGGCGGCTCCATCGGAGCCAATGACTGATCCTGAAGGTGCGGCACGGGCTGATTGTTGCGCGCAATCGCATCCGCTACGGTAATTTCTTCGGTGTCATCCCCATCAACGATCGCCTCGACCTGTTCCACCAGAAATCAGTCTTTGTAAGATTTACTTAAAAAAATCGCACCTCAACCATTCCATCGTCGTAGCCATTGATGTCGATCTGTCCCTCATCACCGTATTCACCGCCATACTTGAAGCGAGCTCCGTCGCTGCGACGCGAACCTCCAGGCGAAGTCTTACGGCGTCGCGAACGCAACATGCCCTAATTAAAAGCTTGGAAAAATCCGATCAACCTAACCTTATGGCGTTCCTGAGCAGTATCGTTCCACATTTGATGCAGATCATCAATCATTCCTCGGATGCGAAGGACTTGATCGTCGTTGAGAGCATTAAAGAACTGGTCCTAAAAACCAAATCTTGTGAAAATACAAAAACATAAGCCGGAAAGCTTAGTAAGAAGTGAGAAGAAATACCTTTAGCTTTTCTAGACAATTTTCCCACTCTTCTTGGACGGTCTCGCGACGGCGTCGGAGCTGGATAGCTTCGCGACGTTTTTCAGCGGCCTCGTGAATCGTCTCCACGTCCTTGAAAGGGTAAATAAAATTCATTGGACATCAAACTCGCCTCATGTTGCCAACTCTCATAGCAGACGCGTTCGAGCTGGGAAAGACCATCAGGAGATGGAGGTCGATTAGGATCGACCATAGCGGCAGGCTCTCCCACTAGATCAGAAGCAATGTAATCTACAAAGAAAACATACAGGCCATCTCCAAAAATTCGTCCTCCCGCTGCTCAATGTAAATTTCGTCTCCATGCGCCGAGACCTGTTGGCCGTAGTTGTCGCCTTGCATCGCACCTCCGCTCGACATCGGTAGATCATCCTAAAGATGCATGTTTGATCCGGATAAACCGATCCCAAACGTGGAGTTAGTAGCATAAAACGACGAAAACATACCCGATCGGCGAAAAGCTTATTGCGGCAAACCTGAAGACGAATGGGTTTCAATCCACAGCTGAAATGAACGTAATCAGGAACATGCAATGGTCAAACCGTGAGAGTACATTTCGAACATCTTTGTCGTTCAAATTGAGAATGCGCTCTTCGAGCGGTGAGCCCTCTTCGGCAAAACTGCTGACCTCGGCTAAAAATGCACAGCTATATATCGGCATGTACAAAATGTCACCTTTAATAACCTTGATGATGACGGGAACTGGAAGCCGTTTCAGATTGAGTTCCTTGACTCTAAATGCCAAAGTAAAAACAAGCTAAACAACAGTACCGTTCTCTGACGTCATCGGGGATGCGGAGGACAGAGTCACTGTGTAGATGGTAGTCGCAATAACGGACGACAATACGCCTAGAAGCAGAGAAATATTATGATAATAATTTTAATTAATCGTTTCGCTTGCTTTTTATTACCCGGTTGGAATAAACGACACATATCAATACAGAAAAATCGTATCTTTCAAACACGAACCCCTCGGGAAACTCAATCTTCTTGAAGAAGGCCGTGCACATTCCGTGGATGTACAACTTGCTCGGCTTTTTGCGAGTCATCTTCGGGAATCCAGGCTACAAGGGCTTAAATACAGCAAGTTCATTGATACTCATACCCTGGTCTCCTCTTCTTCATAATCATTATCTTCGACTTCGTCCATCAAATTGTCAACTTGGCTTAGGCCGGGTCGCACCACAGTGCCCTCAGGGGTAATGATTTTCTTGCCGGGCTGAGTACGGACGTTGCGGTTGCAACGATAATAGCTAAAAACTAATAAAACACGCACATTTTCAAGATACCGAATATTTGCACCCTCCCGAGATGACTTGTTGCCGCGCGACATCCGGAAATTGCCACCCTTTCCTTCAAGATCACGGAGGAAGACCTATTGATAAAATCCAGTAACGAAAAGCAAGCACACACCTGGAATTCATCCTCACTGGCAAACTGGATTTCCTTGATCTGGAGGGGCACTCGGTGACTGATGTGCAGATGATTACAAAGCTTCTCGATGCTCGGCAGACGTTGTTGGCACTAGAAAAAGAGCGCTTAAACCAATTTCGCAACTCTTGGGTATAGTAAGAAACGAAACCAACCCCTTTCTCGGTGCAAGGGAAACGACGCGGCGTGTAATGATCGCACGAGCCCCAACGTTCGATCTGACATAAAAATAAAGGATACAGGCTCGCTAGCAAGGCTCAGACCTTTCGCTTGTGAGTGTCGAAGGCATTTCGAGGCAGGTACTCGCCGCAGGACGGGCAGAAGTGAGTCGTAGCCTCGATGCTTCCGCGACTGACTTTGACGTGCGTCTGGCCGATCAATTCCTTGCGCAACTCGGGCACGACGAACCAGCGATCCTTGCTCAAATTGACGTGCTGGCGCACCTCGCCCATTTCACCGAAGCGAAAGTCGCGATGCAGGCCGGACATGTTCTGAAAGTCAACGTTTAGCCAAATGAGTTTTTTAGGGCCTTCGGGGTTTCAAGTTGGGACGAATCCTATCTTGTGCAGAACCTTGCCATGAATACGAATCTGTTCACTAAAATTGCGGAATCGCTATTTTAAGTAAGTTGTGAACGCTCAAAATGAGCCACTTTCTATGGATTCCCGAAAAAAATACTTCCTAGCTTTGGTCGCTAGTCCGCAAATTTAGTCAACGTATTCGGAATCACGGCACAACTTAGCGCAATATATGCTCGGTTCCAAATTGAAACCCGGACGACATTAAAAAAGGTCCCCTTGTAAGGCGCCGTTTTTGCTTTTTTAGCATCGATTCGGCAGCGGCCCGGGGAAAAACTCACATCCATGTGATGGTGAATCTGTGGCGGCATCAGCTCGGCGGGCATTGGCTCTTGAGGCTCAATGGGTGGAGGACCATCCATGTCGTCCTGAAAAACGCAAAATAATCTCAAAATTAAAAAACCCACGTCGCTCACGCCATCGTTCATATTCTTCCAATTCCAAAGAACAAAATATTGAAATAGAAAAAAACCCTCACATATCATCATCTCCAATGACCTCCTCTTGGATAACGTCATCGTAGTGCGCCGAGGCGAAAGCTTTACCCTCGAATTGCTCGTTCTCATAGACGTATTCTCTAAAATGGTATGATACTGTCGTCATTGCAACTGATTTAGGCGCATAAATAATGGAAACCAGGGTTGAAAAGCCGCGACGCGGCTTTTCACCCCTGGCCTTTGCGCGGGAAACTTGAAAAGTTGACATTTTGCATAATTCGCCCGAATTTGCATTAGCGCAATGCCTCCCAACCCTAATGCTAGCAAAAGCGACCGACCCCGGGGGCGTCAAAATTCGAAATGACCCTCCTGTATGCAAATGAGGACATTTCCATAGGTTCTAAAAACAATAAAATAAGGCAAAAATCGTCATTTTCTCAAAAATCCGATAAGCGTGCAGTAATCTACGCCTTCGACTACCCCTAAATACCTTTCGACTGGACCTTAAAATTCTTCCCTCTTCCCGATATCTTGGTAACCCGGTTTTTTCGAGCCATTTATGCAAAGTGTCCACACACAAACACACAAACACTATTTTTTTATATATAGTAGGATAGTTTAGAAACCTACACTCCGCCACGCATCAGAAATTCGTTTTCTTTAGCCTTATCCGAGCTGGGCATTGGCTCGGCGCCGGCTTCGGTGCGAACACGATTCATCGCCTGGTCGCTGAGCAGCTCCAACTTAGAGTTTGATGGGATCGGGATCTGGAAGAAGGACCATGATGCGGGGAGTCGTTCCGGAAACTACCTTAACGTGGGGCGCCAATGTGCTTCGAAAGTATTTACGCGAGCCCATGAGAGGTTTCGGGATTCGTTCGCCGAGACGCTCCAACATCTTGCGGAAAGCGATCTGAAAAAACCAATAACTTATTATCGAAACCCCGGCGCTACTTAAGTTTGCTGGCCCCACTTATATTTCGCCAAAAACTCATGTTTCCGGGCTAGTTTTTTGCGCTGATTACGAAAAACACTGTCCTAGCCCGTGAAAACGCTATCTAGGAAAAATTCATTTGCATATCGGGAAAATTCCATTTTACGGCGCTTGCGAAAAAAACTCGTATTTTTGTGGGTTTTTAACAGACATGGCAATCCCGGCCGGCCTAGCCGCACGGCCGAGCCGCCGGCCCCATTTCCATAAAAACCCGGCCCCGTACGAGCCGCGTTAATGACTTACTTCCGGAAACCCGGCTTCCCGGCCCAGCCGGCTTTTGTTGCGGCCCGGCCAAGCCGGTACGGCCGAGCCGGGGAAACCGGAAGTTGCTAATTTACATGAGAATCCGTTAATCCTATGAAAAATTGTGAATGGAAATGACCAAATTTCTATGGCGGAGTAGTTTTTCTTTTGCCATAAAGCTAATTATTGATTGAATCCGCAATTTGCGTACCGGAAACGCGAAAATCTCATTTGGGTCCGGCTTTCCGGCTTTTCAAAAGCCGGCGGCTTGGCCGGGCTCCGGCTTCAAAACATAAAAAGCCGGGGCCCGGACCGGAAGCTCCGGCCAAGCCGCGCGGCTCGGCCGCATGCTAATTTTCCGGCCGAAAAAAGCCGGCGGCCCGGCCGTTTGCCATGTCTGGTTTTTAACTAAATAAATAACCAAAACTGGTTTACCAAGAAAAAATACGCTTGTAGTCTTGTCAGGCAAGGCGGACGTCGCTTCGGATGGGCTGCCGCTCACTCTTTCGAAATCGGGGCGCCTGGCCGCTGTGCGCCTCGGGCGCCCCGATTTCGAAACCCTGTACGAGCTCGCACCCATCCGAAGCGACTAGGCCCCGGGGTGGCACGAAGCCTTTTTTTAGGAAAAAACCGAGCGCAAGGGATAAGCCTTCTTGGAAATAGGTTTTTCCCCATTTTATAGGCCTCCCACCTCAACGCCCTAGTTAACCCCTTGAAACTCAAACCATGAAAACTGACAATGAAATTTGTTTTTCCCTTCAAAACACAACTTTCACGATTCGGGATAGTGTTTTTCGTAATCAGCGCAAAAATCTAGCCCGGAAACATGAGGTTTTGGCGAAATATAAGTGGGGCCAGCAAACTTAAGTAGCGCCGCAACCCCTGCAAAATGGAACGCAGCGGAAATATCAAACCTGCCGATCACTAGGCAACGAGTCAAAGAATTCGCAAATTTCCAGATCTCTTCTTTGCTCATCGCGCCAATCGCTAAACGAAAAAGGATGAGCTTGAGCAAAATGTCTCACGTCCGCATTTGGTACGGTTTCTGTACCACATAGCTACCAACGCCAACGCGCTGCAGAGTGGAAACGGGAAGGAGACGTGAGGATGATGGCTGTACTCGAACGCCCTCGTATCCGCGTGAACTTTGGGCGTGCACATCGTCAACAGCCTGAATCGAAGAAATCAAAAGTCCGCAGTCAAATTCATACCCCAACTTCGTCCAAAAACGCGCGAACACTTTTGCGTGAGTGGAGCGGGTTGCGTGCCATTTGCATTAGCGTTCCCAAGTCTCCACGAGAGGTGACCAGCGCCTGACGAGCTCCGTGTTGGTGCTAAAAATAGAATCAATAGCATAGTCATCAAATATACAAGTTTTGAGCACCAGCCGCGCTAAATAACAAAACTCTTTTTTTAGATAAACACTGACCCGCTGATCCATTTCGTATCCATCATCCATAATGTCATCATCCACGTAGATCTGTCCATCCGCGTCGACAACTTCTTCCTCGACCTCTTCATAGCCATCATAACCACCGTTTTCTGGATTATCTTATAAAAAAACGTCGCCGCAAGAAAGAATACCTGAGTAATTCACGACCACTTCCTCTTCCAGATCCTCAAGGTCCTGCATCTCCACTGGAACAAGATTGAAATTACGGAAACCATGAATCCATAAAAATCAAAGACAATCCAAAGTGTGTGGCTACACGAGATGCTATTAAAACTCTGCCTACTCGCAAAATTCGAGCGTTCCAGCAAATTTAAAAACTCGAGTAACTATAAAAAGTTTGGTGAAGGAATTTATACGGATTTTAATAGTCACAGCAGCACGTCAAGAAAACAGAAAGTACAAATAACTAAAACTACTTGCATTATAGGTTGCTAATAAGATATTATACAGCTAAATCTAATAACTCATACATTAAAAATGGTATTCAGCGGCCAAATCATGGATATTTTTATTATTTGTCCTAATGCGTCAACTACAGGATAGAAAATGTATTACGTAAGTAAACCCTTACAGGTAGACTTTATAAAGCCGCTAAAACTTGACAGATTTACTGGAATCTCGAATATTAAGATTCGCTCGACAGCTCGAATTATACAAATTGACAAAACCAATAAAAATGAGGGTACCTTCATCGCCAGCTCGATGACCCGCCGAGCCGTCATCAGGTTGATGTCGTTCCATGCGCACGCAGAACTGAATGTTTTCATTTTTATTAGATAGGATAAGCGATTGCACGAGGTATTCAAACGGGCGACGGCTATAGCGCGGACCGACCCAAGCGTGCTTTATAAAAGACACTAATGTGGGAAACCTGGAAAGTGGCTTGCCAAAACGTGAACGCCGCACCGCAACCGTGCCGCGACAGCGGGCAACCGGCCGGGCGGCGTCGATCGTAATACGGCGTCCACACTACCGTACTTCATTTGAAAGGGTGGGGGAGAAAGGAGTGACTGACTACTGACTAAAGGCTAAAAGCGGAAGAAAATTACGGCAACCCGTATTTAACGCCCTTTCGCGCCCCTTCACGCCCTCCTGTAAATAACGCCCCCTGTATTTCGCGCCCCTGTATTTAACGCTCTCCTGTAAATAACGCCCTGCAAAACGAGCTTTTTCCTGTAAAAAACGCCCTTTTCGTGGTCATTTGGAGGGCGTTAAATACAGGAGGGCGTTAAATACAGGGGGCGTTATTTACAGGGGGCGCGAAATACAGGAGGGCGCGAAAGGGCGTGAAGGGGCGTTAAATACGGGTTGTCGAAAATTACAGGCAAAAGTTGCGAATGGATATGATCTTGGCAAAAATAAAACTCGAGCACCTGGCACATGTGGCTCAGGTTTTTGACCACCGGGCGTCACATTACGCGTTTACGTAAGGCGTATAGAACGGAATACCTTTCCTGAATTTATTTTTGCAAAGCGTAAAATGTGATTTTATGCATTTTTAAAGTTGAAAATGGTTAAAAGGTGTGATAAGACGCGGAGCCGCGTTTGACATATGGACTTGGAAACCGGCAGTTAGAAGCTAAGCATACAACAGCCTTGTTATGGCCTTTTGAATACTAGGCCCCCGACATTAATTGCGCTTTGAGTTGTTGAGTTTCGAGTCCTGCTCCATTGAATCATTATTATTATTATTAGGAATGCTTTGTTTCTTCAACTGGTTCAAGTGCAAGGCTAGCTAATAGGGAGCAACGAACGACCGGGGCAATAAAAGGCAGCAGCTGGGACACGGCAACTCAAGCGATGGTGTCGGCCGCAACGAAAAATGGGACATTTTGGACAAGCAATGCTTAGGCGACGCCACATTGGGCCAAAGACTACTCTAAAACTAGAAACTACGAAGCCTTCCTTCAACTCGTTCTGAAATTCAATTTTCTTCCGATTTGGTCAGATTCGAATCAGCGCATCTGCTCGATAACTCTGTAAATCCATTTTGACGTTAGGATCTTAATAAAAAGTTATAAGCGATCAAAGATTCCCCGCTTGCATAGAGCTCGGAATTATTTGTCGTGACTCTCACTTCTATCTCATACGACTAAATTTCATTTCACCTCACCGGATGCTCACCGGATTATTCACATCACCGAATTTTGACGGTACTGGGCTGTTAGCAGGGGGAGGAGGACAGCAAAACAATAATTGTTGTTTTTTCCGACTATGTCACCTGTTAAAAATTAGTGTCTTTGTGTCTTTTTTGTAGTGCTCTGTCTAGAATGCTATAAAAATTGTTTCGATGTTGTTACAGGACCGTACAGATTAACTGGGAAAAATTAGTCCCACCATCTTAACTCGCTTTTATTAATTTTCAGCGAGTTGGCAATCGGTGAGCTGGCAACAAATCCAGCGTCCCCTCCTCCCGTCGCCTCAGATGCGGCGAAAAGTTTTGTAGAAATTCGGCTATTTCTGAAAGCAAGTGTTGTTGGCGCGAGTCGGGGCGCCTGGTGTCTCTTTGCCAGTGCCCTCACCTCTTCTCCGGCCGCCACACTCTCTTTTTGCGGTGGCTGTCATCTGGCCTATGGGCAGTGTTGTGGAGGGAGTGGCCGGGCTGTCACTGCCATTTGCTATTAGGGCCCCATGTCTCCGGGTCGATACTCGGCCCACAACCTTCCCCCCCCCCCCCCCCCCTTTTGCCCCTCGCTTCACTTCAGGACCACACCGGTCCTCCATTTGGCCGCCACTCTCCGCTTCGCTCATTATGCGACTCTCGGCTCCTCAACACCTCCCCGTCCCAATCTCTCGAAACAGGCAAAACACCCGGATTAGGGCCACCGATTTTTGGTAAAGGGCCGCCGGCATCTCCCGCTGCGGACGGAGATTCCAGCAGGGGACATAGCCGATCTCTACAGTTGATTTCGCGCCGTCTTTTTAGAAGTTTTTAGAAGCTACTTTCTTTTTTCACAACATTTTTGCTTTCATGTTAACTAGTAAAAGTGGTACTGGACTGTGAGTAGGGAGGAATTTTTTTGCCGTCTATACCTACCCAATAATAAATAAGGTATTTTTAGAATGTTTTGCGTAGTTTTTGATCGCCAGAAAGTTTCAGAAATCGTTTACAAATTTTCGACCTTTTCTGTTCATTGATTTTTAAGTTTCCAAAAAAGGGTCAGCAGAGCGGAAACCAAACTTTCCGTTTACTCCTATGCGGTCCTAATAACAAAATATAAACCATTTTATACCATTTTTAGATATACTAATCTTATCACAAACGTGTAAAACCTTTCCAACATTTTTGCTTTTTGGTCAAAAATGTATGAAAACTGAACAGAAAAGGTCAAGAATTTCTAAAAGATTTTTGTAACTTGCTCGCAATCAAAACTACAAAAAACTTTATAAAAATACCGTATGTAGGTATAGACGGTAAAATAGAAATAAGTTCCCGCTGCAAACAGTCCCATACCACATTATTAGCGCTTTTTCGTGTCCAGCTAGTGTATTGCTATTCCATCTTCGGCATGACGATGTGACCAACCGGAGAATGGTGTTGAATTGCGGGTGGTTTTGAGCAGCGGGGGGATGGGGGGGGGGACTGTTTGACGGACTGTCATCCTCTATTTGCCCTTGCTGGGCCATAGTGGGCCTGTCATTCGAGGCGATTTCCGAGGCCATTTCGGAGACCTCGTCTGTCCCCTCCGGCGAGTTGTCACTTGACACTCTGTCCACAGTCTATGCACGCATACACTATTCACCCTTTCACGATTCAGCAGCGGCTACACGTTTCCGTAGCTGTGTCATCTAGAAGTTGACGTTTCTCCGAGTTGCGATTATTACTGCCTAGTCTTGGAGACCTTTCTTCAGTTTCTGTCCTGACCAGGGGCTTCTAATCCAGCAGAGAATGCGTGCTTTCCGTGGCTACGGTTTACTTTACCCCCTCCCCCCCCGCCCAGCCGGACGTTTTTGGCTATAACTTTTTTATTTTACATTATTGTAGGTTCAAATTAAAACCCTTAGTATATTTTTCGACGCTCTATCGAATGGCGTTGCAAAAATCCCGACAAAATAAGCGAAAATACCGAAAACTTTCAGACCCTTCGGCTGTGGGGGGGTAAAGTAAACTCTTTCCCCGAATTTTTTCCAGTAAGCCTGTACCGTCCCGTAACAAAATCAAGTTAATTTTTATACATTATGCATATCATCAAAATTTTCGAACATTTTTGACCTGTTGACCAAAAATGCATGAAAAATGACCAGAAAAGATCAAAAATTTTCGAGTTTTTTAGCAATCAAAAACTACCATAACATTATACAAATACACTTTTTATGATTAACATCAACATATTATACGGAAAAATAAACGTCCCCCTGCTAATAGTCCAGTACCAAGTTGGCCCCCTCCCCCGCAAAGAACCGCATTAGATCATGGCATAATGGTTTTTACCAAAACGTTCCTTTTCGCGGCACATCATGCCCCCGACACTGTGCTTACTAATCACTTATATTTTCAGCCATGGACCAGGTGCTGGCACAGATTGTGGAAAATCTAAGTGCTCAAATGTGCGAGGAGGGCCTCGGGACAGATGTGAAGGAAGAAGTGCCCGGTCGCTCCGACGATAAGCCATGCTCCGAATCGCGGCTCGATCGCGACAAGCGTGATTTCAGGACATGGCAAAAAGTACGTGCTTCGGGAACGACGACCGCGTCAAGTTCAATTTATTCAGGCCCATTGATTTGTTAAAAATTCCGCTTTTCAGATCGAATTTGCGAAGCTAATCCGACAACGCAAGCACATCCTTTTTGGGGAATGTGATGGGGCTCTGGTCAGTTCATGCAAATTTGTTAAATTTTAATCAAACTTAGTTTTATTTTAGTACTACTTTTTTATTTCATTAAATCAAAATCGTCTAAATTACATAATTAATTTAATGACCATTTTTTAAGGTGACAGCGAAGACGAAGGAAGATGCATGGCGCGACATCCAGAGTGAACTCGAAACGATGGGCGCCGATTCGTTTAAGGTTAGAAGATACTCAGTGTGACCCGGGAAATCTTTTGATAAAGTTTTTGCTATGAAGATTTCGGTACCGGAGTGTTAGCAGGGGGGGGGGGATAATTTTGTTTCTTCATCTATACCGACCTGCTAATAATTAATACCGTATTTTTATTAAGTGTTCGTAGCTTCTCATTTCTAGAAACTCACAAAAAAATATTTATACATTTTTGAAAATAAATTTGAAATTTGAAATTTGCAATGTTGATCTTTTTGATCATTTTCTATATTTTTTAGAAAAGGTCAGCATTGTATATTTTCAGAGAAGGCCAACAATTTCCGCAAATTTTTAAGGGTTTTACGCGCGTGCTATTGCTAAAAATGTTTTAAATAATATAAAAAATGGGTTATATTTTGTTAATAGGACTGTAGAGGATTACTGGGGAAAATTAGTCCACCCGCTGCTAACAGATCAGTACCAAGGCTCCTTTCAGGGCAAGCAATGGATGAGGCTGAGAGATCACGATTGGCAGTACATCCGGCGCCATGCCATGAATCGGTTCGAGAATGGGAAAGTATCGGTCCGTGTCTTATTATACTGTTTTTCAAAATGTGCATAAATTACCGGTGCTCGCAAGTCGGCTTCAAAAATAATCGGAAACTTTTAGACGGGCCGCCTTAGCGAGTTGGATCAAATCGTCGTAGAAATCGTGCAGGGCGACAAGCCTATCAACAATAATGTTGCCCAGGTAAGCGATCAATACCACCAATAAAAGTAAAATCATGTTTTCAGCGGCTCTACGCGCGGGTAAGAGATAATGGGCGCATTTTTATGTATTTGCATGTATGGGCGAGGGTTCGGAGGGGGACATAACCAATCTAACAAGATGCCTAGATTATACCCTGTGAGCATTTTAGGAGTCAAACGACGTCTTCGGGGCTCAACTTTGCTCGCTACTCGGTGTAACAGAGCGACAGAGCCCTTCGTTTGTCGAACTCCAAGAAGTAATTAAGCGAGTTTTGATAATATAAAAAACAGACCCCCGACGATTACGCCATCATCACACCGCCGCCCTCCGGAGGCTCGTCAGACAACGCCGGGCCGGCATTATCCACTACCGGTCGAAAATGCAATGGGATGGACAAGTAAGTAGGAGTTGTAGACAAGGGGAAAGTATAGTGTCTGCCAAAAAAAAGTGCCTATCGGTCCGTAGACGTGTTCAATTTTTCACGATCTAGTTATCTATCGGAAGCTTCCGATATAGCTTAGGATTGATCGCTTTCAAAAAGCTGTTGTTGGGTTGTCGCAAAAGGCGTGAAAATTCGGTACTATTCCCGTTGGGGGGCAAAATTTTTTTGGGTCATTTTTGGGCCACTTGGTCGGTTTTTCTCTGGCATAGGCTTAGCTTAGCTGACTGTAAAGTGTTTTTACTCAGGCTGGCTTGTTAGAATGGGACCAAGCCTATCTTGTGCAGAAATTTTCGCTGATTCCGAATCTGGTTTCCAAATTTGCTGCCGACTTTTATTTAAAAAGTTATTCGACATTTATACTAAAAAAAATTGAAATTGACTCAATCTGGATTTTTTTTGCGTTATTTTTTATGTTGTCGTCACCTCTGCTGAATTAGCCGCGCAAAACTGATCAAGTAGCCCAAAAATGACCTAAAAAAATTTTGCGTACGTACGTAAACACGGATACGTCTGCGGACCGCTAGGTAGGGGGGACCCTGTATTTCCGGAAAAAGGTCAAGATCAGGCGTCGAGTCTATTCTCTAATAAAGCGATTACAGTGCTCTACGAAATGCTTTGGCCACATTTGCCTGCGCTTTCCCGAGCCCCGAAGCTTCGTCTCCTTGTGCCGCTCCTCCACCCCTATCAGCCACTCCGTCCAGAACAGCCACCGACCCTCCGCCTCCAAAACGCAGTCGCCCTGCAACCTCTCAAAATGCAGAAGAGTTGAGACCAAGTCTGGATCAACTACAAAGGCAAAAGCTGGAGTTGGAGATTGAGCACATGATGAATGAAGAACAACGGCGGCAGGAGCAACATTCCATCCAGATGGAACGCCTGAACATTTCAGTCTCAATCCTAAAGAAATGCCTGCAATCCGGCACATCGAACCCTGATCGATTGGCGGCGTTGCTGGATCGATTGACTGATTGATCGCAATTTCTATTCATATCCGTTTCGACTTGGGTGTCTGCTATCTAGTCCACATATCATTGGGTTGAAGTAGTCATAAATCTGAACCCTTACTATCTCCTGTGATCTCGCAAGATTCGTGAGCATTTACCGGATACAAAAACACGGTATAAATTGTTTGAAAGCTTGTTTTTCGTCTAAATATGCAGATGCTCTACAACCAGGGACACGAGTTTGTAAACGAAAAAGCCTGTAGAAGCCCCTAAAACACTATTAAACCACTGGAAAGTTGTATAAATACTCTGTAAAAGATGATCTATATGGTGAATACTCCATAATACAGCGAAAACACAAGATAACATGCGAAGCTGCCCCTTTTCCACGTTAGCTTTTTTTAGCTTTAGCTTTTTCGGTTATTTCAAGGTTTTAGTTAATTTTACGCTCGTTTCTCGATGGATTATGAAATAGTATCGACGAATTAGTCAGTCTGCTTCGAGTTTAGCATGCTGCTAGCAGCTAAACCCGTCATCCGTCGATTCTACCGGCTAGTTTGCTTTACGAGTAAAACGAGTGCTTCTGGTTATCCGCCACCCCCATGCGCTCAATAGAAATCTAAGAAAATCCGTCAACGTTTCCGCAATTCAAAAAGGGAGGGCCACGTGGTTCGTAAATCGCAAAATTTTACATATAACGTTAACGTAGATTGTGAACAAGCCTTGAGAGGAGGGCTACGAGGGAATACTTTCGACGAACAGCTTCATGCGTTCACGACAATCATTTCTTGTGCTTTTCCATGGCGTTTGCCAAAAAAACAACTTTCAAAGCATTCCACTGAAGATCTCAGTTAAATAAAATATTTTTAAAATTAAATTACGCTAATCTATTGCTTTTTTTCAGGGCATGGGCTCCTCGCAGAGTCAGCCAGCTACGGGTCCACAGCCTCAAGTCGTTCGAATAAATCGAGACGAGATTCCTGAAGAATATCGTTCAGTGGGTTTTTTTCAACGATCTAGGGGTGACCTGGGTCATTTGAGTTGGTGTTGTTGCATTGTTAGCTCTAATCGGTAGAAACCACGACTGATTAATTGTCCAAGGGATCCCGACTTTGCAGGTCGGCGTCTCCGGAGCTGTTGTCAACCGCGTAAACTCGCAGCGCCCTGCCGGTTCGCCTCCTAATTCTGGGATTGCAGCCGATATCGATGTGCAAAAGCTGCGGTCAGGCGTATGCTGATTTTTCAATTTCTTTTTTTTAGAGCGGAACTCGCGAAAGAGCGCGGTGAAAAAGAATCTCTCCGCACCGAAGTCAGCGAGATGAGGCGCCTAACGGAATTGCAGCAGAGATCATTGGGGGATCGGTATGTCGGTGTGAAATGTTCGGTTTTATTGCTTCTTTAGATCCGCCATTTCCTTGGGAAGCGACATCGAGGACAGGAAGAAGATTTTTGATGAAACCGTTCAACGGTAATGCGTCTAAATCAATCAATGTTATCCTTTAAAGAGTCGAGAAGCAGTTTTTCAACTACCGGCGTGAGAACGTTTGCCAAGAGAATGAACAGGTTTGGTTCAGTTTTCAATCGATGTTGCTAAGTTTGGGAAGAATGCAGCCCATAAATGCGCCCTTTTAGCTGAGACCTATTTTTTTTATTTAAAGTCTTCTTTCCAGGAAATCATGTCGTGCCTAAAAGCAAATCCGAATCGACTTCTCAACTGTAAAAAACTTGTGAGCGGCTACGAGGCGTGTGTTGGCGAGTTCAGGAAAGAGGTGCTGAAGGGAAACTGAACACGGCCCTCAATGAGATTTAATTTCCCGGTTTATTCCCCCGTCGCCGTTGTATTTATGCTGCTCAAATAATGATGTGTAGATGTTGGTCATTAGTTCGTATGATGTTCTTACTAGGTGTTTTTTTTTATCATCCATTTGGGCTGGCACGTGCTTTATTTTTAAAGCGTAGACAAATAAATTATGAATTATTAAAGTGTAGTACACGTTTCTTTATCACATATTATGAGTGCGAGAAGTCGTGAGGGTTAATGCCTATAGAACATTTTAGTTGTGTGCTATTGTCATTGCTGATGTTTGTGGTCTATTTGTCTGTTTATCGATGGGATAGTCATAACCTTTTTGTTTTCCTGGTCCTCTCTCTCTGGGCGCAGTTGCTCTGATCCTCGATGACGCAAATATTTTCTCTCAAAGTACTTGGTCCACCTGTCTGCTCGAGGGTTGAGTTGTCTCGTGCTCGTTCTCACACGAATTCCAGTCCTCATTTTTCTCTTATTCAGGTCAGATTGACGGTATTCAGATCATTTAAAAGATGTTCAACATTTTGAATCGCTACGTCGGGAGCGAAGATGTTGGCAAGGCAAGTTCACCCTTCTGATCTTCTGCAATGTATTGTTGGGTTGAGGGAAACCATCAATCGCAGTGCAAGGCCCGTCAACTAAAGCTTGTGGTCTTGACTTCGTTTGGAGTCTTGCACAGCAGAGAATCTAGTCTTGATCCTTGAGCCTTTCGCGACCTCGCTTTATCACAAACTGATAAGCATAGATGGCTGCAATGTTGAACCAAAAATGACTAGCATAATTAAAATTTTTTGGAATGACTGCATCGTTGATTTTGAATATATAGTTTTGGGCGCTTCTATTACTCGTTGGGTTGTTTTCCTGTCATTTTATGAGATTCATTATTTTCGCTGTGCCCAAGGACTACTGGTTGCTATAGAAGCGGCCCGATTCCCATTAGTTACGAGGAAAACGTTACGTTGCCAGACATGAATCGAGTGTTCCCTATTCAGATGCAGAACGGCTTGCTCGAATTTGGGCTGCTTTATGGACTACTGGTCGCCAACTTCGGCTACCAGTCTGGTGGATTCGTCAAGTTCTACGATGACCGATACTGCTTGTGGTTAGTAATTAATCGCTTGGCCACATTTTCCTCTGATTCCCCTTTTCAGGAAACTCATGTGAGTCCCTCTACTCTGCCCCACTTTTCGTAATGTCCGGTTGCAAGTCTGCCTAGAATAGTTGTATGTGCAGCGTTGGCAGCGTTCTGTTGATACTAAAAGAGTTTGTGGATGTGTATCTATAAAAACGTTACTTCTGTCGCAAAGTCTCAGAAAAGAACAGAAAAATTCTTTTTATCCAGGACAGAACTCTGCCACAGCTGTGCCAATGTCTACTAAATGCTTTTTGTGGCGTTTGAAAGCAATCCTGGATAGATCCCTAACATCAATTGAATATTTTTTTAGGAAAATTAGCCCGATCGTTGCTCTCGCCCTCTTTACTTATTTTCACGGAGCTGGATTGAATGAGAGGGCACGCAAAATTCAAACGCTTGGAATCGGTCGGTTTTGCGTTTATGAATTTATATGGAGTTTTGTGTAGTTCTTGGTGGAGTCGGCGACTGGTTGATCGGCTCGACGAAGGAAGGCATAGTCACCGGAGCCATTGCGTTTGGCCTTGGCCACCTTTGCTACATGGTGCGAAATTTTAAAGGAGTGCTATTTTTTCTTCTAGGCACTCTTTGTTCCGGGAAATGTCAAAGTCGTGCCAGCCTTCCTCGCAGGAACTCTCGCTTGGGGACTTGTGGCCAATCAGCTATGTCTCGTCCCGATGATTAAGGTACGTGCCAGAAACGACTTTGGGAACGGTTACTTTCCCATCTAGAAAGTGGATCATGTTCACGGGGTTTCTTCGGGCTAATTGCTAGATTTCAGGATCATCCCTACGCAGTCGGCATCATGATGGTCTACTCATTGCTCCTGACCGCCTGCCTGGTCTTCTCATACTCCCATTATCAACTGGGAACCGCGCGACATAAGGCAGGATCTGATGTAAGAAATTCATCTACTTGATCGTTATCTATTTAACTGATTAAGGCTCTTTTCTACCGACTCCTCGGCTTCGCCTTCTTTTACGCCTCGGACAACATGTTGATCTTCGACCACTGCGGATACACCATTCCATACAGCGAAATTTTGATCCTAGGTAATAAGCCGTAAGCTTTCCTGACATGATTCAGGCACATATTACTCCTCGCAATATTTCATCCTGAAGGGCCTCGTCCATTGTGAATCCGGAGACTACATCGACGACGCTCAGAAACGGGGAAACGCAAAGAAAGGAGTAAAATCAAACTAGTCGCTGCACTTATACTGCTCATTGAAATAAAAGTTTTGGCGGGATCTGTGGAGCTTTTTTGGGCACAAACACTGTGACATCGCAGTCAACCGGCTATTTGGGTGTCTTTCTCGCCTGCGCTCTCTTGTTTACTGGAAAAGCCTGGGCCAAGAGGGAGAGAGAGCTCTCTTCGGGCGAAATGTGGGCTTGCTGGTTGTTTTCCTCGGCCCCTCACACGCATCGCTTTGGCCGATTACTGGGTTTGGCGTAAATTTTTGCTAATAATGTCTGCTGCGGCACCGGCTCGAGGATTAGCTATCTACGGCGGTAGCGTTTTTTTGGTAGGTTTATTAATGCTAATAATATTATTAATAATCATCATTAATTTTTGGCCGTTTAGGTTTATTTGGAAACCCATGGCCTCTACTCGAATTCTCCATTCCTGGGATCGCTTCCATACCTAGTTCTGACAGCGCTCACGTTATTTACGAATATACGAGAAAGAGTGAAATTCCCAACGGCCGCTTCATTCTTGTTCTTAGGTAAGTATTAAAAGACAGTAGTAGCCCCGAAAAATTAAGCCCTCGGAAATTACCTGTTCGAAGCCCACCTACTCTTCGGCATCGCAGCTCTATTTGCGGCGTTCTCCCATGTTTTATACATGGTTGCGTTGCTGCCGCATCTCCGTGAATGGTTTGTTCCCATTAATCCTATAAATAATCCATCCACAGGTCGGCTCCTTTCCTTTTACTTGCCGCGGTGACATTTTTCGCCGCTTTCGCGCTGATCTTCTCAGACGTTTTCATATCAATTCCATTCTTAGTAGGCAAGGAATAACAAACCGAAGAAGTTTTAGGTACTGCTTTTGTCGTCTTCCCTGCTGTCTTCTGTGCTTCTTGTGGCGATGGCGGGCTCATTTGTGCAATTCGGAGGCTGCGGAGAGATGGATGATTCAGTAGCAGTAGGTTTAAAAGCAGCTTTAAGCCAGGACTGAAACGGCTGAAGATTTCATGAAATTGTTTAGATGCATTCGCTCCGGCTCGTCGGAACAGTGTCTTGTTTCTTGTCGATGATCTGTTATATTTACGACCTGTTTGGAAGGCGTGATCCTATGTTGATAGTGCTAAAAAAGCTTTTTATGTACGCCGGAGAAGGCCTGTTATTTTTGGCCAATGAACGATCATTTTAACGGGATAAATTTCGATCTCATGCGTATCCCCTGCACCGAACACGACAGTCATGCATTTCATTGCAATATATTTTCGTCGTTTCGTTTTCCCTCGTCAAATTCGATGAGTTCACCACAATATTGGCTTTTCAGGTCGCGCAAACATGCTGAAAAGTCGATGGAAAATCTTTCCAGGGCGAATCCGGGTATGAACAACGCTGAGTGTCCCAAATTGTTATTGCAGCGTACTTTTCACTCTGTCAGCGCCATCCGTCGAAAATTTATCGACTTTTTCGAGGTTATATATTTCACTTTCTTATAGACTTTTTGCTTAGGAGAAAGATCATCTCCATGTCCCATCAAGTTCCGTTTTGCCCAATGACGATGACTCGACATTGCTTTTCACGAATTCCGGCATGAATCAGGTCGCAGAGTCCGTTTTTTATGATCTTGAGTTTAGTTCAAGTCCATTCTCCTTGGCAACGATAAGCATCAGCTGAAATATGTCAACTATCAAAAGTGCATACGCGTGGGAGGGAAGCACAATGACTTAGGTTGGATCAGACACGGACAATCTTTTAATTTTTCTTTCTAGAAGTAGTAGGCCATGATGTACATCACCAAACCTTTTTTGAAATGCTTGGAAATTGGTCTTTCAATGGGAGTTACGGCAAGGTACAACGTTTGATAGTTCTGATACACAATGGTTTTTAGCGAGAAGCCTGCACATATGCTTGGGAGCTGCTGACCGAACGTCTGGCCCTTGATTCGACTCGATTGTACGTGACGTATTTCGGTGGATCAAAAGAATGGGGATTGGGGCCGGATGAAGATTGTCGCCAAGTATGGCTGGATATAGGGTACACCTGTGGTTTTGCCTTGAATGTTTTTTAGGATTCCCAATGATCGAATCATCCCTTTCACCTCCGAAAATTTTTGGGAAATGGGAAAAGTCGGTCCATGCGGGCCGTGCACTGAAATTCACTACGACCGGATTGGCGGTAGAATAGCGATCACATTAGCTAACGCGCTGTTTAGGGCGGCAAGCTGCTGAACTGGTCAATCGCAACAATTCGGTGGTCGAGTTATGGAATATTGTTTTTATGAGCTATAGCCGGTAAGAATCTTGGCACTTTGAATTGAAAGACTTTTAGGGAATCCGACGGCAGCCTGAGAGCCCTACCGGCCTTCCATATCGACACCGGGATGGGCTTGGAAAGATTGGCGTCGGCTGTTCAAGGTGTGCCCAGCAATTACGAAACCGACATTTTCGAGCCGATCTTGATAGCAATCAGCAAGGTTGGTGTTGGAAGCCTTAAACTGTGCTTTATACATAGTTTTTAGCTTGCAAACATCACGCCCTATAGGCAAGCCGTGGAACGTGACCCACAGAAGGCGCAGTCCTACCGTATTGTGGCCGATCATCTCCGTGCCATTTCAATAGCCATCGCCGATGGGGCGAACCCCGATACGGCAGAAGCCGGGTTAGATATTGCTCTATCGAAATAACGTAGCTTCAAAGGCGTCTCGTCCGACTCCTAATCAGACGCGCCATGCTCAGCGGCGGTAGGCTGGGAATGCCTCGAGGAGCACTGGAATGTACGCACTTCCCTCATTTCCTGTTAACGTGTTTGAATTGCTAAGGTCGCGAAACTGCCATAATACGCATTATTTCAGCGGTGATCCCAGTTGTCGTTTCGACGCTGGAAGATGCTTATCCTGACCTGGCTTCACATACCAACTGGATTCGGAGTATTTTGTCTAAAGAAGAATCCTGGTAATTTTTCAGATTTAATGGTGTAGGTTTTCTGATTAAGGTTTTTTCAATAGCCTGCCGTTAATTCCAGGTACTGGAAAGTCGTTGACGGCGGCCGTGAGAAATTCGAAAAAGGCAAAGCGCTACTACCGCCTGGGGCAAGCCTGATACCCGGCGAATTGTTATTTAAATTTACCTCACAAGGCAGGTCCATCGATTTTGCAACTTTATCTTGGTGCTCTTAGGTGTCCCAATTTCTCTGTGCCGGGATCTCGCCACAGAATCGAACTTGACGCTCGACATGAAAGAGTACCAAAAGTTGTTGGATGAAAAACGAGCAGTCGGTGAAGACGATAGTTAACGGATTGTTTGGATGCTTAGGCTGGCCGCGATATTCGATTTGTCAATCAATTCGACGTGTCTCGGAAAGAGTTCCCAGAACATTCGGACGAGGCTAAATATCGATTAGACGTGAAGGTATCTGGACCTGTTCTTGTAAGAACCCAATTTAGGAGACAGCAAAAATCCTGGCTCTCTATGACCGTAATGGTAGACGCGCAGATCGGCTAGAGAATGGTGGGCATATTGTGTTGGATCACTGTCAATTCTATGCGAAAGAAGGCGGACAGGTATGATTATTGATCATTTTTATTTTTTGCTTTAGTCCAGCGATCTAGGTTTTTTGGAGTTGAACGGCGTGCGGGTCAAAGTTGTTGACGTTATCAAGAACAATGGCATTGTTTTGTTGGAAGTAGAGGGTGGCCAGCTGAACGTTGGCGAATCGGTTGTGCAGGCAGTTGATATGGTATGTCGTTAGCGTTGTATTTCCGAAGATCCGTGGACCTCTACTTTTTTTAGAAAAGACGCGAGGCCCTGATGCGTGCCCATACGACTACACATTTGTTGAATTGGGCTTTGCGGAAGTATGGCGTCGGCGAGGGACAGGCCGGCAGCTCTGTATATCCGGATCGCGTCAGGTAAAGCTTCCTTTTCCTCAGTTCGAACCATTTGTAGTTTCGAGTACGTTGCTGGAGAAAACGCAGGGGAACGAGATGAGGTACTTAGTTTGTTTTTATTTTTAATAATATCCTTCTTGTAGGTGCAACAAGTGCTAGATTTGGTCTCAGATGTCGTCACGCGAGACTATCAAGTACAGATCCGTAATGTGCCGCTAGCAGAAGCCAAACGGTTGGAGGGCCTGCAGAGTGAATTTCGGAAAGTGAGTCTAGAAATTCTGCTAAATGTTGGTTTTAGGGCAAAGAATACCCGCCAACAATTCGATTGGTTAGCATCAGTGGCGCAGGCGAGCTACCTTTTGCAATGGAGACATGTTGCGGCACGTATGACGTCTCGACCCCGCATCACACTTAATTTTAGCCATGTTCGGCGGACGGCGGAAATTGGCGAGTTGGCCCTGATTCGCGATTATTCGAGGTCGAAGGGTCTGCGCAAAATCATCGTCGTTATGGGAGAAGAGTTGCAAGAGGCCAGGTAAGACAATAGCTGTTTGCACAGCTAGCGTTTTTTTCAGAAAACGCGCCGTTAGGGCTCAAACTGAGCTGGAACACCTGTTGTCGGTCCGGACGACGCGAAAGGAAATTGCTGCTTTTTCCAAGGTATAAAACTTTGTGGAGATGCGGTATATCGATTTTCTAGAAACTGCAAACCTTGGACATCCCGCTCAACGACTACTTGGCCATCCGCGCCCAGCTGAAAAAGTTGACCGGCGGAAAGACGCATATTGCGGCGAATTAGATTGTTGATTGCCTGTATTTTCTAGGCTGACCATAATAAATTCCTTATGCTCTTGTTTTATTACAGAGAAGAGGGCTGGCAGTGCAAATTAGCATATGCACTTCGAAGACTGAATTGAATCAACAGGAGCGCGCGATATCCCTTTTCGTGCCGGCTACCGCCATTTCGCAGGCACCCTCTCCAACGGCCAGTCCATTTTGGTGGGATGGGCTCGAATTGCCGCGACGATCCGCAGATGCCGCAGGTTTTGCTTTTGGGTTGCTGGACTGTTAGCATGGGGAAAAAATTAAATTATCCAGCTAATGCTGTGCGATCCTATAACAAATTATAAACATAGAATTTTACACTTTTTTAAATATAAAGCAGCCATCAAAAATGCAAAAGATGTGAAATGTTTTGACTTTTCGCCAAAATGCCCGAAAAATGGCCAAAAACGTAAAAATTTTCGAATTTTCAAAAAGGGTTATGATATCTTTTTGTAACTTTCTCACAGTCAAAAACTACGAAAAACGTTACAAGCGCACACTATTACTATTAATTATTAACAGCTGTAGATGGAAAACGAAAAGCAGTTGCCCCTGCTACAGTCGAGGGTCGCCTTTCCTTCTGAAATATTCAGCTTTTAGGTAGGGCAGATCATCGAGCCGCACACGGAGACGAAGGGCCGATACCGTGTGTTACGCGTCATTTATTCGGGCCCCTTCTCGGACGTTTACCTGCTCGGCAGGGTAAAACGATGCTAGAAGCGCTCGAGGTGTAGCAACATATTACGTTTCAGGACAAAAACCTCAGCGAGAAGTATGCGATGAAGGTGGAGCGTCAGGTCGGCAACATACGGTAGATGCTTTGCCATTCATCACTATCATGTGCTACAGCCCGGTTTTGAAGCTGGACGTCTACGTGCTGCGGGAGATGAACGGCGGCACCGGGTTCCCGCGCTTTCTGGGTGCCGGCCAGACGCCGTATTATAAGTACTGTATCATGGAGCTGCTCGGGCCGGATCTGGCACGTGTTCGTCGCTCGATGCCCGAGAAACGGTGAGTAGTTACTAAGCATCCATTGACTAATCCATTTAGTTTCTCAACATCAACCGCCCTACAGGTGTGCATCCAAACTCTTGAACGTCTTGAGACCCTTCACGACCACGGACTGCTCTGCCGGTACTCACTATTGCAATCCAATCGACCCGATACTTCTTAGGGACGTGAAGGCGCCGAACTTTGCCATTGGTCTGGACCGCCAGGCATCGACGATCTACATGCTCGACTTCGGGTTCGCCCGCAAATTCAAGTGCGTTGGGCTGTGAATGGACAGGTGATGGCCCGCTGCTCGTTTAGGGACAAAAACGGGGTATTGATGAAGCCGCGACCGGCTGGGGCCTTGATGGGCACTTTTCTTTACGCACCCATGGCCTCACACAATCGGTGGGAGTAATAATGTTGGTTAAATAGCATAACCCCGGTTTTTAGTGAAGAGCAGTGCCGTCGTGACGACGTGGAGAGCTGGTTCTACATGGCTTGGGAGCTATTGAAGGGTTCGTGACCGTTCCGATTCGATTTCTCGACTGTAGGAACGTTGCCGTGGGCCCATCTCTACGGCGTGGAACGTCATCAGCTGATCCTCGAGTGGAAGCAGTTCATCCGCGGGCCTGGCCTGTAGGGTTTTTAAATGCAAGCTTTACGCGAAGATTCCAGTCAGGAATTCCTGCTCAACCTCCCGCCGCAGTTTGAGGAGATACTCCGCGCCATTGACCGCATCGGGTGGGTACTCGCCTAAGCAAAAGAACAGCATTCATCCTCAATCGGATGTCGTTTGGTACTAGAGTGTTAGCGGTGGAGGGCATTTAGCCGGGGAACCCAAATTTTTCCCCAGGAATCCCGTATGGACCTATAACGAAATATAGAGCATTTTTATAACATTTAACTCTCGGTTTTTAGATATCAAAGTTTTCGATTTTTTGATTTTGTAGGCAGAAATATTTAAAAATGGCCAAAAAGGATAAAATGTTCATCATGGAATGACTTTCTAGCAATTAAATATTACTAAAAACGCTATGAAATACATTATGTCTTATCAACAGGTAGGTAGCGGCGGAAAACAAAAAATCAGCTTCTCCTGCTAATAACACCGCCCCCCACCCCCGCTAACAGTTTAGTACCGGTAATTGTTCAGCTTCTTCGAGCGCCCTGATTATCGCCTGCTTCGAGCCAAGCTTGAGGCATGCGCCGTTGCAATGAATGTCGACCTGAACGAACCGATTGATTGGATGGTTAGTGGCAAACAACGAATGCCTTCTCCGATGACAAATTTCTGCTTAGACATTCGAAGACGTCCTCTAGCCGAATCTCTCCACACTACCGTCTTTCAGAAGAACAAACGCATCCAGCGCAAAGCGAACTGGGTCGGCGACCTGGGACAGTCGGACCAAGCCTCCGCCTTGTTGTTGGTACGTTTTCTGTGCGCTTAGTTGTATAATTTCTGTTACAAAGAGGCTTCGCTTTCTCGGACGTCTATTCTTAGGATCAGAGCGACATGTCGACAGCTGTTGACGTGACTCCCGTCGACGTGGAGACCTGAATTTCCGATGGACATCAAGCCACACGATGGCTGCTTGACCACGCTGAACCTTCAACCCCCCCCCCACCCTTAAAATGCACGAAAATAATTCGATTTGATGAAACAGTCCTCTTTCTCCTTCGTTCCTTTATGATTGCTGAGCACTCGAATAAATGGTTTCTGGTTAATGTGACGAAAGGTACGCAGTGACGAGGTTCAATCTCGATGAAAGTTTAAAATGTAAGCCGTGTGGTCCAGAGTTTTTGAAAGGCATGAGCAATCAATATTGAAGAGTTACTGCCTCGTAAAGGGGGCGAAACGCCATTTTGCCATTCAAGGAATGTGTGTCAACCCGCATAAAACGGTGGACCGTCAACATCAGCGGCTTTTGAACGGTGGAAAATCTCGCTAGAACTAGTATTTCGTGGATATGGGGCGCTTTTTCACCATCATCTACGTTGTCGTTGCTTTAAGCCTGATCGTTGCGGAAGGAACTCGTGGTAAGGGCTGCAATGTAAATTTTTTTCCGAAAGGAAAGTATTATTTTGAGTCCTTGAGTATTTGCGGGGGGGCGGGGTGAGGCGACTTTTTTCCTATTAGTCCAGGTTGGCCTAGTAATCGAACAGAAATTGTTTTTATACGTTTTTGGTAAAGGAAATGTTGGCCATTTTGGCTCGAAAAAGCAGGTTTTCGACCTACACTTAAATTTTTGTTAGTTTTTATAGAAAATTTTTATGCTCAGGAATAGTAAAAAAAATGCTAAGCGCATCCCCTATTTATCTAAAAAGCGAAAGTTTTGCTGTCGCCGCTCCCCCGGGATACTCATACTTTTTCAACCGAGCTGTACCACCGGTAAATGCTGCAATGTTTAAGTGAATTCCATCGAAGGCGGTCCGAGCCCCAGGTTAGCACGCCAGACGACATTGCCTGTAAGCTGTTTCAAACGCGTACCCCTTTTGGAACAGTCGATAATCTATTTTTCCTGCTCTTAGAGGGCCTTACAACTATATTTCAACCGGAAATCCGATGCCAAGTTGACCTCCCAAGTGGAGAAAAGAAGCGCGCGACGACGACGCTGGTTCCCTAGTAAGTCCAATAAAGGAGAGCTTAACAATTAAGCTGCCTTTTTATGAACGCATGTAATGCTTTTAGGCAAGATCAACCGCCCTGGATAAATCGGTCCCGTCTCGACGCGGGATGATCCGAAAAACCCTAAGCGATGGCTCTTTGAAAACATGAAATCAATACTGAGAAACGCTACACAACTGACATTCTTATACGAATTGCACGATCACAAGACCCTTTTTGGTTTGGTCGTGGCTACCAGTTGGGGCCAAGCCTCCCTTGTGCAGAATTTTGCCCTGATTCAGCATATTTTGGTACACATACAGGGTGTCCCAAAAAAAAGTGTCCAAGTTTGTCCCCAATTAACTCGAGAAGGAAACATATTTCACCGTGCGTTACCATGCCAGAATGCTTAAATATGTCAGGAATCGGGAAATAACTCAACATGATTTTTTCGATTTTTGAGTACGCAACTGTACTATTGACGCTGGTTACGACCGAAAATTGTGCGTTCTTGAACGGGTGGTGGGAAAATTCTGATTTTCTATTACATTATTTCGGGCTGAAATGAATTTTCTTAATATATTTTTCGGCGCTGTATCGAATGGCACTTGCAAAATCCCACAGTAATTGCAAATTTCATAAAAATGAGTGCCCCGTTATTTTATCCCCCCCCCCCCTGCTATCCTATGAGTACCTATGTTTAACAAATTCGGATGGGATTGCTATTCTCCCATGGTTATAAACGTCCTAACTGTACGTGTAAGACCGAGAAACGTCCAAAATGAGCAACTTTCTATGGTTTTCGCAACTTCCGGAAAATCGCGTCTCCAAAAAAAATTTCGCTGGCAAATTTGACTCCACTGAAAATTCTGTACTAGATAGGCTTGGTTCCAGCACCTCCTTGTTAGCTGAACCACGATACGTCGAATCAGTGGCCTTTAGTTGTCGTGGGCCACGCGGCGGCACGTGGCCGAGGAACCGGCACCTCTTTTGACAGTTCCGGATTTGCTTCCAATCCATTGCACGCAGCCTCGAAATCGCTGTTGGGGCGCCAATTCTTATTTTTTGTTTAGCCTATCGATTGAATGATTGTAAGTTTATTCCAAAACATCGGGAATTGTTCGGATTTAAATGCGTAGCCTGACGCTCGTCCATGCATCCATTGTTGCCCGACCGAACTTTAAGCGGCCTTTAGTCTCTTTTTTTATTGGCCGGTGTGAAGGAGGGGGGCATTTGGTTGGACAGGGTCACTTAATCCCTTCGATGGTTGAGTCAGCGGTCGGCAAATAGCCCTCTGCCCCCATTGCCCATTTCAGGACATTCGGCTGGGCCGTAGTCTCGGCCTGTTGACAACCTTTTTTTCGACGAAATTCGTCTATTTTTTTTTATTGTTGGCGATGGATTCTCTAGAAATTTCGCTTTCTCTATTCGATTCCACTACAATACTATTTCCACTACTCTCTATTTCTGAAGCGGTCGTTATTAATCACGAAATTGGAGGGCGTTTTGGCCCGTTAGCAGGGCTAGAAACTTATGTTTGCTTATGTATGCTCCCGTAGACAGCGAATAACGAAAAAACTCAGTGGAACAATTTCTCGGTGATACCAAATTCGTTTTAAAGTTTTACCAAATAGTCGATTCAAAAAAAGTTACAGCGATAATTAGATCATTTGTAGACGCTGGATCGGTCCTATGCCATGATGTTCTACTTTTTTTTAATATTCCAATTTATTTTAAGTAGCCCAGCTGATGGAGAATTTTATTCTACATATGTCGAATGGTGCCACTCATTAGTGCGTCACAGTCTCTAGACGTCGCCCTACGGGGTGTGAAATCGCTGTTTTTCACCACTTCCCTTCAATAAATCGTCGTTTTTTGAAGTTTTCAGCAATTTTTAGTTATAAGGCTGATAGAGCAAAAAAATTCTGAATACGATGACGAGATGGGTTTTTGCAAAGTCAGCTGGGAAGATCAAATCAATGAAGTTGACCGTCAAGTTCGGAAAATTTGGGCAAATATTATTTTAGAATCACCGTGACTTTTGAAATCTAGCTATTTTTTACTAAAAAACGGGATTTCGAATCAGTAAAAAAAATTCCGCACAAGATAGGCTAGGTCCCGTGTCGAAATGCCAACTTATCCATTGGTGGTTCCCCTGTCAGCTACTAGCGGAACGGCCTTTTCCCAGAAACGCAGTTCTCGACCTTGAGGCATTTTCCCCCCTTAACCCGAGCGCCTGGATTAGCATTATCCAATGCCATTGTGAGCCGTGGGGGGGGGGAGGGTTGCTGAGGGATTTCCTTGGAATTCGGGTATCTTCTTAGATGGCATAGGCGAAAGAATAGAACCTGTCGTCTGCAAGCATCGGCTGTCGCGCCCGCTGCAAATTTGCATTTGGCGTGTTGTCCCCCGTTAGGGGCTGCGGGTTCGCGAGGAATGCGATGCTTTGAAGCAACGGCTACATAGGACTGCAGGACAGTCGCTCTCTCTCTCTCTATCTTCCCCAATCTCCTTCCCCCCCCCTGCATTTCTCACTGCATTCCACCCACCGGCCATTGATCTGTCCCCCCTAGCGATATTTGCGATCTTTGATAATATACAATATATTTTATAGTATTCTTAGCAGTTTTTGATTGCCAGAAAGGTAAAAGTGTTTGAAAATCGATCTTTTAAAGCTTTTCTTGGCATTCTTGTGGGCATTTATAGGGACTGGAAAAATAGGGTTTTTACGTTTAGGAATAGTACAAAGCTGTTTAGAAACACGTTCTCTATTTCTATTCGAGAAATTGGGTCCTTAGAAAAAAAGACCAATACTATCGGATCCTTCTAATGCTTTAATCCGTAAATGATACCCGCCATTCCTGATCTGCGGAGCTTCCTTGATCCGTGAATTCGTTGCTTCACGGCTTTCGCATACCAACGCTATCTGCAGGCGCATCTCTGGCTGGCTGCCGCCAAATTGGGCCAATCGCCCATATTCGTGGCTTGACTTGTTTTGCGTTATGGCAACAACATAAACTAACCCTGGACACTTTTGGGTACTTGACTCTTAGCAGGGGGAAACTAATTACTGTCTCTCCGACTATACCAAGCTGTTGAGAAAATCTAGTATATTTTATAATGTTTTTCGTAGTCTTTGATTGCCATAAAGTTACAAAAATATTTTAAAAATGTTTTAAATTTCGAAAATTTTGCCCTTTTTTTGATCCGTTTTCATACATTTTTGGCCAAAAAGTCAAAAACCTTTGAACAGTTTTAGCAGTTTGGATTAGGCTTTTTTGCTTTAAAATATGTAAAATTCTATACAAACCGTTTGCATTTTGCCATATCCCGCTACTTAAAACACGCTATTTTAAATATCTTTTTGGGTGTAAAGATCACGATCTGCTTTCCTGACTTCATCGCTTTTCAGCCCGATAAAGCGAGCAATTCAGCAGAATGCTACTACCAGTCCCCGTTTCAAGACCGTGGTATGAAAAATTAGCTAAACCAATCCCGATATTTGAGGTACCACGACGAGAACACCTTCCCGTGTGCTAATCTCCCATCAAAATCCACTTTGCTGAAATGCTCAAGCGTCGCGTCGACATCCAACGACTCGGAAAATGAGGTGGGCGCAACCCAAAATTAAATCAAGGTGTTTCGATTTAGATGTAATGCAGTTTAATAAATATTGGTTCTTTAGGATTCCCGGGGCGGGCGGGAACCAAATTTTTTTGGCCCAAGCCTAAATTTTTTTCTAAATAGCGCCTGCGTTTCTAAATGGTTTTTAACTATTCTGACATAAAACTACCCACATTTTAATTAAAAAATTTAATTTTGGGTCGAAGAATCCTATAGAACCTTTAGGATTAGCGGGGGAAGACCAAAATGACCAATTTTCGACTTTTCAACATTTTCTAACTTTTGAAAGGTTTTTCTACTTTAAATATAGTTAAAATTTACAAAAAACAAGGGAAAACACTTTATATTTGATTACTAGGTAAACCCAGGAAAACCAGGAAAAATTTGGTTTCCGGAAATCCTAAATAACCTAAATATTTATAGTGGGACTCGCCGAGCTACACGCCTTCCGCCAGAGCACTCGGTCGACTTTTTGCGCCTCATGACTTCGATATTCTCGAATCTCTTGGAGAGGGTTTCTTCAGTTTCGTGCACAAGGTTGGCGTGAAGCCTGTTGGCACCTGGAAAATAGCAACCCGAGTTGCATCCTGTCTCAATCGCATTCTCAAAGCATCTTTTGCTAATTAGATACGGGTGCGGACGACCGGCGAGCTGTTCGTGTTGAAGGTGGCGAAAGGAGGAGGCAGTCGACGGGACGAGCATACGACGATCGCCCGCGAGATGTCAATCCTTAGACGACTCTCTCATCGTAGCGTCCTCGGGCTACGCGGCGTCTGCATCGAAAGAAGCAAATGTTAGTAGAGTTTATGGCTAAACTCCAGATACCCCCCCCAGCCCACCTCACCATTATCTCGGTTTCCAGTCATCTAGGTGTAAAGTATACCAAAATACTCGCCAGAGCAAGACAAACATTTTGGTATACTTTACAAACCTGTAGATGAGCGGGGAACCGAGATACAAAAGTCGGGGCCGGCTGGGGGGGGGGGGGGTTATCTGGAGTCTTACCTAGATTTTTTATCAAGTTTTTCGTATAGATATAGGAGGAAATACCTAGGCTAAGAACCTAATTTCTCAAATAACTAATACCCCCGATTTCAGTTGGCTGGGATGTGCACCTTCTGACGGACTATTGCGACGGCGGCAGCTTGCAACGGGTGCTACTCGATGCCCAGCGCCCAATGAGATGGGCTGAGCGAGTTGCGTACGCGATCGACATCTCAGATGCGCTTAACCATCTGCATTCGAGACGTATCATCCACCGCGACCTCACCAGCATGGTATCCACCCACCGAACACCATCCAAAAACGAGTTATCCCTTAGAATGTGCTGCTTCGGAAGCGTGTCAACGGCCCTCAGAATCCGCCATCCTGGGACCGTGCAATAGTGTCCGATTTTGGTCTTTCTTGCGAATTCCCGCGCGACGATGAGGTGAGCCTCAATGAACACTCGGGTTTACAGGGTTTCCCCGAGAAAAACGGTTCTGGATTGTTAGCATGGAAAATCACTTTTTATTTTTCCACCTATACCCACCTATGATATATAAATGTATTTTTCAGTGTTTTTCATAGGTCTTGATTGTTAGAAAGTTACAAAAGTTTTGTTACAAATTATAAAAATTCGAAAATTTTACCTTTTTTGGGTCCTTTTTCATGTGATGAAAATGGTTGATATTTTGCTATACGGGGCATTTTTGGGACATCCTGTCCTCCGTGTAGCTTTTCGCGTAACTTCGCATAGATCACTCACCCAATCGTTAGATCCTACCGCAAGTGGGAACAACGTACTATATGTCGCCGGAATGCCTCAACGAGAAGTACTACAACCAGCAAACGGACGTCTTCTCCTACGGTCTCATTCTGTGCCAACTGATAGCCCGTATTGATGCGGACCCCGAATGTGGTAAAACGGCATAGCCGAACCCCAAAAAAAATGCAATTTAGGCCTGCATAGGACCAAGAACTTTGGGCTCAATTATGTTCGATTCGCCACCTATTGTCCGCCCGATACGCCGTTGAGCCTTCTGAAATTGGCATTCAGTTGCTGTCTGGTCAGTTTGTGATCTAACGCTACCCTTGACGGGTTACTTTCAAAATGTCGAAATTCACAATGCAGAACGTTCATAATGTCGAAATTTCAAAATATAGAAACCTAATAATGCCGAATTTTACCTAAGAAAGTTCCCGGAAAAACATGTCGATATATTGAAATTACTACGTTATAACGTTTCTTAACTAGTTGTAACGTTACGAACTTCCGACATTATGATCGCAAATCATCCTTGAATTTTAGATGAATCCAGACTCAAGGCCGTCTTTCGAAAAAATAAGTCGAGAATTGGAGCAGATGAAACTCTCGCGACCGCCCTCGCCTGGAATCCTTCGCAAGCTGCAAGCAAATGCTCGGGTTACAAGGTATGGTCGTTGTAGTATGGATATTACCAGACGCCGTAAACGCTCTGCTTTGCTAAACGAAAAATTAGATCTCGTTCGGATGCGGCGCTAAGACGTGCCCCGTCTTTGCGCCTTCGTGGTTCAAAAGCTGCCTGTCTCGCGACGCGCTGTATTTACCCTGTCTCGGAAGGTGAGCCAACCCAGTATTTCACTTGCAAGGAGTCATACAGGGGTGCCAATATCAAAACCACCAACGACATCTGCAGTCGAAGAATTGGCGCGGAATTTCGTCCCCGAGCGGTCGACAGAGCAAATGGAGTCGTCCGGAAATCCGTTTCTCACTGATGAACGGTAAGCGAGACAAATAATAAACGACTATAAAAGTGCATGAAGGTTTCGCGAGCGGAAGTTGGTCGGTCCGGATCGTTGTCGGATGAGTAGTAGCAGCACGGGTGCGATGCAATCATCCCTGCGGCAATTGATCCGCCGGTGTGCGTCGCTACCTACAGGCATTGAACAGCTGCTGCCGTTGGATGAAGACGACAATTTCGCCCCCGTGGAGGAGGGAAGCGGTCCTGGGGCGATTCCGATGGCATTTAGGGACTCCGATATGGTTAGTGATTAAGAAAAGAAGGCACGTACATGGTGTCCCAAAAATACCGATTTTCTAAATTCCCCCATTTTCGTTAAAATTTGCTAACATTTTAGCGATATGGATCCAATTTTCTGAAACATTTCTACAAAATAGCAGCTACTGATTTTTACACCTTTTCGGCAGCACGAAGGCAGCGTTTTGCAAGCCATTTGAGAAAATGCCGCTTGGATCCCGCTTAATCCGATGAAGCGGAGTTTTTAAGGAAAAACGTCTAACTTTCGCACTACAAACGCCAAAAATTCTATCAAAAATTCCGCAACTCGTCGAAAGATTTCGATAGATACCTGGAAAAATCGGACGTCACGGGACGGCTAGGGGGGGGGGAGGAGGAGAGGGATTTTCGGGGGAACCTGTAGATCAATTTACCATCGGGATGGTACTATGAAACCAAATGTGTTCACAAACAAAATCAATAAGATCCCCCATTATTAGGTGTTCATGGATCGGGCGAAGCCTGTATGCAGAAAAGGCCATGTGGAAATTCAGCCTGGCCACCTCACCACCAACAGCCACCGGTTCTGGGAAGCCCAGGTGCGTCTTCAACAAATGCATCCATGCCAATTTTGACAAACCACGAAAGTGACTTTAGACAGCAGCGTCCGCTCCGCAGGCCATGACTCCAACAGACTCCTCCATAACATCTCCAGTGGTATTGCAAGGGTGGTTTACGCAATGAAAGACTTACAGCTGTGCCCGCGCTCTCAAACGTTTACGTGTCTATTTCCCGGTTCACTCTAAAAGGCATGGAATTTGTTATTTGTGTAAATGTCATTTTAGCTTTAAAATTGTGAAGGAAGCGTGACCCATACCTGCAACAGCTATTGCATCCATTCATTTGTTTGTTATTTTTTAAATCAAATACAACCATTTTGAAGCTGAAACAAGAAGATTGTTATCCCAATATTGCGTGCATCATCGATACTCAACCCGAGCCAAATTATTCGCATTTCTCCGTCATTGCCCATTCCCTCCCGCTCACCCTACCACCAATAGCATTGTTTCTCCTAAACCGGTCACTTTTCTTGTTGTCCCTGATCAATATTGCTTTCGTGCCAATAAATATCCCTGGGATATCTTGTGCAGATATTGATCGAGTAGCCGCGCCCGCCAGAAACTACATCAACCAAAGCGCCAATGCTACCACAACGTTTTATTTATTATGAGAAAATAACATAGGTACACATTTATGTGTTTATTATTCCAAAAATAGAATAACCGTACTATTCCGATCGTTAATTGATCCCATCAGTCAAAATCGTCATCGGAATGGATTTCGACAAATTCGTAAGGCGATTCCTCTTTGGGCACCGGTTGCGATTGGCATATCTCAAAAAGTAAGATTGGTCCGAAACGAAGACAAATTATACCAATTCCTCTGAATCATCCGAGTCTTCCGCTACCGGCTCGACGGCGCCCATCCGGATCACATACTCAGTAGCTTCAAAGTCGGCGAGCGCAAGGGTCATCGTCTAGCAGCACAATTTGCAAAAACAAACACAAAGAATTATACGTGGCAACCCTCACGGTCCTCCTTTTTCGGTTCTGCTATCCAAGGAGTTGTTGGTCCGCCTTTCGATGACATCATTCCCTGAATAGAATTCATATAGAAAAGGGCCAATGGTTACAAAATATTCTTCGGAATTCGGACAATGTAGGCGGTGGAAGGGGTACTCGCGATCCGGCACCCAGTGATCTGCATTATAAGTGCATCTGGGAAAGGTAGAAAGCGATCTCCATGAAGCAACTTACTGCAAAATTGGACAATGCGGAAACATGCGCATGTATTCTCCACGGCAGCGGGACAAATGGTCCTCGAAATCAATGCGGTCGATGTCAAGGTGCATCTAAAGCGCAAAACGCTCATGATAAGTCCGCAAGGGCCATACCTCGTCATATGGGCAGACCAAGCGATCCAACAAGTCCGAATGCTGCTCGGAACGATCTAAATAAAAAAATTTATGAAACTGCGCAAAAGTTACTTGAATCCTGTTGCGTTCCTTCGTAATTTCCTTGACGCATCTCACTGGCATTTCCAAGGAAGAGGCTATCTTCTGGCCCAAGCAACGTTAACCCCGAATTCATTGCGTGCGCTCTGAAAATTCTGAATGTGTCATAAAGGTGGAAATATCCTAATTCAATTTTCAGGAAAGGACGGGTATGTATGGCCATGAGAAACCGGAAGAGAAACTGGTGCGAATGGTGCGGAAACACTTTGCGAGCAATCCAGAAGAGAAGAAGCGGCACAACGACGAGCCGGAAGATCCGCGGCCACAGGTAGATAATTTCCACAAAAAAAGAAATCCTTTGGCAGGATTGCTGCGGGTTATCGTGTAATCCCTGCATTTTCGACTTACACCAGCAAGACATTGTGCATTGGGCAAAGGTGGGAGGTTCAGACCGCATTAATATAACACCATCCAGGAATGTGCTCGATCAATCGACACCGACACGGGTAAAACATTATTTGAGGACATTATGGGCGTTGAAGAAGAGAAGCATGGAGAGCGGGTAAGAGAAACATACGCTCAACCGCATCCGGAAACTATGACTCGTTAGACAGGCCAACCGTTACCGTTTCGCAAAACTTTTGCCAAATTACAGGAAGCATTCTCACGCGACGAATACCATCCACTAAATATCATCGCCGTCGAGCCACTGAACGCATGCACAAAATTATTTCGTTTCAAAGTTGATGTCGGCCGGATCAATCTACCGCTCGGCTGCCATTTGATTGCAAGGTGGGTACGTGGGGAGAATTTTTAGCTAGCTCTAATATTAACTCAGTCGCCAACCCGGTACAATTTATTCATATCGACCCGCGTGCAACAACATACAAATCAGAACCGTCAAATCAGTGCATTTATGAGCATTAGGTATCCGCGTTTTGCTTCAATATTGCGTCCCGTTGTTCTTGGGCCCAGCGCAGTTTTGCTTTATACGCCTCACGCTCGATGGGATGTCCGCGGCAGTGCTCGAACACTGAAATAGTAACGAATAATAATCATCGGCAACATGAACGTACTTTGCAAATACTCATCTGCGTTCCAATCGCCTTTCTGTATCAGGTATCGGCCGATCAAGTATCCGGTACGATTCAATCCATGAGTGCAGTGGACACCGATTAATGTATCTATAAATGTAAATTCATATTATGAGAGGAAAGAACCTGGTGGTGCCACGGCCAAGTAATTGTCAACAATTTGTATAAATTCCCGGACGATATCTTCGCGACCATCCACCTAGAAAAACAGTAAAACATCACTAAAAAACTTCACCTCATGACCCGGACACTGTAGCTTGACGTGTTGAATGCCCTGACTAGTAAATTCTTCCGGGTTGTAATATCTAATAACGCATTAGAACAGGGTTGTCAAATACCGATGCGTGTTTGTTAGGTCGATGATGAGACCAATCTTCTTGTTAACGTTGCCTGCCTAAAATCAGCGATTATACAAAAAAATTAAAGGCTTGCTGACCATCGCCAACAAGCAATCAATGGTGAAAAGCTGCTCGTCGCTGCAGCGGTTTCGCATGAAGAATTTCTTATCAAGCGGGCACTTCAATGGCAAGAATCGCGTCTGTTCGATGTGCTTGCCGATTGGGAGATATTGAAGCCATCTAGAAAAAAGGTCGGCAGGAGATTTTCAACGAACCTGTCAGGAATTGGGCCTGAACCATGGTTGCCGCCGCCTCGTCGATTCATTGTCGGACCAGCACTTAGCCGTAGACCTGAACATGAAATATAAATCAACGTAGCAAGTAATACGTTACTTTTAAGCAGTCCAAGAGTGTTGTCCTGTCGCTTAAAGTTTCTCGACAGCGAGACCGAGCGAAACCTGAAAACAATCGGATTGCAAGTAATCAAAAACGGCTCAAGGAAAGCTGTTGAGAAAGTCGATTTGAAAATCGGAATTGTTTACCAGCTTGGAGTGTTTGCCACCCTCGCTGCCACTATTTCAGCTAAGCGCCCAGGCGTTGTTGTGTTTTACAAGTTGCCAAATAAATTAATTCTTTTCTGCAGCGAGATGGCTCACCGAACTTCTTTTTGGTGAAACCACCAGCCTGAACTGGGATTTCGGCGGACGCTACGCGGGGCTGCAATCGACCGGCCTCTGCGCTGTGGGAGATCGAACTGCGGCTCGACCATCGTCTTCGCCGCCTACAGCAAAACTTCGATTCGATAATATCATACATTGTAAGTCGACGCGATAGCCGCATAAGGAAGAAGTGATGGAGAAATGATGCTATAGATTAACTTCGAAGCCACGGCCACGCGGCTTGCAGGGAGCGTTTTTAGGTGGGACTGCGGTTTTTGCGGATTGAGATGGCTCATTCGGTAGAACGCGGAATTCTGAGCCAATCCCACCTTTTACAAAACGATTGAACAATACCCAAGAATGGGAAAAAGTTTCACAAAGTTTGCCTTTTCATTAAGTGCGGGCCGAAAATGGGCAAAAGCGACACTTTCAGGGCAAATTTTCCCCAAACCCGTGGCCGTTCAGCAGTTTTTGAAAGATGGGATTGTTGTTGACTCCCAAAAGGCATAACTGCTAAATTAGTACTTTGATAAAAGTTCTAAAGTAGTTCTGTTGAAAAGACTGTTAAATTCGTTACTTTTAAAATTCAGTACGTCGAATTATTAGGTTTTTCGGCAAACTTGGTCATATTTACTCGAAAATCGACGATAGGAATTTTAGAACTAATTACTTTGAGAAGTAATGACTTTACGACTTAATCATTGGTAGCCTGAATTGGTATGACGTTCTAGGGTCTATAATGCTATTTTAACAAAATTGTGTGGAAATGAGAATCGAAACACAAGCCGTGGTGGACATACTCGGCAATCAATTGGAGCGGTGGGCAGCCATTGTGTGCGTGTGTTCTGTCTGTGTATATGCAATGGGGTGGTGGATATGGGCCGAAACACGAGCAGATGGCCAAAGGGCCCACCCATTAGCCTTGTGGGATTAGAGGTCCCGCGGATGAGTGAGCCAGGGAAAGGATGATTGAATTCACAACTACTTCAGAGGCCTGACGGAGGGGCGTCTTGTAAAATTGTATGGATTTCTTTGTAGCCGTAATCATAATGACCGGCACAATTGGAAAAGGGTTTAGATATGGCTTTGCAACTAGAGACGTGCTCAGCGTGCCTTTAGAAGGGAGTTGCAGCGGCTAGCAAGAATTTCCACTCGCTTGGCACCTCACGAGTAGCGACGCCGAATTAGGGCAGCACACCTAATTATTCTTGGAAATCGAATGGGTGGGCCAAGAAGGAAGGAAGGGAGGCCGTGAAGAGAAGGAGGAGCCCCGGGTCTCAGGGGGAGAAGGACGCGAATCGCATTGAAGCGACTCTCGGGAGACCCAGCCCAGCGAGGGGGGCCTCCTGGCCCTTGTCGCAACGCAAGGCTAGAGAAAACGTCATGCTCAATCTTATCGGGAAAAGCACTTACCAAAAAAACTTTAATGCGGCAGTATTGTGCGATATTTTGTAAGTCTGTATGATACGACACATCCTTTATTCATTTACGGGGGTTTTTATAATTACACAACCGCTCTATTTTCGTTGCTTGTTTTTGAAGCATCTCCCCTCCATATTTGGGTGCTAATGCAGTTAGGGGGGGGGGGCAGTCCGATTGGTAGTAAGGGGTTACAAGACGCTCTGCTTAGGCTACTTGGTTTTCTGCTTAAGCCTAGGCTTAACTTAGCTTTAACTAAGCTTGGCTTAGGCTTAGGCTTAAGCTTAACCCCAAGTTAAGCTTAAATTGAGCTTTAAATTGCCTTAGGTGGTCAAAATCGGGTCATTTCTGACTAAGCTTAAGCTAAGCTTAGCTTGGCTCAAGCTAAGCTTAGACTTCGTTTGTATGAAGCTAAGCCTAGGCTTAGGCTTGGCTTAGCTTTTCCAGAGGCTTCGAGTTTAAAAAACGGCATTTGGAGCGTCTTGTAGTCAAAATCCGGACTGCCCCCAAGTGCATTAGCACCCATATTCGTAAAAAGGACTAGTAGTCACAAAGATAGTTGCACCACATTATCACTAACAAAAAGAGCACTTTAGCAGACGGGCTCATAACCCATTGGCAACATGATATACAGAAAGCATAAAGAGAGAAAAATACGTTGAGCAATGGCCGCACATTTTTCGAGGATTTCTGGGGGTTTTTGGTATTGGGTAAAGCATGGGCCGGAACGAGAAACGCGAAATTGAGCGGTTTATGCGGGAATTAGACATTGGCAGAGATCTCTACATGGTGATCATTAGAATATATCCGACCAGTGGGAGATACGGCTTCAGTAGTGGTCCGATGTACGGTGTCCAAATGATACAGTCGACAATATACCAATACGCCTGAAATGGACAAAAAAATCCGGATGCATAACGTTGTATTTTAAAGGGATGCCGACGGCATAGTCAATCGATTACGCGCGGAAAAGAAAATGTCTCTGCGCCTCTCCCCTGGGCGCGCTCTCTCCCCTGTTGGCTAATTGCCAATTTGTTGATGAGGGGGGATCGACACATGCTGTCGGCAGTCCTTAAGGGGATTTATTGTCGTCTTGCATGCTTTTGAAACAAAGAAAAGCCATACCTTGAACTGAAGGCGTCCCCAACTCGGGAAAGTGGCCCGCTGATACCCTGCCGAGACGGTACCATTTGCCATCCGAGCCCGCGCCAATAATACCTATAGGTTCAAAATAATACCTATAGTACTTCAAAGCTGATTCTTGAAAATTCCGGGGGGGAGGACCATTTCGGCCCTAGCCTAGATTTTCAACAAGCGGGTTCGTTTGTACATTATGAATAAAAAAAAAATATTCTAACTATTGTGGAGCCGAAAAACCGAAACCTAAGAAATTTCGGTTAAAAACTTATTTTTTGGAACGACCATTGATTTTTTGGACCTAAGATTAATGTAGTAATGCAGATTAATGTAATGTACGATTCAGGCTTTTACCTGTTTTTATCTTTTTTTTGATAAGCTTTTGTGCTTCAAATATTGTTCCCAAAAAAAAGGAGACACAAACTTTAACTTAATTTTTCGACAAAAGGGATCGTACGGGCCGACGCTAAATCCAAAAGTTATGAAAACGCTAAAGCAAGTATATTACGCTTTAGCCAACACCCTGCGCAAATTTCATCAAAAACCGCGACAGTTCCGTGAAGTTATGGCTTTAAGACAAAAAATATGATAGAATTTTGGCCAGTACCGTCCAACTTTCTCACCTTTTCCTCGTTACACGTCCCATCTCTATTCGTGAAGTGGAAGCCGAATTTTCCGAGTTGCATCAGCTTGCTGCCTCCGTCCGTCTCGCAGTCGAGTTGGATGATGTGGGGTGGGTGCTGTTGATCTGTGTACATCCACTCCCAACTGTGGGCCACTCTAAAATAAACCGTAATGATTTTGTAAGGTGTCTGTTCAGTCCGTGTGAAGTCGATTTCAACTCGAAGGCTAAAAGGGGCTAGCTAAAGGAGATCTCAATCTTCCGAGTTCGGAATAATCCGATGCAGAACCCAAAGAAGACGTATAGGTTTGTAGCCGATCTCGGCAAATAATGAGGTGACGCGCCTCGCTTTATATATAGGCTACCGTCACTTCAGGCGTATGCTAATTATTTCCTAACAAAGAAGGCTGCCCGATTTTTTAACAAAAACCCAATTTTAATGTCGGTTCTTTAGGATTTCCGGGGAACCAAATTTTTTTCCTGGTTTTCCCGGTTGACCTACTAATCAAATATAAAGTATTTTCACATTGTTTTTAGTAAATTTTAACTATATTTAAAATAGAAAAACCTTCCAAAAAAGTTAGAAAAATGTTTGAAAAAGTCGAAAATTAAGTCATCTTGGGTATTCCCCTCCCTCCCGCTAATCCTAAAGGTTCTATAGGATTTTTCGATCTAAAATTAATTTTTTTAATTAAAATGTGGGTAGTTTTTATGCTCAGGAATAGTTAAAAACCATTTAGAAACGCATGCGCTATTTATAAAAAAATTTAGAATTGTGCCGAAAAATCAGACTCCGATCTTTTTGACGTTTAGATGTGAAAGCGCCCGTTGTCCTATAGTTTTTGCTCTGGGTATCGGATCTGCTAACGGGAAACTCCCTGACTGACTTGTGGGGAATATAAGCACATTTGACGCTGCCCCAGGTGTGGCACTGGTGAATCATGATGCCCATGTCCGGCGTGTACCTGAATTGGCTCGTCAAAGCTGAAAAATTAATTTCCCTGCTAGTGTGAACCAAAAACCCACCAATGAGCCAGCTTGTCCGAAAGGCGCTCAAAGAATTCGAGTGTGTTATTACCGGCCCGGATGAACCAGTTGGCGCCTAATCGATCCGTACTGTCAAACTATTGCGTGCTCGCGTACCGTTGACCCATTCGGCCCGTTCCGATGTCTCATCGATGCCGATCTGATCGAAAATCGCGTCGTAGCTGAGGTCATCCTCGTAGTTCAAGTCAAACAGATTCTTGCGCCAAAATGTGTCCTAAAAGCCAGGCATAGAATAGAGTTAAAAATTGAGTTAAATTGAAAGTTTTTAAAACAAGTAGCTACTTTGGCATTATCGGGGGGGGGGGGGTGGGGCAGAAGCCAACTTTTTTTTCTAGAATCCCTTTGTTCGAATATAACAAGAGGAAGTGTTTCTAACCCATTTTTATCCTCAAGGGAAACACTTTATAATGTTTTTTTAAAGAATACAAAAAAAATCAATTTTTAACAATTTTTTCAAAATGTTTAAGAATTATAAAGGCAATTTACATAAATTACAAAATTTTTTTAAAGCCTTTAAGAAAGTTTTTCCACTTCAAGTAGAAGCGAAGCTTACTTCCAAGGCAATTAAAATACTGAATTTGATGTTAATAGGCATGCTTCTAGACTAATAGGTCAAATAGAACTTGTCGTACCTTTACCCCTTCCCAACGATAAAGCGAAAGACGGTGTTCACCTGTTGCATCATCCAGAAGCTTTTCCCACGTCGAATCAGGGAAATAGCAAGATTCGCCCTCAGCAGGTAGATCATCTGATATGGGCCCTCAGCGAAGGAAAATGGTTTCTATGAATCTCAACATTCCTTTTGCGTAAAGTGGTGACCCACATATAGTGAAGGAGTTGGCCAGTGGAATTGCCGGATGTTGGGCCAACGTTTCCGCATCGCGTCGCGCGCAACCGTGTCTAATGTCACAAAGATGAATCTGAAAATGTCATTTTTAGAAAGCGGGACAAGGTGTCTAGGCTGTGACAAGAAGATCTTTTAGCGTCTGTTAGCGGGGGGAACCAAATTTTTCCTTGTGATTCTCTACGGCCCTATAACAAAATCTTAACCATTTTAATAGCATTTCACGTAGTTTTTAGTTGTAAAAACAATAAAAAATTATAAAAATTTACGAAAATTGTTGACCGTGGTCAAAAATGTATCGAAAATGACCAAAACAGGGGCAAAATTTTCGAATTTTCAAAATTAAAAAAATGTTTGTAAAAAAAAACGACCGGCTTAAAAAAGTCATGGAACTTGCAACGAAATTACGAAGTACGTTTTGGTTTTAATCGGCTAAAAATCTACGTAAAATGGATTGATGCTGTTTCAAATAAAAAATTTAACACGAAGGTTGGGATTAGCACTTCCTCTTCCATTCCCCTTACCGATCGTGTACGCCGAGCGACTGTGTATTGCATAGAAAGTTGTCCGTCATGTTCAACGCAAACTGGTTGAGCATCAAAAAAGCCGGCGGTCGCGTGAATTCGCGATCTAACATCCGGACCAACGCGTCGAATTCCCTTGAATTCTCCAGTATGTCCACGCCCACCGATGGTCCGTGTGCTTTCACGTAACGTACGGCTGAGATTGCATTGTTCGTCTTCCTGCAAAAACGTAAGCAAATTGCGTAGCGCAAATCGCGAGCACGTACGCGATGCAAAAATGACGTTTATCCGATTCAAACGACTACATACCGTATGACGAGCAGCCCAAAGATGAACCAAAAGCCGTAGAAACAGTAGTAGGGGAAATGGCGAACCGGCCACGGTAGTCGGTATGCATTTTTCGAACGGCCATAGTTTCTTGCTGCGCATGGCTCTTGACTGGCAGAAGGCTGGTCGAATTTTGCCTCGTCGGAAGTCTGTGGCTCCGATGGGGATGGCCGACGTCTTCTCACCTACACAGATATACTTTACGAAAATTGAGCCATAGCTGTTATAGCTTCACGAATTTACCTAGGCTAACCCGGAATCAGGCTACGATTGAACCCAAGGTTCTGTTCTATTTCGCGGGGGAGAAAAAACTGTGCGGGGGGGAATATGCTTCGCGGAATCTTCCAACTTTTCGCTATTTTCTCGGAATTTTTGCAACGCCATTCGATAGAGCATCAAAAAATATACTAAGAGTTTTTGTTTTAGCTAACAATATTGTAATATAAAAAAGTTATAGCAAAAACAAAAAAAACTATTGAAACTGGTTCCGGAATGTTAGTTTTCGACATTTTCGCCATTTTTTCGATATTTTGAGCCTGTCATTCGATAGAGCATCAAAAAATATACTAAGAGTTTTAATTTCATCTAAAAATATTGTTTTATAAAATAGTTATAGCAAAAAAAAGGTTTATTCGGTGTTTCCACATGGGAACATGGAGTCGAAAGTTAGTTTTCGACATTTTCGATAACTTTCAAAAATTTCTTGAATGCCATTCGATAGAGCGTCAAAAAATATACTAAGAGTTTTAATTTCATCTAAAAATTTTGTTTTATAAAATAGTTATAGCAAAACGAAGAAAATCCCCCCGCACAGTTTTTTCCCCCACGCGAAATAGAACAGAACCGAACCCAATTAGCCTAAGAAACCAAGTGAAGTTTGTACGTACCTCTGTACCAGCCATCTTGCCGGCGCCTTGAATCCCAGGAAATTATATGGGCTGGTCTACACTCTGTGAAGCCCTTCTAAATCAAGAAAAGTAGGATGGTATAGGATAAATGACAAAATAGTGGAAATGATGGGAGATAAACAATGGCAATCCTTGAATGATTTTCTTGGCTTCGCAAGGGCACCGCGTATTTTCTTATTTCGAGCATTGGAGGAGACTAAAGGTGACTCATCTCGGAACCTGATCGCCCGTCATACCGGGTGACAGAAAATTGAAATACATTGCGGAATCCCGCGAAAATGGAAAGTTGAGGCTTCCCAAAAAAGGCATCCGATTTTTACCTTCACAAACTTGACCTTAGCCTCAGCCAGGCGGTCTCTGGAATATTTACGAAAATCTTCCTTTTTGGACATATCCAGAAATTGGAATAGGGAGCGTTTGATGGAGGCGAAAACAGAGTTGGGTATATTGTGGTGGAGGCTGTGAGCTGGCACCCAACTAGGTGCGGCTGGGCCGGATTTTGGGGGAATAGGGCCGACAACCTGTTGAAATCAGGATTCCGGGGGACGACTGTGTTGACCACAGCCGATATACAGTGACCGCCATTCGATTAAGCATGAATGAGGTGCTGACAGTCCCTTTAAAAACGAAGTTGTACCGCTTTTGGCTAGATAATAAAAGGGCCGGTTTTTTCAAGAGGCTTATCGATTCTCTGGTCTGATGGCTCTTCCTAGATCATCTAGAAAAGGTGGGCCGGATAGTCTGAATGATGAGGATGAGTGTTTGACTGGGTTGAGATCGATGTGTGGATGTGTTGGGAAGAGATTGACCTGGATCCCCCCTCGGTCCCTCCCGGTGCTATCCCCATCTAGCCTCCCTCCAGACTCAGACACGCACTGATTATCCCTAGGGGGAGGCAAAAGTTTTGCGGGAATGAATACGTGTCGTCCACCGGGCAAACCTCCCGGATTTCCATTTGTCGATGTCGACACATTGAAGCGAAAACACGACTTGAGAACCGGGGGGTGATCTCTAGAAGCTTCCGAGCGCGGGCGAGATCCGTCCATTCTATCGTACATGAAAAGCTTCACCGGCAGGTGTGATAGACCCTTACGAGGCGAAACTCTGGAAAAGGCTTAGGGACAGTTTGATTTGCAAATTATTTTCGCTGATGTTGCCCAGAACCGGGATCAGGGCAAAGATCCCTTTAGACACTTAATCCCTTGAACCACGCAAAAAAAATCAATAATGTATCGAAAGGTGAATGATCGTGAGCCGGAAATGAGCAAATAAGAGCTTCACCGGCAGGTGTGATAGGCTGGTGGGAATCTCGGCGTGCAAGTTGGGGAGTGGGGCGGGGGGGATGGTCATGGGAGATGACCTTGGTCGTGGTGAGCCGTTGTTCGCGGTTGTACTATTCGGCGCCAGGATACTCGTCTAATGGGTCCCCCTCTTCGTCCCCCATTCAACCCACCTAAACGAATGTTTTCCCACCCGAACCATGGGTTCCCATACATCATCTCGGTCAATTTGTGTTCTTCACCCTTACAAGGAGACGCTTTTCTTAGGGTCGGCGGGGTTTAAAGAATTTCTTTCCTGATTCCGGTTCGGCTAATTTGCGGAATCGCGATTTACCGAAAGTGAGCAACTATTTAAATTAGGAAAACCATTGAAAGTGGCTCATTTTGAGCGTATTGTCTTATGCCGTACATAACTTTGGGAAAATGGCCAATCAGTAAATGTGGTAAATATGTTCGGAATCAGCATAAAATCCGGCACAAGGTGGTCCTAATTAAGTTGAAATCCCGACGACACCAAAAATGGCCTGCTGATTAGTGGGGGGAAAAGATAGCTAACACATGCCGATTCATAACTCGCAGTGAGGAAAAAACTTAATAAAAGGAAATATACCTTGGACCGGACTGTTAGCAGGGGGATCAGCAGTGGGAACCCAAATTTTTCCCAGTAATTCTGTGCGGCCCCACAGACACACAACACAGACTTATAATTATAGAATTTTTATAGTTTTCAGGTATGAAAAGCTCATAAAAAACTTTCTAAAATAATCAATTTTCTAAAATTGTTGACTTTTGGGTTAAAAATGTATGACGATGGCAAAAAAGGTAAAAATTTTCGAATTTTCGAAATTTGCTAAGATATATTTACAGCTTTCTAACAACCAAAAACTACCAAAAACGCTATAAATTTATTGGTGTTTCCGTGTTAGCGGGGGAGCAAAGCGAATTTTTGAATTAAGCCTATGCCTGCATAGCAATCAACTAAATAAAATATAGTTTAGTAGGGTTTTTGGTAGTTTCTGATCACCAAAACACTAGAAAACTTTAACAGAACATCTTATAATATTAACTTGTGACCGAAGTTTCTGTCCAAATTGGTCATTTTTCATACGTTTGGGCGCGAAAAATCAGTGTTTTCTGAAGTTTGATAATTTTTTGAAAGCGTTTGTATATGTATTTGTGTTTGCAGTTGAATGAAATCACTGTAAAATGCCAGCGGAAATTGTTTAACTTTAATTACTTCACCCCTGAAACGCCTTCGCAAAAAAATTATTCTTTGCCCCCACCCCGCTAAAAATGTGCTCCCCCGCTAACAGGAAAGCACCAATTTATTGTGTATCATCAATAGGTAAAACTATAAAAACTACAAAAACAAAAAATATTTTCCCCTGCTAAATGTCCCCCCCCCCGCTAACAATCCAGTACCAAAGAGCGGAAGTTGATAAATTTGAGCGAATATTTTTGCAAAAACCCGTGATTCCAGATTCCAGATCCGGTTTCTGATTAACCGCCGGAACACTGGACGCTGTTTTGAGCATTGCGTCCAATTTCAGCCGAGTCGAGGGTGGAGCAGCGAGAACAAAGGGTCGTCGTCAGCTGGTGATGGTGGCTGTCTCTTTTTCGCTAGTTGCGGTCATTTGGAAGGGGAGGGAATGCGCGGAATAACGCCAAAATTCGCGAACATTTTTATAAGTGTTTTATGTGTTTTGAGATCTAAAACCGCATAAAATACTGTCAAAAATATTTATATTCAGTTATAGGGCGTACGGGATTAGTTGGAAAAATTTGGGGTACCCTGCTAAAAATCCTCCCCCCCCCGATAACAGTCCAGTACCGTAAAAATACTATGCTATAATTATTTGACGATACTTGCGGTCGTACAGGAGTCTAAAATGTGCCTGGGAAGCTCCGCTATTTGTAAGCGTTTTTAGGGGTAAATCAACCGAGGGCCGGTATCTGACGCGCCAATTCACACCCTCTAATGTTGGCGCTGGCTTCATCGAAGTTCCAATTAAGGTATTCAGTTTTCACAGCTTCTGGCTCTGTAATCTATGTGGTAATCAACGATCGAGTTATAGGTTTATGAAGAAGGGCGATTCTCAAACATCATCGCAAAATGGGCCGTCGGAGATCCGGTTGACTGGAGAGGACCTTACGACACGGATCATCATTTTAATTTTCGAGAAGTAAGCATTATACCTTAGACCATTAAAAAAAAGTCTGCCAGGCTTTTGGATGCAGGCAGAAGACATTTGCCGTTGTACATCATTCTTATTTTAGTTACCATCGCTACTGATCGTCTGTTCTGGCACCGGAATCGCGCCGATACCCCGGATTCTGCAAGAATTATTCGCAGATGATCGCGCGGAGACTCGGTTCGTCACTATGACATCAACTTTATCACCCGAAACCCGGAAAATAATCGTAAATGAGACAAATGAACGAGAGTTATTGGCACTCCACGCAAATTGCTTTAGGAATTACGATGATTTTAGTGTCCGCGTCGTTTGTTGCTTCAGCGACCCGACTAGTCTGATCTTCGGCCGAGAACTCGGCTTTTGGGCTAGCCAATGGAACTGCAAAGTCTCCGTATACTTCAGCCGTCCGTCAAATACGGTAAATATATTGCCAGAATGAACGAACGAGCAAAGCTATTCTTTACAATCTAATATTAGCAAAACGGTTTTTGCAGAAAATGCCGTCTTTTTAGAATGCCGCCCTCCCTTACCTGGTCGAGTGTCACAATCATCGCTTAAACGAAACGGACTTCGAAACAGAAATAGCTAAATTAGGCACGTGGCTGTTGTTTCAAAGAAAACGTACATTTCAGAAAGCATTTCCCCGAACCCCACACTGATCGTTTGCGGTTCGTTGGCATTTGAGAAGGATGTAGTCAATTATGCTGTCCGACAAGGAATTCCGCTCGAAAAACGAATTCGTTTTGCCTAGTGCATATTTTGGATATCAACCTCTCTACTTTCCCTTATCCTACGAGCCATAGCGAAAAACGTTGTTACTTGTTTGTTTCAGGTTGATGATTATAAAAATAAAACAAGGTCCAAAGCAATCCTCGCTCAAAAAGACTGACTCCCTCTGCTCCCCCGAAACGCAACCGACCTGGCTCACCCGGGTAGACAGGGGTATAAAGGGCGCTCCTGACAGCCCCCAACAACGCAGCAATGAAGAGAAAAATACAAGAGTCAGAAATCCATTCGTCATGGTGAATTGAGGCATTTGTCTGAGCGCTCTTTTTGCTCCCTTTTTGCAAAAATTTTCTCGTTATCCCCCCTTATTAACTACACTACTTGATTGTTCCTCGAATAATATGATCAACGAGGGAATATTCCCGCGTCTATTTTCCTGCGCCGATGGCGATTTGATCGTTGGATCTTTTTCCGATGTGTGACATTGTGAGTGATGAATAAAACTGCGCTCGTTCTACCGTATCATGCACGGGCTTTTTAGAAAGAAAGAAGGGAGGTTTTTCGCGTAGGCGATTTTGAAGACCGTGCGCGCCTTTTTGGACGTTTTAACATTAGAAGCCCTAACTCCTTTTTCGCAAGGGTTTTGTTGTTTTCTCAATCCACCATGCGCGACGTTTAGCTCCGAGACGCGCGTTTATAATTGGGACGGGTGGAAGGCTGCGCTTTGAAGAATTGGTACGATGATGCAACCAGTTGCAGGCAAAAACTCAGCCCAGTTTTTTGCTAAATTTAGGGGCACATTGTTTTGTAGCTTTGCTTCTTTGTTTAGCGGACCGCCGTCCACTAATCCCAGGTTAACACTCTGCTTTCTCTTGTTCTGCCACCGAAATCTTTGATACTTTTAATTTGCAGAAGATCCTCCATGGGCGACATCCAAAACCTGAACCGGCCGCGCGACGTTTTCGAGCAGCTCGACGTCGAGGATTCTGGATCGAAACAAGTTAGCATCGTTTTGTTTCGCACTCACAACTGTTTCTAGGCTTTCTGCCACATTCGGTTGCAACAGCGAACAGGCAGAAAGACGATCACCACCGTTCAGGGCATATCCTCCGAATATGAATTGAAGAAGATCGTGAGGTACAAAGGTTTTTACAGGGGCTGACGTTTTCCTAGGTACTTAAAGAAAGAATACAACTGTAACGGGACTGTCGTCGAGCACCCTGAATACGGCGAGGTCATCCAGCTCAGCGGGGATCAACGCCAACACATAAAGAACTTCCTCACCAAGGTATAACTTTCTTTAGTCTTGATAAAGGGTCACTCGGTGTCCCAAGACGCGTTACCAGTTCCCCAATCGAATCCTGGCAAGGGCAAGGGGGCCCTTTTCTGTCTGTGTATCTAGGTTCTGCCTTCCCTCGCCCTCTTTTCCATTCGGACCGGAGCGCGCACTAACCCGTTGTTTTTAGGTGGGCATCGTCAAAGAAGAGAATTGCAAGGTCCACGGCTTTTGAAACTACGACGGACATCCTGCCAATCTTCGATGTTCGCTTAGTATCCTATGTTTTGTTCCCAATTTCCCTGTCTCACCCGCTTGTGTTACATTTGGCGTTGTGTTTTCGGGTTGTTGATTCATTTCGTGTCCTTCCATCACATAAACCTTCTTAGATGTGCATTTCGAAAATCCCCCATTTGGTCTCTGACCTAAAATATCTTTGAAGCGGTCGATCAACTCCACATTTAGCCTTCGCTTAGTTATTCACTGTATCTGTATAGAACGCATTGCGCCAAAAATGGAAGTGGAACAGGGCCACGGCCAGGATCAAAACTACGGATATCAAGATGAGGCCCTCGATGTGAGTTGTTATCGAGGGTGCCTTTTTGCCCTTTCGAGACTGGATCTCTGAATTCTTTGTTTCTAGGTTAAGCCGTTGCTTGCTCCGACCGAGGATGCGCCGCCGCCCCACATCGAATTCAAGCCGGACGTGGATCGAGCTGATGATGGGGAGCGCCGCGACAAGTTTGCTTTCTTTCCTCATTATCACTTTGTTTTTAGGGAGCGCGATCGCAAAAAAGATAGGAAGCGCTCTCGCTCACGGGACCGAAAGGAGAAGAGGCGCAGTCGCAGTCGATCGTAAGCATCTAGTGATGATTTTTACCTCTTTGCAGGCGTGAACGTCGTGACCGTGACCGCGGAGGCCGTGGCGACCGTGATCGTGGTGACACCAGACGGCGCGAAGAGCCGCTACCGAGGCGCAAAAATAAATATTGGGATGTACCGCCGCCAGGCTTCGAGCACATGACCCCACGCGAGTATAAAGAGCAGATCGGTAGTTTTTTAGTGATTTAGCGTTCTCCATCTGCTTTTCAAGCTTTTAAATCCCACTGAGCTAAGTTTTGGATGAGCAATGTAATTTTTTTCAGCTCTCGGCGTGATCCCTCGCCACACACTACAGTCTGCGGTGCCAATCGTTGGACCCTCCATTACTTGCCAATCACGCCGTCTATACGTTGGCAACATACCGTTTGGCGTGAACGAAGAAGCTATGCTCGACTTCTTCAACCAACAGGTACTATTTTACTTGGACTTCGCAGTTGTGCTGTTTAGATGCACCTATGCGGCTTGGCGCAGGCGGCGGGAAATCCAGTATTGGCCTGTCAAATCAATCTCGACAAGAACTTTGCGTTCATAGAATTCCGTTCGGTGGATGAGACGACTGCTGGGATGGCCTTCGATGGTTTGTGTAGCAAATGATTTTACACCTATTTTCAGGCATCAATTTCATGGGTCAATCGCTGAAAATTCGCCGCCCGCGTGATTATCAGCCGGTTTCTGTCAACTATGAGCTGAACTCTCGATTGCCAGGTATCAGTAATCCTTTGGCAGTCACCAAGTTTTTAGTGTCGAACATCGTGGTGGACAGTGCGAACAAAATCTACGTTGGAGGGCTGCCTACATACTTGACGGAGGACCAGGTTGGCGCCGGCCTCTTTGCGTTGACATTTTTTAAGGTGAAAGAGCTGCTCTCCTCGTTTGGACAACTGAAAGCATTCAACCTGTCATTGGATTCGGCCGGACAGAGCAAAGGCTACGCTTTCTGCGAGTACCTCGATCCGACGCTCACTGATCAAGTAATTTTTCAAAATTGGCCGACCATGGCATTGCCATTGTTGTGCCTTACTGCTGGTCAAATACGGTTTTAGGCTATTGTTGGGTTGAACGGGATGCAGCTCGGTGACAAGAAGCTCATCGTCCAACTGGCCTGCGAGCAACAACGAGCCATCTCCTACAATCCATTGCAATCATCAGGTTCGTTTGTGTTTGATCCGGTTCACCACTGACTCTCTTTCAGGAATCGATCTCTCGCAGGGCGCCGGTGAGGCCACGACTGTTCTTTGCCTGATGAACATGGTTGGTGAGGATGAACTGAAGAACGATGAGGAATACGAAGGTCGGTTCTTATATATTTAGAGAATCAATTTTTCGTTGCAGATATCATGGAAGACATTCGGGAAGAGTGTAACAAATACGGCGTCGTCGTCTCCGTCGAGATTCCTCGTCCAGTTGATGGCGTGGTGATTCCGGGTGTTGGAAAGGTATGGCGTGAAACTTTTAAAAAAAATATTTTAGGTGTTCGTCGAGTTCGTCTCCACTGCCGATTGCCAGAAGGCACAAGCCGCACTTACGGGACGGAAATTCGCTCAACGCACCGTCGTAACGTCATACCACGATCCCAATGAATACCACAAGATGAAGTTTTAATTTATTCAACTCCCACAAATCCGTCGATTGTTCTGATCTTCATTTTGTCGTCGCTGAAGCCCTATTTTCTTCTGGGTTGCCCATTGATCTAACATGTTTTCATTGTCTCCTTGTTGCAACAGTCCGGCTGAACGTTCCGAATAAATAGAAACGTTTATTGATCACCGTAGCACATTAGATCGCTTAACATGGAAGTAGATGCTTTATTTGCGCCTCGCTGAGCGGCTTGACCTCCGGGAACGGGAGCGCCCCTTGGACTTGATGCGCTGCAGCGTCTTTTCAACGTCTTCAATGTGAGCGCTGGCCTTCTTGAGGTATAGTGGCTGGTTCTAAAAAATGTATGATGCTTCATGCCATTTTCAAGGCTATCATGGTCGTTGTACGAAGCTTGAACTTTCGCGAATACCCGGATGAACTCATCAGCAATCGCGGGCTCGACGGCTCGAGAAATGTCCGGCTCGGTAAGCATGGAGATGATGGCAAGGATGACTAGGATGGGACTTCACGACTATTTATAATACCTACTAGCTTCCAAAGTAGTCGCCGGCCGCCAATTTTCGAACGAGAGCAGCGCCAGGCAAACCTATATGGCTTTGGGGTAATAACGATATGCACTACCTCTCCGTTCACCGATGAAACGTTCGGATGGTATTGCTGAAGCTTTTGGTGCCGCTACATATCGCCATTACCTTATTAGGAAAATAGACGCGTGGAGCCAAGAAGGGGAAATCGCCGCTGAAGTCGATGCGAAGCACATGCGCAGCATTGCGCCATGGCGCCTCATTCTAAATCAGGGTGAAGCGAGGCTTAAGTGCAGTTTACCTCACCACCTACGTATCGGCTCCCTGTTCGTCCACAGGTGTTTAAAGTATACCAAAATTTTCGTCTTGCTCTGGCGAGTATTTTGGTATGCTTTACACACCTGTAGATGACCAGGGAGCCGAGATACGGTAGGTGGGTGCCGGCTGGGGGGGGGGGGGTAAACTGCACTCTAACCTGAAGCGATTATATGCGCGGCGCGTGAGCACTTTTTTAGTAGCGTGGGCGCTATTTCAATTTGCTGGCCCCACATATGGCCAAAGCCTCAATTTTCTGGTTCAGTTTTTGCGAAATAGAAGTTTTGGCCATATATAAATGGGGCGAGCAAACTGAAATAGCGGCGTAGCGTGCGATTTATATGCGACTAGCTATTAATAACAGGTTAACGTTGTTCGCCTTTTCTAGGTTACGTGCTAATCAAACGACAAAAAAGAGCCTTGCTGAAAGTAACCCTTTCGAGACTATTTGAATCACCGACGATGTACTTGAGATAACATCATTTCGATTGCCTAAATTGACGCCGACCACAATCAGATCCAGTTCCACGATGTCCGGCGTGACGTGCTTGATGGCACCGCGGGCATATGGATGGTCGTGCCGCGTGAACTCGTCGATTTCCTGCGCAACCACACGTTTACCGACCAAAGGTAGCCACGTGCCTTCAAAAGCCGCGTCGCATGGGTTGCTCGCACATAAGTAGGTGAAGAATACATGAATAGAAAATGTCGATTTCCAGGCTGTGATTCGCCTTTTATATGTAGCTGGCGCGGGTCTATTAAAATTACAACTTTATTCAAATCGTGTATGCAATTTCACTGAATAAACCGGCTTGAAATGGGCGAGATCAAATCGAAAAGTTGTTCAAATTTTAGAAGATAGCGAAATGGTTCTCATCGGTCGTTGCGAAGCATTCACCCTCACCGACAAAGTATTCCATGTATTCCTTTGCGAGCTTCGGCTCGATTCCAACGATCTAAAAAGAGGATCGAAATGTATGTAACGCAATACCCTTGCAATGTGTTCTGGGGTGCAGCCGACGTCTCCCTGTATCTTGCATTCCTGCTTGAGAGTCTTCAAAACCTAAAGAAACTTAGCGTACACATATATCCAAGAGGCCACTAACCTTATCACGTTCAGACGGAGGCCCGGCAGTTGGAGCGGGCTTCTTCAGTTCTCCGAGTGTTTGGGCGGTTTGTCGTTGGGCCACGGCAGCACCGCGTCCAGGTGCAGCAGGGTCCTGAAAAAACCAGCGGTCGACAACGGCGTCGTAAGATACCGTTTCCTGCATAGGTCCCGCCGCACACCCGCGGAGTTGCTGCATCAAAGCGCCTGCTCGTAGCTGATCGGCAACCTCCTAAAATAGTAAATTAACGGAAACCCGAACAGGAAGGATGCTCACCTGCTCGTGAAACAGCCGGGCGATCTCAGCCTCAAGCTTGAAACATTCGTATTCTTTTGCATCAGCCTCGCGGTGCTAAAATAGGAAAAATAAGCTCCAGGCAGAACAGCCAATCAATCAGCCTGACTCTAACTCAAAGAAATCTTCAAAAAAATAACCAGAACATTGACCCGTTAACGGACCTTCAGAACCAATACAGCCATCTCGTCGCCAGAATTACGGATCTTGCCAATGACCTGGATGAACGTCTCCTCCACGATGCTTACTGGCTCTTCATCCGGCGTGAACTATGTACAAATCAAAGGCAGAAACACGATAAGCCTACAGTTCGGAGAATATTTGCCGTGATTCGTGCGTTGCTGTTGTCTGGATCCACCAATGTGATCCTTATAGTGGCTCCCTGTTCCACCTCCTGCGTCGATTCGACTTGGGCCATTATACGCAGCTAAAAAGGAAACTATGGTATCGATAACTACACCGCATAAAAGAAGCAAAGCAACCTTAAATAGCACCAATGGGAAACAGTAGAATTAATACAATTCGGCAAGACTAACCTGGCTAAAGCCATACTTCCCGACGGGGAACTTGTCGTCGGGGCAGTTCGTCTGGGTGAGTTGCACAACGGTCACGGGAAACGGCAACTTCTCCGCAATACGTTGCGTCGAACTGTCGACATGTTGGTCTAAAATACATTTATTATCAATGCCACAAAATTACTGGTCGCAAAGGAGGCCTCGCCCCATCCGCCGTTTTCGTTGAAGCTCTGGTTCCACATTTTGATGCCTAAAGACGACATGACTAACAAGGAGACGTGACAATTGAGCTTCCACGAGACCAAAACTACCTTGTGCAGAATTTTTCTGCTGATGCCGAATGGGGTTTCAAAATTTCGCGCACTTCTCGCGCTTACAAGCCTCATCACTTTTAAAATCTGGAGGTTTCTCAGCTTTTGAAAACAGAACCGGAATCAGCGCAAAATTCAGCATAAGATGGGGTTCGCCCCTATGGAAACTATTTTGTTACTCAAAAAGGTGCTAACGCACTTGGGGGAGGGGGCAGTCCCGATTTTGACTACAAGTCGCTCCAAATGCCGTTTTTTAAACTCGAAGCCTCTGGAAAAGCTAAGCCAAGCCTAAGCCTGGGCTTAGCTTCAGACAAACGAAGTCTAAGCTTAGCTCTAAGCTTAGTCCTAAATGACCCCATTTTGACCCCATTACATGGGAAATGGGATCACAGAGACATGGATGCCGGCATCCTGCCGGGTGGCAGCCGGGAAATCGCCGCGTTCTTGCCGGGTGGCAGCGCCGGCTGCCATCCGGCTGCCGCCGGCAGCCGGCGGCTGCCATCTGGCAGAAACCCGGCTGCCATCCGGCGAAAAGCCGGCAGCCGGGTTTCTGCCGGCACATGCCGGCTCTTTACGAATAGCTTTTGCCAGGTTCTTGCCTGCATCCTGCCGGTTATTCGCCGGCCATTTGCCGTGCTTCTGCCAATATATTGCTTCCGCTTCCGCTTCGCAATTGCAACGTAGGCGACGCCTGTAATCTTGTGCCAATATACTAGTGCTTTATCTTGTCTTTAATTTCGTTTATCACTTACTTTTCGTAGCACGAAACTTGGCAGTAGACGTTCGCAGCAACAATCCACGGCTCGTCAAAGCGCACTTTAGTACGGCGCGCGCCTTTTGCCACCGGTCGCTGTGCCGCGGCGCCGCCCATATTAGAAAAAGCAAAGTTTGTAGTTTTCTTGCCATAACTTTTTTGGCAAGATTTCGAAAATTTGGGAGGCTTGACGAATCGATAGAGAAAAAAATTCTCTATCGAACGGTGACTTTTGCATAGGGCGTTCTCAAGGAAATAAGGAGTTATTCAACTCTAAAGTTTCACAAATTTCCGAAACAGTGGTTTTACAACGAGCTTTTCGTCCTCTTGGTATCAGATACCGTCGATAAGTTGCTAATGAGTTACGCGAAGTACAAATGTACTATTCTGACTCAAATATCAAAGCTTTTGGAAAGCTAAAGCTATTTTTCAAAACGATAATATGGAGCTTCAAATAATCGGGCTTTATAAGGTCATTTTCTATCTAAATGGATCAAAAGAGAGCGTGAATCGAGAATTGCTGAATTATCATGTTTCGGTTCAGAAAATGAGTTCAAACGGCAATTTTTTTCTGTCAAAGAGGCGCAAGCCTGGTAATATACTGTCCTGATCTACTAAAGTAAAGGCCCCAAGTGGTAATACATCTCGATATTTAGTAAAAAAATTGAACCGCCGCCTTCAAAAATTATTTTAGAGCGAATTCGCGACCGTTTTTGGGCTCCGTTCCGGCAAAAATCCTTCTGGCTCCGATTTTCCGAATTTCTAAGCATAACTCGCTAGTTTGCTTTGGCTTACTGCCTCCCAGAGGTTTTGTGATACTATTAGAGCAAAAAGCAAAAGAATTTTCATGAAAATGGAGGAATTTGTACCCGAGAGGAACCGAACCCGGGGGGTGCGCGGGGCTCGCCCGGGGAGTTAACCCACTATCCGCGGGGAGAGAGCCGCCGCCCCCCAAAGTGCGTTTTTGGTAAGGGCTGACGAGCCGTGAATCGAACTGTAAACTTGCATTGGTTTAACCTTTTTCAGCGTTAATGAGTTTTTAAACACGTTAAGCTTAACTTAAAAGTAGTAAACGTACTTTTAAAACCACGGTGCTTGGATACGAGAAGCAGGCGCAGTTTTCTCACTACAGGGTTTATCTAGAAACAAACGGTTAGATTTTACTAAACTTCTCTTGTTTCCTGACGCTACTTCGTCACATTGGCGAAGCATATCGTAAACGTGTAGGCTGGTTCATTATAGCCCAAAACTTCCTAAAAGGCTAATGAAACTGAAATACCTGGCTCGTCTGCCGTTCCTTTATCTTGCCCTACATCGACATTGAACCCAGAAAGACGGCGGCAGATATCGAAACGGAATAAAACATTATCTGAAAACTTCCGTTAATTTGGCAAGAAATCAAAGTGTTGCCATATATCAGATAAAAAACATCTAGTACCAATTCACAGGCTGCGTTCTAAAAACAGCAAACGTTTTCATAAGCTGTATACTTACCTCTTGATAGCACTGTAAAAATATACATTTATGAAAGAAGAAACTGAACGCGCAAAGAAAACGCAGCGAAAAGCCGAAAAATTCGAAAGTTAGGGTAGGGCTACGAATAAATACATTTTACACCGGCAAGAATCCGGCAGTATCCCGGCAGCCGGCAGAAAGCCGGCAGGATCTTGGCAGACCCGGCAGCGAGCCGGCAAGAACCCGGCCGCCGGCTGTTTGCCAGGTCGAGCAGCCGGCAGCCGGGATTCTGCCAAATGTCCCGGCAAAAATCCGGCAGAAAACCGACAAGATCCCGGCTGCCAGCCGGCAGAGCCATTTTTCCCGGCTGCCATCCGGCAGAAACCCGGCAGCCATTTCACTGTGGATGGCAAGACAATTGGAAAGAAAGGAGTACCACAATTGTGCAATTGAGGCAAGAACACGGCAAAACTTGTACATTCATGTTTCCCGCTCCTCTACGAGTTCCATAGTTTCGTCGGTCCCGCAACGAATCACCTGCGCATCAGCGCTATCCCCAGTGATCGTCAAGCCAAAGATCAGGCTGGCATGTTCGATTCTAAAAAGTAAACCGGCGACTTTCCTTCCACCCTTTTCGCAGTTTTCAAGTTTTTGTTGTTAGCGTGTTCTGAATCGGGCTACGCTATAGATTCTGGTCGTTTCATTACCATATCGCTGCTCCCAATCGGTCCACTGCTATATTTATATTTTCAGAATGGCGTCCGTGGTCAAAGGCAAAATCCTGGCGGTTATTGGCGATGAAGACACAGTCGTTGGGTTCCTCCTGGGCGGCGTTGGCGAATTAAACAAGGTGAGTAACTACGATTCCATTATGGGTTTAATAGCTGGATAGAGTAGGCCGCTTTTATTCCCGCTTGTTATTGTTGATATTTGTTTCTGGCGAATTTTCTAGCTAACCACACTTTAGGCCCGTAAACCCAACTATCTGATTGTTGACAAGAACACTGGTGTTGCGGAAATTGAAGATGCCTTCAAGTCGTTCTGCGCACGTGACGATATTGCCATCATTCTAATCAACCAGCATGTCGCCGAAATGATTCGTTTTGCCGTTGACCAGGTTTGCATTTTACCGGGGTTACGGGCTCGGTCGGTTTTAGATTGGTATTTTTTAGTATTGTGTTGGTCATGATAAGAAAACAAGCGTGGCGTATTATGCCAAACGTTTCTTATTACGATCTATCTGTTCAGCACACTGCCAGCATCCCGGCCGTCCTCGAAATCCCGTCGAAGGAGGCCCCATATGACCCCAGCAAGGACAGCATCCTCAACCGAGCACGGGGCCTTTTCAACCCTGAAGATTTCCGCTGATTCCAATCCACCATTGAATTATCGTAGCCCTCTAAATATCATACCTTTCCGTTTTTCGCTTCGAAGATTAATATGTATTGACCGATAATCTTGTGATCAACAATCTCACCAGTTGTTCTGTCCTTGACCTGTGATTGAGGCCCATTCCGATTTGGCTAGTGAAGTTAGCAATGTAGTTCTTTTATACTGTTTTCATTTTGCACGTCCGTTGTATATAAATTTTACTTCAAGCTTTCTCGAAAGATATTACGGGCTCAATGCACTACAAATTTGTTTTTAGCGCATTGAGCTAGAGTAGCTAGAGAAATTTAGCAACGTTTCGTGAACACCGTGTTTAGGTTACAGAATGCTTCGTACTTCTATTAATTTGATGCGGACGTCTTTGCGTGGCTTGGCTATTTCTCGTGAGTCTTGTTTTGCTGCGAAAACGTTAGTTCAGCTCGCAGCTCCGCCATCCCTCTGGTGATTGAAAATGACGGAAAGGGCGAACGCGCATATGATATCTATTCGCGACTGTTGAAAGACCGCATTATATGCGTTATGACGCAGGTATCCTTGTTACTTCCGTGAAAATCTGAAATAAACGGCAGGGTTTTTATGGGGCATGATATAATGGACGTTTGTAGAATTTGTCCTAGATTGATGACTACTCGGCATCAGCAATCATTGCCCAGCTACTCTTCCTGGAAATGGAAAGCCAGAAAAGGCCAATTCACATGTACATTAACTCGCCAGGTATGACGCCAACCTTTGTTATCGTTGTTAATATCGTTCTTTTTCAGGCGGCGTTGTAACTGCAGGGCTCGGTATTTACGACACGATGCAGTATATCAAGGCTCCGGTTCATACCTGGTGCATCGGACAAGTAAGTGTTTTTATTATTTTCTAAGAAGTTTCTTAGGCGGCGAGCATGGGAAGTTTGCTTTTGGCGGCTGGGGAGCCCGGCAATCGGACATCGCTGCCAAACGCGAGGATTATGGTTCATCAGCCAAGCGGAGGTGCACAGGTTCGTTTCGAAGTGCCGGCTTTGATATTAACGATCGGGTGACGTACTTATTGTTTGAAAATTCTGCTTTATCAAGATAAAAAGTTCATGCGCGCCATTACCTTCAAATTTCCCTGGCGTTATTCTGCAACTAATCCGCAGGGCAAGTCCTTTTTGGATAGCTAATGAATGTCATTAGATGTGGCTTAGGCTTTTAGGCAAGGAGAAAAACGGCAATAATATATCATATTTTTATAGAAATAGTACTTTTACGATTATAATTGGTCTTTGCAAAAACCTAACAGCCCTTATTGTTAGGAAACAATTAGCACGTGCCTGGAAAAGCGGTAGCCTATAGATACGGGACCAGGGCCGTTTTCAAGGCTGGTCCGGTGCGAAGAGATTGCAATCTATTGAGAAATGTTCTTGTTCAGGGTCAAGCCTCGGACATCTTGATCCGTGCCGAAGAGATCATCCGGATCAAGAAGCGTCTCAATGAGATCTACAATCATCACACCAAGCAGTCCCTCGAAGTGATTGAGAGTTTGGACCGAGATCGGTAAGTGAGATTACATATCAGTAAAGCAATCTTTTTTTAGTTTCATGTCTGCCCAGGAAGCCCTGGACTTCGGGATTGTGGATCGCGTAGAGACGCACCCTGGAAGCTGCCCTCTCGCCGCCAATTGCTAAGCCCTTACCACGTTCCGCTCGATTGCCCAATATCCCTCGCCATTTTCAGAATGTTCGTTTCGGGTTTTTCAAAATGGGTTTTTCCCCTAAAATTTAGAAGGCTTAAGATTGATTGTCTCCCAACTACAAGCAAACGTGTGTATTTGATACCCGTCCGTCATCTGTCTCTTCAGTTACCCAAAAATAGCAATTAAATTATTTTTCTTTTTAAACAACGTCAATAGAATAAAGTTTTTTTTTGTGTTAGAAGTGTTAGCTTCTAGGCCCCACGCTCTCCAAATATCCACGCCGGCCCCTTGATCGAATATGCATTGAAGAGGCGATTCTGCACCGCCTTCGCCAAGGGGCGCTGCCAGAGGTGGCCAACAAGACTTAGCGAGCCAATCAGCGGCCAGTCAAGGGGGATGAGCAGAAGTGTCGTGTCCGGCCGCCCCGCCCCATTACCCACGTACCGAAATTGGCATGGTGAGCCGGAGAAGCTGAAGGGTTAGAAGCGGAGAAAGGCCACTGAGTGGAGCAAGTGCATAAGCGTTTTGAAATGGATACTTTTTAATGGGCATTACTCCAAGCAATCACGAAATAGTTTGCATACAGAAGTTCGGGAGAAGTTGGGGGTTTTGGCTGGTTGATGGTATTAATTTTGCATTTCGGGTTCTTTCCCATTATCTGGGGGGCTGAACTTTTTGCATAAGTCCAAAAACGCCTAGCAACTGTAGAAACCGTTTAGAACGACTTCCACTTTTATACTTGAAAAAAGTTCCTAAGAAATAAAAGTTGGTACCCCACGAGAAATGTAAACCGTAACCGTGGTCTTATCTGCTCGTTTCTTGTTAGAAAAATCTTGTCATATAAATTTTGGCAGTATTTAATGAATCCTTTTGCTTGAGATGAGTTCCGCTTGCTACTACCTAGTTGCTCCAAAAGCTTTTGCGTGCTCTGCCAGGTTGATCACGAACTTTCCGCTGGCGAAAGATGCGGGGGGGGGCGTAGTGAGCGGCGTTGGCCTTGTGTCTGGGCCCTCTCAACATGGGGCCCTGCTCGATAGGGCTTCCCCTCTGGCCATCATGTATCGGGCCTCGGCGGCCTCTTGCCCTCCTCTTCCCTTTTAGCCCTAGTTTCTCCCCAGGGGCCTTCCCGTCGATAGTTGCCCGCGGCCGCCACATCGTGTGTCTGCGCGGCTTCACCCCTTGTTTTTCGGCATTGGATCACCCTCGCGTCGTGTTCCCTTGGCTTGTCGTTGCTTTCCAACGATATTTTTTTGAAGTGGTTGCTGGGATTGGGCTATACATACTTCCGCCTCTAACATTCCCGGGAGATCCAGCCCCTTTGCGCGAGCAGGGGTTCTCATTTTTACTTTTGATCAATGAAGCAAAGTTTGGTGCGAGTAATGGAAGCTTCAAAACGAAGAATGCGTTCACAAATCCCTTTGCAACGTAGCTTCCTAATGTTCATGCGCAACGTTTCATGGCTTTCATAACGCAACGCCGTAGTTGTGGTCGATCTTCACAGTTTCTCGAATCAATCAAGCAAATAAGGCTTCGAGAATTGGTTCTTGGCATTATCAGAACTATTTTCTTAAATCTCGCAACGTCAACGTCGTCTGGTGGAAGATAACTATATTTCTAAAACTAAAAATCTGCTTAAAACGTGCAAATTTTCCTGAAAGAGCCGAAATTATGGTCAAAATTGACATTTTTGTGATTTTTACCTGTTAATTCGGTACAGGGACGTAGCGTAATACCGGCCCCGGGGCCAGCCCCGAAATCGGCCGGGGCCCGAAAATTTCATAAGGGGGGACCCTTATGATTTTTGTTTTCTCAAAAATTTTGCTGCCTGCGGCGCTATTTTTTCACGCTTTTACGGCTATTTCGAGCGCTATGTAACCTTTTTTGGTTCTTTAGGATTCCGGGAGAAACAATTTTTCGGCGAAAGCCTAGATTTTTGTATAAATTGCGGATGCGTTTCTAAATTGTTTTTAACTATTCCTGTGCATAAAAACTACATACATTTTAACCAAAAAAATGTAAAAAATTAAAAATTAGGTCGAAAAATAGACCCAAAATGACCAAATTTTCGACTTTTTCAAACATTTTCTAAATTTTTCTGAAAGTTATTCTGCTTTAAATATAGTTAAACTTACTAAAAACAATTCGAAAACACTTTATATTTGATTACTAGGTCAACCGGGACCACCAGGAAAAAATTTGGTTTCCCGAATACTTTCCCCCGGGAATCCTAAAGAACCCCTTTTTTTCAAAAATTTTTCCCTGCGGCGCTGTTTTTTCGGCAATGTTTTGAGTTTTTTAGAAAAATTTTTTTGGGGCCCCCCCGAAATTTTTTTCTGGCTACGCCCCTGATTCGGTATGACGTCGGAAAATCGGTATTTTTAAGATGTTGTAATGAAATTAGTAACGTTTTGGCGTTTAGGGATTGTTAAAATAACTTCCACCATTTACAATTGAAAATTTTGATTTTGAGAAAAAAGCTGGTCCGCCCGATAAGGGGGGACAACCGGAAAATTATTTGGATTAAACGAATGTAAAAATTTGATTGCACAGATCTATCTGCTGAAAATTTCTACATATATTAACGCATTGCGTTTGGCCGGTTTCAATGTCGCAGGTTCTGCCCAGCGGCTTACTCATCCTTCTCCCGCCTCTCTGTCTATTTGCCTATCAAAGCGTTTCGGCACAAACACCATTTTCGCTCCGTGTGGCCACTCACACCGGTTCGACACCCGGGCCGCCCTGCTCCAGCTTTCAACAACATTTTTAGTGTTTTTCAAACGATAATTTACCATACAGCCGGTAGCCTACTGTCTATGACCGCTCCATCTGGCGCTCGAGGAGAATAGTATTTCTTTCAAATCCGTCACAAATCTAAACCCGTTTGGCCCTGAAGCGCGGCCGCAGTGGCCGACGGGGGCCAAGGAATAAATTATCGCGTTCCTAGAAACCCCTCTATCCCTTGATTTTCTGCGCTCGCTGACTCGATTTGCACGTTAAAACACGACCTCCAGGGTACCGTAGATTGCCGTTTGGACAGGCGAATTGACTTGAGAGGTTGGGGTATTTTAGGTTTTATCTGCGTGTAATACAGATGTAAAATCATGACGGCGTAGAACACGTGCAAGGGCACGATAACAGGTTACGAATTTTTGCACACTAATCATAATTTTATTATTCTGGTCGTTTCGTAGATTATGAAAAGCTCGCCTCGTCAGTGAAAACTGGACTGTTAGCAGGGAGGATTTTTACTTGGGCGAGATTAATTCTGCCAATAATCCTGTACTGTCCCATAATAAATATAAATCATTTTCAAAAAACTTTGAAAATATTGAAAATTTTCTGCGGTTTGGCCAAAAATTTGTGAAAAATGTTTAAAATGTTTTTGTGACCTTCTAGTAATCAAAAACTACTAAAAACATTAATTCTTACATTAAATTGTTAACACTAAACGGTAATCCGAAGCATTTGCCAAGTTTATTTCCCAAATTCGTTGTTCACCCCGTTGCAGCAGTTGCTCTCTGGTCGATTCGAAATGCTAAAAAACACGAGCTACCGTATCCGTGCTGTCGGAAAGCGATGGGAGGTGTCATCCGCCGACACCCCCGTCCTTCCATTTTAATTAGCGCTACCCCGGGGCTCGGGCCCGCTGGCTGCGGAAGGCCCAACGGAAGGCCAAATGAGGGCCAAACACGCGGATGCTGTTACCCAACCCAGGTCGCATCGGCCACCCCCATAGGGCGTTGATGAAATTTTTTTCATTTCCCCCGGCCTCTCGATTCTCTTCATTGTAATTTTCTGCCCTCTTCTTCGTGTTGATTTATCCTAATCGTTATCCATCTACATCTAGACCACCGAATTTTTGGGCCAAAATGGCAGGCCCGCAGGAATGTCTTTTTGCTAGTTTAGACGTGCCGCACTACCAGGGAGACGTTTTCTAGTGTCGTAGGGGTTTCAAGTTGGGAAAGCCTATCTTGTGCAGAATGCTTCGCTGATTCCGGATCTATTTTCAAATTTGCGGAATCGACATTTTCCGAAAGTTATGCACGATTCAAGCCAGGCGGACCGTATCAGCTGGCTTCTTCGGACGTGCATAAATTTCGGAAAATTTAGTAAACTGACTTCGTAAGCTTGCGCAAAATTCTGTAGAAGCTAGGCTTGATATCAGCTTGAAACGCCGACACCACTAAAACACGCGTCCTTGTAAGCAGACTGGTAACTACCATCCACCAATTCGTTTTTTTCCTATTGATTGGGCGCGGCGGTAGCCTAGGGATAGGCGGTCGTGTGATCGGTATCACATTAACGGATGCGTCAGCGACCGTAAACGCCATTACTCCTTCAGCTTCGTAGATCCGCTAAAATACAGTTTTTTCCAAATTCCCAATGAAAGTAATCCTTACCATTTAGTCGTGCTGGCAGTCTAAGCTTTCTCAGAGGCCACCTTGATGTTTTTCATCATTCCATTACCCCGTGTGTATGGCCAACTTTCGCGGGATTTCCGGTTTATTCCCCGGGCTCCCCTCCGATCAAACCGGAAGTTGCGTTTCGCGAAGATCATCTGGATTACGGTATCGGCATGGAGATTCCAGCTCACATCTAAAGGGCGCGATTTAGGTTCTTGCGTATTCCGGGGGAGGGGGAGGTTTATATAAATGGCGGAAGTTTTTCTAAATTGTTTATAGCTATTCCTAAGCATAAAAACTTTACAAAATTTAATTAAAAAATTGAATTTTAGGTCGAAAAAACCATTTTTTCAGCCCAACAATGACCAAATTTTCCCGTTTTTCAACTACCGCGATTTAATTTTGGATACCCGTCCCTTTCCTGGGATCGGCACGTGGATAGAGTCGGAGTTTTGTGGCCGGGTGGGCCCCGGCTGTCGGCCCCCTAGGGGCCCTCACGATCAATAGGTCGACGGCGTATCCACTTTCCCTCCAATCTCTCACCCTTTCTCTCTATCGCTCTCCCTCTCGCTCTCTCACTATCTATTCCAGCTAACAACTTGTGCTTTTCCACTTCCCCAGCGCCATCATGTACACTATAGAAGGAGTTTCCCCGGGGGTCCAGAAAAGACTGCAAAGCCCAAAAAACATTCCAGATACACTTGCTGATACTATTCTAGCCTTTGCCCGCAGTCGCTCCTCACCTGGCATTCGGAGCTTGCGCGTTGGGGGCCGCCTAATAATCGACACCTAGCGCCAAATTTTTCCCCTTCACACCTCAAAAAATTCGTGCACAGGAGTGGCCCGGAAAGGGACCCGAAATGGCGAGCGGTGGCCGAGTGAAAAGCGCTTCCGCTGTGACGGGCAAATTGCCCTCGGACGCCCATTTTCACGCTTTGGCACTCTCGAGCCGGTGGATTGAGACCCCCGGCCATGCGTCGACATACCAACACTTTAGCTCCACCACGTTTTTTTTGCGGTAAGGCGAGGAATTGCTATGGTAACGCGACTCTTCAGTTAAATACTGGGTGTGTAAATATCGACCCCATCTTCGATTGGGTATCGACATCTTGGCTCTAGAATTTAGGCCCGAGCACTGGCCCTCAATTATATTATTGGGGCCATGATTGGGGGCTAGTGGGTCCCGTCGCGCACAGTCACTCACTCGCATCGCCATCCGGCCCCTCGCAGGCCCCACAATTTCCTTATTACCCTGGAAAGCTCCGGGGGGCCATACTTTCATCCACTCACCCCTTCCCTTTCCCCGTTATAATCGCAAATTCCCTTAGCTACGCGATTTTGGTTTCTCCGGTTTGGCTGCCATATCAGGTGTCGTCTTGTGTCTTCCTTTTCGTAAACCCGCATTATCCGATACTATTGATTGTGGCTGTCACTTTTATGTGTCCGTGTCAAAAACACGCTACGTCCCCGACTTCGCTTTGCAAGCTGTATGAAAAACAACTTCGGAATTAAAAATCGGAGAGGTGTTATCAAGCATATAGCCGGAAAAAAAATCAATTTTCGCTCACTGGCACTGCCCAAAGTCTGCGCCTCGCAGCGATATCTCGAGGAAAGAGATATTTGCCTCACTCGAGCTAAAAGGGCCTTTATGTGAACGGACCCATCACAATAATTGCCGAAATGGGCGAAACCCGAGCCGACGAGCGCCCCTGGGGGCCCTCCATCCCCCAACTTTCCGAAATTCCGAGGCGATACGTCGCGTTGGCGGGTAGGTTGACAGACTCCCGGATACATCACATAACACCGCGGGCCCTCGAGAGTTCTGTTCACCTTGACGACTGGCTTTGGCCTTTCCGGGCATTCCCGAAGCCATTTTCGTGTACCGGCCTTCTATTTCATGCCCACCAATGACACAACATTCCAGCCTTATCCATATTTTGTTAAACAGTTCAATACTACGACTTCCCCCTTGCGGAATCTAGGGGTGGCAAAAGTGGAACACCTGTCCTCGGGCCCTTCTCGCCCCCAGTGGGCCCTCTTCTGGGGCCCAGGAGGAGACGGGGGGGGGGGGTGAGATCAATTGGACGTCTTCTGACCCGTCCCACTCCGCGCCCTCCGAATTCTACCTGCTCTCTCCTTTCTAATCCCTCTCATCCCAGTTTTTTGCTTCGTTTCCATGGAGAGGGGAGGAGGGACTTCTCCTCGCCAGCCCACTGCCACACACCCAATTATCACATTCCGCTGCCCACCGTCGTTCCGCGCTAAAGAATATTTTTACTCTAGTTTACTAACGTTCTCTCTCTCTCTCTCTCTCTCTCTCTCTCTCTTTCTCTCTCTAGCTCTCCTTGAATGCAAATGCTTATTTCGATTCCTAATCCCCCTTTCAGATAGTCGTCGTTTCGACCTCCTCCCCTCCATCGGTCATCGTGGGAGTGTCGTGGGCAATGCGTGCGACAATTCTTCTACTTTTTTGCGTGGCCATAGCCCATACAAAGCATCATCTGCATCCAAGAGGTCGGTTTGTGACATTAGCTTGACGTGCTCATCCTTAGCCGGTCCAGACGCCCTAAAAACCCTAGCAGCCCGGTTCGTCTAGGATTTAATGATACATTATACCAAGCTTGTCGTCAGCTGCGTCAGAAACTGAAGTTACTTGAGGCAGAGGCTGCTTAAAGGGATCAGCACAGCATGCAGTCAAAGATCCCTCGGGGAAGGGTATGGAAGGAGGAACACAGATCCATGTCCCTTTAAAAGCACCAAATTGTTGGCGTGGAGGAGCGCTGACTCCTTGGAAATGCAGGGAGAAGGAGCCCTGGTGAGGCGCAATTTCCATGCCCTCACCCCGATCCCCTCAAATGAGTGTTTTTGATAGGGGAGGAGCGCCCATGACGTTGCCCCAGGCGATGGAGGGACACCACCCTCCTCCCACAGCTCGATCAATTAAAAAAGGGCAATGCCTCTCGGGGCAGGCTAAACATGAACAGCTACAGGGCAAGAAGTTGGTTATAGCTGGGACGTGAAGATAGACGGGCATTTCAAGTTGCATTCTAATAGAATATTCGATGTAGCGTGAAATTCTAGATGATGTTGGATACCGGCATCCAGATCGGAATTAAAACAGAACACAAGCCCGATCTATCCACCCAAAGTACCCACCTAAAACCTCCTGTTGCAGTACCGATCATCAACCTTCACGGAGCCGAACTGCTCACAGCGTCGGTCCGGGAGGACGAAAACGTACTGACGACGGTGCCTGAGCTATCGATTGTTGATGAGACCGGTGAGTCTTTAGAGTCGTTCAATCAGTTTGGTTCGTGTAAGGCAACGGAAACTGATGCTCGCTTTTCAGGTCCCGTTTGCTCGTACGAGCTGACGAATGGTGGTGGCGGTGCTGTGCCATTCGAAGTGCAGCTCGTTGACAAATATACCGGAGCCGCCGTCATACGGGTTAAGGTGAGAATTCAGACAAGGGACGTTTAAAGGGCTGCCGACGGCATGTGTCGATCCCGAATTCGAATTCGAAAGTCGAATTGGCAAGTAGCCAACAGGGGAGAGAGCGCGCCCAGGGGAGAGGCGCAGAGACATTTTGTTTTCCGAGCGTAACCGATTGGCTATGCCGTCGGCATCCCTTTAATGGGGAACATGTCTGTGCATCGCCAAGATCTAGCCGACATTAAGAGTCTATGTCAGAGTGAGTGAGTGAGTGAGAGAGAACTGCGAGAATCTATACAAACCCTTCGTACTAAACTAGCTGTGAAATCTAAATGAAAAACTTACAGGATGCTCTTGCGTTGGATTGCAAGACTCCACAGTACAATCTGACCGTGACCGCCATTCGCTGTGGGACCGAGGGCGTCCATTCCGAGGGGTACGTTTTCAGGCCCCAAATTACGGTTAATGCATTTTGCTGCTGCCTTTTTTCCCCCCGTGGGCTGGCGTTTACTATAATACGAATCCCTAACGTGTGTAGACGAGGGCTGATGAGGCGTTGAGATGGATGGTGCGAATACACACCCGCTCACAGCAACTAATGAAAATCCGCCGTCCTTTTATCTGATCGTAGGGGCCAGCCGGGGAAGGCCATTTTAGGGTTACTGTAGCCTGGGAAGATTTATGCTCGGACATGGGGGATTATCTACCCACTCATGGCCAAAACCGGCTGACGGGGATTTGCAAAATAACTCTCCCACCAAATCCGCGGAAATTAAAACGCGTTGGAGTGGATGGATTATTCGTTTTGAGTTGACGGCTCGCTTTCGGATTTCGCCCGGATTTTCAGGTGGTAGCAGGGCGCTAAAGAGAGAGAGAGAGAGAGAGAGAGTATTTTGATGACTCTGACTCACCGACGTTCTTAAGATGGCATTGAGATTTAACAGAGTAGCGTACATCAGTGTTGAAAACACCCTGCGCGACTTTTCAACGATTGCCCCCCATTAGTCATAAACCCATTAGTCATAAATACCAGTAGTCATAAAACCGTTAGTCATAAATTTTGAGGGGGGTCAAACTGACTGTCACTGGCACAATTTTTGGCTAAACTCGAGATCCCCCCCCCCCCCAGCCGACCCCCACCTACCGTATCGCGGCTCGCTGTTCATCTACAGGTGTGTAAAGTATACCAAAATACTCGCCACAGCAAGGCGAACATTTTGGTGTACTTTACACACCTGTAGATAACAGCGAGCCGAGATACAAAAGTTGAGTGCAGGCTGGGGGTTATCTGGAGTCTTACCGAAATTTATGACGAATGATTTTTTGACTGTTGGAATTAATGGCTAATGGGTTTATGACTAATGAGTTTATGACTACTGAGGTTATGACTAATGGTTTTATGACTAATGGCGTTTCCCCCTTTTCAACCCCCCTGGCACCCATTATACTGGCTAACCATAAGTTACACCCAAATGTCGATCCAAAAAACTTGCGCAACTGTCCCTTTCATATAAGCTACCCTACCTCCGGTAGATACTAACCCTTTCGGACCAATGGCTTTTCTATTTTTGCGATTTTTCAACAAAAGCTTGATTTTAACAGCGAAAATCGAGGATTTTGTAAAAACTAAGCAGTTATCTCGAGCCCATTACCCATCTAATGACAAAGCAAAAATACAATTGGCTTTTTTTCTTATCGAGACAACCACCTTACAACCTGATGGAAGATGCACAAACGACCAAATTATATTTGTTTTATATTAAAGGGATGATACCTTCAAAAAGCGCGAACTTATTCAGACGGCGCGCGGTCCCAAAAAAAGCAAAAAGAGCTACGACAAAAACATATGCCAATGGCAGCGTGGCGGCTTGGGGGGCAATTTAGTGCCCAGCCACCTACCGTACCCCGCCTCCTAATAGGCGAGTGCCAAGGCAATTGATGGATAGTACTAATGGCACCCGGTATTGCGATTGCAAGGTGTTAAAAAACCGGAAATGACTGTCGAAACACGTGTGATCAGCGAATAGCGATTATTAGAACAACAGCGCCCAAAACCCGCTTCGCGGGCCTTGGGCGCTGGAATGCGGCCTTTGCAGGAGAAATTTCACTTTCCGATAGTTTGGGTCCTTCGGACCCCTTCCCCCCACCGGCCACACACGCGAGTGCAACTGGCAAGAATGAGGAAATTTGTATTTTTCCGCATTATGCAAATTAGCTCTCAGGGACCCCCAAAAATGAGTAAAACCGGCTTTAACCTTGTAAACTTGTATTTTATCGAGATTCTGAAAACGCCATCGAAAAGAGGAGGGTCGTTTCCCCCGGGTGACGGAGAATTAGGGCATTTTATGCACGGGAAGGCCCTCAAATCGGGCCTCGAAACTGACATCCACACACACACACACACACACACACATACGCGCCAAAATTATATAAGGTAGGATAGCTTCAAACAAGGGCACAAACCTAAAATCCCCCTACCCTCCCGGTAGACGAGTCCGGTTTTTACGATTTAGGCACCTAGCGAAACCCCTTGGAAAACCGAGTCCAGAACAGCCTCCTATATTCGAAATCCAGCAGCTTTTTGTTCAATTTTGGGCATTTTTCATGCAGAAAGGACACCCTTTTCTGCAAAAAAATCCGGAAATTAACCAGCCTAATGGTCACCCAACCTATGTTCTTTCAAACGGCTTGCAAAAAACGGTCCTTCGGCTGCCAGTAAAGGCGTAATAATTTATAAGTTATGATTTTTCTAAAAATATCCTTTGACCGGAAAACATCGGAAAATCCGCCCGTTTTGCAAAAAATTAAAAAGTAAATGTAAGAAAAGTCCCTGTCAAACTGCATAAGTGAGATATTAAAAATTGAATTTGTATTATAAATTTTTAGGGTGCCGCTACGCATCACGGTTCGTGACACCAACAATCATGCGCCCGAATTCGAGCAACCCTGGTACACGTTTTCGGTTGATGAAGGTAGGTTCACCTCAAAAGAAGCGTTGGCCAAGTAAAGCTACGAGCTGTGGCAAGATACCTTAAAGGCCATAGATAGTCTGTAAAGTCCGAAACACAAAACGCCTAAAATCCCGCTTGCCTTCAGCCCGTATCCACAAGGAAATCGCGCAATTAACGGCTACGGACGCGGACTGTGGACATCCCTTTGGTGAAGTCTGCGAATATGAAATCACCAACGGACTCGACAATTTCCCGTTCGCAATCTCGAATCAGGTAGGCTACGAGAGAAACATAAAAAACTAATTTCCGTAAATCATCATTTGACAAAAAATCGCCTTCCGAATTCGGTTAACCAAGCTGCCTTCCAGGGAGTACTACGGAACACTCGCCCCCTCAACTACACTCAAGCCAAATCATACATCCTCACGGTGGTAGCTCATGATTGTGGGATGAAGCGGAGCAAGAGTGCCCTCATCACCATCAATGTCAAGGGTATTTGGTGTAGTAGCTGCGAGAAATTTCCGATGTTCCAGAAGCGTGCGTGGAGGGTGTTAGCAACGTGCCTGAACGGGTCAGCTATGCGCCAGGCAGTGGGGCAAAGACACTATTTGCTGACGCACAGGCACATTCATGTCAACAGGTAAGGTAGCTGGAGATAGTAATAATAATAGATATTTCACCCAATGCCCATTGACATTCCTTTTCCAGCGCTCGGAATGTGAAATTGTGGGCGCGGAGGCGATGGTCGAGCTGAAGATGGCCCATGTCAACGGTGGTTGTTCTCGCCAGAATGTCTTCGGGGCTGACAATGTTAAAAAGTACGTATTTTGGTTCCATAATTTCATAGAGATTCACTAACGACGGCATTTGTTAATTAAAATAATACCTTCACGCAGGGATTCAATGAGTTCTTTAAGTTGTGGTCTTTCGCCGGCTCATGTGGATCTTCTTGGCGAAACGACTTCCGGCTCCGCGGAAGCATCGTCTTCGTCCGAATCCAACGAGGAGAATGAGGTTGCCGAGGCCGGAGAAGGACAATCCTTCGACGGACACACCAATGCAATAATCGTGCCCGCCCATGCTATCAAGGGTATGTTTGAAAGTTTAAGGCTCCCAACACCGTGTGGTTTCTTGAAAAGTCGCCAGACGCTCAGTGATCGAATTATTTCAGGGCTTATCCCGGAGAAATTTACGCTGTCTTTCTCCATGAAGCATGAACGAGGCGATAAGGAGCAGCAGAACAATAAACAGAACATTCTCTGCGAGACGGACGATTTCAGTAAGCCATTGTTTCTCTTTTGCTTCTTTTGGTGCGAATTTTTCACATGCCTAATTTTCAGCCCTCAACCGCCACCACTTTTCCGTATACATACGTCATTGTAAACTGGAGGTGAGATTAAAAAATTAAGCGTTTCGAGAAACTGGCAAGGTGCAACGGTGGATTCTGTTGACCGGGCGTTATCTAGAGATGTTGCCGGGTCCGCGGCGCGTGGGACTGCATAAGGGCAATACGATATAATGCCATCGAATGGCGGGCGTTTGTGATGTGTATTCATAGCTTGCTGGCGCACAATCCTTGAGTCGGACTCTCCCTGTAAAGGTTGCTTGAATAATTTGCCAGGGCTCTTTGTAGAACAAAGTTATCGACCAGGGCTCGCGGCAAGCAATTTGAGAGTTGATTGCAGGTCGTCTTCCGCCGAGAGTATGGCGCCGCGCCGGAATTCCGGGCTGCCGAATGGCGATGGGCCCTTCCGGAGGTGAGACTTTTCCCAGAGAGACATTAGAAAAACAGAGATCCAAAGTTTTTGTAGCTGTTTCGAAGCAATTTTTTTTCTCCAGGTTTTCAAAAAAATTGTTCTCAACTTCAGGTTTGAATAACTTTGCTAGAGGAATAATTGAACATGCCAAAATGCTTAAATATGTCAGGAAAGAGCAAAAAACTCAGCTTGAAGTTTCCGATTTTCGACGACATACACACAAATTCGAAAAATGACACTCATAAAAGGTGCGTTCCGTAAAAACGTGCCGTGCATTTTTCCGACGCTCTAGTGTTGGGATTGTTGCAATTTTTGGTGTAAGTAGCTGCTATGTATTTCATGTTCAGAAAATTATGAGATTGATTTAACCGGGAAACTAGGTTAACGTTCCGTATTAAACTTAGAACTTACAAAACTTGACGCGCACCTTCGAATATTATGAAGTTTTGTCAGGGACTAGCCACACCTAGCAGCTACTTACACACCAAAAATTCGAGGCTCCCACCCCTAGAACGCCAGAAAACTGTAATACACGGTTTTTGAAAAGCACATTTTCAGGTGTCATTTGTATCATTGCGACGCCTGAAATCGAAGAAATCAAGTTGATATAATTCTCTGGTCATGACATATTTAAAACTTTTGGCATGGTAACATATGGTTGATTATTCCTCTATCAAAAGTACCCTGTGTTTCTTCCTGGCGAGCCGAGCTGTAGCCCCCCTAACACAACCCACTAGGTCTGCGATGGCGCGTGGCACTCGTACACGGTGTTGTTCAACGGCGTCGACGACGTGAATGTGATGGTTGATGGAAAGGGAAACCGGTGAGAGCTTCCCATAGCGAGTTTTTAATGGAACCACCATAGCCATGACGAGCGAAACCCGGAGATTCTGGATGACTGGCCGCTACATCAGACGAAGCAACAAACGACGCGCCTCGTCGTTGGCGCGTGCTGGCATGGCAGACAACAGCAGATGGCGCAGTTCTTCCAAGGCCGTCTTTCGAATATGTAAGGACACCGAATACGTTTAACCGGATCTGCTGTCATAATGCCGAAATTTCATAGTGCCGAAATATCAGAATGTCCAAATCTTAATCCGTCGACATTTTTTGCCGAGGATTTGGACGTTTTTCCGGGAGATTTGCCGGAGTAAATTTCGACATATTGAAATGTAGATACTCCGGAGTTACGAATATCCGAACTTTCGACGTTATGAATTTCGGGATTTCGGCGCATCAGCCTATGCCTAAGCGGCCGTTTTCACAAAGGAAGCAGAGAAAACGTAGATTACATAAAAGTATAACGGCTGAGGAGACCCAGGCCGTTGGTTTTCCGACAGAAATATTCGATGCCGTTTTGGAAATTCATCTGATTTCAAGGCGCCTCCTCGTCGGACAGGCCGAGTCAGAAGAAGCACTAACCTGCGCGCATCGATGCCCCGAACAGCTGGCCTTCAGCGGCTCCGACGAATTGACCGATGGGGAGGCGAGTGATAGAGTCCAAAATTTTGACTTGCCAATTCCAGTCAGCCATCTTGAATGCTGAGCAGTCGTCATTGCACCTCAACGCTTCATCGACGGCTTCGCTGAGCCGTATGCTGCAGCGCGTTGCCTATGTGAATAGCCGAGAGCAGCCACTGCAAGGCCATCGTCAAATTACCGTTTCCCCGGCCGTGGTCTGTGCTCAGGGCAAAAAGGTGGGCACGATTTGTGGGAGCGTTCGTGCTGTTGGGAAAACGTTTCAACGCCGTTATTTTCGTATTTGACAAAATTCCAGGTCGACCTACCCAGCTATAGGTCGTATCTGTTCGTGCAAAAACCTGCCGAACCTGAGATCTCCATCTCCGGGGATGCCCTCACCACCGCCGATCAACATGCCTTGAAGGTGAGGTTATGTTTTGCTGGATGGGAGGGGGAACAAATATGTCTTCCCGGTTCGGAAACGAATTCGATTTGAGATTAGGACGCTTATAACGCTGTTTTATTGCGTATATAATAGCTAAAAGCTAAATCAGTCGATTCTTCTTTTCGAGCTCTGTAAGTACAGTAACGGACAAAAGTTTATCACCCTCTTTTTTCCGACCTTCTAGAGCGATTTCCGGAATTCCCCGGCCATAAGACTTCCAATTTACAATTTACTAGATGTAAAATTACACGCTGATTCCAAATTTGACACTTTTAGAGCCGAAAATTTTCATTTTAAGGGTCAAAATCGCGAATAACTTTTTACCCTAAAACAGGGTCAAAAACAAACTTTTTTCTGCGACGTTTTCGGGGTGCGCCATTGTGATATTCGGAATCTCCGATGTCAAATTAGCCGGAATAGTGTTTTCCGGATTTTATTGGGTGTCTAGATACCATTTCCGGAAATCCAGCAGTTAGCCTTCGACGGGCCTTTAAAAGCGGTTTTCGGCGTATTTCAATAGCGGATCTAGAATCTACAGGGTCGATTACATCAGGAATTATTAGTTTCTTGTGCGAAAACCACAAAATTATTTTGCTAGAAGCATTTGTTTAGAAAGCGCACCCGGGAAAAGTCAGGTTGTGGAAAGGAGTGCTCGAAACAGGTCAAAAACGATTTTTCACAGACTTCTCTTGTATCACATCGGAAAGAGCACTATCGAATGTGTAAGAAAATATTGTTTATGGTAAAAAACGGAGACTTTCATTTTTGGCCATTTTGTTAAGCGAAATCGCAGGGCCGGGGGCCACATTTTTTTCGGTCGTCGACGACAATCCTTCTTCCTAATTTTCTCGACTGTTGGAATCGCTAAAAAATTTGGAACGAATATAACTTGAGTAATTCGATAGCGTAGATTCTGAATTTGCTAACGAAAAATTCCGAAAATGTCAGATTAGAAAGTTAGCATTTTTTGGTTTTTGGGTTTCTAGCGGCTTCCGATCAATAAATCTCGGATAGTTGAGACCATTTTGTTCTTTGAACAATGTTTTTCTACACATTCGATAATGCTCTTTCCGATGTGATACAAGAGAACTCTGTGAAAAATCGTTTTTGACCTGTTTCGAGCACTCCTTTCCACAACCTGACTTTTCCCGGGTGCGCTTTCTAAACAAATGCTTCTAGCAAAATAAGTTTGTGGTTTTCGCACAAGAAACTAATTATTCCTGATGTAATCGACCCTGTAGATTCTAGATCCGCTATTGAAATACGCCGAAAACCGCTTTTAAAGGCCCGTCGAAGGCTAACTGCTGGATTTCCGGAAATGGTATCTAGACACCAATAAAATCCGGAAACACTATTCCGGCTAATTTGACATCGGAGATTCCGAATATCCTGGCACCCGAAACGTCGCAGAAAAGTTTGTTTTGACCCTGTTTTAGGTAAAAGTTATCGCGATTTTGACCCTTAAATGAAAATTTTCGCTCTAAAGTGTCAAATTTGGAATCAGCTGTATTTACATCTAGTAAATTGTAAATTGAAGTCTTATGGCCGGGAATTCGGAAATCGCTCTAGAAGGTCGGAAAAACGAGGGTGATAAACTTTTGTCCGTTACTGTATGCACAAGTTTCGAACCGAAGCCCGAGCAGAGACCCACTCTTGTAAGTAAGAGGGCCCAAAAATACAGGTAGTGTTAGAACATTCATTTCAAAGTGGCTGCAATAAACCTCTGTCTTGTTTCAGGTTGGTACCTCGATGCTACCAAACATCAAGATCACGGTCAGCCAGACGGGCCCTGGTAAGTTAGCGCTATTTTGGAAAAAGTCATTGAAAGCGGACGCGCACGGATTTCGTGAGCCCGCTAGTTAGTACCAGTGCCTGTATATCAATACGGTATGGATATTTCAGACGGAGAGGTTGGCGAGGCAACAAGCGCTAGCACACTAGATTGGTGCAAGGTTCATCTAAAGCCTTCACGCGATATGGACCTCGAATACTTCTCATCGCCGGCCAGCATCATTGCCGGCATGCGCATCGACTTTGAGCACGACAAGGAGGTAAGGAGCGATCCCATAAAGTGCCTAGGCATTGGCTATCGATTTTGTGGACAATTTGTAACAGTAATTCTTGAGGGCATCCTTCTACGCGGCGAGGAATCCGTGAAGGGCTACCTGGATGTGCTGAGCAAGGTATGCCGCCGCCATTTTTGACATGTGCGCCTGTAGATTCACTACTTCAACACCCGTCCGGAGAGCTACAGCAAACGCATCTACAGCGTGCAGTGCGCGATGCAAAAAGGGCGCATCCTATCGAATGAATTCATCATTACGGTATGCGTTTTTGTACGTACTTTTTCGGCGAAAATGCGGTCCCACTCAGGGTTATAAAGGCAAGGGAAGGAATGCGAGAGAGGGAGGGAGAGAGAAATATGGCAAAAACAAAGAGCTAAGTGGGCATATCGTCCGAGTCTTACGGGTCCGCGCCGTAAAACGATGCCAATTACGATTGGAGTACGTCTAGCGTTGGCCCCAGCTGTTATTTTACCCCGCGCTTTTCGATTGGAAAGATTAACTCGCAAAAAAGCAAAAGCGGCTGATATTAGACTAACTGTCCGGGCCCCACAACGCCCTTACTTCCTATCCCGGTGACCTTTGTTTCATGCGCATGCAAGGCGTACTGCGTAGCTAGTCGCCGCTCGTAGTCATTTTTCAGCCGCGACTAAGTGTTCCCGGGACTAAGCTCTGCCCCTACCGCCATTCCCACATCGAATTAAATGGGACTTGGATTTAGGGGCATGACTGGCTAACAGACACTCAAACATGGATGGGGGAAGGAAAACTTTTTCCCGCCGCAGGGGGACGACGGCTCGATCGCAATTTCGATATAATTAATTCGGGAGAAGGGGCAGCTCTCGAGGCCCATCCCACCCAGCAGGGCCAGTATCTTTTTCCAACACACGCCCCCCAATGCCCTCAGGGCAATTTCCCCGGGCGATGGGGGTAGCGGCCCAGGGCCCAATCCGATGCCCGTACTCCCGCCCTTTTGCCGGCTTAGGGCCCAACGGCCAACGACACACCCATTCGACTAACATCATTATTACCACTGCTCGCAGGCGCGGCTAGATCACGATTTCGGCTAACAGTAGCACATCTTTGACCACAGATTTAGAATATATTGCCTAAAATCCGAAAAGAACGCTCTTTCCCCTAGGCTCCTTCTTTCCTTTCCCCTAGCCGAACAATTTGAATCCAGAATCGGCAGGCAACACACGCGGATCCCAATTATCTTCATGAACCGGGCGGGGCACCCTTTTTGGATCCGTGGGCTCGTATTTCCACCGGGAAATGGATAATGCCGTTCTTTTCATCACATTGCTGCCCCCTACACTCAATACCAGCGCAAATATTACGGGGTGGTGGCTGGGAGGTCTCAATTAAAATTGATGAGCCCTCTCGAAATGGGCCATGTACTTTGTATTTTCCAGAAGCGGCCACCGCAAACACGCGTCGGCCTAATCTTTCTCATACCAGAAAAGTTTTCGGCTTTTTCGACGATTTGGGGTCGGCATCACATACACCCTTAATTGGGTAGTTTGACACAATCTCGAATTACAAAATCTCGAACGACAGAATCTCGAATGACAAAATCTCGAATGATTAGAATCTCGAATGATCAGAATCTCGAACGATTAGAATCTCGAATGAACAGAATCTCGAATGATTAGAATCTCGAACGATCAGAATCTCGAATTTACAAAACTCGAATGACAGAATCTCGAATGACAAAATCTCGAATGGTCAAAATCTCGAATGAACAAATCTCGAATGCCAGGATTCCCACTGTACACTAATCTAGTTTCGTCTGGCTCGATCCAGCATCGATTTTTTGTATTAGATAGAAGCTAGTAGGCTGTGAGTATGCCCTGCCGAGGCATGGTCCTTTTTGAGCATCATACTTTACAAATGATAATGAAGAAGATTAGCGTTAAGTCGAAAAATTTGTTTTTTCGACGCAAAGGGCTCAAATTCTTAAGTCTTTAACTTTTAGATAGTGTTGCTACAGCTATTGATTGCCAAAACCTCCATAGAAAAACTTTGGGTTCAATTACTAGGCGGTTAGTGGAAATTTTCATCCAAACTGTGTTCTGCTGGATCGAAGTTTTGTTCGTTCGAGATTCTGATCGTTCGAGATTCTAATCATTCGAGATTCTAATCATTCGAGATTTTGTAATTCGAGATTCTGATCGGAAAGCCCTTAATTGGTACTGCCACCGCAAAGGACACTGTTTATTTAATTAGGAAAATGGACTAACTGAGAATCTATTTCGGAAAAAGTGTTTTTAGGGGATGTATCTAAGTTGTATGGTGGTATCCCTCCAGTTTCACTTTTCCATGAAGTTTTAATATATCGTCTAAAATGCTATTTGCAGATGTCCGTGACGCCGGCCCAGGTGCCGTTGCCAACCGACGCCCCGGTGACTGCTCCTCCGCTTGATGTACTCGAGAAGGTTGGTAACATAAACAGAAAGTAGCTAGCGAGAAAATACAACGTACGTTCATAGCATTATTGTCACGTCCGGGCGGATATCCGTGACAATGGGAAACAGCCAGAGAAGATTTCTAGTGAAATGCTATTGGGAAATCTCCCGCAGAGCTCCCCTTTCGGAGCCTTGGGCTATCAGACGGCTGGAGAAAGACAAGGAACCTCCTCGTTTCCCATAGGCCCTAACCAAATCGGGAGACCCTTGAATTGCGCCGCTTTGTCAAGCTTCTCATCTTTGCGCGGACGAGCAATGTCCTGCTGCCCAAAATTATTGCTGACCAGCGCCCAAAACCCGCTTCGCGGGCCTTGGGCGCTAGAATGCCTTTGCATGAGAAATTAGACTTTCCGATAACTCGGGTCCTGCGGACTCACCCTGCCCCGACCACACTTGAACACGGGAAGGCCCTTAAATCCGGGCTCGAAAGTGACATTCACGCACACCCACGCACAGAGATACACCCCAAAATTATATAAGGGAGGATTATCGTTAAAAGCACGCTCGAGGCTATGGATGCTGTATCAATTTTCGCGCGACCTGCCTTGAATTTTTAAGCAGTATGTTTAAATTATCGAAAAATACACAGCCAACAACGTGTATCTGTGTCCGCTCATCGTTCCCTTCAAATGGGGGTCTAATTAGGAAAAGCCTACCTAAATGGAAGCGTACACCTAGAAGTTTGCCGAAAAAGGGCTCAATATGAGTGGGTAGTGTTCTATTGTTTTCAACTTCCACAACACCTTCTAGTGGTTGGAGGTGGCAAATCGACGCTTTGTAAGTCTAAATGATAAGATCCCTTAGTGAGATTCCTTTTTCGCGTTCCCCGATTTTTCCATCAACCCTATAGGCCCCAATGAACCAACCAAAAATATCACTGCGGATTTTTAGCATTTCGAGCCGGCGTTCGACCAGCTCGGCTCGTCTCGTCTTCAAAATATACTGGAAATGGATTTGCCACGACCGAAGGCTCTCCTCTCTCACCATGGATATGATATGGGACAAGGCGCCGTTGCTGGTGAGAATATTTCATACGGTTATTTCAAAGTAGAGAGGTTATTATTCAAATAAAATCCGACTCAAATCCTACTATATATAAAAAAAATAGTGTATGTCTGTGTGTGTCTGTGTGTGTTTGTGCCACTTTGCATCCACTTCCGTCCGTCTGTCCGGAGGATATCTCGCTAGGGGATGAATTTTAAGGTATGTATGATACGTCATTAGGTGCGTAATGGCCTGGAGATGACTGCACGCATATGATATTTAACAAAAATACCTATTTTCGACATTAAAGTTAAGTTTTTGTGAAAACTTCTTTGTTAGGGATAATTAGCATAGACCGGAAGTGGGGCTTCGACTATATAAATGGACAGGAGAGGTTGTTTTTAATTTTTTGTCATCTGAATTTAGGACAATTATGCAAAGTGACGGATAAAATGGGGTCAGACCGGGCCAGGTTTGAAAAGTCGCGATGCGGTTTTTCAACCCTGGTCCGATTTGATTTGAATAAGAAGATTTGAGATTTAATTCCGCCGAAGAAATTTTTTGGTTTCTGGATTTGCGGAAAACGTCTCTGCGCCCTCTAGTCTCTAGACGTAGCGTAATACCGGCCCGCCCCGAAATCGGCCGACCGAAATCAAGCCTTTGCTCAACCCAATTTTTCACAGGCGGTGCCGTGGCGGTGGTGGTGGTCGTTTGCGTTGGATTCCTGCTGGTACTGCTAGTGATTGGCGTATTAAAGATGCGTGACGCCCCGGTCCCAAAGCGTCATAATCGACGTCAGAAGAAGAGCGTGAGTCTCCATTTTGCGGTTCACCGAGACCGAGGCCTCAAATAAGAATCCGATGATGCGAGTGAATTGCTAAAATTCAGGTGCAAGAAGCGAGCATGGCATGGGATGACGAAGGAATGAACATTACCGTCAATCCAATGGAAGACGTCGAGAAGAATGGGACGGCTGAGGAATTCTCGGATGACGATGACACTGATCAGGATAGGTGGGTGTAAATGTCCGGAAATGGTTCTTCTAAAGGCGCACCCAGGACCGGAAAGTTTCCCCCGTTTTTCGCAACCAAATAATTTTTTTTAAACTCTTAGGGAGTACCCCTCCGTTTTTGACTCGTAGTTTGATTACCGGCCCACGAATTTTGACTTCTTGACCCCTTTAAACTACCATTTTGTCAGTTTTGACGGAATATTTTTGCAGCGAGTGCTCTTTTCACGAGGACGAGGAGATGAGTGAGGACGATGACGCCGAGGCAGAGGTTTGTCATTTGCAATAAATTCGAAGCGGCGCAGACTTGCGCCTATCCGGACGTTTTGAAGGCTCAATAAATCCACTTGATTTATGTTTTCTGTTAAAGGTGTTGCCACACACGGAGAACCGCGGGCAGAACGGACTCGAGTGGGACGACGAAACAATCGCAACTACGCGATCATACAGGGTCTAACGAGACTCCGCGACCCTGAATTTACCCTATCCATTACCGTTACCCATCTTTGAGCTGTACATCACCCGCCCCACACCATTCCGCCCCCCCCCCCCCTCCCCCGTCAATCATCCAGTCGAATCGCACATCACCCCCCATTCCTTTCCCCCACCCCTATCTGATCTCCACTTAAAATACTTCCCGATCTCGGGTCGGGTCAGCCCTCCAATTCATTGATCTCTTTTCCACTATAATCCTAAAATGCGGACGATTCGGTGCGGCAAAGGCGTTTTTAGCAGTTGCTCATGAAATCCATGGGCAAGCTAGCAACAACCATTTCCGCCTGCATAGAATGCTGCACCACGGTCGTCCATTACTCCCGGCCCCCCCCCCCCCCCAAAAATATCCAACGACACCCCAATCTCCCCCCTTTTTTCCCCCCGAAAATGTCACCAGTATCCCCGTTAACGTGTCCTCCTTTATGTTCGCGAGAAAGGCATGACGATGGGTTTGTTATCGAATTGCATAGTGGATTACAACCGGCTCAACGCTTAATGGATCCATAGAAAACACCGTGGCAGTGAAAGCCCAACGTCAAGCCTTACTCGTCCCTTTGAGGTGTGAGTAGAGGGTCGGAAATCCAATCGCTTCCAAAAAAGGACTTCAAGCTGTGGAACCTTCCAACCCCACTCAGCCCCGTTTTGTGTTGTGGATTTTGTATAATTCTGTAGCCTCTCTCTTCTCCCCCAAAAATCACCAAAGACAACTCCGCTAGTCAAGAGTGAGCACTTGCTCGTAACTTCCTGCATTCCGGTATGTTAATTCGTTTATGTCTTGTCCCGATTATTTTCCCCCAATCCACTACATACTTCTCTCCATGTCACGGCCCAAATATTCTTTATAACAAGACCCAATCTTTCCTGTTTCTTCTCCCTTGATAAAAATTTCCGAGAAATTAGCAAAACCAAGCAAAACCAAGCAAAACAAAACACAGATTTGTCGACACTGAAAGGTTGCGCGACATCATGGGACGAAGGGAGCATACAAATAATCGATTTCACTCGTACCTCGCCCATCATTTCCTGTGCGCTAAAATCGGCTTATAAAGCGTCGTATTCAAACGGTTCCACCCTTTCATTATTCCACCATTCCCACTATTCAACCACTTTTAATTTTCCGCCATTAAAATTGGTGTTAGACTGTTAGCGGGGGGGGGCAGAGATTTACATCAGGGAGCAAACCACGTATTGTTTTTCATCTGTTGATAATATGTAATATTTTTTTAGTGTTTTTATTGGTTTTCGATCGGTCAAAGTTATAAAAACTATTTTTAAAAATTTTGAAGATTGGAAAATTTCGCCCTGTTTATCGTTTTTCATACAATTTTGACAAAAAAGTAAAAATCCTCGAAAATTTTCCGGTTTTTTATAAACTGTTGATATTGAAAAACTGCGTAAGCTTCTACAAAAATTATTTATATTTTGCTGGGGTTAAGTTTTCTTTTGCTCGCTATTAATTCCCCCCTCACCGGCTCTACTTTGGCTCACTTTTCTGATCCACGAGGTGTCGATGAGCGACATAAAAATCAGAAAGAAAGCGGAATGAGGACAATTTATTCATCAAGCAGATTGACGCCACTTTTTACCATCGTATTATCAAGAGGGCTTGGGGTTGCTTGTTGCCTGAGGGCTCAACGAGAGAAATAAAACCGGTTCTCCCGGAGCGGATGGTTGGTGTCATTTTTCCCCGTGGATCAACGATCCTCCAAACGATTGTTGCCGTGTAGACCATTAAAACTGCGCCTGCTGCTTGCTAATCCCAAAATAATGGGCAAAAACTTATCATGACCCTGTGTTTGAAAGCTACTTGCGATTGCTGAACACTGGAGGCAATTTGCACGGATTAAACTGGTTAAAAAAGGACCATCTCCTCGCTATCGTTTATCTCGTTTTTTTTGTGTGTAATTATACCCTCGGATTTGAGAAGCTTACTAGAAGAAAATCGCAGAACGCACAACCGGCGGCGTGTTTTTGCCATGGATGGCGCGCCATTCGTCGCTATATTTCTCCTTTTTGTGAGTTCTTCCAATCTTTCTGCTTTATCGCGTCCGGATTTCTTCACTTTCAATTATCTTAAAAAGGTCATAGATGTGCACTACAAAAAAATATTTTTGATTGGGGGCCGTTTTCCTTTTTACTTCTTTTTTTTCTGTAGTTCTTCTGTAAAAATCCGATGTAGCAATGGATTGGTCGTGCGATACGATCCATGCATTTCCTAGCCCATCTACCTAGTCAAAGGGATTAATTTCAATGCTCCTATTGAGTTACAAATACCCTAAAACCTCGTGTATAGTTCCGGGTGAAAATTTTAATGTGTACGGAGCGTCCGTAATCCCGTATGACCGTCATTAGGTGTGTTTCGTTTTTTCGGTTTTTGCAAATAACGCCGCTCACGAATGGTATTTTTGCAATTTTGATGGAATATTTGTTCGTATTTCGACTATTTCCAACCATTTGAGTGGTTTAATGAAAGAAATTGCTGCATGAGGCCCTGAGAACCGGCTCTTTTGGCTTACATAGCTTTTGGGCCGAATTGTACCCTACGCACATTATTTGGTGTCATTTGTATTGGTACGGAACCAAATTGTACCGGACCTATACACGAGGTTTTAGGGTAATAATCCCAACTAGGTGACTACAACTCGATCGGCAATCATTGGTCTCGAGGGTTGTGCAGAGAGCAAATCCTGCTGGGCCCAACCACCTGGCTGTCAGGTTGGTAATATCACGACAAGACATTTGAACTGAACACAGGATAATTGTGTGTCGGCAGCGACTTGGATATGGACAGAAGCTGGATTCAGCATTACGGTGCGCAGTGTTATGATGCTTCCTATCTCCGCTCTGGGTTCTTTGGCATTATCAGGGGGACCAGCTCTTGTTCATAAGTCATGAAATGATTAGTAACCTAATGTGATTGAATTTTTATTGTTTGGCATGTGTTTTAATAGGGTTTCTAAGAACATGTGACGATGTTTTAGGTGGGAAAACAATAACAAGCCTTAGAAAAATGTTTTGGTTCTAATTTTGGTCGAAAATCTGGATTTACTTTTTAAGAAAAATTGGAAATTTTTTGCGATCAGTATAAAAGCACTTTAGAAACACTGCTTCTATTTAAAGGGCTGCCGAGGGCATGTGTCGACCCCCACTCATCAACAAATTGGCAAGTAGCCAACAGGGCAGAGAACGCGCCCAGGGGAGAGGCGCAGAGACATTTTCCTTCCCGCGCGTAATCGATTGACTATGCCGTCGACATCCCTTTAAATTAGAAATATGGTATCCCTAGAAAAAAAGTGGCCCCCCGATAAGCTCTCCCCTGATAATGGAAAAGAACCAGCTCTGCCCTTTCAGCTGTCAGCCTCCGTGTCCGATCTCGATCCGTCGCGGCCCTATTGGCTGGCTCTCGGCTTTTCTCACAACCAGAGGATGGTAAGAAATGCTCAGTATCGCCAAGTTTTGGGTGTGAATTTAGTTTTGAGGTGGTTCCAAGCGAAATCTTTTTTAGAATTAATTTACAAGGCACATTATATCGACCAAAATGCATCGTTTTGAGGCCCATCAAAATCTACAGATCTTAATTTTTACCTATAACTGCGAACCAGTGAAAGCGTCGTGCGCAAGAAGGTCTGCACCCTGGAGTGAGCCAGCGCATGCGAATTTCTCCACCTTTTTCTTACCCGTATTAGCCAGAAAGGTTTGCCAATTTTTGTGAAAGCGTCCCTTGCAGCGGATTATCCGAAAGTTTATGTTTTTCTGGAAAAAGCTAAATTTTGCACAGATAAGGCATGGCCGGATCCGAAAACAATTCAACCCAAAAATCGCCTGCATC